>CM047428.1:17078758-17709901 GCA_026168455.1 Theocolax elegans
TCCTTGAACGCTAAAAATCACGTACCAGCGTATCTCATTGATTAAATCGATAAAATGGTATAGTATATATATATCTATTATCGGCGTGAGCCATACCGAAACGTATATAATAATCTTCATTTTTTATAATGTATATATTACAAGAATATTTATATGTATATATATGTATATATATATATGTATATATAGGTATACAATAATTGCGTTCTCGATTAAATGACATATTCTGCATGCAAATATTCGTTTTCATAAATCATCACGGCGCCGTGTCATATATAATCCTTTTGAAACGCGTCGAGTGAAGCTTCTGTCAATTAACGAACAAAAAAAAGAGCCTAAGCTCAAAGAGCAATGAATCTTTAATTATAAACAATAAAAAAAAGTATATATTGTCTCTTATTATCAGTTACTATATAGGTACAAGTATAATTCATCGTTTGATATGCTGCACGCATATATAAGTATCTGATAAATGTATATCAACTTTACAACATTTTTTACTTTTCAAGTTGGAATTTAACATTGCAAAAAAATATTTTTTAACAATTTATCATATTGATATTTATAGTAATTTATGTATAATAACTGCGATCACAACTATACATATTAATATACGATATACTGCATCATTATTTGCGCATTTCAAAAGTATCTTATTGAATTGTCAACAATAATAAATATCCAATATAACGGATACTCCATAAACTTTTCAATATAATAATGAACAGTTTGATAAAGGAGAATATCATAATAATATACTGTTCATTTTTTCTATTTGTCATTAACTAATATGCAATGCATTTCATATTTTACGGTTCGATACGTACGCAGTCTTTTTCTTTAAACATATATATATAGAAACGTGATATCAGTTGTTCTACTTTTTTGTATAGATAATAATTATTTATAGTTTATTGAAAATTTTGCTCAAATGTTGAGACTATCGGATCCATAATTTACATAAATTAAAATACTGTATATATATATATATATATATATGTTTTTATTATAAATAGTTAAAATGTTAAGTATATTCGTAAAGCCTTGTAAATTTTATTGTTTCATAAATATAAAGAGGTTTTTCAGTTTTGCCAATGCATTTTAATGGAATGAATAATATTTTCCTAATGGTTTTTACATAGTAAAATACAAATGTAAGTACACCGTGCTACGCGAAATGTGTGTCGGTTGTCAAAACCGAAGTTAAGGCTCGCGCGATGCCAAAAAAAAGAAGAATTCGTGATACAAAAGAGAACCCTATGTACTGCATAAATGCATTAAAAATATAATGTCGAGACAAATATAAAACAAGCCTTAAGAAGATTCACGCGCGAAACTCGTCAAAAGGTTACTTATATATATATCCAATCCAGCATGCAAATAACACTCGTCGACGTTATCTCTCGCGACATGTACACTCAAGATGACGAAACTTATAGCGGTCAACCTTAAAAACGACGACGTACATGTATATAGGTATATACAGTATAACGTAAAGGACAGAAATTCACGCACCATTGATAAGGTTAAAAAGCTCGAAACACGTCGACAAATTGTACGTCATTTTCTCATCTTAATGGAACCGTGACGTTATTGATCGAATTCTCTCGTCGAGTTCTTTATGGGTTCGAAAACGCATCTCCCATAAATACACATATATATAACGCCTCCGCGTGCGATGCACATAAGAAGAAAAAAAAATAAGACTGGAAAGAGAGTGAGAGAAAGAGAGAGAGACTTTCCTCCGGCGCTTTCGCCTGGCGTCCCCGATTTCGTAGAGTATAAACGTATGTGTGTACGTGTGCACGTATACACGTGTGTACCGTATAGCGCGTATACACACGGTTGGGAGTCCGCGTACGAATTCTGGTCACATGCGGTCCTATACGTATAAAATGTTTCAATGAAGGGGGCGTTTCAAAAGAATGACTCGTCGGCTTTGGTATTTTTTTTTCCTTTTTTTTTCTCTCTCCTGAGCTAACGTTTCCCGTTTTATTTATGTTAGGATTACTTCAAGTTATAAATGGTGAGTGCGCTTATTGTATGCGCGGAAATTAACGATTTGAATGAACCACGTGATGTTTATTATATGAATATATTTGACTCCGTGTACGTGTGCGACTTCGATCACGAGGTTATTTTTTTCGATAAGTAAGTTATGCCTTTTGGGGATTTTCTTTATATATATACACCTTTATCACATTGTTGTATACAAAGTTTCGTTTCGTAGAAATTTTCGTCTTTAGACGCATATACGGGGAGAATTTTTTTAGAAATATTACCGTGACCAAGCGATAAACCTGCGGGACATTCGGGCTTTAACTTAAAAATTACCGTGTCAGCACGCCAAAAATTGCATCAGAAAATTTTTTTATATATTAAAATATTTTAGGATTATTTTTGTTGATCAGCTGATATATGTATATGTTAAGGTTTACCGTACTCTTCGGTATTTTTTATTTAAAAATTTCTTCGTGTATATATTAATTGTGAGTGAATATTTTTTGACTTATGCATTATTTTATCAAATTACGATGATATAGAAAGAATGTATATATATATATATTTTTTTAGAATGTACAGGAAAAGAAAAATGCGTACGTGAGTATATACGCAAATGTTTCGGCTTTTTCACACTTCTCGTTAACAAAGAATATGACAAATAACTAGAAAATCTCATAAGGGCAAATAACGATCGTCGAAAATGTGTACATCATACATCAAATATTTAACCACGACATTTCCTTAAATACTTAAATATATATATATGTATATATAATAACCAATCCTCCTAAAAAAAGATCAATGAAAGGAAAAAAAAGAAGATTATTATTCACTTTCCAAAGAGCTGACGCATATACACACCTGCGCGCATAAAATCCAAGTTAATTATCATCCTTTCCTATATATATATAATATACCCACCGGAGCAAACAATCGCAATTCCCAAAAGTCCCATTCACCCAAAATCGTTATCCTCGAAATTTTGCGGCAAAATCGTGCAATCGGGATATACGTATATATATATATGTATTTCTCGGTATATATACATATAACCGACAAAAGTTATTTCTCAAAAGGTGTTCGTATGTGTGTGAGTTCGGTAGCCATATTTCGTCATATATATACAGCCGATTAACGGTTCACGAGGAAACCGATAAAATCGTGCATGTGTGTGTGTGTGTGCGTGTGTGTGAGCGCACGCGCGCGCGTGTGGAAGGTATGCTCGTGTCACCTTAATTTGCGTTATCTAACTAGGGCCTTGATCAAGAGCCATTAGGTTCTTCGTTCAGATAAGAAAGTCATTTTGATCATTCCCTTTTTATTTTTGAACAGCGCTTTTAAATTCTTTTCAAGATCATCGGAGACGATTAATTTTTGTTCGATCGGCTCAGATGAACGCGCGGTATTCGTCCAACTTCATTGTGTTAAAGTAGAATGAGAATGACTCTTTTTTTTTTTAATTTTCTTGCATGGATTATGTATTCACACGGGCGATTCGTTTTGGATCGTTATATAGTCGGTAACTATTTCTTCTACGTAAATCTACTGCACGTACACCTATATATCCGATTCAATTATACGCGTTATTATAAATGTCGGTAACGCAGATACCTTCACACGAACATTTACCTTATTGTAGAAAAATATTATATAAGATAATTAATTTAGATAAGAATAAAAGCCAGTTAATAAAGTACGTTCATTAATAAGTGTCAATGTGTATAATTCGATTAATAAGATAAACGATCAACGATAGGTAACGTCGATATTACTTTGTATTTTCTAATTACTCGATATATAAATAAAAGCGAATAACATGTGAAAAATGCCGATCGGGTGAGTCAAAAATATCCATACGATATTGTTAATTCGAGAAAGGGAAGAATGTGTATGCCGGTCAAATTGGCAATATAAACATTTATCTCTTTCACTTATATACTTTATTACGATAATTATAATTAACGTTCAAGATAAAGTATACTTTAAAAGCGCGTTAAAAAATTTACGAGTGCCTATATAAAAGCAAAAATCTTGGATGGTCGGTAATGTCGGTATCTACAGGTTGACATAATACATCCGATCCCCGATACTGGAAAAGTGTAAAATAATTAATTGGTAATTATCGATCAAAGTTATACAGGGTGACCCTGCAAGCGTGTCCCTCTAAACAACTTAAAACATCGGTACAGAAATCGAGAATCTTACTAATAACCGAAGGTGCGTATACGTATACCATCACTATACCTATACGTACATAAAAGAATGTAAAAAAAATTGCACATCTGCTTCTCTCAAGATATTCCCTGCATTCTCGTTATATATCCGCGTTCTCCACCCACCGTGTATGCATGTACGTGCGTACGTATACGTATCTCAACACCTCGCGAAAAGGCGTGCAATCTTGTTTATGTAAAAAGCAACATCTCCGGGGGCAACACCCACACACACACATACATCGTTGATAAAAACGCACGCACCCCGCGCATATATACGATAAGATAAAAATCGGGCTGCAAACAAGCGCCGAGCGTCGATCAACTCTTGCGCGCACACATAGGCACATGCACATGCACACGCATACCGCTCTCTTTGTTATATCGTGTGTGTAAAGAGTGAGAGAGGGAGACTCACCTGAAGGCGCGCCTTGATTCTATACAATATTCCACGGGCCTCTCTCGGGATGCTCGATCTCTATATAGCTGATGCGATGTGTATTCTATATCTATATCTATATATATGTACGTTTATATGTATATGTAAGTATATACGTTGATTTCGGGGTGAAAACTGAAGGAAGCACACACACGTTACCACGGCGAGACTCGTCCGGGACTGTTCGCGAGTTGGACTACGTAGGCAGACCGCGTCAGGCTCAGGGGCCAGCGGTGTTAACCTGGTAGTGGGGGGAAAAGAGAGACGGGGCCGCCTCTTGGCTCTTGGGTTTTACGATCGGTAACCTGGTGGTGGGAGGGATGCGGCGTATATGCATCGTATAATACTTTTCTACAAGAGAGAACAGTCTTCGAAGTTGGATAAGGCTTATAGGTATATCGTATATATACGCGCTTATTCTCTTCTTCTTTTTTCTTGCTCGTTTACTTGTCAGGTGATGAGTTTTTGACTTGGGCAAATTGGAGAAATTCCTCCTTTTTTTTGACACTGCTAGAACTTGAGTTACGATTGCGCGATACGATACATGCATTTTTTTAACTCTCCATTTTATGTATCTTCAAATAGTGTTATTTGTTTCGAATGATTTTGAATTTCATGACTTTCAATTTTTCTTACCTTGTATTTTGTGATCTTAATTTTGTTGAAAATTTGGATTATATCCGAGTCGATGATCAACTTGTAGAGTTGAAATGCATCTATATATTTACTATTGCAATTAATATATTATTTAACAAATTTGATTGTTAGGCAAAATAATCCAAACAAAAACGCAACAATCATTTGTTCTTTTTCAGTTTAATTTATTTTTAGTTTATTTATGTAACTACCTGCCGACATCGTTATTATTTTATGTAACGTAGGAATTATATAAATTTTATTTGCTATTACGTTAAAATGATACTCGTAATTTAATAGGTTAATCGGTATAATTTTATATATAATATGTATTAGGTAGTATTCAAAATAAAAATTATAACAATCCTTACATACCGGTAAACGGTAAACCAACTCAGTACCGATGATGGTAATGTTTATTTTCATATGTCGGTAATAGCGTTTTCTACTGCACTCGCAGTTGATAAATCAATGCCACATTTGCTTTCAGTCGATAAGAAATATTACGATTTTACTATAAATATATATCTCCTATGATAAACGTATAATATGTAATTTATTAGTAAAATATTACAAAAATATTATTAAAAATTAAATATTGCAATAATAATCAACCTTACATAGGTCTGAAAAATACATTATTTTATAAATCCTTTGAAGAATAAGATTTTTAAATAAATTAATACAATTGTAGGTTTAGTAAAATACTTTTTATGAATAACAATTTATTTTCTTCGTGTTCTAGAAAACTATTCTTAACCAGCAGATTAACAAATCAAATATATTTTTAACACTGTTTACGCGTTCAATATTTTTTTTCATATGATTCAAAGAGATATTATACGTCAAAAATGCAAAAAAATGTACTCTATACTGCATACTTTAGTATTAACTTATAAGATAAAAGATATGCTTTATCGTTAACAACATATGTAACATCCGCAGATATCAATACTTTGAGAAATTTTATTAGTAATAGAGAAGGTTATCATTAAATATATTTATTATATATAAATTTAATTACTTTCTAGTATAAAAAAGTAAACTGTGACATTAGACAGCTGAAATGTGTACATTTTGGTTGTAAATAATGTTGCAAATACATAGTAAGTTAAAATATTGTTTGGTCTTGTCTCTATTTTTCATGCGTATTTTGTCTAGACGATCTCTATACACAAAATAATGTTGAGTTTAATACATACGTCTAGACATTTTCAAAATATATTTTATTCATTATATCTTACAGAAGAAAAAAACGTTTTCGGCACTTTATGACGAAATTGAATTTCGAGGAAAGCAACACCTTACAGGTAAACATTATCTGGTATATCGTTGCAACTTGTACGAGAATATCTTATCAATTTGTGTGCATTGCAGGAACTAGACAGACTTTAATTTTTCATATTGTGGCGTTTACGAAGAATCTTAGATTAGAAAAGAATTTAAAAGTGCTATTAAAAAAAAATTCACTTTATCGGTTGTTGTTTATTTAACGTTTACATTCTGCGTTTCAATAAATTCATGTATATATGTATGATATATCAAGTACTTAAATGCAGTAAACGTCAAATAAAACTCATCATTTTAATTAGTAGAATGTTTTTAGTTGTTATAAAATTAAGTAGGTTACATATATATTGATCATACATCTGATAAATAATATTATAACAATAACAATAAATCAAGGTACAACATTTTTGTACATTGGTATATTATTATATCGAGAACATCAAATCGCACGATCGTCGCCACGTGGTAAAGCGTATATTTAAATAAAATACACAGAATTAACGCACCTATCGTTATCAAATCAGAAAAATACCCTTTGCCCGATTTTACATATCATCGTATAATCAAATGATTCGTCAGTTGTATCCTTAATCTGTATACGAATATTCGTATATTTTGGGCGATATAGTTTATACGTTATCGCACTTACTTTTACGTGCGATAAACTCGAATGGAAAAATCGTCAGCCATGTACACTTTATGTATACATGTAAATGGCTTTGTGTATTTTCGTGTCGTACAAACGCATCCTTGAGGAAAAAAAAATATCGGGAATACAAAAAAATTGAAGCCGTTGATTCGACGGCGATGTTAAATATCTTCCTGTAACCGCGATTTGCATAAATCGGCATAGGAAAAAAAGGATTGGCGTAACTATGCGCGTCGAAAAAGACAAAAAAGTGAGTATTATATGTATACGTATATATACGTAGTTAGCAGCTCGTATAATACGATGATTTTCCAGCAAGCGTAAAATATTATTGTCAACTCTTTGTCGAAGGATTTTCCAACAGTTTAGTTCTACTTTGTTTATAATTATCGGAAGTTATATACACATAAGGTATTTTCGAAAAAAAATTCAAATCTCGACGTCATATCTTGTTTATGCTTGCATTATACATTACATATTAAACGACCAAACATTACCTGTCATTTAGCATTACTTTTTTTATAGTGACATCAAATAATTATACACGTAATTCGTATATGAAAAATTAGAGAAATTAGCATGTTTATCAGTTTGTAATGTTTAACATTTAATAAACTAAGTTTTGATAATAAACAATTAAAACGTATATCTATAAATTAATATGTAAATATTCAGCGATCCTAATACTCTTCATAGAAAAAATAATAACATTTTTGAAATACTTAACTTATTTGTTGTTAAATTTTTAGTGATTGTCGTGAAAAATATAAATGTTCTCATTGTTAGGTTACGTGATGTAAGCTGTTTCTTAAAAAACAGTGACGTTGCAAAAACGAATCCTTCGGCTTTTTACGTCAAAGCCTTTCCCGAAAACACTATGTTCGTTTCACTTTTATCTTTATTCGCATACACAAACACACACACATATATATATATATATATATATATATATATATATAAATGACGGTGAGTGAAAGAAATCGATTCATAGAAATGGTTTCGAATACACGTTCATAAAAATGTTTTATTTCTAACTTAACTTAGATGTATCCGATAATTACGTCAGTTGAATGCACTCGATTTTATTAACGGCAGAGAAATTTCGGTCCATAATTTAAATTGAGTATTAATGCGAGATATTTTGGCTGAAATAGTAAAATTATAAATAAATTTCTACAGTTTCGATATATTTTATAAAGTAGTTGAATCACCTAATTATACTAAAATATATAGTTTTTCACTTTAATTAGATCTCGTAGATTGAAAATATTGTATTGAATTGTTACTCAATAATAGTTACTTAAAATATGTGTTTAACTGTGCGATATTCTTACTAACAAATATCATTTTTGAATAGAGAGTAAAATTTTGTATTTTCTTATAATGTATGTTATATTTTTTGACATATATATTTTTATCAATTTATAAATACAAAAATTAATTTATAAAGTAAAATTGTCACAACCTCAATGAGATTATATATGTAAATTGACTTATTTATGTATATTCGTAATTATAGAAATGGGCCAAAATACCAATAAATCTTGAAAATACAATAATTATAATAAATTACGCATATTTGAGTGATACTTTTTAACAAGGCAAGTATAAAACAGCATCTTGACATTTGTATGAATGATTCAGTAAGTAGTTAGTGAAAACAATTATTACACATTACATAGGAATAAAAGTATAATATATTTAATTGGTTCAGAGACTTGAGTTACATATTATTTGTTAAAAACGTATTATTAATCAGAAATAAAAAAATGAAGTTAATTTAAAAATGTGTTTTATACATATATTTTACACTCACAACGAGAGTCCACAGTCCTTTGGGAAACGGATTCTGACCAAACTCTAGGGATATGATTTCTACTATAAAAATATAAAGAAACGCAGAGTTTTAGACTCCAATGCCCTTTTTTATGACAGATATAAGCGAATAACAAGAACCATTATGACTTTGATTGCTTATAACTCGGAATCATATAAAGATATACATGTAAACCAAATTTAAAAAAAAAACTGAGATTGAGCAGATATATATTGAAAAAAAGATACTCATATTTTGATTTGGTCAAAAGTTATAGTAGAAATAAAAATTAAAAGAAATTATGGCCTAAAGAAATCATCAAATTGTAATGCTAAATTTTCGATAAAATTTCGTCTAATTTTATTAATTCCATAACTTTTGTCCAAATTGAGTTTTTTGAGCTTCTTTTTTTTAGAATATTTCTACTCAATTTTGTTTTTCTTTTAAAATTTGGTTTGAATGTATATCTTTATACTTATTTCCGAGTTATAAGTATAAGCAATCAAAGTCAATGGTTTTTTTCAGCGAGATTTTTCGTTATTTGCTTATATCTATCATAAAAAAGGGCATTGGAATTTAAAACTTCGGCTTTCTTTATATTTTTATAGGTAATAATCGGTTTCCCAAAGAGTGTGGACTCTCCATTGTCAGACAAAAATTTCAATACGGAGAATAAAACATTTGTTTTAAACTAATGTTTGTTTTATTTTTTTCAAATATGTCTTATTTATTTTAATTGTGTATTATTTGGGTAATATATCTGTTTTTTACTAAAAACTATAAAATTTATTTAATCTACATACATATTTAAGAGATTCAACAATATTTTATTGATTCAAACACATTTTTTTCTCAGTGACATGTTGATTTTTCTATATATTGTTTTTCGTACACTATTATATAAATGTATACAAAGAAAATAAAATAAATCCATATAAAAAACCATCTAACTATACACATCCAATCTAAAAGACTTTATCTATGTAGTCTCGAAAGCGTCTTTGAACGCAGCGTTTTCAATTTTCTTGTCGTTGCGGATCGACGCGGTGAAATGGGCATTAACGATGCAGTTTTTTTTCTTCCCATTCGCAAAACGGGAGAGGTCCGCTTCGGGGGTTCCGTCTTAGAGCCGGTATTTCTCGCTTTCTAGGACCGCGAATGAAAGATTTCTTTCTTTATACCCCCGTAGGGAGAGGAGAGTAACTTTATTGTTATTCCTTTTTCTTTTTCCAACGTTTAGAGATTCGTGCAATTATGCTACGCACGTTCGCTATAGGCTTTTTTTTTCTTTTACATACGCGCATATAGACGGTTTTATGAGGATGCTTATACGCCGCGTGTATTTACATCATTCGCGGCAATTTGAAGTTTGTGTATAAATCAAGCTAATGCAAGGAATCCTGGCCAAGGTTGATTAGCCGCGACTCTTCTTTATGCCATCCAGCCGGTAGCTGTGGATGATATTCTCCTTTTTCATATACATATATATACAAGTGCAATTTTTATCGAAACTAGGGATCGATGATTTTATTTTCTTGTTTACAGAGAGTGTGTAAGCGATTACCTTAATTGTAACTACGCGAACTAGTACACACCTGACTGGAAAAAACAGTAAGTTTTGAACATGTAGAACTCGTCTATTAGTCTTGTTGATTGCACTTTGAGATTTAGTACATATTTTATTGACGTTACACGATGAATTATACGTGGTCAAGTGCTCCGTCACCTACATTATTAAAATTGAGTATCGATTTTGTAATATTATTTGAATGCGTCAGTAGTACTTTATGCGCACACATATGTATTAAAACTAAAGTGTTGCGTATACATTGTTTATTATCTAATTTTTTGTTTTACCTATATTAAAATAATGAATAATAAAGATGCACGGTGGCCTGTCAACCAAATAAAAAATGTTTAAGCGCCACGCAGAGACTCGACGAACTGCATGTACGTATTAATTTTCGTACACATACATATTCTCAGGAAGGAAGTGAGTACATGGACGTCACGAATATATCGACTTTGACCGGATGGGAGAGGTGCGACGGTCGTTTCGTTCGCGCGTAAATCCTAAACTCGCAGATGCAAAGGAGCGACCGATCAAGAAAACAAAGACTGAAAAGGGAAGTTGTAAAACTGGGAGCGAAAGCTATATATGCACGGGGAAAATATATAAACGCACAACAGGATTATATATATATATATGTATTTTGTATACGTAAATGGTAAACATACACGAATCGAGAATTGAAGAAACGAGGTAAGCGTTTGTGAAAAAGTTGCGAGACGATATATAAAATTGATACTATATTTTATTGTTTCATAGTTTTATATCTATATACGAGATAATGCAAAATACCTTTACATGTCATATATTTTATTGTACACATATCGAGCTGCAAGTCATATACGCGAATGTTTAAACTGATGGTTTTGGTGTATAGCTTTCGCTATTTTACAATATCGTACAGTGTATAATATATGAAGGCGATCAAAAATGAAAGTATAAATGTAGACCCTGTCATATAGAATATTAATATGTTGTGGATTTTACGAGATATTAATTTTATAATGGAGTAATCTATATAAATTATTAAATTATACGATTGTATATATGAGTGACTATACAGAAAAATAAAGTTTGTAGTCAAGTCGATGTAAAAATATTTAATTTCTCTTATATAACATTGCGATAATAATCTTGTAAATGGTAAACGTTAAATAAAAAAACCAATATTAAATTAGGAATTTATTACTATAATTACTGATTTAATTCAACGTTTGAAATTTAAAGAACATTGGTATTCGCACGTGCAAATGAATAATCAAATTTGCTACTTAGTTTTTCTCTTTACACTTTTTATTGCGCGTGCATTAAACAAAGACAACTCGAAAGATTGTAAATAATAAAATTGTGCAAATTGAAAATGAACGTGGTAGTTTAAAAGAAATGAAATACTTCCGATACAATGCGCACGAGCGTGTATCTCGATTTACTAAACGTGCGTAATGCATTACGGAGAGAGAAGGAGAGAAAAAATTTTGCGTTATAGCTTAAGGTGTGGAACTTCTTGCAAATAGATACTTTTTTTTTGGTATAACACATCCGTGACTGAAATTTCGAAAGACACGAAGAGACTTGGTTGGAATGACCATTTAGTTAAAAGCTTCTTGCTGTGTTCAATTTGCTTTCCGATTGGCTTGTGTCTTCGCGGAAGACGCGACGACGACTTATGAAAAACCAAAACGCGTCATAAACACTTGGTATACTGTGCGTGCATATACTCTAGGTGTATACAAAAAAACGTGTTTGCATTTCGCATTTGATGGTTAGTCGTACATAGTAGTGTTATTTAATTTAGTAATTTTAAACTCCGAACAAAGAATTTGTTCGTTTTAAATTATTATTGTATTATTGATATTATTTCGCGTAAACTTGTTTCGCGTGCACTCAGTGTATGTAAACAGTCGCATACACGTGTTACACGATGTAAATAATATAAAAATTGGTAGCAAAAAAATTGAACAATATTATTAATATATGTTACAGTTACAGCCGAAAGAACACCCATGCTGTGTACCTAACTTTCAAATTATTTAAAATATACTTATGAATATACATGTGGAGCTGGGAGTAACAAAAACAATGTGTCGTCATTACACGATCTTTAATATGTCTTTTATATCGAGTGAGAAAAGAGACCTGATGTGTTTTCATCGTCAACAAATGGAAGGTCAACTATCAATTTGATAATCTTATAATCATTTCTGTGAAGAATACAACAATCCACCCAATTTAATAGGTATTACTGTATGCGATAGTCAAATTGTACACTATTAAAATTCACATAATTAAATAAATAAAATTATTTGTAGTATTTAGAAATCTGTTTTGTAAAATAATAATTTTTTTTTAATTTTAAAGTAATTAAGTTGTAAATATATTAAATTAATATTATATACATTAAGATAAGATTCCCGCAAGAATTGAAAGTAATAAATTGCTTACATTAAAATTCTGATCAGAAACCGCCATTGTATGATTAATATTCTGCAGGCTTTTGTATATGATTTACAGCTTACGTACATTACTTCGTATAAAAAAATGAATTAAAATTAAAAAATTAAATTTATTTGTAATATATTTGCGTTTAAATAAAGTATATGGGAATTATAACTGCATAAATATTATTTTTAATAATAACGTATATAATCTGATTAGTGAAATGTGTATTAAACGTATTACGAAAATAATTTATATATTGTACATACTATAGCAACAAAGTCGAAATTACACTAAATATATATTTATTTTTTATATTTTTTTAACTTTATAATTTTAAAATTCAATTGAATAAAAATGTAAAACATAATATAATATGTAATTAATTAACCTAGTATACAGTTATAAACAATTTTTTTCAATCAATAAAATAAAAATAATAGTGTATTATATTTGCAACATTGTATATACTTATTTAATCTTAGTCAATTACACAAGAGTTTAAAGATACTGAACATATTTCTACTTAATACTGAATCAATTAAAAAAAATTAAAGATAATCGACATGACAAAACTTACACTGGAGTAAGGAATTTTAATTTTTATTTTTAATACGTAATAACGCATATATCATTACTTACAATATTTCCACACTTTTCCTGTAAGAAGCTACATCAATCTAGTATATTGTACATATTTATTTGAAAGTAAATCCATAAGCATGTTTATTATTTAAATAATAAAAAATAAAATGGTTTGGAAACGAATAAAACTGTGTTACAATGTAGGTATTACTTTTGAAAAGTGTTCCATCATCACCCTCTTGTGCAGACATCAACGCGCCACTTATATATCTTTCGGTGCGACTCTCCGGTGGCGTTTTCGCGGCTCGCTAATGCATCAGCGACGCCCACGCTTTAGGCTTCTTCCCCCTCTTCGCCAGTTATACCCCTTTGGACTTCCCGGACACGACGAGTTTCGCGGGCGGCGCGCCTATGACAATGACATTGCCCGCCTGGCAGTCGCCACTCGCGAGGCCAATTTTCCGTCAATGGGCGCCAGAGTTAATGAACCCCTCCTCATCATCTCGTAAGATTCTCGCATTCCGAGCACGTTCGGCTTGCGCTATACGCGATGAAATTGATCATTTTCTTAATTGCGAATATTTATTTCGCTCCCGAGTTCTCGGTTTCGATGTCTATATGTATATATATAGATCTCTATAACGTCTCTCGCGATTCTTTAATATTTTTTCAACGATTGTTACACTGTCGTCGTTTTATTTTACTGAACGATCTTGATTGAGTTTGATTTAATTTTTAACGATCGGATCGCTCGTTATACGAGAAAACTAATATTTCGGATCGTTTGATAAAATTTGCCTTTGATAGGATATTAATAGCATACTGCGCGAGAATTTAACTAAATATATAAATTTTGTTAGACGCGCGCGTATGTAACCTTAGTTTTTGCTAAATTATTAACCATATGTTACTTCATTAGTATACTGTAATAATACATTTTTTATCAAGGTCCACTCGTTGATAATAAATAGCGTATAAAGGTTAAACACGAGTATCGATATATATATGTAAGGTTATGACTTTTTTTTTCTTCACGAATATGTAATAGCGTTATTAAACATTCAGTATACGTTCTACTAATATGTTTATAAATAAATCACATCGCGTTAATATCGAGTCGATAAATTGTTGGTAAGTGTGCGAATAAAAAGTGTGAAAAATGGCTTAACGAGCATTTACACCATAATTCGCAGTCGCATATATAGTCGTACAAGTGGTCAGTAAATAAAGTAGTTACGTTGATTGAAATGTTAATGTATAATCAAATCAACTTGAACGCACGATTTCGAGGAGGATCGTCCAGCATGTTCCTGATTAAAATTATCGAAAATGCAATTACGAAAAATACTTTGTACGTATTTCTTGAACCATGTACGCATCACTCGTGTGGTTATCGTCAAAGTTCATCGCGAATTATTATATTCTTTTATCGACAATTCAAGTTTGCTGCGTTACAATTTACGTAACCAGGAAGAAAAAAATTTTCTTAACATTACGAATATTTATATATATATAAATATAATTTTAACATATTTTTGTGCGCAAGGATTTATAGTTAAATGGCGACCTAGATACATACGTAGAATATTACATTCGCCTACATTAATAGGTGTATTTTGTAAGGCTCTTGTGACAAATCAAACACAATCGCTCAAGGAAATATGCGGCCATTGAAAAGCCTTTTGAACTCCACGTGGAAACCACGAAAAATTCCATTTAGACCTATCACATTTTGAATTACTATCTGTAAATGCACATTCATAGTTTTATAATGGAAACATCGATTGATAAAAAGTTAAACGATTCATTAGAATATTTTTTGTAATTACAAATTAATATAATCGTTAAAAGAAATATCGGAAAACCTAAGACTTTTAAATTTAAGTAATAGATTGTTGTAAACAATTTTTATCACCTTCGAATGTATATATATATCTTTAATTTAAACTAAAATGTTTAGCGGAGACCGAACATCCGAGTAATATCATATCACATTCTTTCAAAAGCTTAAAAACAAAGTAATTCTGAGATGGTATCGTACAAAATTTTATACGGTCTGACATTTTTTGTGCTCCTCCGTTTCAATTAATCGTCGGGAGTTTCGTTGATAATTACGTACAAAATATATTTGAAAAATTTCGTTTAACAGTACTCGATGCACGCTTTTAAGAATATTGACGATGTCAGATACGATCAATTTTAATTTATTATGCGTGTGCACACGTGCAAGCCACGTTAATCTTTTCGACGCTTCAAAACAATGTCTATACACTTGTGACATATTTAATTAACTTCATATAGATATATATATATATATATACAGTGGCGTTAGTTTAATTAAATCGCAATTATGTAATTGTTCGATCAATAGAAAGCCTAATTTGTAACGGGATTTGTGTACGTGTAAAATAAAAAACTGTGTAATTAATTCTCTGATTAATCACGAACAACAAATTTTCCCACTATAAACATTGTAAGTATAACATATAAAAAAACTTCCTCTTTGAAAGTGCAAATAAGTGCATATCGCTATATTTGGGACTAACAAAAAAAATTGCGAGGAGATTGCGAGAGTTCGCGTCTTGTCACTTATATATATGAGGAGTGGATACATCGAGGCAGGTCACGTTTTTCCACGATGGAACGCGCGGGCTAATTTTAAACGACGCTCGCGAGCCGGAAGTGCGCCAACGCTCTCGTGCGTTGCACTCAGTTGCGAACGTCTTGACCAAATCAAGAGCCTTTTGTTCGAGCTTTCGCTCTCGATTAGATTGTTATGGATTATGTATACCTCTATACAAAGGTGACGAAATTCCGAGGGGGTCGATTGCTTCCAATTTGTACATTTTTTTAAAATTCCTTCCTTCATTTCTTAAATTACGTAAATTTTGCTCTGTATCGTTTAATTCTTTTATTCTAAATTTCATTAGTGTTTTGACACAAAAATAAGCGTTACAAATTTTTCAAGATTATACAATATTAAAATTGCTTAAAATAAACCCTTTTACATATTCATTTTAAATATTCTTAGCTTATTTTTTGTTAATGTTCAAACGTTAACGTCATCAGTAGATTTTTTTCACAATCGTATATTATTATTCATTTTTTTTCGTATACGACTAATCGCGTCATTTCTATTAACTCATTAATAAGTTCAATGCATTCAAAGAAAAACAGAAGGAAAATTTGATACTCGGTATATAATGTTGAAATTAGCTTTATCGTATTTTAATATTTTTATTTATCACGAAAATAATTTAAAAAATGATCAATGTTAAAGAATGAAGAAAATTTTTGTAATACAATAAATTATGTAAAAGGTATATGCGCGTAGGCAGAATAATCAATTGAGATTGGATTTTCATTAAAAGAGATAAAGTACGTTTTAATGCGGCTTGTGAAGAAGAAAAAAACCAGATAGGTAACCTATATATAGTCGTACGTTAATTTTTATTCAATCGGCACACGAGCATATAATGATAATTCAATGCAAATAAATAAATAATGAATCACGTTGATAGTATTGGACTCTCTAGAGAAAATCTTTTGTTTCATTCGCGAATGTTTGATATCTTATCAACAAAAACCATTTGTATACAAAATTTTCGCATTAATCACAGTGGAACGTCACACATTGTGCATATATAAGAATGAAAAAGATATTTGTTGTCATTTTATAATCGTTATATACTAATTAATTCAGGATTATTTTATTCGAATATACATCTATATATCAGGCTTGTTATTCACCAAAATTTTCTTTTACGTACCTCTGACGAAATTAAAAATATACGTGCCAATATAACTATAAGTATTGGTTTTGAAAACGACAATGACAAAATATCCGGAATCGTTTCGTCGAAAGCAGGCGTTTCGCAAACCTCTCTTATATTCTACCTTCTCATTTAATTACCTACGTTCAAATTGTATAAGCCATTGTTGCGTGAGGCAAGTATATAGATACGCTCCTTCGATTTACTTTGTCGCGGCGGACAATGACGCTGATCGCAGGACGCATTATGATTTTCTGTATATCTCTTTTCATTTTATTTATTCGTTTCTCTAGGAGTTTGACATTACAGTGGATATTATTCCCTCTTTGTTGGCTATATCAACTCTGCAATTTATCCAATGGCTTTTATACGAGGTGAATATTTCGTACATCATCGATCTCGAAAAAGTTGGGTTGTATTACAATCCACCACCTAATAGCCGCGAATCTCCCGTAGACAATGAAATCCATCATCGTGTCGGACGCGAATTAGCACTGACCTAGGAAACACCACCCAAGGTCGTCTCGCGAAAACGTTGGTGCATCGCATTACTAGAGGCAACGTTTATATTAAACCCGGCGGGCTTGATAAGCGCCGATTGCCGCTCGCGCCTAGTTGAAGGTGCAGCCCTGCCAATTGCAAGCATCCGCAAATTTACCATCAGCTGTAGAGTCTGGCATTTTGCTATACCTCCATCTGCACTTCTTCTTTCAATAATTTCGAGTTGATTGATATACCTTCCGATTACTTTTTCTTTTTGAGTGCACTATATATTCCCAACAGTTACTTGATTGTATGTAACATTAATATCGGTATATGAGTATATGAAATTATAGATGCGAGATTTGGTAGATATAATTAAAGAGATTTTTCGTCTTGTTGACTCGAGTGACTTGCATTGATGATTAATTTTGAATAAAGATTCTATTTTACCATTCAATTTAAATTATATTAAATTTTGCATCGATAAAAATATGACACATCTTATGCCGTAGAAAGTTCAATTCAATGAATTATGTATATTTATTAATTATTATTATTATTATTATTTAAAAAATAAGAAATCGAATGAATCACTTTACTGTGTGGTTTTGATAAATTAATAAAATTAGTTTTATTCCATTCGTATAATAACACTACAACAATGTGTAGAAAACTAGCCGAATTTCCAACGAAGTTGAGGCAGCTAAGTGACAATCATTTGTTCTAAAGACGATTAACGAGAGCCTTTCTGCCGGATTTAATGAGGGCTACTTATGGGGCGTCGATAGAACTCAATTGAGTCTTTGATGTATCATCAAGGTCGGTAGCATTTTGCATACCAACCGCGGATCGTGTTACTTGTCCACCGTTGTATTCGATCTCTATATATACACAATATATTGACGCGAACACTCAGCTCACCGAGTCGCGTCCTAACTTTTCCGGACGATGCTCTAATGAGATTTTGCGAACCGTGTAAAATTTGAAAGATTTGTATAAATGAAATAACGCTAAATCGTTAATTAGAACTGTTGGTTAAGCGGTGTAAAGAGAGTGAGAGAGAGAGAGAGAGAGAGACATTACAGAGTGAAATTGATTACCAAACGTTCCGACCTGGAAAAGTGAGTCGATCGATTAGCGATAAATTAACGACTCGTTAAGCTTGAACACACTAACACAAGGAAAGGCGTTATATACGTATATTTATATACAAGTGTATACGAATAAAGAAGGATCAAGACAATTTGACGCGGTTAAATGAATCAAAATTTTGCGGTCCTCACTATCTGTCACTATTATCAATAATGACTTTATTAGCAAAATGATTATTCACTGTGAAACAGAAAAAATTTGGTAAACTTGGATGTATAAATGAGAAAATACTCTAATATTACTCGCCATTTAATTAAATAGGTGACGTATTATATAAACGTGGAAAACGCCTTTAAAAATGAGTTCACGAGGAACGTGAAATTTTTCTGTCTCGAGTAGTTTTGACCGAATATGGTTTTAGAAACTCATACAGTTTTTATCTTAATTTTAGCTATAAATTTAAACCAACTGTCTAATATATCTTCTTATTAACGAGAGTCGTGTTAAATTTGACCAGAACGAAAGTTCGATCTACGAAATTATATAGGTAAATGTAGCCAATAAACAATATCAATATCGAACAAAAAATGGCATTCGTGAAAAGATATATATATACATATAACAAGCTAGCTACACATTATCATATTAAAAAGTGCATTTAGTGAAACCTAAACTTGTCTCGAATCTAGCGCAATTATCACATCGCGAATAAAGGCAGGAAAGCTCTCAACTGACTGATAAAAAAAACTCGCCTTCCAAAGTATTACGGGAATCGTCGTCTTCTATATAGATATATATATATATATAAAAGTATAAACTGAGAATCTGAAACGCGTTTCATAAATATATCGTCTCTCCCTCATAACGACGCAGGCGAAATGTGAAAAAGAAAAAAGAAGCTACCAATTTCGAGCAATCGGTCGTTGCGCGCAGCTCTTTATTATCAATCTCGCGAGGCTGCTCTCTCGATTTCTTTAGCTCCTTTACGGCTACGGGCCTCTTTCTCGGGCCGCGGCTTAGTCATATCGATTCTCGTCCGCGGGACGCAGATGGACTTATTGACCCAGAAAGTCACTTCGAAGGATAAGGAGAGACGGGGGAGAAATTCAAGTGGATTTACTCTTTTTTGTGGTTATATACGTTTCTATTTTTCTTCTTTTGTTTTTTATTATTACGTACTCTAAAAGTGTGTGAGAATTGCATTACTTTTATTAATTTCAAAGATTTTTATAGCAATTCCATTGACAAGTTCTGATATTTTATGCAATTTAAAAATTTTTTGTGTATATCAATTACCGGTTGATGGAAACTATTTTCTTTGATGGTATAATAGACGCTTAAAAATAATCATATGAATTCTTATTTTACAATAATTTGAACGTTTAATACGACAGCTCTATATATTGCATTACAATCGAAGGAAAGGTTTACATCCTAAGTACATTACGTTAAATGGTAAATGAATCTTAATTGAACAAGATGTTTGTACATATAAGTACAAGACAAATTAGTCTGTATAAAAGTTTAATTCGTGGAGTGATTCCATTCCTGGTAGAAAGCTAAATCGATCTCTTTGACAGCTGATCAGATCGAATATAGTAACAAACTATTAGACCCTTAATCAACGGCGGTAAGTGCTCTTACGTAATTATTACTCGAACTTCGATACTTCGAATTTCTGATCTACTGCCTGTATATGCTTACCGTAATATGTACAATGAGATGTACGTTTTATTAATGAATTTACCATAAATTTAAATATACCTTATACTTTAGCTTTGGTTAGTAAATTTTAATTTTTATTTCTGAATTTTTATGTAGATTTCTTGTCATTGAATAAAGATATTCCAAAATTTACCCTATATTTTATTTTACTTTTTAATTGAAAACTACAAAATCACTCACTACAGTTCACTAAATGAAACTTGTCTCTCGGCTGACATTTACAAAGACTCCAAACTACTAATTCTTGATATATATTGTGAGGCTAGATGCTTCTTTTGCTTCATTTTCTGTTTGATTAATTCAAATATGTCTATTAATAATATTTTGTAAAAGACAAGTTACATCTACTTTTCGTCGATTTATCAACAATTTATCAAAATTCAGCAATAGTAAAGTTTGTTGAACCTGTAGTATTCGGCAAAATCGTATTCTGATGAGTGTCACTTCAGTAACAATGAATATTGGAAGATTCATTTCCTTTCGGCATACGATATACAATACCCATCATATATACCATAAGAATTAAAAAATAAATCGTCGTTAAGGGGACGTGATACCCAAATTGCAGAGACCTATATATAGAAAATCCCAAAAATTTTTTAATCTAATTGTAAAAAAAATATAAAAAAAGATCACAGATACTGTTCAAAACAAATGTAGTCTAGCGACGTGACAAAGAGATTTTTACGAAATAATTAATTGTTAAATAATTACTTGTTCATTAATTATATGTAAATAACTATTTTTGATCGGTAATATATAGCTATCAAACAATAATTCATGGCTGCCCAAAAATCTCGCCGATTTATAAAAAGATTTGCAAAAATTCACGGAATATCTTGAAAGGAAACACAACAACGTTACAGAACGTTTTTTTCGATAAATTGAATTCCACGTTTAATAAAAAATAAATCATTTTTATATTTTTAGGAGTCCACATTCCGATAAATTTTAAAACAGCTGTAAATATGTATAAACGCAAGTACTTTGCAACAAACCCAAGATGACCGCAGAGTAACTCGTATTAAAACTTCCAAGCCAATATCCATACTTTTTCTTCTGAATATTTTTAGCGAGATTGTCGAGCACCAGTATTAGAAGCTTTGATACTTTTTATTAATTATTTATAGTAATAGAATATGTCTTTAAGGGTAGAGCGAGGTTGATATCATATATAAAAACTGATATAATATAAAAAGGTTTTTGTTTTTCAACTTCATGATTTAAAATTTTTGTGGCATATTTATAGGAAAAATATTAACATTTTTGGGAAATTAGTGTTACGTCCAATATGATCCTTGAGTATCATCAATTTTCGGATCCATCTTCAATTTTTTATGAATATTCTTGATAATGCGTGCTACAATTTAACATTACCTATTTTTTTTATTTAAACAGTTTTTTGTTTGTCAAGAAAAATTAATTTTTTATACAAAAATAACAATGTTTTAAATGTTTTAAACAAATTTTATTTTTCAATAAATTGTTTTTCGGTAATAAAAAAACTGTTAAATAATAAAAAACTTATATAAAATTTAAACGATTAATTGAAAGAATACTCGAAATAAATGTCAAATAAATCCAAATATTGAACATTGACACCAAACACTAATTTTGACGCATTTTCCTGCATATCTTTGGTTAAAATGATTCTATTTTGTTGAAATATTCCAGAAAAATTTATATTTTTACTACAAATATGCGATAAAAGTTTTAGATCATTAAGATGAAAAAAAATGTCGACCTAACTGTCTTTAAAGGTGTTCTATGTAATCGTAGGTAGAATACAAGTTCATACAAACAAATCTTACTATCTTCTAATCAATCAGAAAAATACGACGTTCCCATAGAAGCGGCTGTAATCGTTTTGAATCGATGAGCAAGTACGAGCTAGGCTCGCACAACCGATTCGTAATTATTAGTGGCGTGGCTCAGTATGACAATAGCTACCGAACAGCATCCCGGAAAGACGATTACTACGCTCCCAAGGTCAGGCTGGATTACTGTAATCTCCTGGATCTTTTCAAAGGACTCCAAGGTTTACTTTACACCGCTTGGATCTACTTCTAATCCGTTTTACTTTTATTGGAGGCTCCTCAGGTTTTGTGGCGAACGAACAGGAAGGAATTGTTAGGTGATGCTGGTTACTTGGTTACGCTTAGCATTCCTATAGATAAAGTAGATTCTTCACTCTACTATATTATTGCATTTTTTTTAATTCTTTCGTACATTTTTTTTTTTAATATTTATAACTACAATTTTTTTCACGCATTTACCATTTTTGAAAAAAAAAACGTTTATTTTATTAATTATAAGCAATTTAACATAATTTTAATATAATAAATCATAAATTTCACAAAATCTGTATTTATAATTTTTTGTACACATATCTACCACTTTTGAAAAATTTCTTTTTTACATAAATCGTACGAAAACACGGATTTATGACCATACATACGTATGTGTACGTATAAAAACAAATTTTTTCTCGCCTAGCCTTTGACTATGAATATAAAGAAGTGCCGAACTTTAAGAAAAAATATATCGGATTATATGCGTGCTCAACCGTGTGATTTTATGGTTTGGAAGCGACAAGAAAAAAAATTGGTTTTTGTCCTCGTCAGTTTTTAAAGTCACCAATAATTGTACCTGCGACTCAGCTTATGAATTTTTCGATACAGTAATATCCGTTTTAAAGATCCATTTGTGCGCGAGGACGCAAAAAAAAGAGAAGCTAAATGGGACTTTTTTTAATCGTTGGTAAAAAAAATATGTTTATATGCTATTGTTTTAAAAGTAATAAGTATTATAATAGTTCGAGAATATACAAAGCGAAATAAAAATAAATTACTGTGACGTGAAAGGAAAATTGTAACGAGATGACTTGACCATATGTGATGTGTAACGTGATGCAAATAATTATTTTAATATTGTTTTTCGGAGTTGTTTACGTATCAATGCAAGGAGCATGTTGGAATTTTTCATATAGTTTATGTAAATTCAGACAGATCTATATGAATGTTCTTCTTATTTATTACATATGGAATATATTAAAATTATTGTGTATATATATAATATAGAAAATATTCAATGTTTTTATTCGAGCACGTTTTTGTCTAACTTGACATAAAAAAAGTAAATCTTTAAATTTCGTTAGGAACATTTCCCACGTGCATACAAGCCCTATAAAATCGGATTAACGGTGTACAAATCCTCAAACTAAAAAGCCGTTGAACTTGTCTTTAAAATACGTCTTCTCTTCATTCATAAAAGAATGACAACTTAAATATAAGTTACATACAAATTTTTCTCTTTATACTTCTTAATTTTGTTTAGATTTAACGATTTAATTTGTTAACGAAACGATTAAGTATACCATTAAGATTAGCAATTATAAAATTTACAGATATAGCTTTGAATATAGTTTTAATCCAACGGTTAGACGTTGAAATAAATAAGTGAAGTTTGAACGGTAGCCAGTTTTGCTTGGTCATTTCATACCAAAATCGCTGGAAATCGTAATACGGATCGCGATCGTGAAAGTGTACCTTTTTGAAGAAAAATTGGTTCGTTCCTTTTGTTACGTGTTACGGTAAAACCGGTAAGATTTATTCCGTCTTGTGTAGTAAAACAATTATATTATTTATATATTATTATTATATATAATTGATGGTAATAGTCATTATTTTTATAATAATAATTCTTCTTACGTATTAAATATTTTTTTACAAATCTTACGTAACGTTTGCACACATTATAAAATAAAAATAACAATATTTTTAAAATAATAATAAAATGAAATAAAAAATCGTTTTTTTTTAAACAATGAATTTATATTCGTTTACACTAACACCAGTGTACAGTATTACAAATCACCATAATTTATGCAAGCTGCATCAGCGATTACGGAAGTTCATCACTTTCACTCGTAATACTGAAAATCGTTTTTAACAATGATACATCCATTCGGCTGGTGGTACAATGCGCTATACATTTATTTACATATATTATTGCATAAATCAAAAATTCAGTAAAACATTACGATTTAACTACCTTGGTACACATTATATTCTCTATTGATACACCTTACTACCTGTCAAAACAATACAAGATGAGGAACTTGTACTGTAATGATTGCATAATCACCTAGGTTGGGCTTCTATATAGCTGACACTGCATTGGTAATGACACGTCTATTATATTTATTTACTAAATTGTATATAGAGATTAATTTTACTGCACTGTGCACATTATTGTTAAATGTCGTTTGAAGTCGATACTTTTTTTTACATACCTGCTCGTATATTGATTCTTAAAAATAAGGGAGCTTTTATTCTTGTATATTTTTATGAACTTAATGTAGAATATTTGTTTGCATATGTTTTTTATAAGCAATATAACTGAACGGTTATACATGATAATTAAAAATTTGAAATTAATTTTAGTTGTTTTAAAAAATAAAGTATAATAAAAGGAAAAGTGAATCGTAAATGAAAAAAATGAAATTAATGAATACATATATAATAATTAAAATAAATATATAATTAAATAAATTAAAGAAAATTTTTGAATAAATTCAGTTGTTTCACGTGTAAAACTACTTGATGCTTATTAGTTTCGAAGACAAATATCATTAGTGAAATCGACATAGAATACTTCTTGAAAGATCGGTGTCCATTAATATCTACAGTACAGCGATGTTGTTAAAACTTATAATACAAGAGAAGATATTTATTGAAGAAAAATCATTCGAATTGCGTGAACTTTAGTCAGCAATTAAACAAATTTATCAATTCAAATTGCGATAAGAAATCGGTAAAAATTTGCGGCTAACGCTATTTATCAACTTACATTTGAACATCATTACAAGTCGAAAACGAAGACAGTTCCCCAAACTGTCATGGACAGCACGATATTCTAAAAAAATACTATACATCAATCGAACAAATCCGACCTGCACCATCCAAAGTTTTGCTTGTCCAGTCGTCCGGTTTTAGACGCCAAGCCGAGTGGAGCGCGATCGCGCGTCTTAAAAAGAGCCGGCAAGTCTATCCGATCGTATACAACGATCTCTGCGCGAGTGGGGATCCGCGGGAGATAGCGCGACGGAGTGGGGCCTTCAAAGAGAGTGAGAGAGAGAGAATGGTCGTCGGTAGTGGCCCCGACAGTCCTAACTCGACCTCAGCCTGTGACAGATTACGTCGCGTATAATAACCGACCCGATTTTTCTGAGGATCAAACGCGACGTTATCGCGACTTTTAACACCCTTCGAGGCCTCAAACTCGAGGGTGATTATCGCGAGTGAATATTCCTCCTATATATTTGTACATACCTTCAGTAGTAAGTACCTATATATTTTTCGTTTTTTTTTCCTCTATCCTTATCGGCGATTATGTCAGTTGGCGAGAGTGAAAGGAGGCTATTTTTTTGTGCGTCCGCATAGTGCAAAAGGGCTCGAGGTCTCGATTTTTATGTGATGCGCTGATCGATTGTTTCAGTGTTTAGTCAACCGAACAGAAGTATCCGAAATTCAATTCGTTTAAATCTTTAGTCGAGTAAGTAGAAATTAAGTGTGATTTTATTGACCCTTAGACAATATTCTGATCGAAAGAATACGATGCATTCTTTTGTTTAGAATAAAGGTGCATTCGGTATATACCGAGTGGTATATCGTTAAAAAATCGGTTTAAAATTATACCTCGCCGATACAGTTATCGTTAAAATAAAATAATCTATTAATAAATGACGTTCCGGTTTAACGATAATTGAAGTTTTTAATAAATATATTTAACTCCGAAGGTCTACCCGGTAAATTTTCAATATTTTATATCAAGAAACGTATACCGAACATTTTTATATCAAAGAGCTGGTTTTGTCAATGACGATATATTAAGTTTTTCACTTTTCAGGTAATAAAAATGTATTTATATTTTGTGTCAATCATAATTTTATTATCGAGCACCGGTTATTCTTGATTCGCATTATAAATTCTCGATGATCCCGAATGGATTTCCATCCGAGTAGAATTTTCGAGTAATCACTTTTATCACTCGAGATTTTGTAATATTTAATTTTGTTGATGCGCGATAAATGTTTAATTTAATAAAATATTTAATTTTGTTAGATCCGTGACTTTTTAACCAAAATCTTGAGCAACAAAACTAACATCGCTTCAAATAATATATTTATACTGTGGTGGCACCATTGGACGCATTAACAATAGATAAACATTAATCGTTTCGATAAACACGAATAATTATTACATCGATTTGTAGTGCGGTTACCTATACTGTTGAATGATAATAAAAATAAGAATACAAAAATAAAACGAAAGAAAATTAATTGACCTCGACGTTTTGATAAACAAATTTATTAAATAAGGTAGGAAGAGGAACGATAAGTAGTCTTTTCGTAGGCCAAGATATGGAATTATAATCTTACATAAGGAAGAAAAAAAATTGTACATTATAGGTATGTGAATAACTTGACTGTCAACATTACTTTAAATTAGCTCGAAATAGAAAAAAAAATAAATAAGATCTCTTTATTCATGCCGGTGCTCTGCAGTCTTTTTAATTTTAAATTTACTGTTTTATATAAATCTCGCTTCGAATTATATAAAAAAAAGGTTCATAAATGATTCGATTAGCTGAGCTCGGTCTATTTTAATGTAAATTTTTCGTAATTCTCTTACTTTTAAATTCAAATCGACATCAGCTGTTTCGTTTAGCGATCGATAAGAAAAATTACATATATTTACTCACGTAATACCAAAATTACGGAAATTCTGTAATCTGTGTATTAGCAGAATAAAATATGTATTTAATATACAGAAATGCAAATAGCCGCGTCGTAAATAAAAAATGTCGCTCGAAATTTCAGGAAAAGAAAACACAAGTTGTATGTATATATGTATATATGTTACGTTTAGAAAGAGAGAAATTATAACTGCTTTATTAAAAAAAAAAGAAAAGAGTTCACGTGTACAATGATACTCGCATGATTTCACTCTGGAGAATACATTGTTACCAGTGAAAAGAAGAACAAAAAAAGAATGTTGCAGAGAAAGACGAGCAAGGTGTATACGTAATGAAAATGAAAATCGGAAATTCATTGAAATAAAATAAATAGAGTGGGGAAAGTGGTAAGCGTAGCGATGTGGTCAGTCCTGTGACAAGTCGATCTTATGCTTTTACGGCGATTCGAGGAATGGCATTATCGCGCCCCCTTTTGTTCATTGTGCATTCTTTTAAAACGCGTCGATCGTCGATCAACGTCGTTCAGTATAGTATAGGCTTCCCTTCAAACAGATATGAAAACTCGATCGCGGGGATACTCCAGTTGGGAGAAATGTTTTTGCGCTCCTCTCGTTCAATTTATTCTTCCTTACAAATGTGTGTGTGTGCTTGTATAAATTCGATTGAAAATTATACTTTTACAGTCGAAATTCGCTAATTTATAAAACGTATTAAATAAATCTATTTGTTCATTTTAACGAGACTCTCGTTAAAACACTTGTACTTCGCGTAGAAAGCTAAATAATTGTTGCATAAAGCCTTGTGATGAGTTTGCACAATTGTATTACACATTTTTCCCTACACAGAACGTCTAACATTGACATTATTTAATAAACGATTATTACACTGTATATACGTAATTATTATTAGACTAGGTGAATCAAATAGAAATATTCATTGGAAATATATTCGTATTTAATACAAGGGCAATTACCCTAAATCAAGGAAAATTAAAGGTACTAAAAATAAATCTATATAGATACAAAATTTATTAATAAAATAAAAAATTTATTATATAAAAATAATACAAACGTTTTATATGTTTATATATTACTAACGATAACTATTCTAAGACGCATCAATGAAATTAGAATAAACGCGTGTGAACGACACAGAATCCTCATCGATCAAACAATCAAAGACAGAATGACTTGTCGCTTATTTTTCAGGATTGAAAAAAATGAAAGTCAAAAAAAAGAGTTCTCCAGGGAGTGCACCAATAAATCCAACGTAATCAATCCTTTTCCCTCATCATCGTAAGACACGAGGTTCCCTCACCTTGTCGACTTAGGTAACCGCACCTCCGGTTCTTTATGTACCGGCACATATACATATGTATATACATACATACACACACACATATATATATACACGTAACACTTTCGAATTTTGAGAAACGCATTAGTATAGTATCCAGAGCCTTTGCACTTTACGCGCATTCGAAAAATTGTAAGATTAGATGTTATTTTTATCGTTCTATATAGATTGATAAGATTATGTGCGTTGAATTCCATTGGTGGACAAATTGCGCAGGGGGAGAATTTTGTCACTTTTGTGTCAGTTGTTTTTCATTTTGGAGAGTTTTGAGGTGTGAACAAGCCTTCACGATTTAAGATATTTAAAAGAATCATTTCCTTTTCTTTCGCAAAGATCAATTTGTTTATCATTTTTGTTTTGATGAAAATTATTTAAATTGGTTATAGGGATTATTTTGACGTTTAAATTTTTGCATTTGCAATCGTTCTTGAACCCTTTATACATTTGTAGTTAATTTATATGAGTAATTATTATAATTAATAGGTAACAGGCTTTTGTTTGTAGATGTGTAAATTTATAATAAAAAGCACATTTATTTAATAATGGTATATGTTAACTGCTTTTCATATATACATGACGCTCCCGTTTACCTTAATATTATTTATACGTACACTTTCATTTTAAATTAGCATTTACGAAAAATTACATAACCTTTTACGCATGATTTAATCGTTATTTAATATTAAAAGCGATCGTCAATGTAATTATTTGACGTGATATAGTTTAACAAAAATAGACGAATTTCACAAACATTCGTAAAGTCGTTAATGAAAAAATTGTAAAAGAAGAATTAGCTACATAATTTTGTATTTTAAAGTAAGCAATAAATTAAGTTCAATATAGATACTCGAGTATAGTCGCATGTGTACATTTATTTCAACTTCCTGTCAACGGTTCTTTAAGTGTAGAAAATAGGTGATACTCGTATGCATAAAAAATATTTTACGTTACGACATGAAATTCTTATCAGTTAAATTCAATTCCTGATTAATTTATATGCGCAAAGATTAATAGATTTATGCTGTATTCCTGGTAAAGGGCATACATTTATTATTCCAAAATAAACAAATTTGAAGAGTCAATTAATTTTTTAAAACGTGAAACAAAATTTTCTCACATAAATGTATTAATAACACATTGACATCAAATAAGCCATATATTTTTCTTTCATAAGAATTTTATTAATAATATCTAATGAGTTCAGCGTTATCGACGTGACTTACGACTTAATATGGTGAATCACTGTTTTTTCAAAAGGAAAGTTCGAATTTTCCATCAAGTATTTGTATATACATTTATTTATACACCAGTGTAATAACATCATTAGAGTCAATTTCAAGTGTCACTCGATGATCAAGAAATTCGTCATTCAAAATATGATTTAGAAAGCTCGTATATACCAAGTATATTCATCGAGACCTTCATTTTTTTTATTGTCGTTTATCAACATTGCATCATACATTTTCGGTCGTCTTTCGTGTATATATACATACGTAATTATTATTTTCGTATATCTTATATACAAGATTAATATATTAGAGTAATAATTGGTGTGTAGTTATTTTATGCTTTTGTTTTCCCATTTTGGACGTAATACGCGGAGTGCGTATACGTATCTTTTACGATAATGATAATCGTTCTTAGCCTTCGCCAAATTTATTTATAGAATTAAACTTTTGAAATTTATAATGTCGGATAAAAAAAGAAAAAAGAAATTTTCTGTTTTACAAATGGGAAAGGCGACCTTGTAGCGTGGTTTAACGATAAATTTTAAGATTCAATTGAGTATTGTGAACATTAAAAGTTGGAATAACAATTTTGACCAAAAATCTATTTTAAAAATTAAGAGAACACAAATTAAAATACACACCCGATGTTACGATAATCTTGCTTTCAACGAATCTCGCGTACAATGGAAAATCCGCACGGAAAGTGGGATTTGTAAAACTTTCGTAAAAGACTATACGGAACGACAGAGGCAAAAAGTTGCACCTTGAGAGGAACAACGTTCTTCGTAACGAAACGAATGTTATGAATATCGTATAAAAATTTCAATTTATTGCCCTTTATTTTTATAACACGTTACGCAACGCTCACTCACTGAAAATTGGAAAGTAAATTTCTTATATCGCGCATTAATGCGTTTGCACGCATCGTACTTGGAATTTACGGGTGCCCGGTTGAAACGTCCCGCGCCCACCATAAATAACCAGAAAAGTTAGACTGGTCACTATATACACATATACACATATCAACAGACGCGCACGCACACCTGCAAAATCTTGGGCTTCTGCGAATCTCGTGCAGGTAGATTACATAAGGTGCGTAATCGGAAAAGTAGGTAATCTCGCGAGCGCGCGCCCGAGCTTGGGCAAATCGGTGAAAGAGAATAAAAAGTGGCATGGTGCTGTTGCTACCTGTGAAATTGAATCTCGAACGACCTTGACGGGGCCGCGCGACGCAACTTCGCGGATGCTGTCGTGTATCACGCGTAAGAATTGAACGGGATAACCTTTTTCTCTCTACGTAGATATACTCAGTCTTTAACATTTTTTATTTAATTTTGATTTTTCATTATTTATTACAATAGTAGAATATGTAGTTAATAAAATTTTATTTTTTTGGGAAGAACTTCTTTTTTAAGCATCCTTCAAGAAAAAGAGTACTAAAAGTATTCACGAAAATCTGCTTTTTATAGAGTGCTTGTAGTAATATAATACTGTTCTAAAAGAATTAAAAAAAAATTTTTAGATAATGCTTTCTTCAAAATTATATCAAGTGATTATATCAGATACGTTTATACGAATATATATTAAAATAATTCTTCCAAAGCATTAATTGTTTTTTCAAAGAAATATTACAGATATTACAAGTATTTCTAAGAAATATTACAGTAACATAGTTCCATAGTTTATTCATTAAAATTTATCTTTTACTTATGAGGATAACCAATTCGTTGTATTATTATTCGATTCAATTACCAATTCAAACATACAATTTATACAAAAATTAATATTTACACAAATATTTAAAGACAAACACGAGAACATTGTCCATTGTGAAGGTGTTTTATTAGAGTACATTATGAGATCAATTTAAAAGAAACACCTTTTAAAACAATTATTTTCGTTAATTAATGTAACAATTACCTTAAAAATGAGCACAATCATATATTGTATCGGAAAAAGGGTAATGTTCTAATAACTTTGCTAAAATTTGAATAAAATATTAATTTCTGTAAAAATAGTATTTCTCGGTCGGTAAGTGATATGAATATTAACATAACGAGTTTGAAAGAATCCTTTTTTCATATTATTCAGTTACTTTATTATGTGTACTTATTATTTCATGTATTTAATTTGTCGAAATAGAAGAATATTTTTCTATTTTTGTACATATGCTTATGAGAAGTTATGCAGACTTTTGTGAACTAAAAAAAACATTTAGAAAGATGTATCAAGATATACAAATTAATTTTTATTCGAAATTTTACAAAAGTAAAGTTACCACGGACCTTTTGACAAAAACGATTAACAATAAGTATGTAATTTTATTTTATATTTTAATATAAATTCTTATTTATTTTTATTTTTTAACACTTTCCGACACTTTTTCAATAGGTTTTTGAGCGTTAAATATAATGATAAAAATAAATTTTAAAAATTACTGACTGCCGCTGTCAGAATTGGTGCAAAACTTCTTTTGGAAAAGTTATAAACAATTTTTCCCAAAAAAATGCCAATTTTCAGAATTTTTTTTCTCTAACTGCATTATTTACTAGAGAAAATGCTTTTAGGAATTGTCTCTGAGACATAGATATATCGTGGCAGGAGTGCCTAATCTTTCTGATGGTATTTTTTATTTTGTAAAAGTTTGTAAGGTATACCTATAAAACCTACAACCTCAAAAACCGTTATATGCTGTATATCAAAAGAAATTACCAAAATTTTGGTCAACTATATTTTACATCCGCCATTTTGCATTTTGAAATTTTGATAACAAATTCATATTCAGCGATCTCAAAAACCCCTGTATACCATAAAACTTGTACCGATTTATGAAATTTTTTACGATTTATAGGTATACCCCATAGGTATCGTAAAACATTTTATGCTTCGGCCACCATTTTGGTGCTACCATCTTAAATTTTCACAAAATAAATAATACCATCTGAAAGCTTGGACCCTCCTGTTACGATATATGTCTCTCAAAAACCATTCCTAAAAGCGTTTCCACTAGTAAACAATACATTTAGAGAAAAATATTCTGAAAATTTGGCATTTTTTTGGGAAAAATTGTTTATAACTTTTTCAAAAAAAGTTTTGCACTAATTCTGACTACGGCATTCGAAAGAGCAGAAAGAGCAAAAAGCAGGCTTCTTATTAGATAAATCTTTACATCCAGAATTTTTTATTTTTATTATTCAACTAAAAGATTTTCTTTTTGTGAAGTTTAAATTAAAAGTATATAATAGTAATGTATGTGTTTAGGAGGCATAATTATTCTGTACTTCATCCTAGTTAGAGAGATTTATTTATAATATCTATCTGGGTTAAAATGAATTATTATTGGGTATAGGTGAACAATAACTAACAATTATACACACGATTTTTTGTTTACCAAGACACATAACCATTTGCGAGGAAAATAATGCAAATAAGATACGTTAACTTATCATTATTTTAAATAAATAATTAAACATTTCGCAATGATTAGTGACAAAAAAAACGAAAGATAGTTGCTGGTGCTGCAAACACTCAAGTATTCTATGTTACGAAAAGTTACAAACCTCATCTCGAACGATACTTCAATGCAAGAGGAGCTAAGCACTTGTCATTCAATAGTCAAAGACTCTCAACGTACGATCACTCGTATGCATATTTGCGTGTACACAACTATATGTCTATACTACATATATATACATAATAACTGTCCGTGACTGCGTGTTGCCTTTTTTTTTTATTAAGGTGACACTCTAGACGGAACTGTAAGTTTTTCTTCGTTTATTGAATTCCTTGTGTTACTTTTTATTACGTTTGTTCACTTCGTTAACAAAAAAAATATGACGATTGATGGAGTTCCGTATATGCTATTGAGTTTGATATATAGTCATGCGATATGTAACTTTTTGCATAGTGCTCGTGTATGTCCATGTGCGCGCGTGCAGAAGGTTTCATTGTGTCTATAAATACATGTTTTATTATATAGGTTTATTAATAAATATTTTATACATCTATCGTATCCAATAATTCATTATTTTTAAGCAATATCTTATTGATGTATAGGCAACCAAATATTGAAGAATATATACCTATTTCTTTTCTATTTATCTCAATGGTAATAATAGGTTTATATACTTGATCGATCAAAACAGATTATACGCTAACAGAAATAATAAATTGCAGTTTTATAATACTTGCTCATTTGACTGGGACGAGGATAATGTTCGTTTATTAAGATTTAAGATTGCAAATATTATTTAATGAAAAATATTAATGTTGTTGAAAGTGAATTTTTAACAAGGATTACGCATAAATAATAGATTATTTACGAGATTATTAACGGTCGAATTTGTCAGTTCGAAATGGAAAACTGAATTTAAAATACCAGTTTTTATAATTCTTTAATAGTTATGTGTAATTTTTTCAAAGAATTAAGTAAGATTAAATGATGATGCTTATCGTGGTAATATCAATGGCGTTTACTATCTCGATTGAAAAATTTGGAGATTTTGTCTAAAAAAAGTAAGGCATTAATCTTAGATTTATATATACGATAAATTTAATACCTTTTTCTAATTTACACTTGATAAAATATAATAGCTTTTAAATATTGAAGTCTTATCAACCGACGTTATTAAATTTATAAATAAATATGCACATTCATCGGTATTTCTGAAGAAAAATCTAATTTTTCACTAAAGAAGACTCATTGTACTCTTTGTCCACTATGGCTGGTGGAATTTCGCAGAACTGATTAATTAAATCGATTTCATTCATTAATTTCTCTATCTTACTTTTTAAACAATACGTTGCTTTTCAGTGATTTATAGAAAAAAAAAAATAAAAGCGATTATAAAAGAATCGTCATCAACTCTACAAAATAATAAGTAAAACAATTCTCTCTCTCTCTCTATCTCTCTCTTTCATCGTATTATAAAGTAAATTGGGAGCACGTCACTTAAAACGAATCGATAGGTGTATGTAAATATTTCACCATTTATAACAATTTAAACACTTGCGTCCAAAAAAGACAGTCTACTTTTAAATTGTCAAAAAAAATGACAGTGTAAAATTAGGCCACATAGTCATCGAGAGAGAAACGTGTGCGCGAGGTTCCCATGCATGACTATATATGAATTCACGCGGTACACACGCAATACGTTTATTGTTAACGAGCAAATGTATATAGTCAAGTTTTTCGATAACACATATACGAAACTTTCACGAAACGATGAAAATACACGTACATGTGGATGATTCAGCGATTGTCCTCGTGATCGGTCGTGTTATCACATATCGATCAATGAGACAAGCTTTGTGTATTTTCTTATCTTTGTAATAGATGAATTTTCCACGGGTTTTCCAAACTTATTGCGACTGCTCAATTCTCTATATTTATTCATTTTTACTAAACCACTTTTAAATTCTGTAATTGGTGCAGTATTTGATATTTATGCAATCTGAAGTATTTAACAAAAAAATGTTGATTTTTTGCATACGTGTGTGTGTGTGCATTTCTTGCATATTTTGCGTACGTATAATGGTATTATATAAGTAATGATAAAAATTTAATTAATGACTCATAACTTTCACGCTCATTGGATTTTCTCTTTGAAAGAAGGAAATGGATATTAATTCATCAATTACACATTATATAGTAAAACATTCGAAATGGTATAGAAGAATTCTGTTACGCACATTGTACAAATATTGTTAAATGATTAATTATAGTTTTTCTTTTAATTGCTAAAAGTAATTCAAAACTATTTTTATGCCATCTCTAAGTTATAAATTTTCACTTTCTATAACGGTAAAAAATTGTTAATTTAATAAGGTAATATAAGTATATTTAATTAAATAAGAGAAAATTATATTTATGTATAGAATAAACTGAAATTTCGATAAAATAATTTAATAATTTTAAAACTCTTTATATAGGATATATAAAAATAGGTATATGTATTTTTTCTAAATGTAATTTTTCTATTACGAAACTATACTGGGTAACTAGTGATTAGTACAAGGGTAATTTAGAAAGGTAATTCAAATAATATAGTTAATTTTAATACATCCTTAGTTAAGCAACCCAAATTGGTTTAATTAAATGTATGATTAAGTAGATTAAAGCAAAAAAAAATATTTTTGATTTGTTTGAATAATTTATGTCAATCGAAGTCACAAAAATATGTAATAATTAGTTACATATATAATGTTATTAAATAATTAATTTAAGTTTTTACGTATTTAAAAATTTAAAATAAATTGTTTCAACTGAATAAGAGCAGCAGGTTTTAATTAAAATCAAAACAAAATTACTAGGCAGGATAATTGTGCGTCGTAAGAAAATAAAAAGATGTAGTCGAGTGTTTGCGAAGGAAAAAGTTAAGAATTAGTGTTGGTTGGTGTTAAACAAGTCCGTCAGTCTTCATTTCTATATACGAGCGTTTCGATTTTATCGAGATTGAAGTAAGTTGTACGAGTGTCCCTTGCGATTTGCAAACAAAAAATTTTCTTGCAATTTCGTTCGTTATTTTATTTTATTCGGAGGTGTCTGTTTGTTCGCGCGTCTCTACGCTGTAATTGTAAAAAAGTGTTAATGCGACTTGCTGCTACGTAGGCAAAAAGATCGTTGATATAATTACTTATTATGCAACTGATTAGATTCATCCTTATTAATTATAATTATAAATCAGGTGATTAGATTTTAAGATAAAAGAAGGTCGAGAGTCGAACGTAAGAAGTGATATTACATATTTTAATTATACTGTAATGTTTTATTATACGTTAATTAATATTTAAAAACTTAGACTGATTATATTAGACATTTGATTAAATACATTTTCACAATAGGGACTTGTAATTAATACATTTTTATGAATTGAAAAAATTTTATTTTGTGAGTTTCGTGTATCACCGCTGTAATTGTTATTTCTATAATTTGACAACTCAACAATCGTTTATATTGCAACTTTTTTCTCAGTGAGTTATTAATTTTATATTTATCACAAACAATATTAAATTTTAATATATATTAATAACTGTTAACGATATTATTTATTCACGCCGCCGATTTACTTTCAATACCAAAAAAGTACATTGAAAATTCAAAGACAATACTTATTAATTCGAATGAAATAACAGACGAATCCACTGTATAGACAATATTCTGGATTGTTGATTGAATAATCACCGAATCGACCATATCAATTTTGCTCTTACGCAATCGAGTTCAAAATTACGCAATTATACGCATATAACGTATAATAAAACGTATGTATAATTACCCAACGCGATGTATAAATATATTCCGAGTCGTGATTACTCATATATATAGTGCCAAATTTCCCCAGTCATTGCGATGAGAATTCGGTCGACCGAATAATTTATTATTTATCGCGATGGATTCACGATGAAGAAAACTCTTCGACATTGCTTCTCTCGGATATACTTACCAAATTAGTTATTTTACATTAAATTTTTTTATATATCAATCTTATTACAATTCTGTCGTTTTCAAGGATATCAGGCTCAAAATAGGTATGCTAATTTTTTATAAAAACAAAAGAATGAATTTTTGAAAATATTCTTAACTTTAGACCATTACGAATGCTATCCCAAATTTTTCCACATTTTTACATGGATAATTTAATCAGGATTTTCGGGTTGAAAGTTTATGTCTTTTGATTAATAATTACGGACCAAACATTGTTCAATAATATTATTAACAAAAATTATATTTCCTTGAAAAATCAAATCGCCAGGCCTTCCCTTATCTTGTAAGCAATACGCATATGAATTTTTTCTGATTTTTAATTCGATATTTTTGATATAATTTTTGGGTTAAAATGTATAGATCCCTGTAATTTGGGTTCAATCTCTCCTTAGATGATAATCTTTTAGTTAATTTTAATTTCCTAAGTTACATTTTTAAAATTCTTTTTGTCGTATTACTTATAAAGAAGTTAATTGAATGATTGAATCGTTTACTACGTTAATTTAATATGAAAAAAATGCAGAAGTAGTATTTTATTACTACTGATATTTATAATAGGAAAAAATGTAGTAATATCGTTTTATCAAGATTAGAAATTTAAGATTCTTAAAATTTGAATAACAAAATTTGTTATAACAATTTTAAAAATATCAAGATGTTCTTTATATACCGTAAAACTTCAAAACTGACAACTCGTGTGACAACTTGTATTTGAATAGATTGCATTCATTATCTGCAAGATTAGAATATTTCTGTATTGATTTTGAAAATGAGAGCAATGCACTCTAAAAATTAAAATACGTAGTATTCAACTGTAAATAAGATAAAATTTAGCGGAATTGTTTAAATTTAAATATATTATTGTATAGGAAAGTTAAATAAAAATCTATATACTTTTTATTTAAGAATACCTTTAGTTAACTTGAATTGCAAAAAAAGTAATTTACTTAATCTTAATTTTATATTTATTTGCTTGTCGTCACATTTTTGGATTTAAATGTAGCCTGGGCAACTTGTCACGTTTTCGACGTGATTTTGACCTCGGTCCATACCAACATAATACATTTTTTATCACTTTAAATGAAGAACATTGTTAAGCGTAATACATGGAATTTTTGCAATAACCAGCTATAAACAGAACAAGTCGAGCACATAAATATTTAAGATAATGATTTTTAACCTACATTAATGTTAACTAAAATGGCTTTATCAGATATATACACCTTTACTTCCAAATTACTTTTCCTTAACTTTAAAACATTCTGACATAAACTTGTTTGAAAAATTATTTTTGGTTGACTTTTACGTGATCAATTTTTAAGGATTGCAAAACGAATCGAGGAAAATGCTCTAACAGTACTAAGGAGTGACAAAATGTTTTATCGTTTTGTATTCTGTAAATCGGCCAGATACCGATAGAGATGTAAAATGACAATTGGTTTAGTTTAAATCGCACCTACTGTTTTCCTAACAATACGATTGTCGTACAGAAACAGTCGTTTAGCTTCGTGTTCCTTATTAGCATTGCTGATGCCCCCAAGGCGGCGCGATGCCCTGTGACCCCTTCGCATTTATGTTTATCTCTTCTCGTCTTTAAACGTGTGATTATTTAGTTATAATCATCGAGGTTAAATAAATTGTCATTTATTTAATTTTTAAACTTTCTCACAGGTATGTTGACATTTTTGGTATACGATAATATTTTAAAAGTGGATAATACGGGTGATCTTACTTCTTAACTTATACAAAATGATTAAAACGAGATAAAAAACCGTTAATCATTTTGTGTTGTGTGACATTTGAAGACAATGTGTAAATTTTTATTATAAAATCGAGATTTTCAAGCTACCATGGATTATTTTTTTACAGACTAAAACTGGTGATTTGCATGTAATTCATTAAAAATTTATTATTTTGTAAAACTTAGTCTGTAACGGTCATTTGCTTTTCACAAAATCTGTGACTTTTTTCAGATTTTAAAATTTTTCTGAAATCGTAACTATTGTTTCTGCAATTTGGGCATCACATCTTTTTAAAGATACAAAGATGTTTTATGATTAAAAAAAGTAGATTTATTAAAGATTTGTGTTGATGTGCACAAAAAATATTGACAAATGCACGTACGAATATTGAGAAATATTAAAAGATAATTTTTATTATTATTGTCGATGTAATTATATTTCACCATATACCACGTAAAATTTGACAGGTTCATTTCCGTTAAGGAAACGACATGGACAAATTTTGAAACCTATAAAAGGTATCAATTAAAGTGCAATTAAAACCTTATATAGCAAAATCAAAACCTTATTATATACAAGTAATCGTTTAAAAAACTAGTTCGATATATATGTATATATTTGGAAAAAATTGTTTTTAGCTTAAAGGATCACGATGCGATTAATTGTCAGTGAAAAAGTTAAATGTGTCTTATTAGAATAATAATGGAAAAAAAGGAAGATCAAGTGCATCAGAGTCTTGTTATTATTGACGGATTAGAATTTATTATCGTTACGAATAAAGAATCGTATAAGTTTGTAAGGTCAACAGTTTAAGGTTAATCGGCTCGTTAGACGTTGTTATGGTATAACTAAACGTTTTATTTAGTTTGAGAATGTAATCACCGATTCGTCGTTATAAAAAGTCGATTACGTTTTAACTGCTTCGTACATACGAAACTGCATTGCGAAAAAGTGTGCACGCGTTTTCTGCAACACCGATGCTCATTAACCTTTTTAAAAGGAAAATATATAATTTGCAGACTGAGTAATCACTTAAAGACACGAGATACGCAGATTAAACATTGCGATAAAATAAAGGTTGAGACACAGAATTTTTCCATGCTGTTAAAGTATAGTCAGAATGTTACAAATAAAAAATAAATAATTTCGAATTGTGCGTACCAGGATTTTAACAATTTTCGTTAAGGAAAACCATTTTTTTTAAGTACCAAAGTTGGCGTATTTAATTTTCGAAAAAAAGGATAATAAACGATAATAGTTATAAACGCTTTATAGTAGTTACGCGTAATTTATTCGGTTGCATAAAACATTAGGAAAATTTAAGTATTATTGGACTATTGTGGTGTAAAATTAACTGATCGCGCTACACCTTTAAGTAAATCGTTTATTTCACAAAAAGTAGTAGTATGTTTTGCATTGTTTTTTTTGTAATGCAAAAACTAAACGAAATCCTTTGAAGATTAAATTGCCTACAATTTATTGCTTAGTCAACGTTTATGTATGCGAGAATATTTACATTGCTTCGAAATATATACACGTTTCCCTTATGATTAATTACACCCCTTGGTATGCATTAAGTGCATCGCGTTAACGCTTTTTTTTATTTCTATATCGATTATTCAGTTTACTTTTTTTTACAAAATATGCAAGTAGTTTTTGTTGGCGTTAATTAGATAAGTTTGAATATTAGATAGAGACTATTTTATCCTTAGGCTACCTCAGTTAATTAGGTTTGAACGAGATGAAAATTTATCCGTTCATTTTTGCATCCTATCGTCTAATATTAAGATAACACTCTCGTGCCAATTATGGATAATCATAAATAAATTTCAATACTTTCAGTGCAACTAGTATATGTTTCTTTAAGGAGAGAATTTTTTTACACAATTTACCGTGACAACGCGATACACCTGGGATGTTTGATCAGCAACTTAAAAATTGCCGTGACAGTACAAAGCAAGTAAATTGTAGCGATTTCCTACCGTAATTGTTACCATCACGTTGTGAACATTATGACTTGGTAGGTTAATTTTTTTTCAAACAGCTGATACGTCTCAAGTTTATCGTGCTATTATGGTAATTATTATATTAGAAAACTCTCTTCATTTCTAAAGGTTACTATGAGAATTGCACGTTATTACAAATTTTGCATCAATTTACGTTTCTAATGGTCACTTATGTACTAAGGGTGTAAAATAGGCGTTTATTGATTATAAAGTTGCTGCAATTCATCTAAAGGAATAATCATCTTTTACTCGCGAAGTAAATATACAATTTTACCCAAATCATCCTGAAAAGAGGTCACTTTATATGACTAGAGCAACGACAATTAATAGTATATTACACACCTAGGGAGGTAAAGTATTGGTCAGTCCATAGCACATGTAGATTGGCACCTGAGCCGAAGGCGAGGGTGGCAAACATGTGCTATGGGGTGACCATTTTACCTCCCGTGGGATGTATACTATTTTTCACCACCAGTAGGCCGAAAATAACACATTCCTTTTTCGGTGCCGGGAGGGAATGTGGTACTTTCGGTCTACGTGTGGTGAAAATGTTTTTTATTGTATATTAATGTTAATTTTACTGTATTTATTATATTTTTTGGCTTCATAAGTTCAAAAAAATTCAAGTGTTCACTAAAAAATGTTTTGGTTACTATTTGGATATTAACGGTATCGTGAATGCGGAGACTAAAAAGTGAGTCCTGGGACAGAAAAGTGACAGTCGGGAATAAAAATTACTTTTACTCCCGAGAGAGTAAAATACTATTTTACTCATCCGTTCGAGTTTATAAATTCAACTTTTGGGTGGTTTGGGTTATAAATAATTTATTTACTTATTAACAATAATAATTAGCTCTCGTCCTAAACCAATAACGATATTCGATATATGTATATCGTACGTTTGAATTTCAAATAATATAGCATTCAACCTGAAGAAAAAGCGGATGATTAACATAAAAGATCAATTAGACCAAACGAAGAGCTATATACGTATCTATACTTGTCCAAGCTGCGTATAAAAAGATGAACAGAAAAATCAAATTAACGTCCTCGTTCGTAAGCAGCGTCGTACGTCCCGCACGCTCGAAAACACCGTTTTCCTCACGGTGAATCAGAACAAAAACTCTTGGCGTAAATATATACGTAACCGGCCACTGACCAATTTGGGCTATATACCTTTTAAACTTTTACGTGTAATATACCATATACCTATACCTGCGTGCGTGCGTGTGTGTGTGTGCGCGCGCGAATGTGTTGCTTAGATTCTATATGGCAAGCATTAAAAGTTGAAATTCGATTTATAATCCGGACGATTATCGCGACGAGTCTGGAAAGTAGAATAGTCGCGCGCAAAGATGTGTTAATCCCCGCGGCTACTTACGCGTTATACCGGATCGACTGGTTCTCGCGCGCGAATTTCTCATTTCGCGATGACGCGCGGTGGGCTGATCGCGCGCGCACTCTTCCTTCATTCGGCATGTCGCTATGCGTGTGTGTGTATACATACCTATTATATATACAGGGAATTTTCTCGGTTTATTTTTACAATTATTAAAATTATGTATTATAACTTTTTATTTGAATATTATATTTTATTTTGTATTATCGAAAATGATATTATGCGCGCGTGTACAATATTTTATTTCGTGCGAACATACATTCGCAAAAAGAACCAAAAAAAAATGATTAATCAATAATGTTACGGGCTAACAGCATAATTAAATTTAATGGAAATAAATTATATTAAAATATATAATTAAAAGAAAAATAAGTTTTACGCGAAGGGTAATAAATATTAAATAGACATATTAGTTGCAATTAAAATTCTCGTTTCCTATCAGTCAGAGCAGGTTTCGACCATTAACATAAATTAAACATTTGTTTTGTAATTATGTTTTTAGTTCATCCGATCTCTCGGGTACACACATACACATACCGTTCAAATTTTATTAATTCGCTACATACAGTGTTAAGATAGGCGCTTTATTTACTATACTTATATGTATAAGTCTACAAAAGTATAATCACAGATATCAAGACGTTATTTTTTTATTCTTTTGTCTGCATATATAAAGTAAACGTTATATTATAGACTTTTGTTTTATATAAAATGAGAGACGCTTGTTGTAGAATATATATTTATGAGCAAGCATAAAACTTTGAGATGTAAAGAAAAAAAGAATAAAATATTCTCTTAGCACCCGCTGATTAACGAACGATAAATATACTATGTAACGCGATCGAAAAAAACTACTATAAGGACGTATTATGAAAATAGAAAAATTGATTTAACGCAACATGAATATATAAATGTATAAAAAATTGAAATTATAGTTAAGACTGCCACGTCATAAAGTTTGTAATAACTTTTGATCGACTTGTAATCAATTTTAAATCTTGACAAAAAGAACCTTTAATTTAAATGCGTTAATTTGTATGTTCGCATATTTTCTTTTTAATAAAGTAAGCGTGAATTAAGGATAACGTTAATTTTATTGACAGTACGTAAAAAATATAAGTGTTGGAAAAGTATAAATAGTTATATATACACCTGAATATCGCGTGATTAAAAATGAATAAAAATAGAATTAAAACGACGAACGTGATTGGGTCAACTTTTAGTTTTCTACATAAATATATGTAAACGCAGTCATACGTAACAATGTCTATAATATACATTATCCAACAGTAAATAGTTGAATTATTATCTTGGCATCAATAACAATACGGTGTGTCGCAAAGTGTATATAAAAAGGAAAAACGAGAAAAACAAATGTCGGACTCTATGAAAAAAAGTGAATCTGGTACTATAATTGCATATAGTCGACGCGTCCTTTGTATAGTTAAGTTTCTCCAGGTCTATCAAACAAATTACGACTCATCGATGCCAAGACTCAACGTTTCCTTGATATAAAAATAGACACGGTAAATAAGTATTGATAATCCACAGTGTACACACATCGTTTTTGTCAAATATCTGCTTAGAGATTATATATAGTCCATAAAATCGATTGTAGTATTTACTCGCGCGTAAAGAAAAACTTTTCTGCAAAAATAAGAGCTGTATAAAAATGCAACTATTGTGTGTTTCCCTATATAGGATTCACGTTTAATCACACATAATTTAACGTTTGATTGGAACATTAATTAGCGTGATTAAAAATAAATTATTGCAGGTATCGCGTATAGGGAACAAAGACGATAAAATATTTTTCAACTCGGAGAGTACTTTAAAAAACAAGAATCGAATGTAAAAAAATTATTGAGGAAATTAGAGAAATATATTTGCAGTATATATCACTTACAATTAAATTCTAATTAAATATTTTATACTATTCCTAAAATTTAGTTACACCGACATTAAACGTTGTTTTAAAACTCTTCTTATTTGTGTCACATCTGTCGCCACAAATTGATAATTAAACTTTGATAATTTAAATGCGATGTAATGCAGAAAAAGTAAATTAATTGGTATACTATATAACAAATTTGAAAATGTTTATTAAGCAATTTACTTAAATTTAACTTCGGCGGATATGACGAAACTACTCACAGGATCGATAATCATATAGCTCCTAGTGAAAAAAACAACGCAAGCTTCAGTGGGATCGCGTCAAAAATTGGTTCGACTACCGTCTTGCATCGTTGCGCATACTACTAAAGAATACGATGAGCCCGCGGTAATACAAGGAGATCGTTCACGACATTCGATTCTGTATGACATCCAGGTGGTATCGAGATCCTCCAGTGGCAATTAATAATATTCCGTCCCTACCTGGGTGCCATTTTTTTTTACTATTCTATACGGTCGATGCACACCAGGAAGTGTGCAGCTTCGACGATTTCTTTCGTAACAGGAGCCTCGCGGAGGTTTCTTTTTTTTCTTATAACAGCCCTTTAAAGGGCATGATTTGGATGCGCTTCGATGATATTTCCACTGTTAATTTTGCTCAAGGGTACCTACGATTTATTCGTTTTTTCGGATTTATTTTGATTACTTTTGATGCAAGTGACTATTGTAGGATCGTTTCGCGTATGATACCAAAAAACATGAAGTGAATTTAACAAAATGTTTATTTACATGTATTTATCAATATGTACGCAATGCAAGAAGTTAATAAGTTGTAAATTGAAATAATAATATCATTTATTTCTAATACTTTATTCAAACAGATACTGAAAAAGATGGGTTATTGGTCTCTGAGCGGAATTCTGTTTAAATATGACTTAATCGGAAACTCCGCTTGCTCTAAAATGATTCTTCAATGATCAAGAGGGATATCCTTGATTTTAGGATATTGGCCTTTTTGAGTTAAATTTCTCAATTTTTTTCAACAGTATATTCCGCTTAATTATAGAAGGATTCGCTTGATTATAAAACGAATCATTTAAGATCAAACGAATTTTCCTTTTGAATTATAAGTACAGTTTAAGAAGAATTTTTCTAAAACAAGAGTTAATTTTTTCATGGGATATCATTCCTTTGAATCCTTTCTTATTTAATTCAATAATTATTCTTTATGTGTAATCGTTTAGTTTATCGTATGGCATAAAGCAATAAATTAACATTACAATTTTTGTTTTATTGCTGACAGCTACTGGTATTATACTTTTATAAAAATGTCTAATACAAACACAAACAATTCATATGATTAAGAAAATCAAAATTAGAACCGAGGAAAGTTGTAATTAAAAAAACGTATAATGAACAAATAGAGACTTAACGTTTCTTAAGCAACAACAAGGTAGATATATTCAAATGAGCTTAATTACACTCGGGGTATGTAATTTGAGGCACGTATAGACATAGAAATGTTATACAGGAGCATCTTCCATATACTATAGTTGTTATAAAGCGAAGAAAAGAAAAAGCATAATGATACGTACATACACGGTCACGTAAATCGGCTGGTCTAACCTTCAGCATAGGCCAAACACGCCACTTTAACGCGAAATATTCCGATGTACATGTGCGTGTGTTACTGTGAGTCACTATATATCTATATAAAATAGAGGAATAGTCAAGCGTGTGGGAAGCCGCAGGCGAAAACCCCGTAGTCCTTGGCCGCCTGTGCGTGGTGTATGTGTGCGTATTCTACGTGAAACACAGTGAGAGACTGAGAGAGAGAGAGAGAGAGAGAGAGAGTGAGAGAGAGAGAGAGAAAACGAGGAGAGCTTTCATCACTTTGCCTATCGCGAAAATTCACTCGTCTGGTCTGGTCTACGTCCGGTCGAATAAAACAAGACGAAGTTGACTTGTTATAACTTTTCCTTCCACGGAATGCGTGAGCGAGATTAAATTATTACTAAGATAATTTTCGAATCCTTCGATTTCATAGTGTTTTATATAGTCTGCATACCCATTCGCGAATTCGCGTGGTTACAATATCGCCATCTCTCTTATTTTTATATATACTTCTAATTCCGATTAAAAAGCTAGTTGCGTGGTGTGCGGAAAATAATGTACGATAAGTTAATCTTAAAATTGAAATGTATTATATCAATTATTCAATGTATGTATATAAACGGAAAATAGTAGTTTAAGAGCGACGCCGAGTTGTATAACACCCTCGTTCGTTAAAACAATGTAATACGTGAAAATGTTCGGTTGAACTATTCCGTTGGTCACTTCTCGTTTGTGAAAATTGGTTGATAAATTTAAAATGCTAATTTTCTACATATCTGATTCAGCTATAATGAAAGTCAATCGCGCATCGGTGAATCACGCACAAAAGAATACATTATATTATTACGTTGAAATAACGAATGATTTAAATTATTAAACAGCTTCAAAATAATACGTGAACATTCACATGTTGTAAATAAACCTGTATACACACACGCGTATGAAAAGTAGATACATGTAAGTAGATCACGTCCGAGTTCGGTAAGACAATGAAACGTGTGTACACCACGTGAAAAAAATGTGATCCGAGAAAAAAATAATTCCTAAATAAACTTTTACCGTCGCGCAGTACGTAAATAAAAGGTCAAGTTCGCCGAAGTTACGAAAAGAAACGAGGAAAAAAAAATTGACCAATTAATTTAAGATCTTTTGGTTTTTGTATCCGTGAAAGGTAAACGCATCTCCGGTAGGTCTTGACGATTTCGGTGAAATTGAAATATCGTCGAGAGTTTCGGTGTGTGTATATATATATATATATACACATGCGTTGTCTCATTTTTATGTAAGCGCGCACGTGCATATAACCACGTAGAGGGAGAGAGAAAAAAAAAAGAAACGGGAACGATCAGCCGACATGTAAGAAATCGCCTACCTTGTTTCGTGCAGACTTTTTTTTGTTTCGAACCTCTTAGTTACCGTGTGTTTGTGCACTAGAAGGAACGAAATACAATTAATTGTTACTACATGCCGAATAAAATAAATTAAATTACATTCAAATGTTAATCTTATTCCGGTGCACTCGTACGTAAATTGCTGATGTATCGTAATAAATAAAAAAAAATTGATATTTTTGAAGAGAATTAGAAATTACTGAAACAAAAGTATCTTGTCAAAATTTATTTATTTGTTTTTTTTTACTACAGGTTCGCACAAATCACATCAGCTAGCGAGGTTAACAGCCTTAGTTGCGCTCATCGTGCCTTGTATGCATGATGCACATCATGAGAATTGTAAAGATTGCACGTTAGGATTTCTGTAAAAAATATCTCTAATAATATATTCATCTGGGGGATACATACGTATTTCCCATTTTCTCGAGGATACGCAAATACAGAAGTATTAAATTTTATATTCACCTTATATTACGCATATAGTAGACACCGGCGACTTTTTCTTCTTCATATTTTGTTTTATTGGACCTGCATTGACAATCAACCGGACCGTTGGATATATACTCTTTAATTTGCTAGGATAATTCGTGTTGTATCGTTGATTGCTTTTTACGGGTATGGAAATTTTATTAACACATTTTAATTAAATTAAAAAATAATTAATTATAAAAATGATTGTATCGCGAGTATCTCGACGAACGAGCTAAACCAGATCTATAGCGTTTTTTTAATAGATAACGTTGTGTGTTTTCGTGATCTCTTCGATAACAGGTATATCTATTTTAGTACATAAGGTTTGGCTGAAAGAATTTTAGTTTTTATTTTTTTAGAATCATATATATAATTTATATTATTAAAAAATAATATCTTCGCTAACAATTTATCTAGCTTTATTTTATTAATCTGTATCAAATTTGTCAATGTGAGATTAGATAGATTTTTAATTTGAAAAATTGAATCCTCCTTTCTTAAAAGATTTAATAACGTGTCAATAATAAAATAGCATTATCGTGTTTAAACACTATACTTTTTTTACAAATTTATTTAAATGACGTTTACATTAAAAGGTTTGTAAATATATTTATTGATGCATTTTTTCTGCGATGCATACGGATTAAGTTATTTTATAAATTGACTTGTTAAACCAGAAATAAATTGCATACCTCTACCCATTAAATATTTAAAAATAATTAATTATAAAATTTTTATAAAATTGGAATATTAATTTTAGATAAAATTTATAAGTATACAATCTAATAATCATGTACACGAATCTATTAAATAATTAAGGATTGTTTAAAATGTTCTTAAGTAATCAATTGTAAATAGCCAGTCAACCGTAACTTAACTGGTATAAAAACGGTTAGAGTACTAGTGTTAATCGATGAACTGGTAAAATGTACTAATAATCATATATGTATCACCTGTATGTGTATATTACTTAATTTATAAATTATATAGGCGCAGAGAAATTATGCAAATAACCTGTAACTACAGGGTATAGTTTAATAATCATAAGTCACACGACGTTCACATCAACAAGTATGATATATACAACTTTTTAAATTATTAATTCTTGATTATTATATCAATTAACAAATTTTGTATCTTTTCAAACTGTTTCTTATGGGAAACTCTTAAAAATAGTTGTTTCTAATATGGGTTACAATATATTTTTTTTAACATTTATATTTTACTTATTGTTAAAACAACTCGATATAGCTAGTATATGCATAACTATATTACCGCTAAAACTGATACCTCAAAAATCTCGTACGATATTCAACTTAACCAATTCCTCGAAATACCCAACTATCGAGTAGATATACATATATATGTGTATATGTATATAGTCAATCGTCATTTATTCCTCGAGTTCTCCATTGAGAAAAGTAGCTGTTTAGCCACGCGCGACCAGTATCGCGAACCCACGTGGCGCGACGACGACCGCACCGCCAACGTTGGTTTACCGTTAGCACTACTCGAACGCGACACTTTTTTTTTCACAACGGCCTCTTGAGTTGCATTTGATGGATTTCTTCCCTCCTCCTTTTTTTTTGTATTAACATTATTATTATTTTTTTAATTTTCTCTCGTCTCTGTACGCGTATTCAGGTTGCGAACGTGTCGTTTGTTCGTCTCTTTGCGTTTTACGAAAATGGGATTACGCAAGATGCATAGCGACTTCTTCTTCTTTTCTTTTAAACTAACGAGAGATATAGACCGATATTGGATGATGCATTTAACTGTCAAACGCGCGTGCAGGGGTTTCACGTTCTTTCGTCTGTTGCTTTTACGCTTGACTTAATGGATATGCGTGAGTGGAATCCGGTTGGGTCTTCACTCGGTGACCATATTTTCAGACACTCTATTATAGATCAAGAGTATTGAGTTGTACGTTTCAAAGTTTTTTTTTTAAATGAGAATAGAATTCCCCCTTTTTAAAAAGGAGATTCTTTTTCTATTGTATTACTTATTATGAGTAATATTTCTTTTTTACGTGTATATTATACCTGCAACGTAAAAGAGTATAACGTTTTACGTACATTCTGCTTTTGTTTGTACACATTTAAATTAATTTAATATGAATTATATAGATTTGCATCGAATATTTATAACTCAATTTACGGGCGATGTTTATAATAATTTTTCAGCTCTTATGGTTTATGGTTATTTTATGGGTATAATAATTACCCTAGACGATTTCACAAGTTGTAACTTTACACATAATCAGGTTTTTCCGTAACAGTTTACACGTATTTTCCTTTAAATAATAAAATAATTTATTGAAAACAACATAAGTATTTAAGTGCAATCTTATCTTTATGATATTAAACTGTAATCTTTAATCTCTCTTACGTGGTACTTGATGCCACGACTATCTGCTCAACATTTTCTACGGATGACGAATATTCCAATAAAATAATATATTTGTTGGTAGTTAAAATGTATTTTTTTTTGTAAAAAAAAGAGTTTAAAATATTATTTAGAACCACATAAAATATAAATAGTTGCTTCAAAAATTTTTTGAATAATTTATTGATATATTAGGAATACGTTTCTTTAAATTTACGATTGTTACAAAAAGATCCGTTTGATAAGGATTTTTTCTTATAAAATAGTGAAATGCAGATGGAACGTAACTGTATATATTTGCAATCGATTTGAATAAAATATTTTTGTGACATGTTTGTATGCCTCGACGCAAGTACAATAAATAAATGCAAAAATAAGTGAACGGTGCAATCGTAAATAATAAAGATTCTTGATGTAAAGGTTACTTAAATTCAAATACTACCTCGTTATATAATTATCAAAGGTGAATAAATATCAATTAAAGAAATTTGGCCGCGTCGACGAAAATCTCTTTGTCGGTACATTAATTTATCACTTTTGGTATTAACTACTCTTAACGCCCTTTTACCAATAACAATAAACTCGAGCGACCCGAAAGAAAAATCAGTGCTCGAACTTGCCGAACAGGTGGCGCGACAACTAAAAAGCGACTCTCGTACCTATATATATACATACACGGGGGTTTTACATGCACAGAAGATTATTGGCGCCGCGCGATACGAAAACGCCCTTGAGCGCGCAATTTTACGAGAGGAGAGAGAAAAAAATAAATAAAATCGCACACCTTATCGCCAACGTAATTCTTCTCCTCGGGACAAAAACGAAGCAAGTGGCGTGGGTCCCATTATTAAAGTCGCGGGCACTTTACAACTCGAGGAATATATATGTATATATATTGAAAGTGCCCGAAGACACTAATAAGGCGGCGTCGTTATTCGCGTCTGTATATAACCGATAGTTCGCGAGCGGTCGGTCTATTAATAGCCATACGACACGATAAAGACCGTAGTCGCGTTTGCTTCTCTTCCCCCCCCCCCCTCTCTTCTCTCGCTACCTCATTACAATTGTAAATTTCGCGCATTTCTGGAAGTGTTTCAGAGATTTCCTCTGGTTCCTCTCGTATGATTCTTCTTTTCCATCGAGTCGTTTAGTTTGCTCGAATAGATGCGAATTTTTTTCTTTTTTTTGCGTTTTCGTAATATCTTTGCACTGTTGGGATTTGCGAATTATTGTTGTAATATTTTAAGGGTCAATCATATTTTATTTCAATTAATATTATTTATTTGCGAAATAAAATAAATATTTTCAGATGAATTTGTAGTGTACTGCAGTCGATACGATATAAAAATTTCCCTTTATTTAAACATTGAATTAATATTTCTTTCTGCTTTCTTTTATAAGGAAAGCTTTCCGGCAAAATCTGAAAAAGTTCTAAGAGATTTCATTTTGAAAGTAGGTTTCTAGAACTTGTACAAAAGTGAAATAAATGTATTTTGAATTACATTTATTTCTTTTAATTTAACCGTACGCACGTAATGAAATAATGTAATTTTAGAATAATATTCGTGCAATTAAGTTTGCTTTCTTTTAAATGTTTCACTTAATTCGTACAGTTGACTAAAAATAAATACGACATATGTTACATTCTCATGAGACAATTTATTTTTAAATTATTTTAATTCTAATGTGCGCAAAATTAATTTAACACGACTTTTATGTAAAAATTCGGTAGTTAAATGTGTTAATAAAGAATTACGAAATCGCAATTGTAAAACTCGAATAAGAGTAAAATATTTTTGCTTTTATACAATTATATTTAATTTTTAAGGATGAAAATTTTATTTTATACATTGCATATATATATAAATATATAAACGAAACCGTGCGATATTTCGCTGCTCGTTGAAAAAGTGAAAAGAAAAAGTAATGTTTGTTAAGTGAAAAAAAATTAATTATCACTCGCAGAAAAAAGCGGTTCTAATAAACTAAATAAATATAAAAAGTCAAATTGACGTTCCTGCGCGTAAAAAGAATTTAAAGATTTGATTATTCCTCGTTGTAGGAGTACCGAGATACAACAGAATTAAAGGTGAATTTTGTAATGATCGTAAATTAATCTGTAATAATACGTACGGTGTTTGTTTGCTTTCTCTTTCCGCATTCTCATTACTTTTTTGGCCTATCGTATAGTTACCTTGAACGAGACAACGTACCTTGTTACATCGTCTCTCAACGAAGTGTATAACAAAAAAAAATTTCCTGTCAAGTATAGTTTCGTATAATTTTTTGATTCACAAATCTGATGTTGCTTAGTCAAGCGTGTCATGTACGTATTATATTATATATGTAGCTTTTGTGAAAATAAAACCCGCAAAGTGTACATACGTAGACACCGAAACCCACTGCAAGATTAATAACAGTGACTATGTGACTTTCAATATTATAAATTGGTAATTAGTTCGAAGTTAATGTATTTACAGGTGCATTAAACTATCGCGTATCATGTAATCGATATATATTCAAATATAATATCTTTAACAACATTTTCATATACACGTAGATATATAAATGAGTAATCGATGTTGTCAATAGAAAAATCTTACGTTGATAAATTTTTATTCCTTTTGTACAAGTTGAAGTATATAGAAATGTGATAAAACACTGATTAATAACGATCGGTTGTATACCCTAATGTTATAACTATATATAAATTAAGAAAAAGTATAAATGGTAATTGCAATAACGTATGTGTAATTTATGTGCAACGTGTTTTTAATTAGAAGTAAGTAGTAGTAAGAGACGTAATATTAAAGGTTTTAGGTACATAAATATCTATATAAGTATACTGTATTTTATGACGATTGATGATTTTCGCGACGGTAGGAAATTTTATATCTAAACGCCGCGCGAAATGTCCAATCGTTAACATTCGCGTTTATAGTTGACATTTAATATTCAAAGTTCTATGGAAGATGTAAGAAATATACGGGAGAGTATTTACAAATTTTATTGCTAAATAAAGCGGATTTTCTGTTTTACCGATCGTTGTGGCTTTGGAACACCTCGATGCGAAATGAAAAGAAAGAAAAATTCTTATTTCCTTTCTATTTGATTTTATAGGGTAATATAATACATGGCGTATCGGTGTAAATTACGCAATAATGAAAATGCGGAACTAGAAAAATGTAAAGTATATACACGAATATAATATGAATTATTGTAGAAAAATGATGGAGTATAAGGTTTCTTGTAAATAAATTCATTATTTATTAATATTGTGAAATTACCGATGATATCGGTGTCGAATTTGATTCTTTCGGTATTTAATGTGATTCGTGTAACATTGCGAAAACGTTGCATTTATAGCCGAAAATTGCATGTTTTAAGGACAAGAAAATTTGTTTATAGTTACAGAGCACGATTCATACATCTAATTGTCCGTAATTTGAAATTTGGGTTATGGGTATATGTAATGACCATTATGTTAGTAAATATACCAAAGTAACACGTGTATGTGTTGATTTGTTGCAGATGGTACGTGGACCGTTTTGCTGCTGAGGCCAAGTCTGAATAAACAGCACGTGAGTATATTATACAATTTCTTCACCTTTTTTTGCACCTCGAATACGGTAAATATTATTGTTTATTCGTCGGTACGTTCAATATCAATGTTTATTAATACCAATCGTGAATATTTTCATATGATTTTCATTTGATGTTTTTGGAAATGATAGTAAGTAGTAGAAAAACCATTAATAAAAATAGTGTAGTGATTATCATAATGTATTCTCTCATAACTGTAGGTATCTATCAGATTTGATTGACTCGCTCTTTTTTTCTAATTTTTTTCCTTGTTTTGCCCGTTTATTAGTGCAACTACAATTTTTCATCTATTCTTCCATAAATCATTAGTTTAAACGTTGCCTCGTTCTTTTTATTAAAAAAAGAGTCATCGTTATCAATTACTTTTAAAAAAAAGGAGAAGAAGAAGAAAGAGACGAGTAAACTCGAATGTTCGCACTTTGGTTTTTCCTCGTTTTGAATTTCAAAAATTCCCGAAGGTTCGCGCGAACGAAAAAAGAGAATATCACCGAAAAAAGATTGAGCGAAACTCGTTTCTTTATAAATCCAGCGACCGAGGAGAACGATAATATTTCATACGCACATCTACGCCATCTTTTGACCGATTTGTTTTTTCTCCGAGCAAATAGCTATACGCATACATATACAAAACAGAGGCGGAATTTTTCGAGTCATTAATCGAACAACTGACGCAAGCAACCAATCGATCATCCGTCACTTGAAATCTCCCTTTTTTTCCTTCGCGCCTCAATTAAGAAACTAAATTTTTTCTACTTCGTTTAAAAAATCGTCCCCCTCTCTCCTCTATTTCGTTGGTATTATCTTGAGATCGCGATTTCAATTTACCCGGGTTCATCGTCGTGCGGTCGTTGCAAAACTGTTGCTTTCGCGTATAGTGTATATATGCAAAATAGTGAAAATAGTCCGACGAAATTTTGCGCGACTTCTATGTATAGAATCCTCCTTCTCGCTCTTACTTGGTATGTTTCTCTTTCATTTTTTTTTCTCTTCGTACTTTTATGTACTTCCTCTACTCACTTTCGTTAAAAGTGTTTGCTTTCCTCCAGATCGCTCGTTGGATCTGACGCGCGTTTCAAGTTTATAAAATAGTTAGATAAATATAATTAACTAATATGTGGCTATTGATGAAAATCAATGTTTCCGCTAAAATATTTCAAAGATCAGTCCGACAATGCCTTTTAAGAAAAGCCACAAAAATGTCAAAACCCGTTTATACGGTAAGATTGTATTCTAAAAAGTGATTTCACTGGAGCACGATTAGCACAACAATACCAATTCTGGGACATCCCTGGTAAAAATCGTCATCTCGAAACCGCCGAAATTCATTGACATTCCTCTTTTTTTTTTATTCATCCCCATACCTCTCTCACACGCGTCTGGTTCTTCATTCATTCTCATCCTCTCTCTGTCCCTCTGCCTTTCTATTTCCATCTCTCCCTGGCTTGGTTTATCCTCTGCTCTTTGACGAGCTCGGTTCAGTGTCGCTTCGAACGTCTCGCGGGCTCGTCGATTAACGCGAGTGAAAAATCGTACCGATGCTACGAGACATCGACAGAAATCGCGGGAAACGAGGAGGTCTTATCTGACGACTGTGTAGGTGCATAGTTTATCACCTAGCTAGGCGTACATTATATATATTTACTGATAAATTACAGAGTGAAAATGTTCCTTTTGTATTTCAATTCGTATTTTCACGTTATATACAACGAGTAAATGTGCGGTGCTCTGTGTTGTGTTTACGTCGAGATTGGCGATTGCTAAATTTATTTTTTTATTAACTCGATTATTCTTATTTTTTTATATTGTTGAATTTAATTTATTAACGTAGATAAGGTAAATGACCCAGTTCTCAATTGTACAAGAGACAGAGGTTGCGCGTAAATATAAATTTTATATAAAATACTAATAAATCGTTGTTAAGTAGAACGTGTCGTCTATTTAAAGATAAATTGTTGGTAATAAACTATGTGTGTATAACCAATTGTATAATTATTGCTGCTGCTCATTTTAACACCACATTTACACTACGCTTTTGATATTTTAATTATGTTTCAAATCTTACGTATCATAATTTTCTACAGCTAGGTACATAGGTACATACGAAAATATTAACTGGATGTTTATAATGTATAAAAATAAAATAAATATAAAAATATTATTTAAAAATAAATTATTTAAACAATCTTAATTTAATACAATGATTTATTTAATGTAGAAATAATATGATTGTTTTCATACAAAAGTAAATTAATTGATAATGTAGTAATTAAATTACGTTATTGAATATAACAATTAAATCAACCGATTTATATTTAAATTAAGCACTACTAAAATTATGTTATATTTGAAAAATATTTAAACTTGCATTATAATCAATCTTGTAATAGATTATATAATGATAAATAATCCGACCTAGTTGATAAATATAGTCTCTAGAAAAAAGTAGTAAAAGGAAACATAATAATATTATCAAAGTGGTAGAAAACGTAACTACTAATTAATCTACGAAAATGATAATTATCAACTTTGCATTCATCGGATGGGAAAAAGAAATGATATTTAAAACGAAATGAATGAATTAAAAACAACCGTAAAATTTGTCTACGGCATTAACCGGCATTCAATCATACAACCAATCGGTGATTTAAAAATTAAACGATATTCTCTTAACGTATGCCGGTACATCCGAAAGATATCGTCGAATCCCTTGTCTGTGCATCTATATGTATGTATATTATACGCGATGTACACCGAAGAGAAAAAGTGAGCAAGTATTGTAGCGTGCAGTGCACTCAACACGCCACAATTAACGCTAACGTTGGTCGCAATTATCGCGTGCTACGAGTGGGGTAATGATGTCTAGGTACAGTCCCGTTCCGCTCGGTAGGTCGAGTGACGAAAGTCAAGACTCCGACGTATGTGATACGTGGATGTGTGAGCGTCACACGTGTGTCGTTGTGTATGTACCCGACGGTGCGCGGATGGCAATAACCTCTAAGAGCTGGTCAATGCTGTTAAACGAAACGTTTTCCTATTATATTCGACACTCTTTAGTTATTATGAGCGCTTTGATTAGTTTTCCCTCTCTCGGTTGTAACTGCTTCTTCTTTTTTTTTCCGTTCTCGTTGACGTGGAAAGGGGGGTAAGTTAACGATATCTGCGATTCGCGGAGATGTTGCCGTTGACTTATCGTTCGTTTCTCCGCGTATCGAAAGTAAGACGATTATTTTATACAGAAAGCGATTTTTAAATCTGTTTACTCGATACATGAAAACAACTGGTCACCGATAATGTTAAATGGCTCAATCTTATATCGGTTTCGATTAATTTTACTTTTTAATTAACTACGTGGGTATGTTCGTATTAAGTCATAAATTTTATTCAATGAATTATGCAATTTGATTAGCTTCCTTGGATTATGTCTCATGCGCGTGCACATTTTCGACCGTTTTTTCTATTCCTGTAGTTATTATGCTGAAAGTTTAAACATTTTGTATAATTAATCAGTACAAATCTTGTATTAATCACATTTCAATCGAAACTTATTTAATTTATAATTACTTTACACAATAATGTAATTTTGCACTGGTTTTTCAGAATTATCAGATACAAAATGAAGTCGTACGAGCTAAGACGTCTGTTACTTTTGCTATTCCTGGTCCAATGGAGTCAAGTTAATGGCCTCTGTTCTCTCGACAAACCAACAACAGCGGAATGCCACGATCTCGAAGATGCGCGATACATCGATACCTATCAACTACACGTTCTAAGGGCACCCTCCTGGTCGAAAACTTTAACACCTGGGAATTTTCGGAACTTGACAAGTTTGCGACATTTGGATTTGTCTGGTGGAATGATCGAGAGAATCGAAAGCGGTAGCTTTGCAAAACTTAGCTCGCTGCAGTCGTTAAACCTCGCTGATAATCGTATTACCCAATTAGATGCTGGTGCTTTCGATGGACTCAAACACTTGCACAGTCTTGTATTACGAAGTAACGATATTCGACACCTTCCGGCGGCATTGATGACTCTTAAAAGTCTAAGGATGCTCGACATTTCGGATAATTTGCTGAACTGTAACTGTGCAAGTATGAAATTAAGGGACGCTTTGTTAGCTAGAGGAGTCAAAATATCAAAAAAGACACAATGCTTCGAACCAATTTCTATTAGATTTGCTTCGATTTTGAAACCTGACACTAAAATTACTTGTTTGTTCGAGAAACAAGATTTAGAGATGCAAGCAGATCAAGCCATTGAAGGTAGCACAGAAGGTTCTGGTGAGGCTGATGCAGATGACGTTTTAGGGGATAATGATAAGGATTATATTGAAAAGGAATTAAACCAATTAGGGAATGGAGACAACGAGGAGACAACTTCAACTTTGCCAACATCTTCAGAAGAAACTTCGCAATCTTCAACAATTTCGTCAACATCGATAGAGGCAGTTTCCACAGAAGTAGTTTCTTCTACCACAACTGGCTCTAAAGATGATATTACTTTTGAAGATAATGAAGATTCGTCGAAGAAAGATACAACAACCGAGATATCGACTGGAGCGGAAACAACCGAATCTGAAGAATCTAAGCAAGTTGAAGGCGTAAACGACGATCTCATTATTCCTGTTCTGGTAACAAAGGAACCAAGCAAAAAAGTATCCACGTCAACAACGCAAAAAATAACGGACGAATTGATCGTACCTGATGAAGGATCCGGAGAGACTGATGACGATGGTTCTGGATCGGAAGGATCTGGATTAATCGTTCAAATGCCTGCCATAGATTTTAACGAAACCGGTGAAATAGATAACGACGATACTATTGGTTCATCCACAACTACTACGACTACTACAACTGAAGCAAGTTGGTGGGATATTTTAAACAATTTTAATCCTTTCGCTTCCTCGGAAACAACCGCAGCTCCGCGTACTACGGAGGCAAGTACGGAAGATGATTTGCAGGAGGAACAATTCATAAAAATCACAACGAAAACACCCACTAATGCAGTTAACGAGATAGCGATACCAAAAACGTCCGATGAATCCTTACCTAAGTTGAATCCTAAGTCAGTCGAAACTAATGACATCAGAGAACCACCAACTGATGAGACAAACGGTAGTAATACTCTGGATCCTGCGTTTTCCCAAGAATCGAAAAAAGGAACGGGTTCCTACGCGATTTTAGCTACACTGCTGGCAATCCTCGTTGTACTCATTGCATTTGCAGCTTACAAAGGTGACGTATGTCGGAAGAAACGAAAGCGCGGAGATGTCGAAAGAGGTACGGAAATGAAAGACATGCAAAGATCACTGTTGGAGCAAAATTCCGCGCAGCCGAAGGTTCAAGTGTCCAATGGTAATACTTTAGAAAATGTGCCATTAATGAGCGGTACTGCACCACCCGAAGAGCCGAAAGATAACCAGAGGAGTTACGACATTACTCCATCGGTTGTTACTAATGGTTCAAGCCGAGTTAACGGAACGAGCCCAGATGTGAACGATCCAATTAAGCCACCTAGAAAATTAGCTAATCAGGAGATCGAAGCACCTCTCAACGGTTTGAATCCGCCAATGGATGCGATCGATGCCCCGATCAGGACGAGTTTGAATAATGGTTCAAACGAAATGTTGAATAACGGGGACTACAACGAAAGACCACCGTTGAGTCCTGGTGCTCAGAGGGTCAAAATTACCTTGCAAGAGAATCCCGATAGTGTGCCGAAAACACCTATTCTGATAACGCGGCTCAAGGGTTCCGAAAACCTAGTCAAGGCGCCATGAGGATCAACGAGTTACGGATTAATTTTATTCTGTTTTTAACGACGGGATGTTGTACAGTTTTGTTTTTAGCAAACGTTAAGAGTGTCAGTTTGTAATGGAAGACTAGTTCAGTTTCTGAAGATGCTAAAATGTTCATTATATTGCATTGAACGAGAAAAGTGACAGTCAATTATTCGACGCTAGTGCTAAAACTATACTAATGCTCTAATGGGAAATTAATGTATTTTAGCGAATTAACGATTACAATGGCTTTTTTTTGTCAATATTATACTGATTTTATTAGTGATTACCTTGATTTCCCGTTAAAACATTAGTTTACGTTACGATATGTACGCATATATTTATTTCCAGAAGCTGTAACTTAACTGCCTTATATATATATACGAATGATCAAAGTGTAACTGAAAGAAAAAATCCCGAATACGAACGACCTTATTGTTTTTATTATCAAAGATGAGCGGAGCTAGTCACTCCTTGTACGATATAATTGTAGTAAACCAATGCGAGAGCGTCGTGAATTATAAAGTACTATTATAATCATCGACAAAAAGAGACTTTCCTGTATTTCGAAGATGTAATTTACGACTATTGTGCTGCGAGGTTTAATGTGACGAAAAATATCAAAATATCTTTTAAGACATTTCAAAGATATTCTTGTGTTTCCAATGAAAGTGATGTAAATGGCACCGTAAACACGTTGAAAATGATTTTTAGAAACTCTCAAAATCGTGTACATTGGTTGATGCGAACAACTTTTTCTTTTAATTTATATTACTATTATTTTTATTTTAGAACTTGCGCGTTATATTCATCGCGCTGCGAGAAAAACTAAGTGAATTTGATAAATTAATTTTCATATTTTATAAAAACAAATAATACATTTAATGCGTTATACATTTGAATAAAAATAACATTTCAAAATATATATACATATATGTATTCATTCCATATAATATTATAAATTTAATTATATTATTAATTGTATTGAAAAGTACTGATACATATAGAAATATACATATCTTAAAGTATATACACGAGTAGTTATGAATATTTGTTTTTATTCAAATTTAATAAATTATAACGTCTAAGAAAAACATTAACGATGTTATTGTAATAATTTGTGCAATTATTTTGATGTTCCAAATGAAACAAATAAGAACTATATATAAATATACATTGTTAAGAAGCCATCGAAAAAAAAATATATATATATAAATAATATAATAACGCTATTTCCTTCATTTTCTTGTAATTTCTTACAATCACTATATCAAACTGAGAAGATGAGATTTGTACATTAACTCTTATTATCTATTTATTCTTGTAAGAAAGCGACAGGTATAATTACCATTTTCTATACGTGTATGAGATAATACTTACTTATCGATAGTCGAACGATCAAAGTCACATGACCGTATCTATTCAGACATTAATTTATCTTTCCTCGATGTTCGTGTTTTATTCATCAAAAAATAATATTCAAATTGTATAATAAACCGTTGAGAAAAGACAAATTTTTGTAAGGTAATGTATACGCGATGTGTTATTTCTCTTTTATTACTTTCTTTGCGTTTATAAGAGATTCTGTAAACTTTACGTAATTTTTAGGCTGTAATTTAGCGAATTCAGTGCGTGGGCTTCTTTATTGACACGCGATATACACATATATAAAGAAAAAGAACATGCAAGCGAATAAGTCACCTCTGGTTATTATAAAATAAAACGACGTTATTTTTATAATTTCGTGAGGTGTTGAGCAAATCTTTAAATTAATCGTTATCTCCTTACTTTTTAACCTAAATTGAGTTCGACGACCTTATCGAATCAGCGTATCTACATCGGATAAGGCAGATTACACACGGCTTTTATTATATAGCGTTAAGAGAGAAAAAAAGTGAGCCATCTTCTTCAAATAGACGAAGGTGTTATAACGTGCCGCGAGTGCCAACTCGAAATTATAAGCGCGATATTACATATATATACCTATACGTATAGAAATTAAGAAGCGTTAAGATTTTATTTTTTAATTTAATCGTGAATTACGTATATGTATATTTTGTAAGTAAATACGGTTATAGATATATATTTTTTTCATGCGAATGTGTATCAATGTTTAGTTTTATTAATTACGAAATTATTGTTATCCTCCAGTCCTATTAACATTCTTAATGAATTTTTTTTTATTTAGATTACATAGTTTGCTTCCTTGTTGCGTTATTTATTTTTATTGTAAACATTTTAATTTTATCGCTATAGGATTACCGATTTATTCTACATTATACCAATTGTAATTACATTGAATTTGAAATTGTAAAACTGTTACATCGAGATAATATACGCGCACATACGTTTTTGACCGATGTATATATTTTCATAAATCTATATACGACTATATTATAAATGTTGAAGTAATAAAAATTCACATAATTTTTAACAAAAATAAAAGTAAAAATATCCATGCGTTTTATTTTATGTATATTTATTTAATATATATATGTTTCACGTATATATATCTTTATTGTAAACTAACAAAATTATGTTCCATGAAAATGTGACTGATATATATGTATATGTCTCGGATGTTTATTAAATACAAATTCACTTTTTATACATGCAATTATGAACATTTGTTAGTTATTTAATGTCAATGTAGTTTTTAATTAAAAATTTAAATTACCACAAAGGGAAATCATGTTTCGTGTTTTTCGAACGTTCGACGATGCGATAAATATAATTTAGTCATATTGTTTCAATGTAATATTCATACGACTTTTTTTATTTAACGAGATGAAAATCTCTAATAGATCGACTTTTTGTACATTTCATCTTATGTATGTATATATATCCACTTGCGTCCTTTTTTTCATAATTACAGTTTACGTAATAATTAAAAGCAAACTTTAATTGTTTGGTAATGAATAACGCACACCAAGATGTTTTATTCTAAATATAATGATTTTATTCAACAATATTATCAATAAAAATGTAAATAAATATGTTTATTTACATATTTTTACATCGTTCAAATTTTAACTTTATTGGGTATACAAACATATGAAATTAAGATTAAATTTAAGTTAAAGTAAGTGATACAATAATAATTAAGATATTGTTGTAAGCATTTAATTAGATTACACGAGTTAATTATTTTCTATACAAATTTGTTATAAATATTTTATTTTTCTGTCTGTACACTATATTAACGATGCACAATCATAATTATAAACTTTGGTATTTAACTAAAAGTATTATTATTTGTTACAAAACACAGAATCATCATTCTTAAATTACTCTAAATTTACATATGAAATAACAAGTACTTTATTATTAAGAAAGAAGGTAGTGTACGATCAAATTTTGTCGTTATTTACATAGAATTATTTTAACGTATTTCGTTTCGATATACAGCTGTAAAGGACGTAGTTTTAAGTAAAAAATATTTTTTTTTAGGACGAGTTTCTATTCATCGTTACTAATGATCCAATAAATTCTGATCAATTTTTTATCTTATAAAATCATTGGTGGTTAGAAGGTTACGCTTTGAAGAAACTTTACGAGCAAAGATTTTCATTACTGATGTATAATATCTCTATATCTAATATTTATTCTATTGAGTTGATTAGTTTTTTTTATAAATATTAGAAAAAAAGCCTCTTTGCATTTCATTAGGTGTTTTTAAGATATCGTTACATTCTATTAGGTTTGTGACAGTATAGCTTTTGATATGTAAGTTTAAGAAGTAATTTATTATAACCACTAAATCGGGTAAGTCAGTCACTTAAGGAGGCGGTAAATTCTAATGCCTCAAGTTCAGTAGTAAATTAAATCTGAACGCTTGTTGTACATTTACTCAGACACCTTACACATCTTAAATTTTAATGATATTGCTAGTTACATTAAATGCAGCATATATCATAAGATCGGAGAAATGACGTTCGAGTAACAATGCGATTTCTTATAAATAAAGATACATCTAAAATCTCAACTTTCACCATCTGTGGAAGGTCGGTAACCACTTTTAGGTTCTTTATCCAAAAACCTAATGACCGTCTTGCCGATTCTTCGGTTAGCATCAGGAAGTTGCGCAGCATCGGAATCTTCATCATCGGTTGACGTTCCGTTCCTCGTTGATAATCTCCTAGATTTTCTCCTAGCAGCTGTAGGAGTAGGTGGTCTAGGTCTGTTTTTTGCATTATTTTCTTCCTCGTCCGGTTCGTTCGTATCGTCCACTCCAGCATTGGGTTCTCGGACGCGACGCAACCTTTCCTCTCGGCGGATTTCTCTACGTGCTAAGTTATCCTCGCTTTGGGAACGTAGCCGACGAATACGTCGGGTTCGACGTTTCTTCCCGGTTCTCAAACTTTCGGAGGAACCAGTCATACGTATGACAGTGGTGTTTTGAGTCTCGGTCACGGAATCCAAGGCGTCAAGCGAACGTGCGAGCCGAGGCATCGTTACAGCTTCTTCGTAGCTTGGTGGTCCGATCAATTCCAAAGGGTGGATGCGTGGCTCTGAGGTATGCTCGCGCAATTCTTCTTGTAGTCGTAAGCTTCTGTACAGAATGGATACATTTTTATTAAGTTTCATAGCTTTACTTTATTTACATTACATTCAATTCAACACAATTTTTTTAATCGAAATTTTTATTGTATCCATAATTACTTGAGTCGTTGACTTTATTAAAACATTGTATACTCATTGGGCAAAACAATTTAAATCAATTTATTAACCAAAAATGCTCTATATTTAACCTAGAAGATTTAAAAATACACTGACTTAGAGATTGTTCAATTAAATGATTGTAAAATTTTTTTATAGTTTATTTTTTATTTTGTTCGTAATTAATTACTTGTTGAGATTGTGATAATACTCGATAAGAAATGTATTATTATAAATTTTTTTTATTTGTTATATCAAGTCCAAAGTTAATATTCATAAAAATAAATTCTTAAAATTTTAACAAGAAAGAATGGGTAAATCTCTAAAAAACAAATTTTTGCGGTAAAAACCAGGCACTATAATCTTTCAATTTATACCCATTGCGAGTTAATAAATATTAAGTAATTAGATTAGCTTTAATACATTTTCTGCCATGACGCATTTACATATTATTTCTAATACTGGGAATCAAATGATAATGTTGAATAAAAAGTAATTAGTCAATGACAAACCTTCTTTGTAAAAGTCTTAATCTCTCTCTGACTTCAGCCCTTTCCATTTCCAGTCTTTGATTTCGCGCTTGCCTTTTCAACTTCATCGAGTGCCTAATGGAAATAATTGTTCCGGATAGTACGACAATTGTTAGCAAACTTACGAGAATGAGTCCCCATGTTTTGTTATTACTTTTGTGCAGGGCTTGGTTCTTCCATTCATCGGCACACGCAAGTTTCCACGAGTATCCAGTTACATTCGATGGGCTGTGGCAAATCAATGCCTCTGTTTTAGATGGCAAACTCATTAAATACATGTAGCACGCGTATAATTGACTGCACTCGCAAAACCAAGGATTGTCTTGTAAATATAATTGACGTAAATTTGGATTGTCGAAAAATATTTCGGGACTTATACCCTTGGTTAGCACATTTCCTAAAACAGAAAGTAAGTTTATTTTTTACAAGTACATCAGATAAATTTACCATACATAAGAACTAGATAGATAGTGAATATATTTGTGTAATATATAGTGATAAATTTGGAAAGTAGTTTATTATGTACTTTATTCGAAATATTCTTTTATTTATTAATATATATAGAAATTTGTAGTTTATTCTGTTGTAGTTCACTATAAGAAAGAATGGTGTAATAAGAAACATAATATTTAAATTATAGTATAACAAAACATAATGTACGCGTTAATATTTACTAAAAAATGTAGAAATATTTACTAAAAATGTAAAAAAATTATATTTCAAGCATATCACAACCTTACTATAAAATACACTAATTTTTATTAAACCATTTTGTCAGTATAGAAATTTCATTACAGTTAGACCACTTTAACGGAATGTCGGACCCAAGTTACAGGGATCTACACCTTTCAACATAAGAATTATCTTGGAAATAATGAATTAAAAATCTGAAAAAATTCATATAGGTAATCTAAAATAGAAGCAAGGGCATGGCGTATCTATTTTTTAAGAAAAAAATCATTTTTTAAATAATAATAGATTAAAGAATTTTTGGACGGTAATTATTGATCGGAGAAGACATGAATTTTCAACGCAAAAATCATAAATAACTTACAAGTTTAAAAATCTAAAAAAATTTGTGTGTACTGTTTAAAATATGCCTAAGAACATGGCGTTCAGGATATTTTCAAAAATATTAAAAATTACCAGTTTGTGAGTCCGGCATTCCCTTAAGTCAAAAATGTTATATTTTAAATATTCTATGAATTTTTTTATCAAATTTTGGTAACAAGTTTACTAGAGTTAAGGTATCGATTGTTTTAAATAATTTTTTAATTGTAATGTACGAAATATAAGTAATTTATAGATTATTACCAGACAAATCCAATTTTTCTAATTCGGGTAAATTGCTCAAACTAACATTCTCCAAAGTCTTAATCCTATTATGTTTGAGAACGAAATTTCGCAAAGTAGAAGATTCCAATCCACTAGGCAGTTCCTCTATTAGATTTTTATTCAAATTTAAGTGGTACAAATTCTTAGTACCCGACAAGCATTTAGCATCCATTTGACTGATTAAGTTAGCCGACAAATCCAAACTGACCACTGAAGCTGATAATTTCGGGAAATTCATGAGGTAGTTATCGGATAGATTAAGGAACTGCAATTCGATATTATCGCGAAATGCTGTCGTTGGTACAGATTTAAGTCCGTTCATTGATAAATCTAGCACTTGCAATTTCAGAAGATTGGCAAACGTACTCTTGTTCAGTCGTTCCAGATGATTGAAGTCCAAAAATAAATGGGTTAGTTCGCGATTTTTAGCGAATATTCGATCGGGTAACATGCGAATTGCATTGTTGGATAATCTTGCGTAACTCAGTGACGGAAATCCATGAAGACCTGGTCGATCCAGGCCACATCTCGAAGCGTCGAGCTTTTGTAGTTTCTGGTGTCGCAGTGTTTCGTTTCTGTTTTTATTGTTACAATTTCTCATAGATTATTATTATCGTATATGAAAAATTAGCCGTACACGTACAGTTGTTAACATAATGTACTCACCTGGTACTGTAGACCAATGTGGGATTGTCCGACAAGCGTAGATCAATAAGTTCTGGAAAGCCCTGAAACGCTCGCGAGCTCAAGACTTTCAATTGGCATTTCGAGAGATCAAGCCCTTTCAGCTTTAAGCTATAAGGATCCTTGATGTCTTTCAGTGGGTTATTAGACAAACTCAAATACGTAAGCTCCGGAAGGCCTGACAATGATGTATTTTTAAGCCTCTCGATACCTGAAACGATAAAAAAAAGATTCGTATACATCATTATTGATAATTGCTAATACTCAATCAATTCCCTAGTAGAAATTTCAATCTTTGAACTAGTTAGTCAGAATGATTAGTACACATATTTCGCATTTAATAATGTAAACAAATTAATTACTTTAAAAATGTATGTAAATTTAGATTTTTATTATATACCTGCAATATTTACAGAGGTAAACGTGACATATTTATGATTTTCAAAAGTAATTTTATAGGTTCGAACTAACTTAAATTAAATATGTGTTTAGTAGTTGAAAATATAATTAAAAATATGACATAATTAAAATTTTACTATAACAAATCAATAGCGTGATAAAAAATGGATACATTTTCTGGTAATTCTATTTAAACAATTCTATTTATTTCTTATGAAATATACAATACAATTTCTACTAGGTTTCTGTCAGATAATTTGATTTTTATGCATTTAATATGATTATACGTCGTTAAGTCGGTGTGCTGGGTATACCAGAAATTCCAATATATAAGGAAGAATTACCGCAAGAGTCAGCGTTGAGGAACTGTAAGCTCCAACTTCTTAGTCCATCCAATTCGGTCAGAGGATTCTTTGTAAGGTAGAGACTTTTTAGATGAGTCAGGTGAGTCAACCCAACAAGACCTTTACCAACGTCACTTAGGACATTTTCACTCAGATCAAGTTTTCGTAAATTTCCAAGGCCTCGTAGATTCACCGGCAAGGAGCTTAATTTGTTGCGTGCCGAATTAAGGTGCTGGAGCTCGGTAAGCCGATTGATGTCCGGTGGCAGTTCCTTAAGAACGTTCCCAGAGAGATCCAGGTGTTCTACCTGTATACCAGATACGTTCAGATATGCGATTATTTCGTAGAAATTCGAGGGACGCATTCGTGATTTTGATTAGGTGGACTTTAATGATACTCCATCATTTTAAAATATTATTATATTTAATAAATATTTGATGTATACCAATTTGATGTTACTTGATATTGCAGGTATCCAATGTAATACAGGTATTGCAGAAAGTTGTTAAAAATATAATGATAAAATAATGTGCAATCAAATATGAATAGCAGCTAAGATTCAACAATGTATATAATATGTATTCGCGTTATCGTTATATTTTTAATAAAGGTAACCGGAATAATTGTAATACATAGTGCAAAACAACCGAAACATACAATGATATTTGCAATGTTGTCTTCAATTACGATAAAACTATGTATATTCAAGACATCTCGAAACATTTCTCTCGAGCAAGTACCTGTAATCAGATGTAACGGACCGATAAGAAATGAATCACGTACGAATCGCATTACTCACGTTCTCACATCTTGGCGCTACCAGTCAATGGAAGAACGAGTTATAGATTTATCTAATTTTTTATTTTCAACATTTCTTTTTCATCATTTGTGTCACAGATCTGTTAAGCTGATTGATCATCGTCAAATAGAATAAATTATACCCACTTAGAAATCTATTGCTCGATAATCGTACGTACGTCACATTAGCACATTGTACAGCGTCGATTATTTATTGTTAAAATTGTATTACAGTTTAAAGTTATCTGTAAGAAAAACGAGCGTGGGAGTACGTGGAAGATGAATATAAACTCACGAGATCGCTGATGTTGTGCGGAAACGTCTGAAATCCCAGGTTGGCGCAATTGATCGTCCGTGGGACGTGAATCAGGTCGCACTGACATCTCGCGGGACAGCCAGCGACCCCGGTGAAACCGAAAATAATCAGGACGTACCAAATCCTTGAGCCGGCGATTTTTTCCTCGCGAGGCATTCTTAATTTTCACCTCATCGTGTTCACGCACACCTGTTTCGTGGGAGCGGTGCACCGACTGCGCGCCTCGGTTATCGGAAATAACTGGGAGGTGGGCCGGTGTTATCTTGGATAGATAATTTCGACGGAGCTTCGAACGTTTCCTCGGTGGGACAAACGTTTACTTTTTTTTCGGAGCCGTCTAATAACGATCTTGCATATTTTACCTCGACATTTTTAGAAAGTTTAAGTCTATAGTTTTTCTTTTGGGTGGGGTACAGGTGCGACGCCTTTATTTATTCCTCTCAGTTTTACTATGATTTCCATCATCTTTCCTAATCCTCGATAAGATAGTTCTCAACGATTTAGAGATGAATATTTTAGGCCGTTTATCAGTGTCGACGACGTGTGTGTCATTATTAAGTTTCGATTTTCAGATAAAATATGAAATTTATTAAATTGTCTTAGCGAACAAATTACTGATATCGCAATTAAATATTTTTCCCTTGCTTTTGTTTACAGACAACGTTTTTTTTTAAACAGTCGAGATTCCTGATTGTCAGCTTCTTTTTTTTTATTATTTTGTAAATACCGTGCAACGAGCGAGATAACGATTACAAGTGCATATTTTATGTACACGACACGTATAAAGAAAATCTTATTTTTATTTTGCTTTTATTATTCATCTGATATACAAAAAGTGATAACTGATAATTATTTTTAAAATATTTATTATTTTATGTTTATGGTATTGTGAAATACAAAAGTTGGTACGACTATCTATTACTTCCTCATAGAGAAAGCTTTGTAAGTAAAATTTTTCGAATTGTCAAAAACTTATTTAAGGAAATGTCGGACTCAGAAAATCGTAATTTTTAATATTTTTTTATAAACGAAAGAATACATTTTTGAAAAAATCGTGAACGCCATGCTCTTAGGCATGTTTCAAACAATATACTCAAATTTTTTCAGATTTTTAAATTTATAATTTAATCCTGATTTTTGCGTTGAAAATTCATGCCTTTTCAGATCAATAATTACCGACCGAAAATTGTTTATTTAATTATTATTAACAAATTTATTTATTCTTAAAATATCAAAACTCCATGCCCTCGCTTTTGTTTCATACTACTCAAATGAATTTTTTCAGATTTTGAATTCAATATTTTTAACATAATTCTTATGTTGAAAGGTGTAGATCCCTATAATTTGGGTCCGGCATCCCGTTCAGATATGTTTTGACATGTATGAGTGCAAAAATGTATTTTTAAAATATTTCCGTATGTATGTATGTATGTATGTGTGTGTGTGTGTGTGTGTGTGTGTGTGTGTGTGTGTGTGTGTGTGTGTGTGTGTGTGTGTGTGTGTGTGTGTGTGTGTGTGTGTGTGTGTGTGTGTGTGTGTGTGTTTACGTAACTGTCATATTTTTTAACTATTTTAAAACTATTACATTGATATGGTGTATAAATTTGAAATTATTATGTAGCATAATTTTTGATAAAAAATTAAAATAAAAATTGAAAAAATTGAGTTTTCTATGTCTAACGCTTTATTGTAACTTAATTATTTAAAAAAAATGTATTTTGTAAGATAACTCTGTAGCATTAAACCCTCATTTACGAATAATTAAAATTTTTGTTTCATTATATAGTTGTGAACTTGAGGTTTTCAAAGGTAAGTTTTAATATTGATAAAAAAACGGTGATTCTGTGATCATATAAGAGTATATAATGGTAATGTTAGTTGATTTCTAAATTATCTGAATATTAACTATTGATCGACCCAAATGTTAGGATAAAAATGTGTTATACATTTAAAGAATATAAGCCCGAGAATACACAAGCCGGTCTAGAAGCCTCGAGCAATATTCACGTAAGGGAAATTTGAAGGGGCATCTCGATGGAAAACGCAGGACATTAGAGATTAATACCTCGAGTATCCTAAAGCCGATATTTTGAGAGAGAGAGAGAGAGAGAGAGAGGACCGAGGAGCATCATGATCGTCTCTTCGCGGTCTAAGCTCCTCTTCGGCTGACCCATGCGGATATTTTCCCGAGCCATCTTCGACGACGTCCACTTGGGTGTAATGCGACCTCGCCACTCCTCGACTAAGTTAAGCGAACCGAGACGAACGAATGTATATATATATATATATACACACATACACGTATATCCTCTTTTCTGTCTTCTTTTCTTTGAAGGGATACGATCGATCATGTCGCTCTCATAGCTATCGATATCTTTACTGGACGTCGAGAATTGAAAATGTATATATATATATACGTATTCCATATACGTAGACACGATATTAAATCTAACTATATATTTTTAAAGATAATAATTACAATGGTAAAGATGAAAAGAAATATCGTTTCGTCTGTTTTGCGCAGGACGATGTAGAGGATAAATTGACAGGTCCGGTTGGGCCAATCCAGCATCGGGTCACACCCTCAGAGGGTGTGATACGCGGCTTAACCCGCGCCGGCGCGCTTAGCCCGCGGCTTATCCGCGCAAGACCGGTGCGAGTTTCTCTCCCTCTCTCTCTTTCTCTACCTGTTGATCGAAACGACCAACCCCTTCTAGTTGCGCGTGATTTCGCAAATCCGCAAGGCTGGACTCTCAAACACGGTCACGCCTACTGCACCGTATATGTTAAACATAATCTATAGATGTAGATGTGCACAGAGGTATAATATTCAAGATCATCGGTTTCCGCAAAATACAGTTTTTCATTCCGAAATTTATTTACATTATACGTACCTTTCTTTGCGAAAGATAAAAAAGGTAAAAATTAATTGAAAAATACGGTATATATATATATATACACTCACACACACAGATATATATATATGTACATATAATTTTTGCGGTATATTGACGGTGTATGGATAGAAATGAAGAACACAACATTATGTCTAAATTTGCACTGTTATATAATTTTAAAGTATATACTTGCAAAAGATGATACATATAGAAATATAAAATTTGAGATATTTATTTAATTCTCATGAAACGGTAAGCTGTATTGATATAATTACTACTGCTTCCCTTATTACGCGTCAATGAAAAAAACAAAGAGTACATTTCTTTAATAAAACGTCTCAAGGACGAAAATATAGTCGTCCGTTAAAAGAAGAAGACGAAGTAGAAGAAGAAGAAGAAGAAGAAAAAAGCGGGGTCTTCCAGTTCAGAAATTGTCTCGATTGAATAGAAGAGAAATCTGAGTTTGGAAAGCAACGCTCTCGCCATCTTAGCTTCCGATCATCTTGGTAGCAACAAACAGGGACGCTCCCATTCATCTGGCATCTCGGTACCCCGATAGCTATAATTAAAAGTCGATCAAAGGAGCGGCTCCACCCGATAAAGTCGGCGTACTCCATCCCCCTCTCCCTCCACGAGGATCCGCGCGTATTTTTAACGCTTTCATTTCCGCCGGTGGAGGACAGACCGGAAATAGCGCTGCGATATACACCTCGCCGGTGTTTCAAGTATTGATCAGTTCGAGGAGCTGCGCCACTATCATCCTACTCCTCCACCTCCTCCACCTCCTCCACCTCCTCCTCCTCCTCCTCTTTTCTCCTCTTTCTCCTCCCACTCCTCGACATCCCTCTCTCGGTTCTGGTGTACGTAGCTTATTCTGGGCCGGTGAGGCAGATACTCCCATCCTACCTACCCCTCCGCGTGGACCGCCAAACTCACCTCCGGGCGGTGCTCTTCTCTTCCTCCTATACGTTATACGATGCGCTTTAGCTTTTCCAGAATTATAGTATGCAGTATATTATGTGTAACCGATTAATTTACTATTCGTTTTACCATCAATATTATTTTTTCTTATACATTCATAGTATCACTCACATGTTTGGTACAAGATATAAGATTGTTGTCAATATCCGTAAATACATGTTTTTTTAAACAAACTGCGTTCAATCGCAAATATCACCTGCTGATTATCCACATTGAGAATGCGCGTATCATGATTTTTACTTTATCCAATCGTTATCGATCTCGATGTCGCGATGGTAACGTCACCTTTCATTTCGTAAAACTGTAACGAAACGCGATTATTGACGAAGGGAGCGAAGCTTTCTACCCAGAGATAAGGAATATTGTTAGCGGGGATTTTTTTTCTTTACCCCTGTCCTTGCGGAAATGGCGTGGATCTCTTAAAGCTATATGCGATTTAAAACCTTTGATGCATACAATATTTCATGGTAGGATTTTTATGAATCGAGTTTTTTTATGTTTACGTTACATTGATTTTTATTGTCAAATACTGTATGATGTTTTAAAATATTTATCTATTGTTCAAAGTTCAAAAAATAAAAAATGAAATAAAGTATTTATAACCAATAGTTAATGGTAATATTTATAGCAGAGTAATGTTATTATTGTAGAATGGTAAGAAAATGAAAATTACACTATTATCACATATGTTTCATTACTACAATGTATTTTATTTTAAAGAAGGTATAAATAGCTCGCGTTCGGGTAAAAGAAGAGGCTAACTCGCATCCGTCGTAGAAAGGGGCTATTTCGTTCGACTTTTTATTTCGAAAATTTATATCCTCCTCAGCCTCCTTCAAATCTCACTCGCGAAACCAAGTGAAATTCACTTGAGGTCCAATAAAATATAAACTTTGTATGCGAATTAGCAACAGCAATTCGAGATGACACGTTCTTGTCACCGCGGCTGAAGTAACACCTTCTTAAAAATTTTAACCAACTGTCACCGCGTCTATTGATATACTAATATAATCAACACATTAAACGAAAAGTAATAACCAAAATATTAATCCAGCATTTAAAGTAGCGCGTGAATGTATAGGATAATAAAAAGTTTGTCCCCCGAAAGATCCGCGGTGTTGTCTGAGGAAACCCCCATTTAGTTTTGTATCTACACGTACATCGACAAAGAAGAGCTTAGTAAAACGATGGCGGATGAGTTAAAACCTGTCTTTCTCTCTTCCTATATTTTCCCTACAAGTTCGAGTAGACACCCATATGGAGAAAAGTGTGCGTATAGGTATATATGTATATATACATCAGAGAAAGAGAATGTTATTCGTTTGTCGGATTTGATTTGGGTAACGCGCTCACATCCGCGGCAATTACTCGCACACCCCACTGAAACGAAATTCTAAGCGGGCGCGAGGGTGGCTTTGTCGCCTTTCACGACTTGGACTCGTTATGGATAAACTCCTATTTATGTGCCAGATTTGTACGAGACACTACTTACGAGGGATACACGTTTATGAATATTATTTACTCACCTGAATACGGACATTGTCTTGTTTTTTACGCTTCGTAAGTTTTTTTTCCATACGTCGTAACAAGTTTTTTTTTCTTACTGAATCATTGATTTGGCGATTAACCATTTGATTTTTCGATTAGCTTTAGTACACTATATAAAACTTTGAAAATTTTATGTCGAAAGAACACTTAAGAAAGTTGCATATGTTATTTTTAACGAGTATCACGTTAGCAAATATTTTTAAACAGTATTAAACAGTTTTTTTTAAATAATATACTCACTATACGTATAAAAGTATTTGAACATCGAATGTGAAATGATTTTTAACTATATGAAACATGTCCCCTTCGAGTATGTTACTATTCATGCATCGGTGTATTAAGATCTACATTTATTCAATGAAATTCTTTTTATTAATTTATTTATAAATCATTATGATTGGATTTTAAAATATAGACAACAGTATAAATATTTACTATACAATTACTTTTGCAGTAAACAAGACTATTGGAAAAATTAGAGTAAGCAAACGCGTATACATACACTGAAAAGAATTTACTATATTATTCAGTAATTAAGAATATCTTTCCGCTTATCACACTTTCTATTATATTTTATCCAATTATTATAAAATATAAGTAATTTTCGTTGTATAAATTGTGCTAAAAATAACTATGTATACGTTGATAATTGCTGCTATAAATATCATGCAAATTGTGATATTCAACGTAGAAGCTAAAAACAAAAGGATTCCTTTACCCGATCGTCAAAGAAAAATGTTAATAATAATAGTGTAGTTTTGTTACATATGCAAAACTAATAAAATAAGCATTAAGAACAAATTGAAGATATGGCTTAAAAATAACATACAATAAATATTTATATCAAAGAAAACTATATCTATACAAAGGTTGTTAAAAGATACTTTATTACATTTATAGAAATAGTCATATATGTTTAAATACGTTCAAATTAAAAAGTTAAATACATGTTACAACCATATCTACGTATAGAAGTTTACATTATATGCATCTATGACTATTGTACATTATTCCTGGTTATAAATGAATAAATAAATAAATATAAATACATATCCCTCTTCGTTATTATATATAATGCACAGACACACACACACATATATATAGGTATAAGTTGAATTCAATAAGTACTTACACGTCGTAACAGCGCGAAATTTCCCAGGTTCAAGAGGTAGGAGTAGCGAAATCAGTTGTCGCGCAAAGATCGTAAGGCTCTAAGTAGCTGCCATTGGGATTTATCCGAATATACCGCCGAAGAGAATTTGAATGGGTGACGACACGCTGTTCGCGGTTCACTGCGCCTTACTAACGAGATCAGGAACGACTAGACTTATCAACGTGTGATACCTCCATCCACGAAGAATCTTTACTTTGGATATTCGACAGTTACTTTCGTTACACATTTTACTAGATTTTATTATACCATCTCCTTACTCGATCACTCGCAATGTTACTTTCAATTTTATTGCATTTTATCTTGGTTAAATAAGGTATTTAACTTTAATTTACTTGAGGTAATTTTCAGATTCGTTTTTACGAATTCGATTACTACGGTAAGAGCCGAAGTAGACTACCAAATCAACATTTATATCAATTATTAACTATATTTAGCCACGATCTATTAAAATGTAGGTTAAATTTTTGTCAAGAAGCTGGTACGATGCAATGTGAAGATTCTATAGCGCATGAAATACAAACGAAAAATTCCTCGTCAAATTATGTAACACATTGTTGTGTCAATAAAAAAACAATTTAATCCAACGATAAAAGAAAATTGTAATATACCATATCTATAGTACAGATACATCGAGTTACACGCATCAAAGTGTATATATATATATATATACACACGCGTCTATAAGCGGTACGCCTGCATAACGGCAACACACGGGCAAGCGGCTTCGCGGATGAGCATATTTCACGGCGCTATCTCGCGCCCACGCAGCTGCCTCCTTTGGTCCTTAGTCACCCCTCTTTATTGCTTCCCTGCCTCCCTCCCTACATCCTTACCCTCCTCTTCCTTTCCTCCTTCAAGCAATAAACGACTCTTTCTTATTTCGAGCCGATACACGCGTAATCTGCGTGTGCGAGCTTTTCTTATATATGCGTCGTCGAGTTTATGCGAGGACTCGGGTAGCCTCGTAAATCGCCCGTCGGTGAGAGAGAAAGAGAGAGAGAGAGAGAGAGAGAGAGAGAGAGAGAGAGGATTGGAAAACGTTTTGACGACTCTGCAGATGCGAAATATCTTGCGATGCGTTTGCGAGAGCTAATAGACCGTACGAAGAGTTTTTATATTCGTTTTGGTAAGGTATCGATAAGAATTGTAATTTAAAAGTAATTAGGATTTCAAATTCGTCAGTTAAGCACTATTAACGTTTTATTAATTATATTATTCCAAACGTGTATATTATTTAGAGAGCATCACAGTCCGAAAGAATAATCGTATTTGTTAAAAAGAGCAGTTTTATTATACAACAACATTTACGGATAAATAAATCCTCGTAAGTATATGTAGGCAATAAATATCTAGAGAACATGTAGGTATTATGCTAATTGAATAAAACTGCTTTGTTCTCTCGGTATAATAATTGCGCGCAAGTTAAATGAGAATTTTAGGAAATTCTCCGAGTTCTGGTTAAAGGCAAGCTGATCGGTTTTAGAAGACGCTCCAACGAATCTTCCCTGGTGAAAATTCTCTCGGTGTAAAGCCGGCACTCGCGTACCTACTCAAGTTGCAAATTAGACGACGCACCGTGAACTTCTACGCTTGTCTTAAATTAATTATGCAGGCATGGCTGAGGATCAGCTGTGCGGTTACTCTTCTTACAAACTTGACTTTTCTAAACCTAAGATATTCCAAGTTTCTTCTAAAACAAAAAAGAACAGTCAGGATAAACGTGGACGTTTTGTCGTCCTCATATCCTTTAAAAAATATATATATATATATATATATATATATATGGGGTATTCCACGTAAAGTAGTCTGATCAAAATTTTAAAATGCACCCAAATTATGAGTACAAATTGCAAATGTTTTTCAGAATACAGAAAAAAATTTTTAGGTACTGGAATTTATTTGCTCAAAAGTTATTCTAACCACTAAAAGTGAATTTTTTCTAGTTTTTTCAACATCAGCTGGGTTTACCGCTATTTAACTCAAAATCTATCAACTTTTACAATAGAACATTATATGTAACATTCGTTGCTAATTATGTCTAGAATTTATTCTTCTGGGTTAGAATTTCTAATCCCAAGGTCAGTGTTATATAAACTACATGTCAATATTCAACTTGAAAAAAGTGCAAGTGCGCCACCTTTGATTTTTTCATCCTAAAGTCTAAAGAAAAGCTTGAAGCAATACCTTTTAAATAGTCTGTAGCCTTTTTATGGCCTTCAATTCTGTAAAAAGTTATGATAATTTAAAGAAAGAGAAAAAATTCACAAAAATTAACAAGGGAATTTCCATTTAAATTTTTAAAAAAATTTCGTATTTCTTTAAATTATCTTAACTTTTTACAGAATTGAAGGCCATAAAAATGCTACTGACCATTTGAAAGGTATTGCTTTAATATAAAAATGTAAAAAAATGCACATACACTGTAAGAAAACATGTAAAACAATTTTGGGGAAGAAAACAATTTTGGCCGGCTGATCTTACAGAGAATCACCGATATATAAAATGTAAATCAAAAATATATATACAGAGAAAATGGTGTTTTTTAAAATTACTATATTTGTAATAACATTCACTTTACATTTTTGATTTACATTTTTCAGTAAATATTAAAACGATTGATATGATTGTACTCAAATTTACTATATGCATATATGTTAACAATATTTGTTAGTCATTTTTGTTAAATGATTTTATTACTCGGTGGTTTTCAATGTATATGTATAGAATTTTTATCGATCTTCCCAAGTCAAATGTAGTTGTAAGGTAAAAGAAAAAGTAATAATGTCACCGTATAATTTAGCGTTGCATTATTCACTTAACAAATCAAAAGTTGATACTTGCTTTTACTAACTTTTTGGCTACAACTACATTTGACTCGGGAAGATCGATAAAAATTCTATACATATAAATATTTGTTAGTGATTAGACAGTGTAAAAATTATAATAATTAAAGTATATCCCTACAATACTCTAAATAGTCTAAATTACAGTAATTTTTATTACACTATTTTCTTAGATTATTATTGGACGATTATGTTTTTCTTTATAAAGTAATAATTAAGCAACAAAATTTTAATTATTCGTAATATTTTTTAACGTCACAATTTATAAATATTTTTTTATTTAAATTTTTTGATAATTTTTTTATTTTTGACTACTATCAATTTTGTATTTAAATATACACGGAGAACAGTAGAGTTGTAATAAAAAATATTTTATTAAGTAATCGAGTGACAGAGTTGAATTATATAAAAATTACTATTTTTTATATTACGTATTTATTAACCTTTTCGCCCCGGGGATTTTTCCTTTAAAATTAACCTCGCATTTTAGCTGAATTTTATGACTCAAATGAATGAAATTTTTTATGACAAGTCGCCACTGGGAGTGCTGGTCCATATATGGACAAGTCCCGGAGCGAAAAGGTTAATATATTTACTGCATATATATCTGCTAAATTTTCCTACATAAAAATAGAAACAGTTTTTATAATTTGTCAATTTCGTATCCCGATTAGTCAACAAAATAATGTTTAATATTATTTTCTTTTCCACGTACGATTAAAATGAATGTTATCAAGTAAATAGTTGAATATCTGTGCCTGGGTAAATCATCCATTGCTCAAAGGAAAAAATAAGTAATATTATACATTGAAAAGCAAAAGGTGAATCCCATAGAAAATGAAGAAGAATCTCGCGACGTCATACAGGGCACTGGGCATAAATTCGCGCAAAGTGAAATCTACCTTATTACGTCGGTACCCACCAATCATCCCCCTGACAAGAAAAAAAGAAAGAGGAAAAACAATAACCACCCTAGGCGAAAGAGAAAATTCAAATCCGGTAGTGGATAATCCGGAACAGTTCGTCATGGTTAAACGCCTCGAGACCGGTCCAAGGATTCGGTGAATTCGGTTTAACTTTGAACGAGAGGTTGGCAGTTATTTTCAATTACCTCCCCCGTTCCCCCCGCACCCCTCCCTCATCGTCGGTCGAAGGAGGCCAGGTCGTTATAATGTACGCGAGATAAAGGGCCCGGGTTGCTCCTCGCTTCCTCGCGGAGACTAAGATATTATAGGGAAATGGGCGTATATAAGGCGCCAGGGGCTTTGGCTGGCCGCGCGGCACCCGAAGAGATGAAGGAAGGAAGGAAGGAAGGAAGGAAGGAAGGAAGGAAGGAAGGTAGGTAGGAAAGTGCGCGCCTCCCGCCCATAACTTATCGCAGATTTAAGGCTCTTAGACTTAAGGGACTCTAATAATAATATAGCGAGCTCGCGCCATCCACCCTCCCCTCCCGACGGCCACCCACGCACCCCTTTCGAGCTCGCCCTACCCTCCCTCACCCACCTTCCACTCCTTCCGCTTTCGTTGACGCGATCCTGGATGGGCAAATTGAGAATATCGCTGAGCTCGCGGATTTCTTACGCTCAACTTTGTTACGACATTTTTTCACTGACTTGTAAGTATATACCAAGCCAGATGCGGCGCGATTCGCATATTCAGTATTTAGAAATACCTCGTGTAATAATAATAATATATATTTATATTCGGAAAAGTAAAAAACGTGAAAAATATAATACTGACCTATATTAGATATACAATAATCGCGGTTAAACTCTCCAGTTAAAATAATCCCAGGTTCTTCGTTTATCGCTCTGATAAGGAATGCTTTTGCATGTTTTTGGTGATTACGCGAAATAATGCAAGGAAAAGAAACAGAAAAAAAAGTGAAAAAGACGGTAGGGCCGTTTTGCAAAGATTTAAGAGGCTGGGCGTCATGGTAAACAAAGGCCGCGATAAATTTCGTAAGTCGCTGAATTAATAAAAGATTACACACCGGCTACGTTTATACTGCGGCAGCATTCGCGAGATAAGACGAGCCTTCTCTTTCTCTCGGGAGAGAAGAGAACCGCAGCTAAATCATCGGATATCTTACTCGTAATACATAAACCACCCTTCAAGCTTATACGTATACATATATATATTAATATTTATATACCTAATATATGTAGATCTAGAGCCTTCACACGAGTGTATAAGGAGAGACTCGTCGCGTATATCATATTGGGTTAAAAAAAAACGGGCCTCGGAATGGGGTGTTTAGAAAAGGATCTTGGTAAAGGTTAAGTGACAACATACTTTTATTCTCTGGTATCCTAACACTGTGGCAGGTGTATTTCTTTCATTTATCTATTATCATACTGTTTTGATAAGGTTTGAATAGTACTAGCATTGCGTCCGAGTTTGATACGATTAGATAAACATCGAATAACAATTGGTGTCTATCTTTGACAAATTTCTCCTTAAATAATATATATATATATATATATATATATAATATATATATATATATAATATATATATATATATATATGGGGTATTCCACGTGAAGTAGTCTGATCAAAATTTTAAAATGCACCAAATTATGAGTACAAATTGCAAATGTTTTTCAGAATACAGAAAAAAATTTTTAGGTACTGGAATTTATTAGCTCAAAAGTTATTCTAACCACTAAAAGTGAATTTTTTCTAGTTTTTTCAACATCAGCTGGGTTTTACCGCTATTTAACTCAAAATCTATCAACTTTTACAATAGAACATTATATGTAACATTCGTTGCTAATTATGTCTAGAATTTATTCTTCTGGGTTAGAATTTCTAATCCCAAGGTCAGTGTTATATAAACTACATGTCAATATTCAACTTGAAAAAAGTGCAAGTGCGCCACCTTTGATTTTTTCATCCTAAAGGTCTAAAGAAAAGCTTGAAGCAATACCTTTTAAATAGTCTGTAGCCTTTTTATGGCCTTCAATTCTGTAAAAAGTTATGATAATTTAAAGAAAGAGAAAAAATTCACAAAAATTAACAAGGGAAGTTCCATTTAAATTTTTAAAAAAATTTCGTATTCTTTAAATTATCTTAAATTTTTACAGAGTGAAGGCCATAAAAATGCTACTGCCCATTTGAAAGGTATTGCTTTAATATAAAAATGTAAAAAATTCACATACACTGTAAGAAAACATGTAAAACAATTTTGGGGAAGAAAACAATTTTGGCCGGCTTATCTTACAGAGAATCACCGATATATAAAATGTAAATCAAAAATATATACAGAGAAAATGGTGTTTTTTAAAATTACTATATTTGTAATAACATTCACTTTACATTTTTGATTTACATTTTTCAGTAAATATTAAAACGATTGATATGATTGTACTCAAATTTACTATATGCATATATGTTAACATATTTGTTAGTCATTTTTGTTAAATGATTTTATTACTCGGTGGTTTTCAATGTATATGTATAGAATTTTTATCGATCTTCCCAAGTCAAATGTAGTTGTAAGGTAAAAGAAAAAGTAATAATGTCACCGTATAATTTAGCGTTGCATTATTCACTTAACAAATCAAAAGTTGATACTTGCTTTTACTAACTTTTTGGCTACAACTACATTTGACTCGGGAAGATCGATAAAAATTCTATACATATAAATATTTGTTAGTGATTAGACAGTGTAAAAATTATAATAATTAAAGTATATCCCTACAATACTCTAAATAGTCTAAATTACAGTAATTTTTATTACACTATTTTCTTAGATTTTATTGGACGATTATGTTTTTCTTTATAAAGTAATAATTAAGCAACAAAATTTTAATTATTCGTAATATTTTTTAACGTCACAATTTATAAATATTTTTTTATTTAAATTTTTTGATAATTTTTTTATTTTTGACTACTATCAATTTTGTATTTAAATATACACGGAGAACAGTAGAGTTGTAAAAAAAATATTTTATTAAGTAATCGAGTGACAGAGTTGAATTATAAAAATTACTATTTTTTATATTACGTATTTATTAACCTTTTCGCCCCGGGGATTTTTCCTTTAAAATTAACCTCGCATTTTAGCTGAATTTTATGACTCAAATGAATGAAATTTTTTATGACAAGTCGCCACTGGGAGTGCTGGTCCATATATGGACAAGTCCCGGAGCGAAAAGGTTAATATATTTACTGCATATATCTGCTAAATTTTCCTACATAAAAATAGAAACAGTTTTTATAATTTGTCAATTTCGTATCCCGATTAGTCAACAAAATAATGTTTAATATTATTTTCTTTTCCACGTACGATTAAAATGAATGTTATCAAGTAAATAGTTGAATATCTGTGCCTGGGTAAATCATCCATTGCTCAAAGGAAAAAATAAGTAATATTATACATTGAAAAGCAAAAGGTGAATCCCATAGAAAATGAAGAAGAATCTCGCGACGTCATACAGGGCACTGGGCATAAATTCGCGCAAAGTGAAATCTACCTTATTACGTCGGTACCCACCAATCATCCCCCTGACAAGAAAAAAAGAAAGAGGAAAAACAATAACCACCCTAGGCGAAAGAGAAAATTCAAATCCGGTAGTGGATAATCCGGAACAGTTCGTCATGGTTAAACGCCTCGAGACCGGTCCAAGGATTCGGTGAATTCGGTTTAACTTTGAACGAGAGGTTGGCAGTTATTTTCAATTACCTCCCCCGTTCCCCCCGCACCCCTCCCTCATCGTCGGTCGAAGGAGGCCAGGTCGTTATAATGTACGCGAGATAAAGGGCCCGGGTTGCTCCTCGCTTCCTCGCGGAGACTAAGATATATAGGGAAATGGGCGTATATAAGGCGCCAGGGGCTTTGGCTGGCCGCGCGGCACCCGAAGAGATGAAGGAGGAAGGAAGGAAGGAAGGAAGGAAGGAAGGAAGGAAGGAAGGAAGGAAGGTAGGTAGGAAAGTGCGCGCCTCCCGCCCATAACTTATCGCAGATTTAAGGCTCTTAGACTTAAGGGACTCTAATAATATAGCGAGCTCGCGCCATCCACCTCCCCTCCCGACGGCCACCCACGCACCCCTTTCGAGCTCGCCCTACCCTCCCTCACCCACCTTCCACTCCTTCCGCTTTCGTTGACGCGATCCTGGATGGGCAAATTGAGAATATCGCTGAGCTCGCGGATTTCTTACGCTCAACTTTGTTACGACATTTTTTCACAGTCTATACCTACACTACTCAAATAGTCTTCTAAATACAGTAATTTTTATAACACTATTTCTTAGATTATTATTGGACGATTATTTTTTTTCTTTATAAAGTAATAATTAAGTAACAAAATTTTAATTATTCGTAATATTTTTTAACGTCACAATTTATAAATATTTTTTTTATTTAAATTTTTTGATAATTTTTTTATTTTTGACTACTATCAATTTTGTATTTAAATATACACGGAGAACAGTAGAGTTGTAATAAAAAATATTTTATTAAGTAATCGAGTGACAGAGTTGAATTATATAAAAATTACTATTTTTTATATTACGTATTTATTAACCTTTTCGCCCCGGGGATTTTTCCTTTAAAATTAACCTCGCATTTTAGCTGAATTTTATGACTCAAATGAATGAAATTTTTTATGACAAGTCGCCACTGGGAGTGCTGGTCCATATATGGACAAGTCCCGGAGCGAAAAGGTTAATATATTTACTGCATATATATCTGCTAAATTTTCCTACATAAAAATAGAAACAGTTTTTATAATTTGTCAATTTCGTATCCCGATTAGTCAACAAAATAATGTTTAATATTATTTTCTTTTCCACGTACGATTAAAATGAATGTTATCAAGTAAATAGTTGAATATCTGTGCCTGGGTAAATCATCCATTGCTCAAAGGAAAAAATAAGTAATATTATACATTGAAAAGCAAAAGGTGAATCCCATAGAAAATGAAGAAGAATCTCGCGACGTCATACAGGGCACTGGGCATAAATTCGCGCAAAGTGAAATCTACCTTATTACGTCGGTACCCACCAATCATCCCCCTGACAAGAAAAAAAGAAAGAGGAAAAACAATAACCACCCTAGGCGAAAGAGAAAATTCAAATCCGGTAGTGGATAATCCGGAACAGTTCGTCATGGTTAAACGCCTCGAGACCGGTCCAAGGATTCGGTGAATTCGGTTTAACTTTGAACGAGAGGTTGGCAGTTATTTTCAATTACCTCCCCCGTTCCCCCCGCACCCCTCCCTCATCGTCGGTCGAAGGAGGCCAGGTCGTTATAATGTACGCGAGATAAAGGGCCCGGGTTGCTCCTCGCTTCCTCGCGGAGACTAAGATATTATAGGGAAATGGGCGTATATAAGGCGCCAGGGGCTTTGGCTGGCCGCGCGGCACCCGAAGAGATGAAGGAAGGAAGGAAGGAAGGAAGGAAGGAAGGAAGGAAGGAAGGAAGGTAGGTAGGAAAGTGCGCGCCTCCCGCCCATAACTTATCGCAGATTTAAGGCTCTTAGACTTAAGGGACTCTAATAATAATATAGCGAGCTCGCGCCATCCACCCTTCCCCTCCCGACGGCCACCCACGCACCCCTTTCGAGCTCGCCCTACCCTCCCTCACCCACCTTCCACTCCTTCCGCTTTCGTTGACGCGATCCTGGATGGGCAAATTGAGAATATCGCTGAGCTCGCGGATTTCTTACGCTCAACTTTGTTACGACATTTTTTCACTGACTTGTAAGTATATACCAAGCCAGATGCGGCGCGATTCGCATATTCAGTATTTAGAAATACCTCGTGTAATAATAATAATATATATTTATATTCGGAAAAGTAAAAAACGTGAAAAATATAATACTGACCTATATTATAGATATACAATAATCGCGGTTAAACTCTCCAGTTAAAATAATCCCAGGTTCTTCGTTTATCGCTCTGATAAGGAATGCTTTTGCATGTTTTTGGTTGAATCTACGCGAAATAATGCAAGGAAAAGAAACAGAAAAAGAGTGAAAAAGACGGTAGGGCCGTTTTGCAAAGATTTAAGAGGCTGGGCGTCATGGTAAACAAAGGCCGCGATAAATTTCGTAAGTCGCTGAATTAATAAAAGATTACACACCGGCTACGTTTATACTGCGGCAGCATTCGCGAGATAAGACGAGCCTTCTCTTTCTCTCGGGAGAGAAGAGAACCGCAGCTAAATCATCGGATATCTTACTCGTAATACATAAACCACCCTTCAAGCTTATACGTATACATATATATATTAATATTTATATACCTATATATGTATATCTAGAGCCTTCTACCACGAGTGTATAAGGAGAGACTCGTCGCGTTATCTTTGGGTTAAAAAAAACTGCCCGGAATGGGGTGTTTAGAAAAGGATCTTGGTAAAAGGTAAGATGCAACAATACTTTTATTCTATGGTATCCTACACTGTGGCAGGTGTATTTTCTTTCATTATCTATTATCATACTGTTTTATAAGGTTTTAATAGTACTGCATTGCGTCGAGTTTTGATACGATTATATAAACAATCGATAACAATTGGTGTCTATCTTTGACAAATTTCTCCTTAAATAATATATATATATATAATATGTAAATAGATCTTATAAAACCTCCACAAAATAAATATTTTATGAAAAATATTATTTACATAAGGTATGCGGGAGAAGGTATTGAATAAAAATTATTAAAAATTTTATAAAAAATTTTAACTGACAAGGCGAGTACAAGACCTCCGGGAAACGGATCTTATCCTAATTTTGGTTTCTCTTTTGTAATGTAGAAATATGAAGAAAGCCAAGTTATTACTTGCCAATGGCCACTTTGATGAAAGATATTCAACATCTAATAATAATTTCAATAAAAATTACTTTCAATTGAATCGCTTATAACCCCGAAACAAATAGATACTCTAATTAAAAACCAGAAGAAAGTTGACTTCAAATAGATACTCTGTATATCGCAAGTAGTGCAAAATCACTTCCTTAATAGTGCGAATACGGGCACTTTTTTCAAAACAGAACATATTTTTTTACAAAATGCATGTTCACTTTTGTCAAACATCTACTTTTTGAGAAAGTTTATATTTCCTTTGGAAAAGGTAACAATTCTCTTTTTAAAAGTACGTATAAATTTTTTTTGCAAGTTCACTTTGTTTTGCAAAATCACTTTTTCGCAATGACCGGATTTTTGCTGTAACATAGTGATTATTTACTATTTGCAATTTAGAGCAGAGTACAATTTGAAAAAAAGAAGCTTAAATTACTCAATTTGGAGTAAAGTTATGAAGAAATAAGAAATTGAAGAATTTTAGGCTAAGAGAAACAATAAATTTTGCATAAAAAATATTTGGTTAAAATTTCTTCAATTTCTTATTTTCTTCATAAGTTTATACTGAGCAAATTGAACAATTTAAGCTTTTTTTCAAATTGTATCTATTTGAAGTCAACTTTCTTCTGGTTTTTGGTTTGAGTATCTATTTGTTTCGGGGTTATAAGCGATCAAAGTGAAAGTAATTTTTATTGAAATTATTATTAGATGTTGAATAACTTTCATCAAAGTGGCCATTGGCAAGAAATATCTTGGCTTTCTTCATATTTCTACATTACAAAAGATATACCAAAGTTAGGATAAGATGAGCCGTTTCCCGGAGGTCATGTACTCCCTTTGTAAGTTGATGACTGACAGGAAATCCCCAAATATTACTAGACTTTTTAGTATAAATTTTCTTAAAATTAAGTAAAATTAACTCAACTATAAGTAAAATTACGCGAAACATATTAAGAGTTTGGTTATATAAATAGTATATACTTATAATATTGATTTTGGTAAATAAGTTTGTAACTTTCACGTTGAATTAGCTTCTTTATTTGTTTATTTAAGAACTCGATATGGCGAGTCGCGTACAAAAAATACGATGGCGAAGTCTGCGAGTAAATTTAATATTATAATTTATGCATAGTTAGTTCAAACGTAATAATTTTTAATATTATTGAAGAAATAATAATGTAAATTTTTACCGATCGAATCAAGGGAGCAGAAAAAATTATTTTAATTAAATAAATATGGTATATTGTGAACAACCAAAACATCATTGGCCTTCATTTGAGTATTATCTGTCATTCTACATAAATTCATACAAAAATGTCAGTGCATTCAAATATTTCATTGGAAGGAAATTTGACTGTTAAATGTGTGATAGAAAATTAAGATTAAAATTTCTTGTCGATACCATTTTGATTAGGAGAGTGTCTCACCTGCGGATATTTACCAAAATCTACGATATGCTTTCTATTATAAAAATATGAAAAAAGCCGGAGTTACAGACTCTAACGCTCTGTTTTACGATAAATATAACCAAAAAAGGAAAAAATTCGCCAAAAAAAAGAAATATTTATTTGATCATATTTAAGTCATCACACGTTAAAAATTAAAAAAACGATAGTTCGCTCGAATATTCTTTCTCTCGGTGAATTTTTTAATGCATTAATATTTTAGTTAGAAATTTTATTCAGTTGTAGAACTGATGCAAAAGTCATGATTTTTCTGGTTTTTCAGAAATTACCGATAGTTTTTTCGTCTCGATCGACATGGTCTTGGTTTTGACAAATAATATAGAAGAATAACTATAATTTTATAAAAATTTAAAAAAAACTACCTTTACATCGTATTATATAATATACAAATATATATATATTATCTGAAGATCGTGAGGCATTACGAAGTGAGTAAATCTCGTTGGCACACATCTAGGAGTGAGTGTTGACTTATTATTACGTTAAGGGATAAGACGTCTAGAGTCCATGGTACGGCAAACGGGTATAAGTCGCATCGATATTAATTGGTAGTCCGAGACGAAGTGAGCTGCTAGCTGAAGCTGGATCGAATGCTTTGATGTTTCCAGTCGAGTCCGGTCCATTTTCCCCAAGTCCTAATTAACTAATTGACACGGCGAAAGGGTACAGATGGAAAATCTCGTTAGTGCTTGAATAGAGAACCTTCGCGGGTCACTCCTCGATTGGGGTGACTTTTCTTAGAAACTCTGTCTCAACGTTTTCTTATTACCTATATAGATATATACCGATAGCGGGCATTTAATAAAAGTGCTCTTAAAATTAATACGTTTCTTCCTTATTATCAGTGATGACATTCCCGATGATTGAAACTAAATATATACCTATATTTATTGTTTCTTTTTTATTTCGATCGTACTATACATTTACTTCTACACAGTTATATGTAGCTAATTAGTATTTACAAACTATTTGTTTAGTAATAATTGATGAAATTAGAATCTTCGGTCCCGTAATTTTTAAAAGTGCCAAAATATTTCGTAGAATGTAATTTAAAATATAAGTTTGTAATTACACCAATAACGACATAAAAGCGAATGAACCCCGGATTTAAATTCCATAGCGATTGCTGTCGAATACGAGAAAAATATTGTTCCGTTAAATCCTGAAAACCCCGAGGAAACGTTGAAACCTTGTATGTCATCTTAATTCCTAGGAGACATAGACGCCGCGAATGTGTGGTACGTGTATTACCGAGCGGACATCGGTCTCTGCATTATACATACCGTGGTAAATATGTGATACGAGGAGAACCATAAATATCGAAATAGAGAACTCGTCTGCTCGTGGATTCGAGGATGGGATAAGGCTTCCGTGGACAACAACCACCGAGTAAGAGAACCTCGATTGATAAGGGATAAAACCTTTGTTGTAAGTAGTTGCTTCGCGGTATCCTTTTCCCCATGTTTCTCCTTCCCCCATCGTTTCGTCGAATTTTGATAATCCCGAATCCTGGGTCAAGCTTTATTCTTTTATTCTCCTTGTAGACGAATCTAATGGATCTCATACTTTAAGTACCTTTTTTAGACGTTGCGCTGAAATACGAGAAACACAGTTTTACCTATCAAGACAGTTTTTCATTTCATTAGAGTCGCTATCGTTACGAAAAAAAAAAAGAAAATTCTCTCCAAACTTTTCGTAATCACCCGGAGGAGAGTATAAAATTAACCGGTGCAAAATGCAACTCTCCGTGATGTTCGGTCTCAATCCAAACATCGTCGTATAGCGTTCTTTCGCAGTACGGGTTAAGTATGAGTTAAGTCCCTTGGCATTAAGACGCGCGCGGGTGGCAAGTTTTCCCTCTCTCTCTCTTTCTCGCTCTCTCCCCGTTTGCGTCAGGAAGCGAGGCGGCGCCTCGGCGAAGCGGCCAACGAGCGGTGATCTATGGCAGGATTACCCGAAGCGGTATTTCTTCATAAAATTTCGTCTTTCCCTTCCTCCCACCTTTTCCTTCTTACCGCCTCTACTCTTTAGGACTTTTTTTTAATCTTCGCTCTTGCTTTTTTTCTAGACTCGCTAATTCGCGCTTTTTTTTACAGACTTTATTTTTCCAAGGAAAAAAGGATTCATTTACTTTGAGAATGATTGGCGGGCTGCTTTACCGTCTTACGTGTATGTGTGTGTGTGTGTGCTTGTAACATTTATTCGATTAAACAAACATTTTTTAACCTTACAATATTGTTGGATTTATACTATTCAAGATAATGCACAAGTAATCTTATTATTCTTATTGTTCATTAGTATTTTGCCATTGATACCGTTGCGTGCATACTCGATAGTGGTGAATGTCTGACAGAGCGCGTACCTCATCCACTTCTCAAGGGTATTCATGAATCGCTAGTCGTGTTTTTAAACTACACCTACGTAAAAATATATAATTTTACAATTATTTTAAATATTTCACCACTAGTATTGTTATTATTATTATTTTTATTTTAAAATGAAAATTATAAGTAATCGTAATTATATGCCACGTTATTTTGTCTATCCTAATTAATTTGTACCTAATAAATGTAATTACGTATATTTAATGATCGAATCCGTAACAAAATATACCAAGAACAGTATCAGTTGGATACATATGTACGTGCAACCGTAATAAACGAGACACCACAGTATTTCTCAATCGAAAAAGATGCACCTACCGAAATACGTTGGTGGAATCTCAGTTTTCTTATAGGTATCCATAACGGGTGCTAGATTCTCGACTGGTGCCTATAGCCCGGGGTTGTATCTTAATAACATTCATGAGCTCAGATATACCCAGTAGATTTATTGCCTCCCGCACCCTACCGCGTCTCTTGGATTTCTCTCTCCCTCCCTCACTCTCTCTCTCTCTCTCTTTCGCACTCCGGGAGATTTCGCCTTTTCTTGCGCCACCCGCGGAATTGGCACTCGCTATCTCGCGCCTCGCGAAATACCCTGGAAAGGGTCTCAACCCTTTTACCATGCCGGGAGGTCGGATTTCAATAAGGCGAGCTCCCTTTATTTACGAGCCTAGCTTTCTCCCTCTTCTCTCTCTCTCTCCTTTTTTATATTATTATTCTTTCTTTTTGCCACGCGAAGTTGCGTATATGAGTCAGCACTACCTTTTTTTTTATCTTCGTATTGTCGAGAATTCGTGGGTAATATCGCAAGTCTTGCGATTGTTACGTTTAGAAATTTTTAACAAATATACCGCAAAAACCATAATATTTTTTGCTTTCTTATCTGTTTAGTGTGTTTGCGTTGATTTTTCATCAGGATAAATTAATATTTATTCATTTTATCCTACACGCTCGTCCAATTTAACGATAGTAGGAGAAAAAAGAAGGTATGTATAAACACCTTGTTTATCTTATGAACGATACACCAACACCATATTCATCATCGGTAGATCCTCTCGGAGTGGAGAAAGCTCGAGTTATCTCGATCGGCAGGAAACGAACCCCCTGAAGGAGAAAAAAAGGAAAAGAGAAGGAAGAAAAGAAAAAAAGAGAGAGGAACGGACCTCCGGGAAGATGATCCTCGCAAAAAGTGCAATAAAGAGTTTTGGACAAGACTGCAGGAGAGTCGAAGATCGCATCCTCTCGCCCGGGCAGAGCTCGAGACTCCTCCCGGTTCGCGTGTAACGACCGCCTAACGGCTGTAGCGAGGCGTAAGCTCCTCAGCCGGTGCGCACCCGCCTTGCGCGGGGCAATACAGATTTATGTAAGTATTTAGCGCGCGAGGCTCTTTGCTTTATCGCGTACCGGCCAGCCCGAAACGACGAAAGTGCCCTGGTGGGGTGAGAGAAGGGTACTCGATGCTTCGAGGCTAATGCTGTCTGGTGCTCTTTTTAATCAGATTTATGGATAGTTTTTTTTTTCTCGGCGCCAACTTTTCGGTTGATGCTTATGCTGATTTTTACTTTCCTCAATTTGACTTGTGTCTTTCTATATACGTGTACAACCCTCGTGTTTCGGTGCATTTCACGATTATGCACAGATTGTCGTAATCATTTTAGTTCGACGATTTTAATAAATGTGATGGATTTTTTCAGATTAGTAATACCGGATTCAATAAATAATTCAGAAAATATAAATAAAAAGTAATTCAGATAAGTATATACCTAGTAAACGTTCTCGATCGCAAAGCTACGTTGAGAAATCAAATGCGATAATATCGAGCTAACACATTAACCCCCGCATCGATATTTTTTGTATTACCCATCTGTTGTAGCGTCATCTCCGATCAACCAAGTTGAACTTAATTAGGTCCAGATTCGTAGTCCGCAAGAAGAGAGAGAGAGAGAGAGGGAGGAGGCACAGGAGTTTGCTCGGTAGCTCGATTTCTTCCTACGTAATAATTGACTACATTAAGGACCTCCCTTCCCTCTTGTCGGTTTGTATATCTATATAGAGAGGTATATAGATGCCGTATAGACGCGAGGAATAAAGGCGTCCGGGGAGGGAGAGGGAGAGGCAATCTTGGCTGCTTAAGCTCTAAGCCCACCCTTGGCCACATAAATTATGTATCGTTCGGGAGCGTAAGATGCTCGAGATCCCGCGAGCACCTGCTCGTACGTGCGGCGTACTTGTCTAAGATTGTCCTACGAATTACCACTCGAAGATCGCTTTATCGAAGTGTTGCCGAGAATGTACTTTATGGTGAAGAGATCGGATGGCGGTTTTCGAGATTTAACCCACCGATTCGAGTAGCTTCAACCTACAGATTAGATCAACCTGTATACGACAACATTTCTCTCCGATACTCTTCGTTAGTTAAACAATTTATTTACCTTCTCCTTTCATTTTTGGTAGTTCATAAATATCTCAACAACAGTAATCTTAAAATTAATTTGATCAAGGTAATTTATTTTTAAAATAAATATCAATCAGATCGCGCGTTCAGTGTAAAAAAAACTAATATGAAGAAAAGGGTCGATCGAGCTCCCTAAATTTCGTCCGCGTCTGTACAAGGGTTAAGGAATTTAACAACGTTAGTAAGAGTATAATGCGAATTTCGGGTTTCACCAGAGTGAAAGGGGCCTAGGTACCGAGAGAAACGAAGAAAGGAGATGATACCACGAGTTCGGCAAAAGCCATTACAAGGATTTCTTTTATTTACGGTCCTTCTTTCCTTCGAGGTTCTTTGGGAATCTCTCTCACTCTCGTTTTCTTTTTTCACTCCCTTCCATTCTCCACTTGGTTCCGCGTGCACGAAGTAATAGAGAAGTAAAAGCTAAGTGGCACGATCACCAAAGCGCTTATAGTTCTCTCCCCTTCTCTTTTATACGATAGATCTGAACGAATGACTCCGAGGAAAGTAAGTCGCGGTCTCTTAAATGCCTCCCACAGTAAGAACCTAATATTTGGCTGTAGATCAATTAAGACGATCTTCTCTTTCTTTTCCTCGAGGTTGCTGTTGCTCGTTACTACTTTTCGAGTGAAGGCGTGCGCGCGTATGAATCTAAGGATATAATCTCTTTATGTGATTTACGCGATGGATTATGTCTGCTCACTTGCTTCTTCTTCTTCTTCTGCTTCTCTCTCTCCCTCCCTCTGTTTCTTCCTCTATTTTAGTGTGAGGTATCGTGCGTGCTTCTTGGATTTCGATTACAAATGTGTCATTGGTTCTGTCTTACCTTCGGCTCGATTGTATTTCATTTTTAAGCTCGATCTTAATTCCTCGTATTGGATATAATTAATCAAAATGTTTATTTACTGATTCTTCTTCTTCTTCGTATCACTTTTGCTAATTCATTGCCAGTGGCGTATTTTACAAAAAATTGTTAAATAATTCGAGTTTGATTATTGAGATAGGTATACTTCAGAACATATAGGACCCAATTTGAATAGATCTTTTCTAGTTTGTAATTATTTGTTATTTCTTTATTCACTTAAAACATAATTTCAAAATAGTTAATAATTAATAATTTTAAAATAATTTTAAAACGCATTTAACAGGGTGTCAAAATCTAGTTTTATCCTTTCTATATTATTGACGTACCACGTTTAATTGGAAATAATTTAAAAAAGGCATTAATTTATAAAACTCTAAGAATGTTTTAATTCAAATATTGAATTTTAAACAGAATTCTATATACATTCTTAAATTACTGGATACTTCTGCCTAACATTTGGTATACAGGTTATAACTTATTAATAAAGGAAGGGTGATGAACTATTAGAATTACATTAATGAATCCTGGCTTTTAATTATGTCTATTTTTATGCAATATTTTATGTCAGTAAGGTATAGAAGATAAAAGCAGAGAATAGTACTCACACCTATTTTTGAAGAGAAAAATTGCATGAAGTTCAAATAGAAGTAAAAATTTTCAAGAATAATAAGATTTTTAAACCAATAGGGTAAAGGTACCAATTCCTGCGGAATAGAAACCTGGAATGAACGTATTAATGCGGAACTTTGTCCCCTATTCCTGCGTTAATAATTAGGGAAATACTTTTTAAAAATAATAGTTTTTACTTATACCATAAAGTGTTAATTACAATAATATTAAGTAACATTAGAGTATTTAAGTAGTAATTTGTTTATTAATTTAAACATTAACCATATTTATCAATATGCACATGCAATATTAATAAATTTATTAAAATAAATCAAATAACTTTCTAAAAATCTAAAAAATGCTAAAAATTACTATGCATTGCCTTGTTAAGCAACTGAGCTTATTTTTTTAAGACTTTTTATAATCTATCAATTCTTTTCTTATTGTAAATCATTTGCCTTTCTAAATTTTTAAAATTCCATTTATTTTAAACATTCTTCTTGTTTGCGCTATGTTTTCATTATCTTTTTGTAAATTTAATTCTTCGTTTAATCTTTTCTTTATTCTTATTCTTTATTCTTTATTTAATCATTTTAAAATAATTTTAAAAAACGCATATTTAAACAGGGTGTCAAAATCCTAGTTTATCCTTTCTATATTATTGACCGTACCAACGTTTAATTGGAAAATAATTTAAAAAAGGCATTGATTTATAAAACTCTAAGAATGTTTAATTCAAATATTGAATTTTAAACAGAATCTATATACATTCTTAAATTACTGGATACTTCTGCCTAACATTTGGTATACAGGTTATAACTTATTAATAAAGGAAGGGTGATGAACTATTAGAATTACATTAATGAATCCTGGCTTTTAATTATGTCTATTTTTATGCAATATTTTATGTCAGTAAGGTATAGAAGATAAAAGCAGAGAATAGTACTCACACCTATTTTTGAAGAGAAAAATTGCATGAAGTTCAAATAGAAGTAAAAATTTTCAAGAATAATAAGATTTTTAAACCAATATTATAATTTTAAACAGTAAGAACATTTAAGACGAGGCCGTAGCCCTATGCTTTATACACAGTAACCGACATTTCTGTTTTCCACTATATTCTGAGAATTTTGATTTTTTTCACATCATCTTTGCAGAGCGCCATTCTACAGATCATTGTCTATGGCGCTCAGCTAAGAAATTTTGAAAAAAATAATAATTCTCAGAATATAGTACAGAACAGCGACGTTGACATCCGATCTCCCCTTAAGTTTATTTCGATATAAAATTTATTTTACATTTGCAAACATTGTGCTTTACAAACAAATATGCTTCATTTAGCGAGGCTTATAATTCTCTTCGTCCACTATGGTTGGTGGGAGTACCAGAGTAAGCCTTTCCAAAAAATTAAAATAAAAAACATAAATTGGCGTTTCAACCACAGCTCTCTAGCTTTGGTCTCGTCAAGAAGGAACTATAGGCCTTCCTTAGACGCCCGTCGCAGATGGAAAACGACGACAAATGAACGTAATGCAGCTATATTTATGCCTTGTTCTCGACTGTTTCTCTAGCGGGTAGGGAGAACAGTCGAATCCCCCTGGTGGTAAGAACTCCCACCAACCAGAGCGCGACGTGTTTTACCCGAAGTCGCGAGTTTTAAGAAAATAGAAATTTTTAACTTTCACTAGTTAGTTTCATTATAATCTGTAGCGAACGTTAAAAATTTCTATTTTCTATTCAAATTTATTATTTGATGCAAGTATTAAAACCTAACGAACAGTAAACTTTTTTTATTAGAAAAATCCATTATTTACAAACTTAAAATAATAAAATGAGTCTCAAGTGTCAGGGTTTGATCTTGTAAGAATAGAAGAAAACATTGTTTGAACGAGGTAAATACTTTACATATCGAGAAGAATCAACTCATCAAGTTTATTGATCAATGGACAAACTATGCTCGAATGAACCAAGAAGAAAAAAGAGTATCCTAAGCGCGTAACGGTAATAAATCGTAAGATTAATTAACAAAGAGCCAGTTGGTTCATCCCTCTATACCACCTATATACTATCATTCGAGAGAGAGAGAGAGAGAGAGAGGAAGCGAGGTTGTCGTCTTGGCGGGCGTAACCGAGAAAATCCTAAATGGCGCGCTATCCACTTCGAAGATCCTCGAGATGACGAGCGACTTTGCGGAAAATCCGTCGCTATGTCTCATTACTTTCAATCGCGACCCTCCCGGGAGTAGGGAGAAAGTCAATGGGGGCTCGTTTCTACCCCGGCACCCCTCTCCTTTTTCCTCGGTCGGTATACGCTATATACTTTGCGAGCGTGGCTTTTATAGCCGAGCGGGCAATCGCTCCAAGGGTGGGATTAAAGAATAAGAAACTGCCCGAAGGGTCAGAGTTCATTTATACCGTAAAATTGTATCTTTCCTTTTTTCTTTACTTTATACTTTTATTTTTGATCAACCGCACGTTTTACGACGTTCTTTTTTTTCTACTTCTATTTTTTTAATTTCATTGGCCACGTTTTTTGTGCGATTATTATTGGTTACAATAACACTATTATTACGAATACGTACGTTTTTTATAATTAGATACAAACTTGACAATTATACTGTACACTTATTAATATTTGATATATCTATATAAATTTTCTAGACACAGTGTTTTTTTTAAGTCTGTCTCTCAATTATTCGATAAAATGTCTCATTGTTAGTAGAACCTTTTTCTGCGCGTACTGCATGTACTCGCATCCAATTATTCCCAAGTAATTTTGATTTTCCACGTCATTCCGTTTCTACGCTTTCCTACCACACCCACATCTCCTTTCTTTAGTCTTCATTTCTTTGGCTAGCTTAGACTTTCTTTCTTGGTGTTTCGTCCCCGCGGAGTACGAGGCCAATCCGGCTGCTAATTTGCGAGCCCTCAAACGCTCGTTTCTCTCCTCCCTCCTCACCCTCCTCACCCTCCTTCTCCTCGTCAGCCGCTTTACGAATCTTGAAGAAATGCTCCTTCTTCTTGGTTGCCGTCAAGCTCTAAAAAGTACATTTACTTGGCTTCGAGTAAGTCACTTAAGAGCCTTGGAGAAATTCTCAGCTGCCGAGATTCTTTTATGCTCCAGGATCAAGTAATTTTTATCAAAACGACGATCTTTCATTAATTTAAAATTCCTTTTATTACTGTATATATCTACCTATCCGAATGTTTATTAATTAACTCGTGATTTCCGTTTAAAAAAAGAGATTACTCGTAAACGTAAGGTGAAGCCTTGTGTATTTTCATGCATTTGTCTCCAGGATCAAAAATCATATTTAAATATGGATAAAATTATAATTTTACATTAAACGTGAAATTATACTGCGATAAAAATACTGCAAAGTAGTGTAGTTTTTAGGTTATGTACTGACACGTTACTGCGCAGGAATACGGACAATCGCGTCAATTTTTCGCCGCAGCGATGCGCGCATACTTTGCGGATACTGTCCAAATGCTACTGACGATTTTTAATAATTATTTAAATAGATTAAGCCTTTTTTAATATTTCAAATAATAAATAATATATTTAAGTAATGGAAAAATCTTTTTTCGTAGGTTAACATAATTATTTACTAAATTTTAAGTGACTTTTAAGCTAGCTAATTTTTGTCGAAATCGTTTGGAAATGAAATCATTTTATTCAATTTTTGACACTGTATTTTTAGAAGACCTGTACTAATTATAAATTTAATATATATTACTTATTATTATTTATTCTGGTATCAATTAACCCATAGTAATTGCATGAATTTTTTTAACGAAAAAAATTGATTTTATTTATTTTATTTAGAAAAAAGAAAAAACCGCAGGATTTCGTACACCCGCAGGTATTGGTACATTTACCCTATTATAATTTTAAACAGTAAGAACATTCAACTTTATGTCGATATAAAATTTATCTTACATTTGCAAACATTGGACTTTGCGAACAAATATGCTTCATTAAGAGGACGCCGAACAGGCATGCTTACCGACTTTTACAGATTCAAACTTTACAACGCGAATTTTTAATTTTTTAAAAATTTTATGAGTTGTCCCCGCTAGCTTTTATCAAAACCTAGTGGGGACAACTCATAAAATTACAAAACAATAAAAACTCCCGTTTGTAAGTTTGAATCCATAAATGTCGGTAAGCATGCCTGTTCGGCGTCCTCTTAAGCGAGGCTTACAATTCTCTTCGTCCACTATGGTTGGTGGAAGTCCCAGAGTAAGCCTTTCCAAAAAATTAAAATAAAAAACATAAATTGGCGTTTCGACCACAGCTCTCTAGCTTTGGTCTCCTCAAGAAGGAACTATAGGCCTTCCTTAGACGCCCGTCGCAGATGGATAAACGACGACAAATGAATGTAATGCAGCTATATTTATGCCTTGTTCTCGACTGTTTCTCTAGCGGGTAGGGAGAACAGTCGAATCCCCCTGGTGGTAAGAACTCCCACCAACCAGAGCGCGACGTGTTTTTACCCGAAGTCGCGAGTTTTAAGAAAATAGAAATTTTTAACTTTCACTAGTTAGTTTCATTATAATCTGTAGCGAACGTTAAAAATTTCTATTTTCTATTCAAATTTATTATTTGATGCAAGTATTAAAACCTAAACGAACAGTAAACTTTTTTTTATTAGAAAAATCCATTATTTACAAACTTAAAATAATAAAATGAGTCTCAAGTGTCAGGGTTTGATCTTGTAAGAATAGAAGAAAACATTGTTTGAACGAGGTAAATACTTTACATATCGAGAAGAATCAACTCATCAAGTTTATTGATCAATGGACAAACTATGCTCGAATGAACCAAGAAGAAAAAAGAGTATCCTAAGCGCGTAACGGTAATAAATCGTAAGATTAATTAACAAAGAGCCAGTTGGTTCATCCCTCTATACCACCTATATACTATCATTCGAGAGAGAGAGAGAGAGAGAGAGGAAGCGAGGTTGTCGTCTTGGCGGGCGTAACCGAGAAAATCCTAAATGGCGCGCTATCCACTTCGAAGATCCTCGAGATGACGAGCGACTTTGCGGAAAATCCGTCGCTATGTCTCATTACTTTCAATCGCGACCCTCCCGGGAGTAGGGAGAAAGTCAATGGGGCTCGTTTCTACCCCGGCACCCCTCTCCTTTTTCCTCGGTCGGTATACGCTATATAACTTTGCGAGCGTGGCTTTTATAGCCGAGCGGGCAATCGCTCCAAGGGTGGGATTAAAGAATAAGAAACTGCCCGAAGGGTCAGAGTTCATTTATACCGTAAAATTGTATCTTTCTTTTTTCTTTACTTTATACTTTTATTTTTGATCAACCGCACGTTTTACGACGTTCTTTTTTTTCTACTTCTATTTTTTTTAATTTCATTGGCCACTGTTTTTGTGCGATTATTATTGGTTACAATAACACTATTATTACGAATACGTACGTTTTTTATAATTAGATACAAACTTGACAAATTATACTGTACACTTATTAATATTGATATATCTAATAAATTTTCTAGACACAAGTGTTTTTTTTAAGTCTGTCTCTCAATTATTCGATAAAATTCTCATTGTTAGTAGAACCTTTTTCTGCGCGTACTGCATGTACTCGCATCCAATTATTCCCAAGTAATTTTGATTTTCCACGTCATTCCGTTTCTACGCTTTCCTACCACACCCACAGCTCCTTTCTTTAGTCTTCATTTCTTTGGCTAGCTTAGACTTTCTTTCTTGGTGTTTCGTCCCCGCGGATTACGAGGCCAATCCGGCTGCTAATTTGCGAGCCCTCAAACGCTCGTTTCTCTCCTCCCTCCTCACCCTCCTCACCCTCCTTCTCCTCGTCAGCCGCTTTACGAATCTTGAAGAAATGCTCCTTCTTCTTGGTTGCCGTCAAGCTCTAAAAAGTACATTTACTTGGCTTCGAGTAAGTCACTTAAGAGCCTTGGAGAAATTCTCAGCTGCCGAGATTTCTTTTATGCTCCAGGATCAAGTAATTTTTATCAAAACGACGATCTTTCATTAATTTAAAATTCCTTTTATTACTGTATATATCTACCTATCCGAATGTTTATTAATTAACTCGTGATTTCCGTTTAAAAAAAGAGATTACTCGTAAACGTAAGGTGAAGCTTGTGTATTTTCATGCATTTGTCTCCAGGATCAAAAATCATATTTAAATATGGATAAAATTATAATTAGTAACATAAAAAATTGTTTAAATACTGATGTGGCAAATAATAGTTTACGTTATACAGTGTAGATAATTCTCTAGATTTATGTGAAATAAAAATGGGCAATAAAAGTACGAAAAAGAGAAAAATATTAGCAATAAACGGTTAATATTATGTTTTATACATAAATGATAAATTAAAATGAATTAGAAATACAAGGATGATCTGGTTATAAGCGATTTGTCTTATTCACAAAACACGCGTAATCGGATTTTTGTCATCCAAGCTTTGTAGGGAACGAACGATACATAGCGACCTTCGAATCGAAACGCAGAGAAGCGTTCAAGCTACTATCGCGAAACGTCCGGTAGCTGTGTCGCTTCGAAACACATACATGTATATATGTGTAGGTGGGCGAATGTATATCCCGTATAAAGATAAATACAATACAGAGGTAGAGTTTGAGTTAGAGACAGAGAAGACAAGGGAATTATGTTACACGTAATGAAGACTGAACAAACGCGGAGGGAACGGAGTAACTCGTGATGAGAGGATTCAACGAAAAGTAATTGAACGGTAAAACTTTGTTAGTTGTACACATATTTCTATTTTTATTAATTACTTCCGTAAAAATGATAAAGAAATGTAGATAATTTTTAATTAATTGTAGTTGTTTCGTTTAAAAAGAAAAAATATGCGTTTACTTAGCTTCAGTTAGATATCCAACCCGAAACCCACGAAGATGGGAGTAAAATCGAGGGACGGCGGGTATTAAAAAAAAAAGGGAATAAAGATATATATAAAAAAAAAAGAAAGTTAGTAGAGCGCAGAGTGGAAACGTATAGCGAGACTCGGGATGCGACGTAGTAGAGTCTGCGGTGGCCGTTATTCAGGAACTTTGCTGACAGCTCTCCGGATAGGCAGATAAGGACGTCCTCTGAATGCCGAAGCTCGGGTACAATAAAGCATATACACCCTCCGCGGAAGCGAGCTTCGGCTCCTGCGAATCGTACGTCGAATATACGCTCGAGTAGTCCGTGGTAGTTTCACCGAGCGTCCGTCGACAGCGAATCTAGAATATAACATATGATAAACTCGACCGGATGCCTTTGTGGGCCGAGTAGTCGACCGTTCAAAGCGAACCCTGTCTATGCCTCTATGTGGCCTCGAGAATACCACCTCCGATGAAAAATTATAGGAGGAAGTAATTTTCCTTTACGACTTGTTTTACTCTATACATCTTTTCCAAATTTTCATTTCAAACATTTTTTCATTCTTATTATAATACAGGTACGGTATTAATTCATTGTTTCTCTTTCGTTTTTAACAACGAACGAACGATTAATTTAGCTAACGTTCATAGAAAAATTTAGTCAGGTTCGCCGCATTTTCATTTCGTATGTTGATAAAGTTTATATAAACGTCAATTTTATATGTTAACATTATGTAAAGTTTAATTTTTTTACGCGGATTACTATAGATTTCTGTAAATTTTTACTATTCTTCGAATAAAAATTTTCGTTTCAATTCAATACTGCTTTACCTTATCGTATTCACTTACAGATTTACTTAAAAATTCGGTTAGCGCAAATCCGGCAAGGGTGTATAGGGCAGTGAAAGAAAAAAAAATTAGCGTTATTCTTTCTATCTGGTCTTGGTATATAAATCAGCAGCTCTTCTAAAATATTCTTTCTTCCTCTGCGGGTCCCTTCTTCTTCTTCTTCTTCTTCTGCTTCTATATATTCCGAAAAAAGGTCTTTCCACGGAGCGATTTAAACGCGGTAAGTTTGCGCCCCGATTAAATTAAGCCGATGTCGTTTGACAAATGAAGATCAGATAAACGGATCATCTCAAGTTGTGCTGACTTTTGAGCTTTTTTCCCGCTCTGTATAAAACTCTCTAGCTATATTCTTTTTTTTTTAGACTTATACACCCGAGCGTCATTCGCTAAGGTACTCACGGCTCAATTTTCTTATCCGAAAAAAACACGTACCGCGCTGCTTTTGAGGGGTCGATCATCGCGCAAAGCCTTCGAAGAGAATTTTCAAGCTTTCTGCATTATCTTTGCCAACCTTTGAATTATGAAATCAAGAATATATATATATTTGATAAAAAAAAGTTGGCAGTACACGCTGAATAATAAGAAAAAATAATAAATATATAAACTCTAGTTAATTAATAATATTTGTGTATGTTTTGTTTATTTAAAAATCAAAAGTATACAAAGAAAATTAAATTTGTTAGGTTGTCACAAAGAAAGCTAATTTATAACACAAAACTGACCTATTAAATATTGATTACAGTTGATTTGAAAATTAGTATTAGAAAATTGTTTACGTGTCGTACATAATTAATTTGTAGATTTAATACATTAACTCCTCGATCACTAACGTATCTTTATTCCGGTAATATTTTCATCAAATTATTTGTCTTTTATATTACAGCGGTGAACTTGGAAACAATCGCAACATAAACGTCAGAAGCAGGAAGGGAAGGAAGAGTATTCACACCTTTCATATCATTCCCTTCTCCAAAACAAGCGAGCGGATAGGATTGTCAAACGGAATGTAGATTCGAAGCTTACATATTGGCAAGAAGAAAGATTTACGCGACGTTGTAAAAAAGATCTCATTACTACGTAGTATTATAAGGTAATATGTTAAATCAAGAAAGCTCGGAAGAATAAGTCGGGCGTCTTAATTTTCGTAAAAAGTTGAAAAGAAAGAGAAGATAAAAGGTAATATATACTTGTATACTTATATATATATAGATAAGGAATTAAAGGTGGATGATGACGATTTCAAAGAGAGAAGTTGTACTCTCCGACTTTTGGATGTATTATACATCTAGGTGGAAGCTCGACGCACTTATGCCGTAGAGAGAGACTCGAGATATTCGACTGTAAAGAGAGAACAATGATAAGGATAAAAGCCGCGCGAGGTATTATGCAGGTATAGTTGGTAGGATAAGAAGGGACTGTGGGCTGGCATTAGGAGAGAGGAGTCGGAGAAGCAAAGCGAGCCCGCGGAACCTCGATGTTTTGCGAACAGGCGAGAGGAATATGGATCCTTGTAAGACGTTTTAATTGGACAAATCCGCCTATCCTCATTAAATCCAGATACTCCCTATCTCTTCTCTTTTTACTCTTCTCCTATACTCCTTCGTCTCTGTATACATATACATATATATACATTACTTTTTCATCTCTCGCGTTTTTTTTTTGTGTATGACATTTTGGTATTCTCATACATACCAATAGGGATCTGTCCTTTAGCTTAGTTTCTTTCTTTCTTTCGATTTCTCCCCTTCGCCTCTTTTCTATCTATCTACACAACGTTGCGTTTCCCCCTCGGGGACGTTCTTATATTTCCGCGACTAGATCCTTTATAGACCGTATATATATATATATATATATATATATATTTATACTTTGTTATCCCGCGGAAAGATCGCGAAACAAGGAGGATTTAGAGGGGGGTTATTTCAGAGAGTACTGACTAATCTTACCAACTAAAATCTCCAGTAGTGGATAAAGTTTGGGATGTACGTATTTTATATATATAAGATATATATTAGGTTCTATCTTTTTAATGATCTGGTCTTTATTGCTTATGGACTGATTGATATAATCTCGAGAATTAAAAATGATATATTATTTTCATTTGCGACTCAACTGTACGAATCAGTTACGCAGATATTGTCTATAATCTTAATTCATTTTGCTTTGGAGTAAAATTAATTAATTTTATTCGATAATGTATAACGATGTAAAATGCGGTGTAGTATTAAATATGTATAATTATACGGTTAACGTTTAAAGGGAAGATGTCAATGACTCTGAGCAAAAAGTTTGAACAAACAAAATTGAACGATTGACAGGTGAATGTATGTAATGCTTGAATTGAATCGAATCAGAAGGCAAGAACATTTCCTTCGAGTATCAACAGAGAAAGAGGAAGAGAGAGAGAGAGAGAGAGAGAGAGTCCTCGCCTAATTTTCCGGCTTTCGTAGAAAGCTATATCGTTTGTAATAGAACCGCAGTGAGAATAGATCGCGCACGACTATTGTTGTGTATTTTGAGTTAGGGTTGCCATCGTCGTCATCGTCGTCGTCGTCGTCGTCGTTGACAGCTCTCTCTCTCTCTCTCTCTCTCTCTCTCCCTCTCTCTCTATGTCTTTCTCTTTCTCTCTCACTCGGTCTTATCTGCGTATATATTGCGCAGCGAGATTGCGAGGCCTCGCCACGGCTGCTTATTGTATATACCGAAGCTGACGTTATCGTAGCTTTCTCGTCTCTGCTGCTGCTGCTGCTGCTACTACTACTACTACTACTGCTCGTATAGCTTATTTTTTTAAGATCTCCTCGATCCTGCCTAATTCAATGCCGATTGTTCGATGACGAGGATACGCTCGGAGACTATGCTATAAGGCAATATACCTTCGAACTTTGTGTTTAGACAACTCCGGGAGACAGAGATAGATCAACTACGAATTGTTTATTTCAGTACCCACGTATTCCAACTGGATCAATGAGAATTTTCAATATTACAGTCATATTTTTATTTTATTGTACGATATAAAAATTGTATAATTGTATAAATTTTCAAATAAATGTTTTATGCTATATTTTTTTGTGAAAGTTTTTTTAAAACAACTTTTATAAATTGCATAAACAACTTATAAATAAACAATTACCTTATTATAAATTAGACTGAAGGACGTTGAGAACACTTACTTTTGAGTAGCCGGCATTTTTTCTAATCGCATAAAATAAAGGATTTGGGAAATGTCGAATCAGTGAAGTCATTAAATAACAACAAGTCGATGAACGAAGTAAGCATGGTTTATACTTTATTCGAGATCATCATGATAATAATAATAATTAATAATTAATTATTTAATTAATTAATTAATAATAATAATAATTGGTATCATTATTTACATTTATTATGACAATTACATTACTCGTTACGAATTCTTGTAATTACAGCGAAGGTTATACCTTTCTTTCGCGTGAACTTCACGAAAATTGCGCACCGTACAATTAACGTTTTTATACGTGTGTGTGTATGTCCTCTGTATGTATCTGCGTGTGTGTGTGTGTGTGTCTACGTGTATGAGTATTTGTTGTCCATCTCCCACAAAAACTGAAAAAGAAAAAAAAACACAGACGCCCGAACATACTGCCGCTGTCTTTTTTCTCCTCCTCCTCCTCCTCCTCCTTCTTCTCATCTTCATGTGGATCTTTGTGGATCTTGTTTAATTATTAAAGGTGGCTCTAAGAGTCTCCCGTTGAATGTACAGACGCGACGGGAAAACTTTGGACTACTCTGCGTGGTAGGGATGGGGTTGTGGCGACTCGCCGTCAAACAGAGCCATTTTTAGCCGCTTGCACTTAGCCCTACGGTTTTTGAACCAAAACTGTACGTTCTTTGGTTCGAGTCGAGGAAATTTTTGCCGGTACGGCATACGATTTAATTCCTCCGTGTACTTCAGGATCAGCTGTAACGTGAAAGAAAATAATCGTTTTTCTTTAAAGCGGGAACCCAAATAAAGAAACGTTAAGTAATAACAATTTTTAAAAAATATTCAATTCAACAAATCGAGCAGCTCAATAATATTAAAATTGTTATTATTTTATTTAATTTTTAAAAAAATAGTCAAAAATTATTGTTGTTACAAAAATGACTGTCAAAAATAGATTTTTTAGAGTAGAGCTATATACTTGATTACTAATTGCATAATTAGAATGTTTTCTATGTAACTCTGGTTAATAAATAAATAAATAAATAAATAAATAAATAAATAAATAAATAAATAAATAAATAAATAATAAATAAATAAATAAAACATACCGCATGGCTAGGATGAGTGTTGTGAGTGAACCAGGTCTCGAGTCTGGGCACCTCGGTAACAGGATCGATGAAGGTCCTATTACGCTTCCTCCTTTCATCCAGCATACTAGCAGGGCATCCAGTTGGCCCTCGCGGTGACAAGTAATGCGACATGTACATGACACTGTGACTGAACATGGGGCTCGGTACCAGAGAGAAACCTGGCAATGGGCCCGTTGGGCTAGCCTCGTCATCTTCCGAACCTGATGAAACACCTCGAGCTACTTCCTCTTGTTTCACCGAAGACGTCGACGAGGGTGGTTGATTTTGTTGCTGCTGCTGCTGTTGTTGTTGTTGCTGTTGTTGTTGCTGCTGTTGATCCTCTGGACGCGTAGTCAAGGATAGAGGACCCACCGGTGGACTCGCTGGTGGACAAGGTGATGGTGACGTTGACTGCAACATCAGATTTTTACAACCATATTCGAGCTGAATATTAGAGAAAATTATTCGAGTAGACATAAAAAAGGAAAAAACTAACCTGGTGTCTCGAATCCTCCTCCTCGTCGCTGCAATCCTCGCTAACGTTACTTGCGCCCCTCGGACTGAGTCCTGGTGGACTGTAGCCATTGACTCCTCTAGTCTCTGCCCTCTTTTGCGCCGCCCTCGCATTTTTGAACCAGTAAACGACGTTGTTCACGTGCAATGGCTTTCGGTCGCGCCTCGACTCTAATCCGTTGAGCTCGTTCACGTAGTGCTGGATCTGTTGGCGCGTCGGATGCTGGTTCTCGCTGAACCAGCGTTGAAGTCGCGGCAACTCGAGCTCCGGATCGAACGAAGTGCGCATGCGCGATTTGTGGGAAAATGGCAATAGACCCGGGTGGTGTCCTGGATGATGGTGACCAAGGGCACCCCCGGGTACACCCCCTACTCCCGATGTCACCTCTGACGTCTGAGGCGATTGACTACGGTGGTGATGATTCGTACCCGGTTGAAGCAGAGGATTCAGACCTAATCCCAAATGCTGCTGTTGCAACCAGGACTCGAAGTTACGTTGCGTTTCCTCGCTTAGGTCGTTCCCTCCGCGGCATAACGACGACAAGGTCGACTGCAATATAATTAAAAATATAATATTAGTTGCGATTATACTAGATAACCAGTGAATTATTAGTCAATAAAATATTAATTTAAATTCTACAGTTTATAAAACGTGTCTTAATTGATGTGTTTGCTTTAAGAAATTTTTGTAAATATTATCGAATTCGTAACAGTTTCAATATAACAGTCAAGTTGCAAATAATAAAGTGACGTAAATAATTAGCTGTATCTACAACAAAGTTTAATAATGTATAATCCTATTTTTCGTGGATTATTACTTTAAACTTTGAACAATTAGTCATTCTATATTCGTTTAAAATTCTACATGCAAAGAAAAACAGTAGGAAATCATTTGATTTCTTTCTAATAAAAATGATATCATTTATTGCCAAAACGAACGAAAACAACATTGTTATTTTAAATCACTTGAAATAAAAAAAGGTTGTAGACAGAAGGACGTCGACACCTCGAGGCACATCCCCGAGATTATGGAAAAGTTCTGTATCCTCGAGGTGAAGAAGGTGCCAAGTGCGTGCCTTATCACTCGTTGATTTACAAGAATAAACAAGCCGAGTCGCCTGTATAGTTAGACGGCGAGAGGGATCAAGCTCCGGCGCCATTTAACGAGGTAATCTGCGGATCGAGCAGTAGCGAGTTTTATAACCCTCCAGTTAATCACTCATTTGCGCCAAGTCTTTTCGCGGCTGACATCATTATACGCGAGACTCGAGGAATCATTGGGCAAACAACCAGCAGTGGCACTCGAGAAAGAGAGGCGAACAGTAAAAAAGAAAAAAAAAATGAAAAGAATCGCGCGCCTCGCTGGCTTATCTTGAGCGCTTAAGCCTGATTTACAGGTATTCGCGCGCGTTATTACTGTAAATCAATCGCTAGGGGATCTTATATACCAAACGAATCTTTTGGATTTTTCCAGAGGAAAAACACCCGGTGCTTTCGTGATTATGAGAGAGGCTAAGCTTCTTCATTTCGTTCCTAAGATTACTCTTGCTTACATTGTCTTCGGCTGAATGCGCGCGCCAAGAATAAGAAACTGCTATTTAATCGTATGCACCCTACATTTTATGTAATTAAATTCTCTCTCTTTCTCTCTTATAGAAAAATATTTTTACCACGTTCTTTTTTCTAATTATACTTTAATGTTAGTAACTATTAAAATACATATTTTTCTGAAGATGGACAATTATTTTATTTTTATTATTTTAATGAAATTGAATCTCTAAATATAAAAAATAAATTTATCTCTTGTCGGAGTTGTGTAAGTTTATTCCGCCTATACAAATAACTGATTTTTTTTTATTATCGATTAAATTTTATACGTGCAATTTTTCAGTACAATTTGTTGAAACAGTCTCATCCATGATTGATTATACAGCTTAGAAATATAACCGTATATTACATTTAATGCTACCGATTCCCGTGTGTAATGGTAAAATTTGACAGCAATATCTTGATTTAATAACATCCTTAAGAAGATTGCAACGAGTATTAAATTAAAGTCAGGTGGTAAAATTAATTATTTTGTGTGAGCTGTATTTACGCACAAATTTTTTAATATGCCATACAGTAAGTACACATAGACTTTCTTACAATGCCTCAATTAATATATTTTGATAAATAATATACCGTGTTCACGCACCTTATCAGCGCTTTTTAGATATTTTAAATGTTTATTTTTATTAGTGGAATTTTGAAGCTTTGGGTACTTATATTCGGCACGTGTTACTGTGTTTATCATATTGCATACATAAAATATGTGGTATATCTAGAATGGAAATATATCTAGTGTATGGAAATTAAGTATCAAAGATTTGCTCGTACACAACCAAAATTTGTATCAAAACAAAGAACAGATCTCCGTTCGCCTAAGATTTGTAAAAGAGCCTAATTACCACACATATAGGTAATAAAGGTATAGACGAAGCGTCACCGCGTATATCTTCGAACATATAAATCAGCAACCGACTCATGGAGTGAATTCGATATACATATGGGTAATGCTACCTGAAGAAAGTTAAGACCAATGCACTAAGCATCCCCTCCTTCGCAAATGCAGGACTTTGCTAATACTAGAAAAGACGAAAGATTGACACTTGGTATCGAAAGAAAAGGCAAAGTGACATCACGAGGACTTGTGTATTGAAACCGTATTCGAAATTGTGTACGTGCGTGATCTTTGAGACTTGTGTCGAGAGGCGTAAGGTGTTTATTGTTTTGTGAGACGACGATAGTGGTACGCTGCTAACCATTCAGAGGTTCGGCGATAGTGTTCACTGCTAACTATTGTTGTGAGGTTCGACGACAGTGTGAGCACTGCTAACCGCTAGAATATTAATTCTTTTTTTTAAGACCTGTTGACAAGGCCCAGGTGGTTGAACACGGCATGAAGAATCACGACGCACTAGTATATGAGGCGCCATTATCGAATTTCGTAAAAGCATAATTTAAGTCGAATGATCATTATCATTACCGTTAAGAGTCTAGAGTGTTGTTAATTGTTAATAATTAATAATAATTCTTACGTTAATTATTAAATTTGCTCGACATTTTATCAATAATTAGCATTGTATATTATTTGTCATATTTCACTCTGTACCATAGTTACCCATATGTACTTCAAACTAGAATTTTTTAACGCTAGTATTTGCTTTGAATTTATATAGTATTAGTTTTATTTATTAATTACTTTAGTACGATTCCTCGACTATATTCTTTCAGACTCACCCATATTATTTTTAATGTTTCAATCAATAAACATCCAAAAAGTTAATTATTTACCTTAAAAATATATTTCGATACTTCTTTTATCTGTATTTAGTCATTCTTTTAGAATCAATTTCATTTTAATTAAAATAGGCAATTATCATAATAATAATAAGTGTAGAGTAGATCGGGTGGTTCTCCCAGAGATCAACGTTTCACTCGCAAGCTTAGAACGTTTTGATAAACTCATTCGCATGTAATTCCAAAGTCGACTATTTCCTGAAGGAATGAAATCTCCATCTTAAGCGGGTCTCGGAATCGAAGAGAATCAAGAGAATCAGGGGAGGACAGGGAAAACAGGAATTCACGTGCACGGCATGTCAGCGGCCACTTAAGGCGGTGGCGGGTTACGTCTTACCTCCCGGATGGATGGAAAGTGGCTCGGAAAGGTCTGGTGCCGCCGGGAAAATTGGTAATCATAGACCAACAAGGAAGGAGGAGCATTAAAGTTCGACGGAAAGGGGGTGGAATTCACCGGATCTTCAAAGAGAGCGAGTGCACTTAGATAATGCCCGTGGGGTGGGGTTGGGTGCCGCACCAGCTGACTCGAGAGGAGAAGAAGGCTTTTGATGAAGCTTGCGAATTCGGTTGAGTAAAGGGTAATCCTATCACGCCCCGTTCAGCTACGAGATATTCCACGTGCATGCTACCTCTTCTGCTTCTTCTTATACTCCCTCTATTTAGGTCCTTTTCGATGTGTGTCGTTTTCCCTTTATCCGATTCACTTTGTCTACTGCTCTTCGATCTTGGATTGGCTTTATTTCTCAACGACTGTCGTCTATCGTTTTTAGTAAACACTACGTTTTCTTCAAATACTTCGATTTTCACGTTCGATCGCTAACGTTGGATTTGATAGATATTAAAATAAAGTAATTAAACTGCCTTTGCGTTCTTAAGAATTCTTAAATATTAAAGAACGTTAATCCCGCTATCAATACGAATAATAATTAAAAGAAAAATAAAATAAAAGAACAATGCATATTCAGATGAATCTTATTCTCGTTTCTTAATTCGCGGTTTATAATAATACGCGTGATTGTCATTGGTAGAGGGGACTTGAAGGAAACAGTACATAGGAACGAAAGTCAGAGCATTTATTTAAGTCAGGGATCAGGAAACCGCGAATGAGCGCACGAGTTTCCGTTTCCGGCAAAGATTAGGTAGTACTGTTCCTGCTGCTGTTGCTGCTGCTGTTACTGCTGGTGGTGGTGGTGCTGACGATGTACCACGAAACACGCAGAAAGAGGGAAAGAGAGAAGAAATGCTGGAAGGAGGAGGGAGAAAAGCGCTTGGTGAGTGGATGGAAACGGAGGACTTCTTAATGAGATTAGGTACCTTCACGACAAACACTCCGGCTAGATTTACATTTTATACATTTTTAAGCGATTCTCTCCTATATATACCAGAAGCACTTGTGGACTTTTTACTTTTGTCGATCGGTGACGGTGTATTTTTTAGGATTGAACAGTCGTTGTGACGTGGCGTCTACCCATTGTTTTTTTTTCAAAGGGGAACGATTGCTACTTTGAATAAATAGGTTTGTTTCCATTTTTGACTTTGAGTCGATATCATGATATCGTGTGCGATACCGTAAGCGGTGGAAAGTCGGATGTGTAATAATAAATAAAGGAGAGTAAGTTACAAGTGAAGAATCTTGAAACGAACCTCGTCGAGAGGGCAACCTGCAGCAACGAGAACTGCGTGACTGCGAAGTAAGAGTAACCTAAGGAGTTTATCTCGTACTTCTGCTGCTGGAGTTGGTGGAGGTGGCCTCGACCTGTATACTTGAATTTTAAGCGTCGCGAGATTAATCAGCTCGGCTAAAATGTCACCCACGGTGAGCATTGGTCCATCCGCGACTTTTTCCGTCGGTAACGGCTTCCAATTCCTTATTACGATACTACCCCGCGCGCTGAGAATCAGATCGTTTGTGTAAGAAAGTCGCATCAATGCCTCGCCCACTAAATCCTGTAATAAGAAAAAACTATTTTTATATAATATGATCACCGAATGTGAATTCAAAATAGACGTTACACGAATGGCATTGTGTACTACTCGTACACCGAAAAGAATGAATATATATTATACATTTGTTCGATTATTCGATATTGGCGTGGAAAATCTCTTTAAATTTGCCTTTTATCGTGATATATCATAAATGAAAATGTTGACATAAATTATTTAGTATATTTAATATTATATAATTAGCAAATACATTCATGTATAGAGATTTAAATGCATTAATAAAAAAAAAAAAATTATAATTTTTAGTAAAAATTGGAAAATAATGTTTGTAAAAGGAAAAACCGTTTGGTTAATTATGTTTAAAAAATTAAGTATTTAAAAATAAATAAATTGTAAATGTTAATGAATAATAATAAAAAAAACTGATTTGTTTATTAGATTTATTTTGTCATGCAACATACCTGAAATGGCATATTTGCTGGAATGAAGACGTATGTGTCCAATTCTACGTGTGGTCGACGCCAATTTTCGCGAGCACTACTAGGCCGTGTCTCGACGATACTATGAATGGCTTCGACAACGCAATGGACTGGAAGACTCTTACCTGCAACATTGAAAAAAGCAATATTTAAATGTCAAGTATTAACAAATAATATCGTTAGCGCTTATAATAAATCGTAAAGATAACAATTCAGAAAGGAATAATTGAAAAAGAAAAAATGTTGGCCGAGTCGATTGTAATCGATGAAAAGATTAGAGATATTGGAATAGTCTAAAATGTAACTCGAGGTTACTCGTCAGCTGTCACCCTCTTATCTGTACCTCTTGTCTGAAATCCTAAAACGTAGCCCGATTGAGATCCGTGGCAACTCGACGGAAACTCATAATGCGGATGTTCGCTTTGATCCGCACGAGTCTCGTGAGAGGGTTGGGAGGTCCGCGTGGGCGAGAGAAGCGAGAGAAGTGTATAACCCCTCGCGCTAAGCATATGCAGATCCACTCGTCTATCCCTACGAGACAATGGGCCACGGCATTTCGCGACACAATGGCGACGATCCTCGTTTAACCCTGACTTAAGTCTCTCGCTCTGCGTTCTATATCCCACTTTGGATCATAATCCTACCGACCCTCTCGCTCTTATTCCGAGGATGCCGAAACTCGCGGGGGAGTTCCCTCGAATGCGAGAGAGACAGAGGAATACGACGAACTCGTCAGTCGTCTGAAGAGGAAACTCGCGTGTCTTCCCTGTATTCATCGCTCGTCAAAGGGCATTTTGGTACTCATTCTCGATGTATATCCAAATCGCCTTACGCTTATATACATTGCCTGCGCACGCATTAACCACTTAACAAACCGTCTCGGCGCATACAAAATTTCACTTGTAATCGGTAGGATTCAACTGAGACTTCGGCACTTTATCCTCGTTCCTTCCGATCGTACAGATTTAAGCACACAGTAATTATTCGACTAAATATAGTTTATATACTTAATAATTAATTATTAGCGATCCCCAATTTCAGTATGGCATGTCCCATTTCTTATTAGGTCATAATACTTTCGAGTCAAGATTACTGTTACAACAACTGGCGCATTGAAATCATTTTAAGTATTTAAAACATTACAAAACCCGTGTAAAAAAAAAAGTAGGGGAAACGTCTGGGAAAAGTCTGGCTTATAAAGTCTAGGCAAAGTCTAGCTGGTGAGACTATCCCATACTTTTTGCCAGACTTAATATATTTTAAATCAACCAGACTTTCTCCGCACATTTTGCCAGACTTTATAATTATTTTGAAAGTCTGGGATAAATAAGCCATACTTTTTCCCACACATTTTACTAGACTTTATAATTATTTTGAAAAGTCTGGGATAAATCAACCAGACTTTCTCTCGCACATTTTGCCAGACTTTACAATTATTTTTAAAAAGTCAATTTTTATAAGTGCAACCAGAGTTTCCCCAGACTTCCCCCTCGTCGAATCTTCGTCGCATTGCATCTTTCAAACATAAAATTATATTATTTCTAATTAATAAAAACAATAAATCCTCGACATGTTTTGAGCTATCGAACTCTCAAAACCACCAGATACTTATCTAATCACATATAAAAAAGTCACCAATATGTTTCGTGTATCTCGCGAAAACAAACTGATGAAATGGTTAGGGTACAAAACGATATGAAAACCAACTTCAATTTGATGATTGTGTTTTTATAATTGTTACCTAACCGTTTCATCAGTTTGTTGTCGCGAGATACACGAAAAACATTATTGACTTTTTATATGTGATAGATAAGTATCTAGTAGTTTGAGAGTTCGATAGCTCAAAACATGTCGAAGATTTATTGTTTTTATTAATTAGAATATATAAATTTTTATGTTTGAAAGATGCAATGCGACGAAGATTCGACAAGGGAGAAGTCTGGGGAAAGTCTGCTTGAATTCTCCTAGACTTTTAAAAATTATTATACAGTCTGGCAAACTGTGGGGGAGAAAGTCTGGTTGAATTCTCCCGGACTTTTAAAAATAATTGTAAAGTCTGGCAAAATGTGCGAGAGAAAGTCTGGTTGATTTATCCCAGACTTTCAAAATAATTATAAAGTCTAGTAAATGTGTGGGAAAAAGTATGGCTTATTTATCCCAGATTTTCAAAATAATTATAAAGTCTGGCAAAAGTATGGGATAGTCTCACCAGCTAGACTTTGCCTAGACTTTATAAGCCAGAGTTTCCCAGACGTTTCCCATACTTTTTTTTTTTACACGGGAAGTGATAAATTTTAGCTAAAGAAAATGAGAAGCCTAAAATTTTGTGATGTTTCTTAAAAAAACGTCATTAAAAAAAGTTTGAGGATGAGATTGATTTAAGTGAAATATAGGTAACCTATTCAGTTGGCCGTGTATCACCGGCGGCCCATACATCGAAACTCTCGGGTGAAGCGGGCGCGTGCATATAGAAGGTATATATGGATATAGAAGGGTAGATATTAGAGGGAAGGGAAGGGAAGTGAAGGGAAGGGGGTGGAAGGGAGGCGATGGTGGTGGTCCAGCGATTAAATTGGCCAGGGCGGCGCAAAAGCCCACCTCAAAACCGTGGAGCGCAGCAAAGCCGGCACAAAGACGAAGATCGCGCGGCCCTCTAATGAAAAAAGCAATATTTAAATGTCAAGTATTAACAAATAATATCGTTAGCGTTTATAATAAATCGTAAAGATAACAATTCAGAAAGGAATAATTGAAAAAGAAAAAATGTTGGCCGAGTCGATTGTAATCGATGAAAAGATTAGAGATATTGGAATAGTCTAAAATGTAACTCGAGGTTACTCGTCAGTGTCACCCTCTTATCTGTACCTCTTGTCTGAAATCCTAAAACGTAGCCCGATTGAGATCCGTGGCAACTCGACGGAAACTCATAATGCGGATGTTCGCTTTGATCCGCACGAGTCTCGTGAGAGGGTTGGGAGGTCCGCGTGGGCGAGAGAAGCGAGAGAAGTGTATAACCCCTCGCGCTAAGCATATGCAGATCCACTCGTCTATCCCTACGAGACAATGGGCCACGGCATTTCGCGACACAATGGCGACGATCCTCGTTTAACCCTGACTTAAGTCTCTCGCTCTGCGTTCTATATCCCACTTTGGATCATAATCCTACCGACCCTCTCGCTCTTATTCCGAGGATGCCGAAACTCGCGGGGGAGTTCCCTCGAATGCGAGAGAGACAGAGGAATACGACGAACTCGTCAGTCGTCTGAAGAGGAAACTCGCGTGTCTTCCCTGTATTCATCGCTCGTCAAAGGGCATTTTGGTACTCATTCTCGATGTATATCCAAATCGCCTTACGCTTATATACATTGCCTGCGCACGCATTAACCACTTAACAACCGTCTCGGCGCATACAAAATTTCACTTGTAATCGGTAGGATTCAACTGAGACTTCGGCACTTTATCCTCGTTCCTTCCGATCGTACAGATTAAGCACACAGTAATTATTCGACTAAATATAGTTTATATACTTAATAATTACTTATTAGCGATCCCCAATTTCAGTATGGCATGTCCCATTTCTTATTAGGTCATAATACTTTCGAGTCAAGATTACTGTTACAACAACTGGCGCATTGAAATCATTTTAAGTATTTAAAACATTACAAAACCCGTGTAAAAAAAAAGTATGGGAAACGTCTGGGAAAGTCTGGCTTATAAAGTCTAGGCAAAGTCTAGCTGGTGAGACTATCCCATACTTTTTGCCAGACTTAATATATTTTAAATCAACCAGACTTTCTCTCGCACATTTTGCCAGACTTTATAATTATTTTGAAAAGTCTGGGATAAATCAACCAGACTTTCTCTCGCACATTTTGCCAGACTTTATAATTATTTTGAAAAGTCTGGGATAAATCAACCAGACTTTCTCTCGCACATTTTGCCAGACTTTACAATTATTTTTAAAAGTCAATTTTTATAAGTGCAACCAGAGTTTCCCCAGACTTCCCCCTCGTCGAATCTTCGTCGCATTGCATCTTTCAAACATAAAATTTATATTATTTCTAATTAATAAAAACAATAAATCCTCGACATGTTTTGAGCTATCGAACTCTCAAAACCACCAGATACTTATCTATCACATATAAAAAAGTCACCAATATGTTTGTGTATCTCGCGAAAACAAACTGATGAAATGGTTAGGGTACAAAACGATATGAAAACCAACTTCAATTTGATGATTGTGTTTTTATAATTGTTACCTAACCGTTTCATCAGTTTGTTGTCGCGAGATACACGAAAAACATTATTGACTTTTTATATGTGATAGATAAGTATCTAGTAGTTTTGAGAGTTCGATAGCTCAAAACATGTCGAAGATTTATTGTTTTATTAATTAGAAATAATATAAATTTTATGTTTGAAAGATGCAATGCGACGAAGATTCGACAAGGGAGAAGTCTGGGGAAAGTCTGCTTGAATTCTCCTAGACTTTTAAAATTATTATACAGTCTGGCAAACTGTGGGGGAGAAAGTCTGGTTGAATTCTCCCGGACTTTTAAAAATAATTGTAAAGTCTGGCAAAATGTGCGAGAGAAAGTCTGGTTGATTTATCCCAGACTTTCAAAATAATTATAAAGTCTGGCAAAATGTGCGAGAGAAAGTCTGGTTGATTTATCCCAGACTTTCAAAATAATTATAAAGTCTGGCAAAAGTATGGGATAGTCTCACCAGCTAGACTTTGCCTAGACTTTATAAGCCAGAGTTTTCCCAGACGTTTCCCATACTTTTTTTTTTTACACGGGAAGTGATAAATTTTAGCTAAAGAAAATGAGAAGCCTAAAATTTTGTGATGTTTCATTAAAAAACTCGATGATCGCAGTAGGTCATTAAAAAAAGTTTGAGGATGAGATTGATTTAAGTGAAATATAGGTAACCTATTCAGTTGGCCGTGTATCACCGGCGGCCCATACATCGAAACTCTCGGGTGAAGCGGGCGCGTGCATATAGAAGGTATATATGGATATAGAAGGGTAGATATTAGAGGGAAGGGAAGGGAAGTGAAGGGAAGGGGGTGGAAGGGAGGCGATGGTGGTGGTCCAGCGATTAAATTGGCCAGGGCGGCGCAAAAGCCCACCTCAAAACCGTGGAGCGCAGCAAAGCCGGCACAAAGACGAAGATCGCGCGGCCCTCTAATGAAAACTATAGTACGTACCGTAGGATTACGGAGGTAGGGCTAGCCACCGGTCAACCGGGCACCACCACCTCCGCGAACGTATTAGATGGAAGTTTAGGCATTAATACCTAATAACGCGAGCCCGCGGGGCAGTAAATCCTTTGTTGGCCATCTTAGTCTGGACTTAACACCTTACCGAAGCTGACGGTCAGCAAGACGTGGACCTCGATCCCTGGACAGTGCACGAAGAACCCGAAGCTTAATGTTCAGGTTATTAGTTGTCGATGAACTGCTTGCTACGTACGCGACGCTACGCCGAGGCTACGTCGACGATACGTCGCTTATCGATTATTGTCTAATGTAATGGCTAATGAGAAAACGTTACGGTCTTATTCACCTCGTAATTCAAACATTTCTATAAAGAATTTTGTAATTTCCAAGATTAAAAGTTAGAGTTGAGTAAATATAATCAAGTTATATAAAAATAGAAACAAATAAAATTTCAATTAAAATCGACAAATATATATTGTAAATAATATAATAAAAAAAAGGAAAAAAAGCGCACGAATGCAGAGAAGGATAACTAGAGTGACAATTTGGTTTAGCAGGATCCGATAAGAGAGAGAGAGATTGATTGAAAAGAATTTATTAATGCCTAGATTGTAATCAATCTTAAGGCAATAGAAAAATTTATACAATAATTTTACAAAACAGAGAATATTAGTCGCATTAACAGTGCTCTCTTATAAACTAACTAAGCTAGGATTGGTCGATAATAGCGTATATATATACTTACAACTAGACAGTGTTAACATTAAGTAAGTGATTGAATAGTCTATTTTTGAAGATATTAACGTTAACACTAAGGCGTAACTCGATCGGTAACGAATCCCAAAGATCCATAGCACGGATTGTATAGGAGTTTCGATACGTAGTTGTATAAGATTGCGGGCGTTGGAAACAAGAATGTACTATTCGTTCAGAGTGACGCACTTCGCTACTAGGCGGCGGTAATAAAGAGAAAAGATAATCAGGTCTCTTAGTTATGAGAATCTGATATGTTAACAGACCTAAAAAATACATACGTCGTTTCTCTACCGATAGCCAATTTAATTTTTTGTAGTAGGTTTCAAGCTTACTGTCTTTCCTTAAACGAAAAATGAACCGGACGCAAACATTTAAGAGGCGCTGAAGTTTTATGTTTAAATAATCAGGTAAATCATTATAAACAACGCATGCGTAATCAAAATGGGGCAGAACCAGTGCCGTAACCAACTTAATTCTAAGAGATAGGGAGAGAAAATTTCCCCTATTGCGCAACTTATGTAATATACCATGGACTCTGGAAACTATACTAGAATATAGAGAAAGAGAGAGAGAGAGAGAGAAAAGAGTGATCGTCGGTAGCGCGAGCATCCGTCGTATTATCAAAAAAGCGAACAGTTGTCAATGTCGAGGTTGACACAATGAAACTTTTCCTTTCCCACGGGTAAGTTTATTAACTTGGAGACCGAGTGAAAATACTAAGCGAAGAAGGGTAGCGCCAAGATACCACGGAACTTCGATCATCGTTTTCTTTTTACGAAAGAATCGGGTGAAACGTCGAGGAGGGAATCTTTAATCTCCACCGTCATCCGGTGCAAAGACATTTCTCATTTCTGGTGTTGCCACTCGCTATCGGACTTCCGTTATCTATCGTGCCTCTGGACGGGAAACGCGACGGAAGCATCGCGGCTCTGCTTTCTCGAGGGCTTTGACGCGCTCTCTGCCCGTCCAAAGATAAGCTTTTCGCTCGTGAAGAACGTCGCGTGATTTTCTACTTACTCCGTTACAAATATATATATATATATATATACACACGCACCGTATTTTTCCAATTTTTGTTGCCCCGAGAGGTGTACAAGCCAATTTTTCTCGCACTATTTTAGCTCGATTGTTACATTTTTAAGGAGTTTCGCTTGCTCATCAATCCCTATAGTCAGACATTATGTATGTGGATGGAAATTTTTTAGCGGTTTATCAGCGAGTAAATAGTACAAATACTCGTAGATATGGAAAATTTAATGTTTTGTGCTATTAATCTCTGATTAGGATAATCCTGTTGTCGAAAATTTCGAACGTTAGATCGTGTAATAAAACATTGTTAGCTGACTACTCAGATAACTCGAGATTCCGTTAATGAATAAATATTCTGTAAAAATTGAAATTTATTATTATCTATTTGAACATAGTGACAAGTACAACACATCAACTTATATACAGAGTAGCACTTTTAACATTAAGTAAGTGATTGAATAGTCTATTTTTGAAGATATTAACGTTAACACTAAGGCGTAACTCGATCGGTAACGAATCCCAAAGATCCATAGCACGGATTGTATAGGAGTTTCGATACGTAGTTGTATAAGATTGCGGGCGTTGGAAACAAGAATGTACTATTCGTTCAGAGTGACGCACTTCGCTACTAGGCGGCGGTAATAAAGAGAAAAGATAATCAGGTCTCTTAGTTATGAGAATCTGATATGTTAACAGACCTAAAAAATACATACGTCGTTTCTCTACCGATAGCCAATTTAATTTTTTGTAGTAGGTTTCAAGCTTACTGTCTTTCCTTAAACGAAAAATGAACCGGACGCAAACATTTAAGAGGCGCTGAAGTTTTATGTTTAAATAATCAGGTAAATCATTATAAACAACGCATGCGTAATCAAAATGGGGCAGAACCAGTGCCGTAACCAACTTAATTCTAAGAGATAGGGAGAGAAAATTTCCCCTATTGCGCAACTTATGTAATATACCATGGACTCTGGAAACTATACTAGAATATAGAGAAAGAGAGAGAGAGAGAGAGAAAAGAGTGATCGTCGGTAGCGCGAGCATCCGTCGTATTATCAAAAAAGCGAACAGTTGTCAATGTCGAGGTTGACACAATGAAACTTTTCCTTTCCCACGGGTAAGTTTATTAACTTGGAGACCGAGTGAAAATACTAAGCGAAGAAGGGTAGCGCCAAGATACCACGGAACTTCGATCATCGTTTTCTTTTTACGAAAGAATCGGGTGAAACGTCGAGGAGGGAATCTTTAATCTCCACCGTCATCCGGTGCAAAGACATTTCTCATTTCTGGTGTTGCCACTCGCTATCGGACTTCCGTTATCTATCGTGCCTCTGGACGGGAAACGCGACGGAAGCATCGCGGCTCTGCTTTCTCGAGGGCTTTGACGCGCTCTCTGCCCGTCCAAAGATAAGCTTTTCGCTCGTGAAGAACGTCGCGTGATTTTCTACTTACTCCGTTACAAATATATATATATATATATATATACACACGCACCGTATTTTTCCAATTTTTGTTGCCCCGAGAGGTGTACAAGCCAATTTTTCTCGCACTATTTTAGCTCGATTGTTACATTTTTAAGGAGTTTCGCTTGCTCATCAATCCCTATAGTCAGACATTATGTATGTGGATGGAAATTTTTTAGCGGTTTATCAGCGAGTAAATAGTACAAATACTCGTAGATATGGAAAATTTAATGTTTTGTGCTATTAATCTCTGATTAGGATAATCCTGTTGTCGAAAATTTCGAACGTTAGATCGTGTAATAAAACATTGTTAGCTGACTACTCAGATAACTCGAGATTCCGTTAATGAATAAATATTCTGTAAAAATTGAAATTTATTATTATCTATTTGAACATAGTGACAAGTACAACACATCAACTTATATACAGAGTAGCACTTTTAAATTAAACAATGAAAAACAGTACCAATTCGTTACTTTAAGTACTAATGAAATCGTATCCGCGCAACTTCGCATATATTTCAAATTTGATAGAGCCGTGTGTTTAATTTTCTAAAGATAAAAGTAAAAAGTACATTATGTATTCAGTGTCGACGTGATAAAGTTTAAAAATTTTCTCCACGTAGAATCTGTCAAATATATGTTTAACCCAGTTTTAGAAAGTGTCGCAAATGTATCACTCATCCCGAGGGTCGAAAGAATAAGCTTCAACGAGCGTTATCGTCTTTGGTTTTGTTTGCTCGAGCGAGACATTAGTAGTGAATGAGAAAGAGAGATAGAGGGAGAGGGAGAAAGCAAAGACGAGAAGGACGAGAGGCGCGAAATGTAGGCGAACGCGAGGGATTTAGGTTCCTAAGGTTTCCTCCTCGTCTTGGTATAGCCTCTCGTAATCTAAGACTGCTCAGTCTATAGCCTTTTTGAATCTAATCGCGTTTCTCGAAGCCGTTTCGCGCATCATCCGCTCATTCTATATCTCTGCCCTGATCGCTCTATCTTGTTGCGTTATTTCACCTTTTTTTTCAAAATTATGTTATATCATAATCTTTTCCTTTTTTTTCTTCCTTTTGTTCGATGAATATGGTTATTTGACTCGCCAGTATTATTGCAGTATGAATATAGTCGCGTAAAAAAAGTGATTTAATTTCGTTACAATTGTTACGTAGAATCAATCGAATGGTTTAAATTACACCAAGTTCGTAGAGTGTATTTGTATTCGACTCGTCGACAGCGATTATCACGAAAACCAGAGCAAGAAATTAACTTTAAGCGCGCAAAGAAGGAAAGTGTGGGCGTTTTCGGTATCAGGGGCTGATCCGGCGGATGTCGGTCTTTCCTAGATAAGGGGGCGGGACTCGAGAAACTCTTTCGAACTCTCTCTCTCTCTCTCTCTCTCTCTAGTGTGTGCGCGGGCTTTTTTTTATCGCCACTTCCCACCATCGCAAGCTATCTCTCTTAATGCCACGTTTCATCTCTCGTTTCCCCTTAAACTTTCTTTTATTAATTTCGTGTTACTGCGCCTCTTATCCCAAATGTTCCATTGCAATCGAGTCATTAACGCAAGGACCAGCTCATTATGCACTGCAAGTATCGGAAACTTGGAAGATAGTCTTTTTCGATTATTAAGACCATATTTAATTAAGAAAAAGGATTGCTTTAATTTCACCGTTCCAAATGCTGTAATATACATGGATGTAATTTTGAATAATAATATCGTATAATTCGTATTTAATGAAATATAATAATGAAGATATAGAGTAAATGTGAATAATTAAAGTAGAATAATAGGAGGGAGCATATAGGAATGATAGATGTAAATAGGGAAGCAATCGTATTAAGCGAATCCACCCTCTTGGAGGAGAGTCGAGCTGAGCCGCGGCTCGACATTTGCGTGAAGACATCCTCGCGTGCCCGCGGTTCGCGTGCGATTTAAGCCGTATGCCAGGGTGGGAGAAAAACCGGAACGCAAGGGAAGCGCGAAAGCTTCAGATAAGGCGTAATGAGATAACCTTCGGGAGCTTACGAGATCACCGGCCACGCGACGAAACCCTCCAAATCCCGGCGTTAGTCTCCGCGAGCGCTCAACGCTGTGCTCTTCAACGCTGTGGTACGCGGATTTCTCGCGATCGGTGGAGCCAACCAGCTTCTTTTACGAGGTCACCTTTTTTAGTCTGATGTGCTCTCTCTCTCTCTCTCTCTCTCTCTCTCTCTCTCTCTCACTCTCTTTCTTTGATGCAAACAAAACTATCTTTTTCGATTAATTATTAAAAACGTATCCCTAATGAAATAGATAGTAGGTGAACGATATACACTTTTGAGATGTATAGCACGATGTGGTGCAACCGTTTACGCGTATAATTCCCATACAAAGTCGACTCCCCTCATCAAACTGCACGAAAGACTATAATAATCTTATATCAAATTAACCCCGAACCCTCGAAAAAGCAGCATCTCGAAATACCTCGAACGTACTGCAGGAAAATCCCTTGAGGTGTACGCGTAAATTTCGACATCCACGGGCGCGCACACACGCCCATATAGATATATATACACAGAGGAGAATCCTCGATTTTCCTTTAAACTTGTCCCTTCCTCGCTTCCTCAACGTTTTCTCGCACTTTGCGTTCTCGCACGCGCGGGAAAGGGTTAAAACTTACTTCCACGTATAAGACGCTTATAGAAGGTAAGCTCTCGCGTGAGCTCGCGGCAAGTGAAAAACCCGTCGAGTCGTTCTTACGATGCGTCAAGCATATACCTTCGAATCGCGCGCGTGAGCTCGCGTCACGTCTGGTCTGCAAGCGGGCGTCGCAAAGATTAAAATTACTTGGGCAAACTGAGCTTCGTAGGCGCATATATACATGTATACGTCTATACATCTATATATATATATATATATATATATATATATAAGGAGGCCTACACCCGCGCTACACAACGTCTCGTAAATTTCTCGGCTAAGAAGCTTAATTTGGGATTTTCGGTAACGAGTTATTGTAAGCGCAAACTCGTTCCGTCGTTCCTTGATTTATGCTTCTACTCTTCAGGAGGGAACCTTCCTCCCTTTGTTTTTCGTCATTTAACCCGATCATTGTCATTTATATTTTAACCTTTCTCCTTTACTTTTTCTCTTTATGTATATTTACGCATTTGTATCGGCGCGTATGTCCAAAATAAAATGCCTGTTTTACGGGTTTCTATAGACCATCTACTAAACTTAATAATTTTATTGTATTATTATACGCTTTTTATCAGCAGTTACCGGATGGACATTTTCTGAAAATATCTACAATGAATCATGGGTTATCTCGAATTAACTAGATCCTCTATGTACAATTATCTATTAAATTAAAAAAATAACAGCTTGATCTTGCAATATTATAGAGAAGAAAAATCTTTGTATTTTTATGTCAATGTATTTATCATTAACTTTTGGTAAGGAAATAATCAAAATGTAATCAATATTTATGCCTAAATTAAATTTAAATACGCAGATGTATATATTTTTAATATAGGAAGGAAAATGAACGCTTTGAATATCGTAAATTATTGCCTATTATTAATTGCATCCAGATTATGCAATATTTAGGCCGGTAAGTTTAATAGAGGGTAACAATTGAGTTAAAACACATATAATATAAAAAAAGAGACGTAACATGTATATGAAAGTTGTATACCGATGTGGAGGTCGTCGGGAGGCAGCAAAATCTCCCTCGTGAAAAGCGAAGAGAGAGAGAGAGAGAGAGACGGGGTGGTGGGGAGATATAGAGGTAGTGTCTAAGGGGTCAGTCTCACCGCGATCTCGGCCTACATAAGACCATCCCCGGTTGGATTAGGCGGCGCGCGTTTGCGTCCCGGGCGACGAGTATGTGCGGAATCCCACCGCCACGGACTGTATGCAAACCCTTGCGGCTTAACCTAAGGCTAAGGCCGCGAGTATACCCCACGGGATTACTACGTCATCCTGCGGAGGACTCTGCCGTTTCCGTTTATCTCCGAGAGAGCCGTATACTACCAACACCAACAGAGAAGAAGAGAGAGAGAGAGAAACCTCCCTCCAAGCTCCCTCGTTCTTTGTGCCGTCCGGAAGGATATTCCCCATATATATACATACACATACTGCGCGCCACCTCCTTTTCTCCTGAAACTCGGTATTCGGTTTATCCGCGGGATCCGGTTTCGGATACCTTTAGATTAGACCTTACTTTCTTACCGTATACCTTTTTTTCCCATCACGCATTTCCCAATCCTGTATACGTTTTTCCTTTAGCCAATCAATATGTTTTCGGTTTATTTAATGTTTATAGTCCATACTTTTTTTTATTTAGTTGATATATATTTTGTTACGATTACGTTCTAAAAAGAAGGATGCCTTTTTTTACAATTATTGTAAATTTGATGTGTATAGATATATAGAAGTAATAACAAAAATTTTTATTTCCTAATTAACGACACGTTCACTTTTTTTTAAATATCTCTCTAACAGTGTTTCAGTCGCTTTGTAAATTTAAGATTTTTGTATTGTTTTTATTTTATTTTATTTTATTTTATTTTATTTTATTTATCGAGAGTTGGGTAGTTTATACCCATTATTTACCGGCGATAATAGCCATTATCTATTATTTATTTATTTATGTTTAACTTGACAATTAAGTTATTCAATATTTTCGCGATTGTATAAAGAAATTCCTGTAATTTGAGTGTTACACGGTGAGAAAGTATATCCGGTGTAACAAAAGCGAAGTACATTCGCACGTACGTTAAACCATTATTAGCCCACCGCAGCGGAATCTCACCCTGTCAAAACGTAGTCTCCGTATATATACGTACATATATAATATATACAACTAAAAAGATAAGACGCGATCCTGGGGTATTCAGTCCACCCGAGATACGCAATTATTCTTCCATTTTGCAACGTCGCGCGGCATCCCTTCCGGTAATGGGGTAATCCTGAGAGAAGCGAGACGGCGCGCATCAACTTGTGTCTATGTATATGGGTATATATAGGTAGAGGATGCGGCGACGGATCCGCGAGTCGTGGGTGGGCACCAAAGGGGCTCCTTAGCGGAGATCTTAGGCAAATCCAGCGTGAAATCGTATCAGAGGCAACGTCCCACCTCCCACTTCCCACCTCCCACCACCCGTCACTCGGCCTCTTACCAAAACCACCACTTACTCGTACCATCCTCAGCTGCCCCTTTCGAGAGTACGGCTATATAGCTAACGTTGAAACTAAATTTTACAGTTTCTCGATCAGGGGATGGATGCTTCTTACCAACCCCTCTACGATCGGAGAGTCGAGTCTTGGCTTTCGCAGCTATACCTCTACGAACCTACCTTCGGACGATACGATTGGGTCAGTTTTATAGGGTTCGCGGCTTATTCGCCTTTGTCAGCGGTTAGAGGATTTCAAATATTTTGATGGAGATGAAGCTTCCCATCCTTCCTTCCTTCCTTCCTCCCTTCCTTCCTTCTTTCCTTCCCTACTTTCTAATGCTGCATTATAAATAAATATATATGATACATTGCATTCACTTTTATACATGCACTTATTTTTCTACCTCTTTAAAATATACACGTCTCGGTCTATCGATACAATGTTTAATAAAACAGTATCGATCTTCCGAAACTATTTTATTTTAAAAGGAATATTTGAAACGTTACTACGTTAACCTTGTTCATTCGATTGAATCTCAACAATTTTAGTTTCGGTGCTAGTGAATTATCGATCATTGAATAATGACACAAAAGATTAATAGATTATTAGTTTTGTAATCCTCGTTAGAACGTATTATTAATTTTAATACATATATATGTACATATACGTATACGTTTGTTTTTAATAAGACTAGAAAGCATTATTATGATAAATGAATAATTTAATGATTTCATATTATTCGACTCGTAATTATCCATTAAAGTTCGGATTAAACTAAATAATGTACACATCATTTAAAAAGTAAATTAAAAATTAATCTTAATTTATCTACGTAGAATGTAGTTGGATTAATATTATCACGGATATTTATATATATATTCATATATATACATACATACATATATATAAATATACATATATATAGGTACACGCATCCATGATTTTTAAGAGAAATAAATTGAAATTCAGTACTTCAATAGTCTCTTTCAACAAACAACTAAATAATCTATAAATGATATTCAAGTATATACCTATTTATAATTTCACACTAAAGATAACATTAAAATTAACATCGTTATGTATATCCAGTGAGCTTGAATATCCGTATACATATTACAAATTTAATCAGTACTAGAAAAAGAATTTGATGATTATCAAACGTACAATTATCTATTTAATATTATTTATAAATATTATTTTACGTTTTCGGTATCTATATATACGTATCGTTGCGAAAAAATATTTTTTAAACAAAATACGTAAACGCTCGATTAGGATTCGATAGCGATGATGTATAATTAACGTGGGTATAACAGTACTGCAGAGACGAAATAAAAGAGATTAATGATAAAGTGAGAGTAAAGTTGATGCGCTCGTGTTTTGATCAACGTGCTATATGTATATATATATATACACTTTCAGAAGTTAGGAAACCAGCTTTTGACGATTCGGCAACCCTAAGCCAACAATTACTCAAACTTATCACTTTTGCTTTCATTCCTCTATTCTCATACTTATCTCTTTTATCTTCTTCTCCTATTCTATTTTTCATTCTTATATACCTTTATGATTTTCACTTGAAATATATACGTAACTTTGCGTTATTTTTTTTTCTCACGGTAGTAAACAAAACATTTTTTTAAATAAAAACGCTATGTATTTACTGTTAAGTATACTTGTCGATATGTGGGAATAATTTTACATTCCACCTTTGATTACGATTTGTTTCAAATAACAGTAGGACGTATAAAGTAAACTAAATCTCGAATTGAGGAAATTGATTAAAACTGTCTAATAATTAATATTGGCTGAAAAGCAGCTGTTAAACGATAGTCTCTCTCGCGAAGCAACAAATCAATGAATTCAGTCAATAATCAATCAGTTTCATCGTTCATTCATTCACACTATATATCACTTTGTACTTTTTCCAAAATCCTCGTCATCTTTCACTCTCTGTTGGACTTTTCTTTTTTCTTATCTCCCTCATTGTTTCTTCCTCGCTTCGAACTTGCAGGCTATACTCTCTCTCTCTCTCACTCTCTCTCTCTCTCTCTCTCTCTTTCCTTCTCTTAATCAAAACCACAAAAGACATTAAAAGCGTGACGGTTTCGTGCATATCTTTTACTCTCGCTTCGGGTACGATAGGGTGGAGAGTCTACCAAGGGAAAGATAACGCTCCCCCTCGGAGTGTACTCGTATACTTTCTTTTCGACGCGTTTAATATGCCAGCTATCTTTTTCTCCCTCTCTTTTTACATCTATTTGCACTTGTGTGCACGCAACTCACACCGATCCGTTCGACCGCGAATTTCAATTCATTTCGTTACAGATTGGAAATTATGTAATGTGTAAAAATGACGACGAAGTGATACGTCGGATAAAACTTTATCCAGGATTATCATCACGCGTGTAGATATATTCGGTGGCGAAGAAACAAAAAATTAATTCACACCGGTTAATTATAAATCGAGAGCTCGCTTTATTATCGCTAAATACGCGAGGGATTGGGATTTTATGTGTATCCAAGTATTATAACGAAGAGGATACGATTACAAGTGTTATAAATAAATATAACTCGGGTAAATAATCTATTAATTATGCGCGATTAAAACCAACTAACGACGGCTAATGTCAATAACTGTATAAACTATCGGCAATAAGGAAAGACACACGGAATACGCTCGTCCGCCTGTATTATTATTATTAATATATTGAAAGTGTCTCGAAGACACGCTAAGCAAAAGTCGAAATCCGCAAGTTGATGTTATTGATTTGAGAGGGTGGGACTCGTCAATCCTATTTCTTTCTTATGCAAAACGCACCTCGCGAGTTAAGGGATTAAAAATAAAAGAAGAAAGTGTCCGTCTTCTTCTAAAGGGTCAGCCTCGCCCAGAACGAAGGCGTCTAACAAGATTAGCCTAAGACGTCCAGTTCGCATACCCCGAGGATTACACATTATGTATTCACCTTTTCGCAGCTCGAGCTACACTTGCGCGCGTACCCCAGTGGGAAAGAGAGAAAGAGATCTAGTTCGCGTAACCGGGCGACACCTTCGTACATCTATTCTCGTATCCGTCTTTTCCAACTCTATATATTCGTGTCCTCGCCCTTGAAAACTTTCTGATACTTTCTCTCGTTCGCACGAAAATGAAAAGTTTATTCGATGCAAAAATGCGATTCCCACAAAAAATATAATAATAATTCGTTAATTAAGTACCATTGTGATAAAAGAAGTTCACGTTTCGCATAAATTATTTACTATGCATTCTTTTTGTATTTCACGATATTGAGACTCGGATTAATTTCACTCGAGATAATCCGCACGAGGAAATAAGATCTTAAAACTTTAACGCCTTTTTAATCTTCCCGCAAGCTGCAATAGCGGTATTATTCAATAAGAAAAAATAGTTACGCCTTTTATATTTTATATATAAAGTTTTGTGTGCTTAGCTGTTATACAGAGAGGAAAACGAGTCTTGAAATCTATTTAATGCAATATATTAGATAATCCAGATTATTTAAATTTTAATTACTCTGTCTGAAATATTTTGAATGCGAATTATGGCCGAATATGTATTTAACGAATACAATCAATTAAATACTTAGCAATTTTTCGTTATTAAATTCTTCATTAATGTACAGTATATATCAAACTAAATATTGTTAAAATAGTGCATTAAAAAAGGTAATTTTAAATGAATAAATTAAATTTGTTAGTAAACGAATGAAGATTAGGTAAATCGAGGAAGTATATAATAATGGAAAAAGTATACTTTCGAGCTTATAACCTACTTCGAACGTTCGAAATTCAAGTACACACCTGTTACAATAAAACATTATAAATAAGAAGCCATAAAGCAAAAGTATAAATATAATAAAACAATGGTTATACCTCATCTAACTTTAAGAGTATACGAATGTAATCACCAGCCCATAATTCTTACCGTAAAGCAGCTACCCTTCTTCTCTTATTATGTACTTTTCACCTCATTGCAAGAAAGCACCGTATTTATATAGCTTTCTCGTCGTTGTATACACCTAGAATTCACGGCGTCTCGTGGCCGCGTAAAACGATTATCATCGCATTGTCATTGTTTTCTTTATACAGGACAACGGAGGGAACTGTCTTATATATACGTATTCACGAAGGTCCGAAAGGAACGAAAAGTTCGCGGCACGCGGAAAGGATCATTTAACAAATCCTATTAAAAATGGATAGAGAAAGGGGATGGTTCTTCTTTGATATTTATACTTCTTGCGCTCGAGCTTTTCGATGTCTGTGTCTATATATGTATACACACATTTTTGTTTAAGAGTATTAGGATGTCAAGGAGTTTTTGGAGGGAAGCATTGTGGCACCGGTTTACAATAATGAGAGGAGAAAACGCCTAAGCGCTTGACTACTTAGGTCTCGAGTCTTTCGCGTCGATTAATAACCCGACAGTCGAGGACTTTTAACTTTGCGTTCTTCTTCTTCTTTTTTTTTTTGTTTTCTTTTCATCCAGACTTTTTCCTTTCTTCCTTTTATACGGTATTCCGCGATAGCTCACTTGGGATTTATTTGTTTCAAGTGAATTATTAATACGTAATTTATTAATATGAATCATCGTTCAATCATTTGTTCGTTCAGTGTATTCATAATAATATGGAATTTTTAAATTAATGTTTTATTATAGTAGTTTATTAATAGATTATTAGTTGGGACAGAAGTATCAAAATTTTCATTGTAATTTTGAGCACTTCAATTTCCCTTACAATAGTCAAGTAGGTTATTATTAAAGAAGATGTAAAATCCAAATCACAGGGATTTAGCTTTGAAAATCTAAAAGTTATAACTGTACGTATAACACTAAAAATGAAAAAAAAAATCTTGCATGTAGATACTAAAAACAATATAAGATTTACAGAACGATTCAAATAATTGATTAAAAATTAAACGTATATTGACTAACAAAAAGAATTCAAATGATAATTATTGATGATAATACTTGTGTTTCACTCTCCATTATTAATTTACAAAATTAAAAAAAACATTTTTACGTTAAGTGCAACGTTTCGTTGGTCAAATTCGCCAACCTCTTAGGCTTATTTTTGTATATTAATAGGTGAAAACGATCGTATTGATTTAGTACGATGAGATTATTCTCGTCATTCTGTTAATTTAATTAAAATTTTGTATTATTCGTATTTTGATTATGTAATTTAATAATAAAAATTGTTTTGTTTAGCCTCAAGAGGTTGACGAATTTCGCCAACGATACGTTGCACTTAACGTAAAAATAATTTTTTATTTATTTAAACCAAATAACCTATCCGGCCCTCTGCAAAAAATTGAAAAATAAATCGTTTAATTTTGTAAAACAAATGATAATTATTAAGAGTAATATTAAAATGCAAAAAATACGTTAGAGTATCCTAAAAATGGGTATAATTGTCAAAAAAAAGTCATAAATTTTTTATATACTCGTTATGGCTTTGGATCAGCAAGGATATATGCCGGAGGTTTTAGCTTAACTTACGCGCATGGAAAAATACAGCCATGGCAAGAATTCTAAAAGAATTAAGAGATAAATCTAAAGCCGAGTGCAGAAACGTTAATATGTCTGTATATACACATATATATACACACACACACACACACACACATATACATATATATATATATATATATATATATATATATATATATATATATATATACGGTGCGGCCGACTAAACGTCTGCAGGTATTGCTACGCAAATCCGCGTGTCTCGTATAATACTATATACGTATACTCCTATATACACGCATTTTTAATAAAATAGTATTTATTGCTAAATCATCTATTCACCTGAATTACACTCTGTTCTTTTACGTTCGATCGTACGCGATAATCTAACTTGAAAAAGTATTAAATTAAATCGTCTTATTGATTTTTATTTGGTATATCGTAACAAATGTATGTGTTACTATTAATTACACGTATTTAATACACGTTTTTATTTTCCTCTTACAAATTTTATGGAACAATAGACGCCGTGTTAATAACGCGCGTATATATAAAAATATTATTCGATTAATTTGAAATAATTTAAAAATCTCGTTATCCATGGATATTGACTGTACGCAAAAGGTTATTTATTTCGTTGATCCGTCGTACGTTCGGGAATATTATACCATTGATATAACCCAATAACCCCCCCGATAGAAACTAAAAGAATTAAAACTTTAAACAATATTTCACGTGAAACGTTAATATTTCATCCGTACGAGATTAACCCACATAGGATACAACAGAAAAAAAAGAGAGAGAGATAGAGAATTAACAACCAAGAAAAACGAAATAAAATCAATCGAACTAGATCCACGAGATTTAAGATTATTCCTTTTTTGCGTTATCAGTGCGTGTACTATAAAATTTATATATACGTGTATGTGTGTGTGTGTGTCTGTGCAGCGTATTAAGAGCTTTGAAAGAGAGAGGGAGAGGGAGAGGGAAGCTGGTCTAGCAAGCAAGAGAGAGAGCGAGAGAGAGAGAAAGAGAGCGCGCGATAAACCAGGGCGAATACAGACGCGGGGTCCGTCCAAAGTTAATGCCACGCACACACGGACAGCACCTTCGAGGATTATCCTCCGGGGATATTTTTGATCGCGCAATAATCCCTAATACGATTTACACTGCTTGCCAGCGAACGCGCGCGCGCGCACACACACACACACTCGCATATATATATATATATATATATATATATATATATCATACATATACGCAGAGGCCGGCTACAAATACGTAATCAAGGATTCGCGCGTACGTGAAAAGCCGGCCCCGGGCATAATCCCGGTTCGAATGCGATTTTTGACAGCGCGTATACCGCTGACGCGATTCCACCCGAAAAGCAATATAATTTTACAAGCGACCAAGCTTTCTCTTTTTCACGTTTGCGCTCTAGTTGTCGGGTGATTTTTTTTTATTGCGTTCGGGTTATTGGGTGTTGGTAAATTTTTTTTATGCTTTTAGATTTTATGCGTGTGTATAAGATTGTCCACGGGTGACAAATGAGGAAACTGGTTCGAGCGGTAATTTTAGCGAATACCTGCAAGGGTCTGTATAGAGTTACGTTTTTATTACAAATCATAATAATATTCAAAATATTTTCTTTTATTTTAATTGCGCAGTTGGTCACTTTCATTACCTAGCCATCACAACTAAAAAAAATTAATTTTTTTTGGAAAAGCTTTATTATTTATACATTTATTTCGCAATTTCTTAAAAATTATAATATATATAATGCAAATATACGTTCAATGTAAAATATTAGTAGAAAAAAAAATCACTGACGAATATTGAAGATAATTGAATCTACTTACCTTTCATGTTTATTTGAACTGAACATATTTTACTAATTTGAAAAATATTTATTTAAACCAAATAACCTATCCGGCCCTCTGCAAAAAATTGAAAAATAAATCGTTTAATTTTGTAAAACAAATGATAATTATTGATGATAATACTTGTGTTTCACTCCATTATTAATTTACAAAATTAAAGCAACGTTTCGTTGGTCAAATTCGCCAACCTCTTAGGCTTATTTTTGTATATTAATAGGTGAAAACGATCGTATTGATTTAGTACGATGAGATTATTCTCGTCATTCTGTTAATTTAATTAAAATTTTGTATTATTCGTATTTTGATTATGTAATTTAATAATAAAAATTGTTTTGTTTAGCCTCAAGAGGTTGACGAATTTCGCCAACGATACGTTGCACTTAACGTAAAAATAATTTTTATTTATTTAAACCAAATAACCTATCCGGCCCTCTGCAAAAAATTGAAAAATAAATCGTTTAATTTTGTAAAACAAATGATAATTATTGATGATAATACTTGTGTTTCACCTCCATTATTAATTTACAAAATTAAAGCAACGTTTCGTTGGTCAAATTCGCCAACCTCTTAGGCTTATTTTTGTATATTAATAGGTGAAAACGATCGTATTGATTTAGTACGATGAGATTATTCTCGTCATTCTGTTAATTTAATTAAAATTTTGTATTATTCGTATTTTGATTATGTAATTTAATAATAAAAATTGTTTTGTTTAGCCTCAAGAGGTTGACGAATTTCGCCAACGATACGTTGCACTTAACGTAAAAATAATTTTTATTTATTTAAACCAAATAACCCCCCCGATAGAAACTAAAAGAATTAAAACTTTAAACAATATTTCACGTGAAACGTTAATATTTCATCCGTACGAGATTAACCCACATAGGATACAACAGAAAAAAAAGAGAGAGAGATAGAGAATTAACAACCAAGAAAAACGAAATAAAATCAATCGAACTAGATCCACGAGATTTAAGATTATTCCTTTTTTGCGTTATCAGTGCGTGTACTATAAAATTTATATATACGTGTGTGTGTGTGTGTGTCTGTGCAGCGTATTAAGAGCTTTGAAAGAGAGAGGGAGAGGCAGAGGGAAGCTGGTCTAGCAAGCAGAGAGAGAGAGAGAGAGAGAGAGAGAGAAAGAGAGCGCGCGATAAACCAGGGCGAATACAGACGCGGGGTCCGTCCAAAGTTAATGCCACGCACACACGGACAGCACCTTCGAGGATTATCCTCCGGGGATATTTTTGATCGCGCAATAATCCCTAATACGATTTACACTGCTTGCCAGCGAACGCGCGCGCGCGCACACACACACACACTCGCATATATATATATACATACATATACGCAGAGGCCGGGCTACAAATACGTAATCAAGGATTCGCGCGTACGTGAAAAGCCGGCCCCGGGCATAATCCCGGTTCGAATGCGATTTTTGACAGCGCGTATACCGCTGACGCGATTCCACCCGAAAAGCAATATAATTTTACAAGCGACCAAGCTTTCTCTTTTTCACGTTTGCGCTCTAGTTGTCGGGTGATTTTTTTTTACTGCGTTCGGGTTTGGGTGTTGGTAATTTTTTTTATGCTTTTAGATTTTACGCGTGTGTATAAGATTGTCCACGGGTGACAAATGAGGAAACTGGTTCGAGCGGTAATTTTAGCGAATACCTGCAAGGGTCTGTGTAGAGTTACGTTTTTATTACAAATCATAATAATATTCAAAATATATTTTCCGTTTATTTATAATTGCGCAGTTGAGATCTACTTACATGTATCCTAGCAATCACAACTTAAAAAAAATTAATTTTTTTTGGTAAAAGGCTTTTATTTATTTTATACATTTCGAATTTACGCAATCTCTTTACAAAATTATAAATATATATAATTGCAAATAATAATAAAACGTTCAATTGTAGAAATAAGGAAATAGTGGAAGAAAAAAATGAAAACACTGACGAAACTGTCGTAAATTTGAAGAAAAATATATCTAATACGTCACGGATAATCTCCTTTTCATGTATGTAGATTTGTATATGCGCTTTCGTTTCACGCCACATTTCCAGTGCATTTTTAAGCGTAGATAAAAATGCACGCGTACACATATTATAGGTAAACAACGATTGCAAATCATTAATATAATCGTAAAACCAGTTAATAACAGAAACTTGTAGAGCATATATATATATATATATATATATATATATATATATATATATATATATGTGTGTGTGTGTGTCTGTGCAGCGTATTAAGAGCTTTGAAAGAGAGGGAGAGGGAGAGGGAAGCTGGTCTAGCAAGCAAGAGAGAGAGCGAGAGAGAGAGAAAGAGAGCGCGCGATAAACCAGGGCGAATACAGACGCGGGGTCCGTCCAAAGTTAATGCCACGCACACACGGACAGCACCTTCGAGGATTATCCTCCGGGGATATTTTTGATCGCGCAATAATCCCTAATACGATTTACACTGCTTGCCAGCGAACGCGCGCGCGCGCACACACACACACACACTCGCATATATATATACATACATATACGCAGAGGCCGGGCTACAAATACGTAATCAAGGATTCGCGCGTACGTGAAAAGCCGGCCCCGGGCATAATCCCGGTTCGAATGCGATTTTTGACAGCGCGTATACCGCTGACGCGATTCCACCCGAAAAGCAATATAATTTTACAAGCGACCAAGCTTTCTCTTTTTCACGTTTGCGCTCTAGTTGTCGGGTGATTTTTTTTATTGCGTTCGGGTTATTGGGTGTTGGTAAATTTTTTTTATGCTTTTAGATTTTATGCGTGTGTATATAAGATTGTCCACGGGTGACAAATGAGGAAACTGGTTCGAGCGGTAATTTTAGCGAATACCTGCAAGGGTCTGTGTAGAGTTACGTTTTTATTACAAATCATAATAATATTCAAATATATTTTCCGTTTATTTATAATTGCGCAGTTGAGATCTACTTACATGTATCCTAGCAATCACAACTTAAAAAAAATTAATTTTTTTTGGTAAAAGGCTTTTATTTATTTTATACATTTCGAATTTACGCAATCTCTTTACAAAATTATAAATATATATAATTGCAAATAATAATAAAACGTTCAATTGTAGAAATAAGGAAATAGTGGAAGAAAAAAATGAAAACACTGACGAAACTGTCGTAAATTTGAAGAAAAATATATCTAATACGTCACGGATAATCTCCTTTTCATGTATGTAGATTTGTATATGCGCTTTCGTTTCACGCCACATTTCCAGTGCATTTTTAAGCGTAGATAAAAATGCACGCGTACACATATTATAGGTAAACAACGATTGCAAATCATTAATATAATCGTAAAACCAGTTAATAACAGAAACTTGTAGAGCATATATATATATATATGTGTGTACTCTACAAGTTTTTGTTATTCTATATATATATATAGAAATACTAAAACGCACGATATTACATACATATATACTTTGATAGTACAAAGAGCTATAATCCTAATAACAAAATAAAAATGCAATACAAAAGAAAATTAATGAACAAATCGAATAGAAATTCTTTGATAAAGTAATACATATATATAAATGAATGTATTACTTTTATTTTGGTAATATATCATCCTATTATTAAAATCTCTCACGTGCTATCCTCTCAATTTATTTATAGCCTTGAATTAGGAATAAACTTTAATCCAAGAGCGAATGAACCACTCTATACAACCATCATTTTCACTGACGATCCATAGATATATGTATATATGTATGTATGTATATATACAGACGCGCCAATTAATTTAAAGAAAGATCGACATCACGCAAAATTCCCGGATTAACGCTAAAACCCAATACAACAACGAAAAAAAAAAGAAACCAAAAATTCAAATCCGAGATAAATCGAGGCGCGGCTTTCGTTCAATCCGTAACGCGCGCACACATTAACATATACCAGGGACCATAAGCGGCCGGTCATCGGAAAATGCGTACGCGGGGAGAGAAATTAGTCGGGAGATTACGGGACGGGCTTTCGGATTACGTTGAAGCGCGACGCTTGTGGCGATCGATATACGCGCAGGAATCATCGCCTCGTCTCTCTCTCTCTCTCTCTCTCTCTCTTTTTATTTCCTGGGATTTCAATGGTGAATGCGTAAGTATATTGATCGCGCGATTTTCTTGGCTATTTCACTTTACGTTATGCACAATGCAATAATCTTCGCGTTGGCTAATACGCTGTACAGAAGTTAATCCGAGTTAGAGGGAAATCGTGGAATTAATCGTTTCGAACGTATTACGACTAAAAATAGATCGTTGGGAGTTATACGAATATATATATTTTTAGAATAGAATTGTAATAAGTATTTTTACGAACGGTATTTTATGATCTTGCGATAAATCGTTCGTTATAATATTTATTGGATTAATAACGCGCGTGTAAAAGAATTAATAATAAACATATATATATATATATATATATAAATTAATTATTGTATAATTTATCATAATAATTATAGTAGATGTATACACTATATAACTTTGACCAATCTTCAAATTTAATATTAAACGAATAGGATTTTCTTTATAAAAATATCACGTTCTCTAGTACGTCAATAATAAAAACGCGTACGTCTGAATTGCGTATTGTATATTAATCAATGAATTATTCAACACTGAAAATATCTCTAAACTGTAGAAAGTGTAAAAATATATACGTATTGTTTAATTCCTCGTCTTCCTAATGGCTGAGGAAGATTATAAGCGTAGGGATCGGTGACCCGCACCGATAAGAGTCAAAGCCGATTCTTTAACATCGATCCCCCTCTCCACCACCACCTCCCCCCCTCCTTTTTCTATTAATAAGCTCGATGATCGTTCGGTTTTTATCATTCTTGGGGTGCATTATAATTACTCGGATTTAACACGACGATTCTTCCCCCCTGTGCGTTCGTTGCTCTTTGAACCGCGCGGACACGACTAATGCATGCGCGCTCGGCGATTAACGATAAAACTGACGAGCCTCGACGATACGAGCGTGGAAACCAGGAAGAGAACGAGACTTTACGAGTTTAAGGTGGTATTGCCTCGATATTTTTACGAGGGCCTCGCTATACGCATTTTCTTTTGCGAATTTCGATTTTCTCTATTTTTAAGAGAAATGAGCTTGCGATACAGATTGTATTGTATCCAAGTACAGATGATTCCTCTATAACGGGTAATATTACTACTGTTAAAGATTATAATATATCGTACAACAGTTTGTTGGTAATTGATAAAAATATCGTTTGACAAAATTTTACGAAATTTTATAATAAATGTAAAACTACATATAATATAGTGTGTAAATAATAGTCGACGTAAACTTTCTAGAAAATGGTACTGCTAACCTATAATAAAACTGATACAGAACTAATTACGAAATACTTCAAAAGTAAAATATTTATTTCGACGTTCTTCTTATAAATAATCATCAAGTGAAATTATATTATAAAAGTATAAAAAATTTAATTTACTACAGAAGCAACAAGATTAAACCTGCTTTTGGATTAGTTTTAAAATCAACTAAGAATAATGATACACGACTCCTGGGATAAAATAAAATACTATCTTTTAAAAATTTCAATCTGAATTCGAACCACAACTCATTACTATATTAATTACTATAAATATATGTATAATAATATAATCTATTGTAATGATGTATTTGCAATAGTTCAATAGTAATTCGAAAAATTGTTAAATATCTAGTTTAAAACTACTTCAGTCTACTTCATTACATAATTTTACACAACATAATTCAACAGTTGACCCAGCGCGTACATTATCCCAAAATAATATTCAGATAATCCGCAATCATATAAAAGATAATTTTCGTAAATCTTGGATATCTTTATACAGCGAACGAGCTCGATTAAAAAAATATCGCAATGAAAAGGTAGGCATTCCTAATCGGTTAAGACCAAAGCCACTCATCCCAGTCTAGAATATATATATGGTACGTATGTGGTGCCGATAATATTCGAAATCGATCGAAAAGCTCATCGAAAGCGTCGATGTAATAAATGTTGGAAAACCCCGTCAAATATAAATGACATTAAGAGCCATGATTAGCTTTTGTACCTCTCTCCAATACACACACACACGCACACACACACGTACACACAGTCTTTCAACTCGGTCGAAAATTGCGCTCCACACACAGATATATATATGTATATCCCGCAAAACTCGGACCCAGAATGTGCACAGGCAGAACTATGCTCTAATCCTCGAGCTAAAAATCAATACGCCTCCCCGTTCGCGACCGAAATCCTCCCTCGGGATAAGCCGCTCGCCGGGACATAGTTAAATAAATCCTGGATCAAAGGATAAGTCCCGCTCACCCTCCAACGTTTCTCCCTCTCTCTCACCCTCTCCTTTTTTTCTATAATTTTTTTCGTCGCTCCCCTCGCGAAAGGATTTAGTATATAGTGTGTGTGTGTGTGTATGTAGGTTCCCTTCGGTGTCCATGTACCTATATATACGCGTGTGTGTATAGATGCCTTAGACGTAATGAAACGCGACTAAGTCATATCGAGTATTTAACCGGCTTTCCCGCTGACGATTTCGGCGTATTTCGATTATGAATATAGTGCGTACGTGTACATAGGTATAATATACAGAGATACACTAAAATTGAAGGATTTTATCTTTATCTAGAGGAACATTTGTCTTTGATTATTAGTTTTGCATCGTGCGCACGAGCGAATCTAACAGATTATGAAGCGTATGTAGACAAAGTCACAAGAGACTCGTATATAATTAAGTCCAATTAGTCTTTATTGTTACTGCGGAAGATTGATTAGTTGCCAATTAAAAATATACGTTGGAGAAGATATGTACATTTTATACGTGACACAAAATTAAATTGAAATCCTATAATGAAGCATATATATATATGTTTATCTCAACTACATTCTCAACTTGTAAATCGTCCGAGACGATTCTCGGTGAAGCGACGATCGTGAAACGGATCGGTTTGACAATTATTTTACAACTCATCAACATCTCGGGGAGTAGCGTCAAAAGATTTCGGATGTTTATCCGTCCGTTCGGAATTTAAGCGGGCGGCAGCAGGATATCAAAAGCCACGTAGGGAATTAAGGTCGAGTCCGCTTACCTCGTTTTTCACTAACCAGATTCTTTTTTTGTTCGAATTTTCCCGCCTTTATTTCTGGTGCGTAGGCGCGCTCGAGCTACCATATTATATTATATACCGGCAAGACGCATTTTAATCCCGTATTAAACGCGTGGACGCGAAATTGCCCGAAGGTGGGTATTAGGATTAAGCCGTGATCCTTCCTTCCTTCTCTCTCTCTCTCTCTCTCTCTCTGTGTCTATACACACTCACACACACGTACATATATACTTTCGTTTTGCACAACGTGACACGATTATAATCGCGCAATTCATTCATAAATCCAGAATTGCCTTTATTCCCCATCTTTTTTTTGGTCAAGGATTACACGTAGTTTTATTTCTTTATTTGTATCAATTGGTGATTTTGAAATTGTGGGTTTTAAGCCGTTTTGGATTTAAGCGGTAAATAATGTTATTCAGGTAAGAACAATGACATGACACAGGCATTACTATATAAATATACACGTATACAATGTAACGAAATAGGAATTGCATTCTCTGAGTTTTAATTAACGACATATGTATTTAAATGCTAAATGGATATATCCGCGGTGTACGATTTGCATTTCGCATCTGCGCATTTCCTGTACGTTTACGCCATAATTTTACAACGACTCTACCGGCGGCTATTAGATTAAAAATGTAGGAAATAGATTCAACTACAAATTAAAAAGATGAGTATACGATAAATATCGATATCTGTTACTTTCTGTATATAATGCGATGACAGTTTGGCAATTTATTTAATTAATTTTAAGTCGATAGAATAATAGCAATTTTAACTTAATTCGACGAGGATGAAAGATTCATTTAATTCTACAAGATATTTTCTTGCGTGAAAAGTTGTAAAATAATTATGTACAAATAAGTAATTGTTATTTTTTCTTTTTACGTGAGGAATTTACCCCACAAGAATAATATTCCATTGCACCTTTCAAACTGTAATTGACGAATGTCAAATCTCGTTTACACGAGCGATAGATTCACCCCATAAACCTTTTACCGTATTATATACGCATATATCCCCAACGACTACGAACGAAATGTTCATCCCTTGGAAATACCCCGAACATTGAAATATGCGTCTATAAAATCTATATAAAACCACCCTACGCCCCTACGCAGGAAACGGAACTATCAGGATCCCTCGTATGCGACTCCACCTCTTGAAGGATAGCCGAATCCTTGAAACACCAGGGTAGCATAAAACGAGCTAACAATTCGCAAAAGGACGAGGGGGTACAGCGCGCAGTGAGAAAGAAGAGAGAGAGAGAGAGAGAGAGAGAGCGAGAGAGGGAAGCCCAGACAGGACCTCGAGGATTTTAGCCCACACTCGACCTGTTGCTTGGGTTTGTACCTCCAAGAGGAACCGCTCTGTTCTCACGGTGGTGGGGGAAGCGGAGGAACTTTTTGCCGGAGGTGCGATGACCTCGATCCTGAAATTTCGGCAGTGATCGGGGGCTTCGGTTAACAGGAGCTCAGCCAGTTGCTGGAAGTATCAAGCCGGGCGCGCATCCTAATTTGTTATGTGCCAACTTGAACACCGCTTCCTACCAGGTAAACTCATTTTATTATAATCTATCATCTACCGCAAACACTGATCATCATTTTTTCGATGACTCTAATGACGAGGGGACGAATTACTTTACTGATCATTTGTATAGTGCATTTTGGTCAGATGCGTGCGGGTATACGATGGTGCAAGTATGCACGTGTGACGTATTTTCGTTTGTTAAATATTCTTTTGGTCTAGATTGCGTACAATTAAATGGGTTTTAATTAATTATTTGAATATTGCGCGTATGGATAATTAATTTATTTAATGAAATTATAACGAAGAAGAAAATGTTGCATTGTTATTGAAAGCTGTGTATTATAGTAAGGTTGTAGAAAATCGATGTTTCTAAATAAATAAATCAAATAATTAGTGTTTTTGTAATGGATAAATAAAGGAATTCTAATGTAAATTAAAAATATAAATTGCTTAAAATATTTTATGTTCACGATAATTGCTTATTTTACCATTCATCACATAATTTGCTTAACAAACCGCTGTACATACAAAAACGTTGCAAATAAGACAAATAAACATAATCGTATTAACACATTGCTCATTTTCAAAGTATCATATGAAATATAATAAACAATATAATACAAAAATTAAAAAATTGTAAGTATTGTAGTATCATAGTAATAATTGCATGTATAAAATGTCATAATAATGAAAATTTAAATAAATTATTAAACAACCATCAATTATTACTAAAATGATCATTTCTCTATTTAATTAATAAATTTAAAATACATTATGTTGAAAAAATGGTGTGAATGTCGGGTACTTTGAAGGCGAGTAAGGATATTTTCCCTAAAGAGAAAAGTAGGAGATGTACATTGTCCTGAAAAACTCTCACTTTCCTGTTTTCCTAATGCTTAGGTAAACAACCCTGTCATCTGAAATTATATCTACAATAAAGCAAGAAAAGAACTAGTAAACATCGATAATTAATAAAATCTATTTAAATTACATTCTCACTAAGTGAGAAATTTTAATAACAATATACGTGTAACGTTACGTCTTCTCCAGATAAACTTTTATACGTAAAACCTCGTGAAGATTATTATTTAATCATTTATCCACAGGCAAAAAAAAACAAAAAAAAATCAATAATCAAAATGAAGAATCGTTAAAAAAAACATTATAAAAATCAATAAAATGCAATCGCATGTACGAAGCTATACGTCGGATCAGGAAGCACGCGGTATAAATTCGCAGAAAGTTGGAAATGGAAAGTCCGGTGGATGGTATAATTTAAGTTTTAATCGTACAACACCTGTCAGGGTTTGATCGGAAGTACCCCTTAGCGTTTGCCCAATGCGGTCGGTGGCACGCGTACCCTCCTTCCGTTTTCGTCCTGCTCCCCTGGGATGGAGAGGTCACGAGCCAGCCTTACCCACATTCCCATGGGGGTGCGCACGTGCCAACAAGACGTGCCTCCCCGATTCTAAGAAATTGACACTCCGCTTATTTTACACTAAATTTTAAATCGTTAACCAAAGGCTTTCATTGATCTTACGTACTTGATCGAATATTTTCGGGGTTGATTGTGTAAACAACTTCTTCATCACTTGATTTTTAAATTTAAGTATAATTTTACAAATTTACTAATTAATGTATAAATACCCCGAAAAACTGTATTTGTATAAACTATCTTTTTGCATAAACAAAATTTATTATGGGTATACATGGAATATCCAGCTATATACCCGTGATTCGCATTCAAATGGGTGATTAATATGGAAATTAATATGACCAAAGGCAAAACCCACTTTGGATGTCCATTATATGTATACTCATTTAGAGAAATAGCCGAAGGATGGCCTACGGCGATTTAGAAGGGATAAACGTACGCCAAAGGATCAGGATAGCAGATCGATGTTGGAAGGACACGTGCTATAATATGTATAGAAGTAAAAAGATGTAACCTTAAAGGATAACAAATTAGGCTAAAATAAGGACGTCAAAATTTTACGTATCACCATAAACAGAACGTACGGATGTGAGATTTAGTCATCATAAAAGTAATACTTTCAGTTTGAAAAACTTTCCTTTTGCTGCTTTAAATAAATGTGATAATTAACTATGTACAATATAATTAAAGTAATTATATAACTCTTCGTATTTGTTCAATAATTTAGCTTTATTGAATAATTAGGAGCCTAATACTTTACAAATTTGATTAATTTCCATAAAAAATATATATCGAGTATTAAATAAGCTTTCGTATACAAGTTTATAATTTTACTGTTGATGATAATAATCGTTAACTATTTTATTAGCTTATAGAAAAATAACATACTCAATTATATTTATTCATAGATATATACTTTTTTTAGTATCAGCAATACTGCAGATGTATTCGATTTTCGTATAAACAAGCACATTTGCTTACAGTTAAAAATTTTCTATATAAATATAAAATACTTATTAATATAAAAAAATATTAATAAAAGTTTTAATAAGTAATAAATAAAGTGTGTATATTTAATAATACTTTCATTTAATAAAATAGTCTTTTCGTTTATATATATATATATAATATAAACAAAGTAACATAACATCACATTAATTGTTATGATTAAACTATGATAGTCGAATCTATATATATATCGATTATATAAAATTGCAAAGGATAGATGTGTAAGTATATATGTATATACGTATGCTAAGCCGATCCCGAGGGATGAGTTCCTTCGAGTCACGAAAATTCTTCGCGTTCTGAAATCCTGGTAGGAAAACCCACGACAAATCTGTCTAAATCCGTCTAACTGATCTTATCGCATTTTCTATCACACACGCGTATTTGTGCGTATCCTATATGCACATTCCCGTAGTGTAAATAAATTTTCGTACACGCGCATATACGTATACACATACACATCAACAATGAGATAAAAATGGAAATTTCAGTGTAACGCAATTACACGTGATACCAAGTTTACTTAATTTTTCTTTACATCAACTGTATTTATTTGTTTATACGTAAATGTACATTGTTTAAAGTGCACGTTGCAACTATATTAGATTTAGAAACAAAGAACAATGTAAACGTGTAGTATTGCAATAACGTTTCGATATTGTACATAGACGATGAATGTGCTTGTATACGCGTGAGATAAAATGATTTAATAAAAATAATTTGTTATTAACATTGTGTTGGATAGTAGCAATCCTATTAATAACGCGTTTATCGTGAAATAATTAATATTAAACAATTCGATAAATTAGATTTGGTGCATCAACTGCGTCATTAAGATAAATATTATTAACTATACAATTATTGGATAATAAATGTGGGATAACGTTACAAAACGAAGGGAACTAAAATCGTCGAGCACTGGACGAGTAGCCGTGATAATAAAGGGTTCGAACGGACGGGTGGGTAAACCCCGAAAGGTATATATATAGAGAAGCGACGCCCTCGTTTGGTTAACGAGGCCTATTCACAAACGGGTCTCGGCATTTTTTTCGAAAGAGTCGTGCGTAAACAACTAGCAGGATATCATAGTCATCCTGTAGGATGCGGAAGATGCGAAGTAGGAGTCACTTACACGGTTACACTCGGTGCGTCAGACAGAGGGGTAGAAAGGAGGAGTGCGTAAGGAAAACGGATAGCCTGATCTCCTGGTCGTAGGGGTCCTACTAAAGCCCTTATTCGGGTCACGCCGTCACGGGGCATATCCCGAGGGTCCGCGACATACTGCCGAGTTTACCTGCCTCCCGTTCCTGTTACCCGGGAATCGAAAATAAGCCGGCAGGTATCGAACAAAGAAGCTGATTTGCATATTTTCTGGGAGGTTCCGATGCCTCTCGGCCTATGTGGTGGGGGATTCTCTCGATATCCCTCGTGAGGTTCAACGGTATATCCTATCCTGCGGATATCTCCCTGGATAGTCGTACTTTTCGACTTTTCTATTTATTTTCACTCAGGGGAAGGAAGAATACAAAAGTTGGAGATTACATAAATATTTGTTTCTATACGTTGTTTAATAATAAATAATATTTCGTTTATTTTGTATATGCAGTTTGTCGGGCAACAAAAGTTGCATCTTTTACATTTTACTTACTATAGTTTCTTTTAATGTAGTGATATTGACAGCTATAGTTATTTTTGTATGAAAATATTTGTTACCATATGTAAACAACAATCTATTGTTTATTTTACTTTTATTTATTATTAATTATTTTGTGCAGTATCACAGTATATTCACACGACAGGGCAGTAAGCCGTACTTTACCGAAATGGAATATCTTCTTCCACTGATTAAGAACATGTCAGAATCAAAAATTGATCATTTTTTATAAACAATCGAATGAATTTTTGGAAAAATTTTGAACTTCAGACTCATAAGCATATTTTAAACAATATTTTTAGATGTTTACACTGATAATTTAATAAAAAATATTTGAGTTTAAAGCTTATGCCTTTCTTTTATTAATAATTACCAACCAAAAAATTGTTTATTCAATTATTATTAACAAAATTTATTTTTTTAATCAAATACTTCAGCCTTCTTTTATGTTGTGACCTATAACCGTATGAATTTCTTCTAACTTTTTATTTAATATTTAAGATACTAAAATTTATAATTATTTACGGTAGCAAATGTATTTATATAAGTACATTTTAGTACATTACAATTTTTCATTTAGATAAGGAAATGTATTGAATTATAAGATTCTGCAAGTTGACGCACAATCTGTTAATCGTGCAGAATGTACCTATGATCGCAAAATCGGGATAACGAAAATCTCAACATTTAATTTGAAAAATCAATTCGGTAATTTATACTGTGTGGCATCCCCTTAAGATTCGTTCTAATGCGCTCACAGGTTCAACCTATGTGAAATGGATGCTACACATTAAAGACATCAAACTTCATAGGTTAAACCTGTAACGCCACGGAATTAAACTATAAACATACGCTTGGTTAGAGAACACTTCAATTTTATAGGTTAAACGCAAGAAATTTTCTCCGTGTAACATTAATGATAGTCTTTTTATATTTTAACTCTTAGACTAAATGTTTATTTTAAAAGTGAAAACAATCATTATATAAAGTTTGACATAAGTTATACTCTGCATTTTGTTATTAATTTTATGATTTTATACTGACTAAAAAATTGTTTATTCAATTATTATTAACAAAATTTATTTTTTTAATCAAATACTTCAGCCTTCTTTTATGTTGTGACCTATAACCGTATGAATTTCTTCTAACTTTTTATTTAATATTTAAGATACTAAAATTTATAATTATTTACGGTAGCAAATGTATTTATATAAGTACACGGAGAAAAATTTCTTGCGTTTAACCTATAAAATTGAAGTGTTCTCTAACCATGCGTATGTGTATAGTTTTAACCTAAGCGTATTAAGGGGATGCCGTATTACCGACATATTTTATTTTTCAAATTAAATCTTCAGTTTATCTTTATTCCAATTGTGCGTGCATAGATACATTCTACATGATTTGCAGATTGTGTGTCAACTCGCAGAATTTTAAAATTCGACATATTCATTTAATTAAATGAAAAATAGTTTGTAAAAACTGCAATGTCGGTAAAGAGTTACAATTTTTAGTACATTACAATTTTTCATTTAGATAAGGAAATGTATTGAATAATTAATGATAGTCTTTTTATATTTTAACTCTTAGACTAATGTTTATTTTAAAAGTGAAACAATCATTATATAAAGTTTGACATAAGTTATACTCTGCATTTTGTTATTAATTTTATGATTTTATACTGACTAAAGTCAACTGGCATAGGTGTCACATTTCCGAGAAACGGATCTTTACTAAACTTCAGGATATGATTTGTAGTATAAAAATATGAAGAAATCTTTTTCTCACGAAATTTATAAGAAAATAACAAAAAATTTTGCTAAAAATATCTTTGACTTTGGTTGCTTATAACTCTGAAACAAATAGAGATATGCTATCAAACTCAAGTCCAGAAGCAAGCTAAAATCGAGTACAAAATGTTCGTTGTAATTATTATATATAATAGTTCTCATTATCATTAATTTTACTGTAATTTAGTATAGTGTATACACAATAATATGGAATAAAAAATATTTAAATACACGAAATATATTTACGGTTCAAGTAAATTTACGGTTAAATCTAAAAAATGTATGTATATCCAGTATTCTATTACGCTTTATTTAAACACTGTGACAAAATTCCACTTAAACACGATATACACCATAAAGGAAAAATAAATACGTAATATGAAGTTACGGTAATAAAATTTTAAATTAAATCAATATCCAATAAAAACACAGAGCGAAATTTAGAATATGTTAATTAAACGTTATATTGTTGAAGGGTATCTTACACATTAACACGTGCGTGTATACGATTAGAATGAGGTAGTAGTTGTTTGGGATACAACGTGTTTTCGGAAGCGAGGGAGCAAAAGAGCTCCTCGTATTTCTGCTCGCCTGGTATCGGAGACGTCTGGTAGGCCTACAAATTATCCGACATTGATCGAAGCCACTACGCCACCCGTACGTCGAAAGGAGAAACAGAAAGAGGGTGGGAGGGAGGGAGAGAGAGAAAGAGAAAGAGACTAGGCGGTGAAGGTTTACGTCTATACGTTTTCATACGTATAGAATGCGAAGAAGTGACGGTACGATTTAGGAAAGGATAAGGATTGTAGAATGTGGAAGTTACTAAATTTGTTAAATGCTACTTCAGTATACCAAGGTGTTTTACCTATCGTGCTTTAATCGTTATTTTATTTATTAATTAATGATATTACTAATTAAAAATTAATAATAAAGTATATCAATGAGTGAAAGCAAATTTCTTTTTTATTATTAATTTTATTACTAAAGAAGACGGTTAATTTTTATACCTTGCACTGTGGGAAAGTTTAATAAGAAGTAGCTGCGATTAAGTTGGTAGGTCTCAGTGTAAAGGTGCTCACCTTTCCTATGTATAGAAATATTTTAATATTAAAGTGCATCAAAAATTTTTATTACATATAATTACATATTTATATCGATGAAAATTCTGTATAAAATTGTTAATGTACATGAATTATGATGACCTGAATAAAATGAGAATTGGTTAGTTAAAAATTGAGTAGTATAGAAGGGACGGATGCCATTATCGATTTGTATGAAACAATACACACATTGTAACAAACGTAATCAATTGTAATGTTTAAATTACACAAAACGAAAATGAACGCAAATATAAAAGTGGAAAACGGTATACTAAAATTCTGCGAAAAGACGACGCAAGAAAATAACTATAACTAAAGAATTATGGATAGAAAGTAGAAAAGTATGTTAGCGTTACATTTGTAAATGTCTGGTAGTAGACCGAAGAGGAGAGAAAGGAGAGGCAAAAAAAGGGTAACCAGTGACCCTTGATCATCAGGATCACAGGATGAAGTGTCAAGGACGCGTGCCGACGAGCTCCTGGCATCCCTCCGCCCCACCAAAGAACCGCAAAGAAAAAAAAGGCCACGCAGCTACATAGGGTGGAGAAAGAAGAAGTAGACTGGATTCGAGCGTGTCTCAAAGGGAGCGTGGGCTGACTCCTCGTGATCCCGTAGGAACAGGCCTCCATACCCGCAAGCTCGTGCAAGGAGAGCTTTCTGTCCGAGTCTACGCGCCGGATTCCTAAGTCCGCTCCTTATCCCACGCGCGCCTTTACGAAATCCGTGACGGAAATCCGAATTTCGCCCACACAACTTTATAGAAGCTTTACTGTCAGTTCCTCTGCGTAAACGCTCGGGCACTTCCTTCTATACATATATATTAATAAGCCAATGGAAAGAGTAGACCGCGCGTTTATTCGACGTACGTATTACGCTTTCCGGGATATTACTTTTACCTCTTAAGCTCTGTGTTAGTATTATATGGTACATTTTTATAGTACACAAACCGTCTAAAGAGCGTCATACATTATTAACAAAATTATACACGCGCGTGTAAAAATATTGATCAATTTTACACACAGATAATTCTAATTAACATTTATTCTATTTATCAATATAAAGCAAAGTATCCCGACGAGAATATTGAAATTATTTATGTAAATTACAAATAAAAATATGTATGTAAAAGGGTTTAATTATGAAAAAAGCTTTTCCAAGCATAATTAAATTTTTCTCAGTTTTATATAAAAATACTCAAGTGTAAAATAGACAGCGAAATGTCTAATATATCAAAATTAAAGGACTCAAAGTCGAAATAATGAATGTGCGCAAGTCGAGGGGTGGGTGTACTATTCGTCGATAGTTGGAGTATACACTATACAGTTGCGTGCCACCCCCTAGCCGTTCTAATACTCTGTCCCGCAAAACTCTCAGGACATCCCGGAATATTTTGACTGTGTATACCAATGTGGAACGTACACTATTGTTAGTGCTCTAATTCATATGAATATATATATAGAACGTCTTTTGGATATGATGTTATAAAATAAAATGAATACAACAGCTTGTAATTAACATCAGAGTTATAAAGAACTAATTTGATTAATAATGTAAAGTTTAATAAGTAATATTTAATTATTTAAGGTAGCTTTGTAGTCGAAGTATTCTTGATTTATTTTTTTATCAAATTCAAAATAAGAGTTAAATGCTGTTAAAAATATAGATGTGTATTAAATGTGAGTTTTTTTTAATTATTTGGAAGGAAAATAGACCTTACCGAAAATAAGATTATAGGTAATAAAACTATAACCTAAATAATATTAGATCATCATTAAAACGTGAGAAAAAATTCAAATTCGTGTTTTATTTGTATTCTGTTTACCGCCAAATGCCCAATTCATCAACACTTAAGATCAATTTCTGATCACTATTTTACATTTGATATAGGGAATATTGATTATCTTTTTTATAGATTATATAAGTATACTATTCTGATTTTCAATTTATTATTTTGATAAGATTCTATACATTGTTGATGTATTAATCAAATTTTATTTGTAACTTCAGTATAAAAATCATCAGGAACCGTGTGGTGATCAACAATTTGGTAGGTAACGGTAAATACTTCATAATTTTCGTATAACTTAAAACTATAAAAATATATATGTATAATGTTATATAATTTTGAATCTATTATAACAATTGATTTTGTACTTGCTCCTTAGTAGAAATGGCATTCTCAGAACTAGGTGGTGAAAATTGATAGTAAATATTCTGTGCTGAAACGTATTTTGGTCTATTTTCTTAAGGAGGTGGCGTACCTGGTTGGTTACCGACTGAGCAAAAAAAGATAATTATTCCTTTTATTTAAAAAAATGCGTAATTTTATATAAAATCCAAATATAGAAGCACTAAACAATTAAATAATAAGTCATTCTACAAAGTTTTAAGTCAATACAACAAAGACACCCAAAAGATTTCTGCACTGAAAATGTACGATTCTCTATGATTCTTCAGTGCAAAAATTTTTTACGGTGTCTTTGTTGTATTGACCTGGAACTTTGTAGAATGACTTATTATTGAATGAGTTAGTGCAGTTCTGTATTCGGGTTTTATATAAATTTGCGTATTTTTTTTAAATAACTGTAATAATTACCTTTTTTGGCTCGGTCGGTAACCTACCGGATATGCTACCCCCTTAACAGGTTGGGAACGAACAATTTATAAGCAATTTTTAATACAAAGGTACAATTATATATTATTAAAATAAAAATGAATAGTAGGATAATTTAAAAAAATTCGTAAAACATTTAGTAAATCAATTTATATCTAGCCGTGTAGGAAACAAGGTATATTTTTCTATAGATTAGAAAAATTATAAATTAGAACAGGGGCAAGTAACATAACATGACATAAACATGTGTCATGCCTTCCCCAACCTGTTAATACTTAATTGATATAGCGAGTATTATTTCGATACAATTTTAAATTTTTATTAATTCATTTGGTTTTGTTCAATTTATAACTGATTTATTTCATATTCGCAATAATTAAGAGGATAATTACAATTTTATTATATTATATTTAACTAAACGTGTACATTCACAAACTAAAAATTAGCTCGTGGTAGGATAAAATTTGTTACATTGAGAAGTTAAATATATGTACGTTTTTCACGTATTTTATTGAAAATTTATTTATTATTCATTAAATGTACTATGATTTGTATAGTGAAGCTTTTCATCAATGTTAAAATCATTAAAGTCATTGATTCTAACTTTTTTCCATTCTTTTTTTTTAATGAGCGCATGTTTTAATAAAAGCGTCTTAAAAAAATGATTTAATTGTTCGATACGTTATCATGTAAATCACACAATTTTCTGAATAATAAAAATTGTACATTTAAACAATATATCTGAATATTCGTGGTGTGTAACGAATTCTTGAAAACTGATAAAAAAGTTCGAAGTACAAATTACAATTACAGAGCGTAAGTTTAATCGATCGATACAACGGAGTATGCTTTTATCTTAGTATTAAATACGAGATATAGATAAAATTAACAGTCATTATAACACAACGGTATAATCACTGGATAAACATAATCTTCGAATCTTCAGCACGATTCGAGCTGTGTATGTATACAAATAACGGAGATTAAAAACACCATGATTAAAAAAAAGACGAAATGTTGAATAATGAAACCGTCATTGTATTTATAATGTCGAGTAGGAGAAGTAAAAAGATGAAGGTACATGCACGCATGTATTATAGAGGAATACTTAGCCGCATCTGAACAGTCGTAGTCGTAATAAATAATCGAAAGTAGGTAGGTAACGCATCATCATTCATCGAGTAAAATAGCGCGGGCGAGAGAGAAAAAGAGGAAGCTTTCAACGCGGTCGAGCGATTCGGGACTCGGGAAAAGTGAGAGAGGTAGTCTGTAGGTCCGGTGACAAGAATCGCTTGGCAGTCGGAATGAGCGCGAGGCTGGGATGTAAAGCTTCGCCAGGGGATGAGCCGCTTAGCCCTTAAACCCCGTGTGCTCGACCCTTCTCTCCTTCCATTCGGCGCGCACATATGCATCAGTTTTGACCGGGGCTACAAAGACCAAATCTATATATGTATATATATACGTACACTCGCGCCGAGGGGAACAAGTGCGCGGCGGACACCCACACGGAGTCACGAAGGACGGGGGGATTATCCGTCCTCTGTATTCGCGGCCCAGATTATCTTTACAGTGTGGGTGTAGCCCAAATCCTTTAGCGGCTGATACCATAAACTCGCGGGTAGCGCAACTTGGAAATCGTGCGCGCGCCTAAACGGGGCTTTTATCTCCAACACCGAGGTTTGCGCGCGTGTGCGTCCTCGGATTAATACTCGGATTATTGGAGGACGAGGCCGATCGCTCCGCCAAATCCAAAATCCTGCACGCCCGCGCACGCACGCACACACACACACATACTCCTGATAATCCTTCTCTCTCGCAACCTTTTTTTTTACTTCTACGTATGCGTATTTTGCTTTCGAATATATATACTTTTTTGTTTCATATATACCCAGACCGATCCTACGTTTTATCCGGTCGTTTCCTTTTTTATTTTTATTTTCATTGCTGTTGTTGGGGGTTCCTTTTTGGTTTTATATTGTTGTCGGTATAGGTTCGTGCGCGTTTTCGTCTTGATTCACGCGAGAACGAGAAATATATCGGTGGATCCGCGCGAACGCGGACTTGTAAGTTTTCTACGAGCAAGTTTCACATTTCACGAGGTTTCGCGTGTGAAAATTTGATGGTTTTCGGTATGGTTAAAAGGGGATTCTTTAACCTGTACGAGGGTGTGAATCAGTTAGCGCGGAATAACGTATTTCGTAATCGTCGGGTTACTCGATGCTTAACGTACTTTTGCCTCTCCTTCGGGCTGTCGATACGAAACAAACACCGTTTTTTACATTATCGATTCCTTTCCTTCACGTTTCTTTTTAATCTAGTAGACATTAATATTATTCGCCGTTACGAGTCATTAAAAATTTAGTCACACATTTACTTGAATCACTATTATTTTTTAATAATTTTGGAGTATTCTAGTATCATGTTTTATGTGTAATCCGTGTATAGATAAAAGAAAACATTTTTTCACTTTTTCTTGCTGATCCGTCATCCTCGACGTTGTCATTAATCTTCGCGAAATTTCAGCAAATATTCCTGTTTCTAATTAAATTTGAATACAAAAAAAAAGAATTAGTATAGGAAAACCACAATTAATTACGTCCAATACCACGATGTATAAATAAATTATGACGTATATATGAAACGTAGGGAGATTCGTTAGAAGGAGAAAAAGCCCACATATCCCATCACGGTCAATTTCCTCCGAAAGGAAAGAGATTCCCAACCGTCATCGTTCAAACTAGAATCCGGCATCATCATTCAAAGACGTTAGGGTCAAAAAAAAGAAGAAGAAGAAGAGAGAGAGAGAAAGAGAGAAAGCGACTTTAGGGCAAAATCCGATCGACACAGGTCGACATAAAAACGAATCCGTTTAATGCACCTCCGTCTTCCTCCCTTCTGAAACACACATACATACATATACCTACACGATTATCCTTTAACGCTCACGCACACTCGTTTATTCACACTCGCGGAGATTATTTATCCGAAAGAGGGAGAGAGAGAGAGATGGTGATCCTTCATGTGTGTACGTACGTGTTCCCGAAGCGTGAGCTCACCAAGGGATATATTCATCCTTTAATCCGGATTACCGCGTAAGGGTCACAATATCTGTCCCTTTGCCTATCCCCCTCCTAAATGCGAGTGTCTTCTCTTTCCTCTTCTCCTCCCTTGTGTACATGTACACATCACATAAAGATCTTTGGGTATTCCATGGTACTAAAATACACATGGGTACGTGCAAACGCCAGCGAATATTGCAGACCAGCTAGCTCTTTTATTTTCTTTCACCGTCTATACCTATATATACAGATTGTTTAGGGGAACTTGTTAACTTGCTCATTCGAACGGCTGATACTTCCTCCAATTTAACGATATCTATTTGCAATATGAATTTCATTACACCTTTTTTTTATTTCTTAGTGTTAATTCAGATAATTTTAAAGGGAATTCGGTTAATTTTGATGAGCTAACTATGATATTGGCGACATTTCGATGGACGAGTTACTTACTATTGGATCATATTATTATTGTATAAAAATACATACAGTTTAAATAGTCTCATTGATTTGTCACTACAATACAAATTTTCTTTACAATTAAATTTACATGACGACAAAAATTGGATAAATATTAATTAAGATGTATTTATACGGCTACACATTTATTTAGTTATACGTTCCATTAAGCAGTTGCGTAAATCATCAATGGAAAATTCTTTGCTTTGACAAAAAGTGATATTACGCGCACGTATAAATGTAGAATTATTTAATTCGTATAGGTAACACTGATACATCGACGCTATAGAAAAATTAATACAAAAATCCCTCGTATGTTTTATTGATTTATCGTACGTCAAAGCGATGTTAACTATAAACACAGTTTAATAATGAAATGTATATTAACTTCCCACAAAAATGACGTGTACGATAAATTATATAAATCTGAAATAATTAATAAATCACGAGGAGAAAAAAAGAATGCGAAAGCTCATAGGACATTTTGGAGGAAACAAAGTGCGTGGAAAAAATAAAAGGAAAAAGAAAGCGTATAGTGAGGAGAGTGAAGGTAAACAAAGTGAATAGTCATTACACGGGAAACAATCTCTCGTCTCTAGCGTATCCATTTAATCACATCGATCGACTGCATCGTCCACACCTTCCGCCCGGATGCACGCGTATATCCCCTCAGCCTGTTTCCCTCATGCTCAATCTCCTCGTCCGGCTCATTGTCCTTGGGATCCATATATCCCACATATAGGCGTGGATGTGTGTGCGTGCGCGTGTATCCCCCACCCTTGACCTCGAGCCTCCTCGTCAAGCTCCTTACCCTATACGTTTCGTACCTCTATACACGTACACGTATATATACACCTGGTTACGTAAGCATACTCGCGGCTCATCCCCATTCGTGCGAGCAGATAAGTAAATCCCGTCGAGAGTAGAGAGAGAGAGCACAGGATGGCTAGGCACACACGCACACACATACGACCAAACAACGGTTGGGTATATACGTAAGCCCTCCTAATCGGCTAATCGCAAAGGGAGCACGCTCCGGAATACCACCCGGAAAAACGAGCCCGTCTACGATCTTTTCTTTACTTTATTTTTTCTCTCCCTTTACTCTCCTGTACGTCTATATCTGTCTACGAAGTGTCAACTTTTGTCCGTATGGTTTTAAACAAGATTCGCATTGATCTACGAAAGGATACGCAATACCGTTATCGTTACTATTTTTATGTGTAGGAATTAATTTTTTGTATATACATAGGAAAGTGGTCGAATTAGTGGTTGTATAGTGGGGAGATTGAGCTTTTGAAACATCTGCGCGTCACGCATTGTTACAATATAGACGTGTTTCGGTGACTTTGATATCGATGATAGTACTGTTTGATAATAATGAGCTTCTTTTGTGACCTACTTGCACTCATTTAATCCGTAGACTAAAATAAAAAAAGGCTAATTCCATCTATAAATATCTATAATAATTATATCATGAAACTTACGTATTTATACAAGACAAAATATGCAATCATCAAACGACATGTATTTCAAAATTAAATGGATGAAACAAAATCTATCAATATCAAAATGTTGAACATCCCGAAGTGCAAATAATTGAGCGCGGCATTATATACAAAATAATGTAAAGTAAATGAATGGAGTGTAATTGAGGAAATAAGTAAAAAGTAAGAAGAAAAGAAAACCCATCGTATCGGATTACCCGATGCAGAGTCTTTTACGTGATGTTTCAATTTTAAAATCGTCGAACGACGAAGAGATTTAAAAGATATACGTATATATATGTATGTATATATATATATATATATACCCCGTGACGCGTGGACTTGTCCCAAGGAGACGAGAGGAAACGGGCTAGTCTTTATTTATTCGAGTTTGAGATACGAAATCCGCGAGATTAGCTTGAATATGGAAGAACGAACGACATCATTTACCTGCCATTATCGTTCATTATTTCCCTTCGCAAATTTTAAAAAGATGAAGGAGTCATTAGCGGAATAAGTCGACTAATTGATGCAAAAACACACGCGGATTATCGTACTCCTCGGTTAAATCCGATGCGCGAGCCTCGGTACCTTTCGCCGGTAATAATTAGCCCTCCAAGCATCATTTTAATCCGTAAATGCTATAATCCGTTAATACCTTAATCCAGAGACTAATGCCCACCCCCCTTCTTCCACTCACCCTTCTCTCGACTCTCGTGTACTTTCTTTTTTCTTTCTCACAATCGCAAGAGAGATTTAATCGGATATAAAAAAAGAAAAAAAAAAGAAAATAAACGGGTAATCCACATTCGCTCAAAGGGAGGTATCGAGTAATATGGAATATGGTCATCTCCTTTTTTTTCAATCTTGGTACACTCTTACGTCACGTGTATCCATTTTATCGATATTTTACTCTCTTTCTTTTTAATCATAAAACTGTCGTTATCGGGATATTATATATTATAACAATGCAGCTTTCCTGCTTTTTTCTTTTAATTACGCAAACCAAGAATATTTAATTAACATAATATGCATTATTATTGTGAATTATTATTTCATATGATAATCTATCGTCTTAAAAAAATTTTCCGCGAGCTTATCGACTTTCGTAAAACACAAACGTTATTAATTATGCACTTCAATAATTAGCGCAGTTACGATTTCTGTGAAAATATTTGGATTAATTTTTTTAAATATAGTATAAAAAATTGTGTTCTTTTAGATTATATGATTTCCCAATGTATACCTATATGTTACGAAACTTAACTAAACCCAACAAAAAGAAACTTTCTGATCTTTCTCACCAGTTTTTGATGTAACCGCTCCCTTTGTATCGTCCAAGTTAAATACAGCGTAACGATCAACAGTAATATACATTTCACTTAATAAATGAGAAACTCGGGATTTTTCACGAGCGTTTGATTTTCTTTTTCACGAAAAAAAGTCTTAATCCTTTTGGGGTGTCTTAAACGATTCTCGTACGGTTCTGTGGTTCTTTGCTTTCCAACCCAGCCAACGCAGAAGGTTATTTAATTCGTTTGCGCTTCAGATATATGATCCTGTATAGACAGCTACCCTATTTTACCTACAATCGGATCTTTTTTTCGGGGTCACCATTCACAATACCTCGTACATCAAGAAAAAAATGCAAAAAAAAAAAATTTCTTTTACAGCGGGCAGGATTTTTTTGTATACTTACATATAGTTCAATGTTCGGATATAATTGATATTTAGGTAAATGTAATGAAGTAGGATTCTTACCGGAACCAGGTGCTGATTTACTAAGATCAAATCCCTCCTGCTTAGGACTAGCGTTGAGCTCTTGCTTCAGATGCTGATTGTGAGCAGCAAAAGGTTGCACCGAATTATTCGCAATGGATGCGTTGATAGGGGCAGTTTGTGCCGAATGCGCACCGATACTAGAAGCTGGTTGATGAGCCGTCGTCAAATTTTGCGATTGATTTTGAGACTCTCGTTGCTGAGATTGCTGAGCTGGCTGAGTTGTTTGAGATTGAGAGGTAGGTGGGCTTCGAGGTAACGAAGGCTCGCTGCTCGGTCGCGAGGGCGGCGATGCTTTGTGCGTCAATGCCAAAGCCTGGCTCTGCAACAATTAATGGTCAAATCTATATTACGCTTTTATCTCCACAACTATATATGTAACATTCGTATCAATTTTAAATTTCGAGTGCGCGCGTTACGTAATGTAACGTCGAAAAAAATATAAATAAACAAGGAGATAAGGGGATATATACTCATCGTTAAATAATATAAACTATATCTACCGAGAACTATAATAAAAATATATCGAATCTTCGTTGTACATCGATCCGCGGCGATATCGACTATCAAAAATCTCGGATCTATCACGTATATGTTGGTACATCTTATTTACAGCACTGACGATATTGTCATCGGCGCCTCATCGTCCGAGATATATTGCAATAATTAATCAGTGATTTTAACGCGGCGTCTCTTTCAATTAATCCGTGATTATATTAAAATACACGTATATGTATACCTACAACCACGACAGGAACACGGTCGAGATTAGATTTATATATATATACGTATACGTATATACACACACGTGGACATTTATTTCGAATCGAAGATGTTAAACACGGGTTATGATAAGCGCGTAGCTGTATTCGATCTTGGTATAACATCGTATACATCAACTCGAACTGTTGAGAGATATATAGACGAAGACCGACTAGCGAGATATTCGATGGAAACAAAAGCCGTTGGGGGGCTTAATTGTTACATGTGAGTCGCGGCGTTTGGATTAATCGGTCGATATTTGACCGTCCACACAAACACAAACCGCGCGCACACATTCCACGTGTATACGAGAAATAATAATCGACGTGTCTGCGCGATGATCTCACGATTGTGATTCTAACCGAGTGTAAAGCACGATTATTGCGATTAATGTCGCGGCTTTAATAATAAACCCAAACAGCTGGTCTTTTCTTTTTCTCGACTCGATAAGTTAAAACGTTCTTGAAAAACCGAGAATTTGTCAAGTTAATTGTAAAGCTTTTCATGGGATAAGAGATGGATTAATCGTTGGATAGAAATCACTTATTTTTTTTAATTCTTGAGTGTCGTTTTCATTAGATTAATCAGTATTTCTTTCCTTGGTAAATTAATGCTACGTTCAAAATAAACGATTATTTTTGTTACCCGTATATTATTATTTTATGAATTAACATTTTTAATCAAAATTAAATACATATATGTATATGTATATGGTAATAGGTATATATTTTCGATATACGTGATGTATTTTTTTTGGTATGCATTTGTTTAATCCCGATAAATATCTGCAATTATAACAGATCGACCTCCAAGATGTGAATTTAATTTGAGATGTCATTTCCTGTAAATATTGATAGGTTATATATATGTACACACGAACATGTACGCATACGTGTATTTCACGAAGAGGTTCCAAGTATACTGTGGCAAAAATTAAGTGATCGAAAATAATCAAGTCTAAAATTTAACCTTTTAAATTCCTTTCTCCATTTTAATACGCTATATCATCCCATTAAAGCTGTTATTTATATACACATTCTAATGTATCAGAATACGTCAAATTAGATATTTTAGTAGACGCGCACATATAAATATTTCAAGTGGATTTTGGCATACCGTAATTAAAAACTTAATTGTTATTCACACGTGTGGGATCAAAAGAGTCGGTAAGATTAATGACCAAAAATATGAAGGAACGCCAAGCAGTAGACAAGAGTTTAGTTAGAGCTTAAGTGTATATATACATATATAAATGGGTAACTCGTGCAAGTGCGGGTGATGCGTGAAAAGAGGCGTGAGCGGAATTAAAGGCAGATGATCTAAGCGTCGACGGCCGATGAAATCTGAGCGCACGTGCTTAATTCGCGCTTCGCGATCGCGCGCGTATAGTGGACTTAGATTTATGTACACGAGAAGAGAGAGAGAGAGAGAGAGAGAAGAGACGCGCCTTAACGCTCCGCAACGGCTAAGCCGACCCTCGTGTCAACTAGGGTCAACTGGGTCCAGAATGCGACGATCCGAGATGCGTTCCGTGTAGTCTAGTGTATATATCCCACTATACACTACGACACGCCAAACTGCGATTGCACCAATCTATATATATATACGTATACTATCACGACTATCTTCCTTATTTTTGGACGTGGATGCGATTGTCGCTTCTATTATGGTTATTCTTAAGTATATCTAATAAGATACTAATTTTTAGTTACACGCGGGATGTTAGTCACTTTTTCACTCAGATAACACAATAATAAATTAATTATATTTTACTATGAACTCGAGTGAAAAAAAGTATAGCGACCTCAAAATAATGAAGTATAACCTTTATAGAAGTAGTAATTTACAAATTACTCGGGAATTCGACAAACGGAGTAGCAAAAAATTTTTTTTAAAAAAAGAAGGTACTTCTTCAAAGTTAAATTTGAACGATCCAGAAACTTCACATTCCCATCTGTGTTACGTTTCGAAAAATCATCTCTGGATTCTGATCCATTAAAGGACGAAAACCGCAGAAGGACCAAGTTGCGTTGTTTATCCTCAAGATGTGTATATATATATGTATAAGAAGCCGGTCCAAGATCCCTCGAGTTTTTTCTCTTTCGACAAGATTGTATACGTCCCCTGGGCAGCAGCAGAGCTACTGTTTCGGGAGCCGCGTGGTATGCGCGCGCAAAAAACACGTCGGACCGCCGTCCCTTTCTCTCTCGTTTGCCCGGGAGCGACACAAGTGCAGAAGAGGACCAAGAGAAAGACGATGAATTTCGATTCGAGCCAGGAGATTGGTGTGTGTCTCTCTCTCTCTCTCTCTCTCTCTCTCTCTCTGTACGTGTATGCGTGTGTGTGCGTGTGACGATGGATTCTTTAAATCGTTCGTGTGCCTCTCGGACCAAAAGTTAAGATGGCTACGAGAGTTTTTGATCAACGGTGAAATTTATTTTTATTTTATTCGTATTCACCTGTAACGACAATTAATTAGAATACGTGCCTAATATGGTTGATATACGTTAATTAAACGAAATTCTTATCCGTAATTCTTTTTCCTTCTTGCAACTACTACGAAATGCTTATTTAAGTTCAATATCATTCAAAAATGTATTAGATATATATTTCATCTAAACAATTTTGTAATTAAATAGTAAAATATTATTTAAATAGTACTCGTATCGTGCTGTAAGTAAATGCAAATAGCGTCACTATAGGAAAAATCGCGAAATGGATAAACAGTTGAGATATAAAAATTCGAATAACAACGAGACGTGTACCCTTAAATGATATAAAATGGTTGATTCGTAACTAAGAAACAAAGTAGAAGAAAAAGAAAAGTCAAAGGAAGAATAAAAAAAAAACGAAGAAGAAATTCAATAACCTGTCAGGAGGTATGGGCATCGTGTGGCAAAATGACCGAGACAAACGATTGCCTAAGGGATCAAGAAGGACGAAGTACGAGTATATACACACATGCACAACTCTAAGTAGTTCGTTTCTCTCGTAGGTCGAACGAGTGCACGTTCCTCCAGCAGCATACCTTCAAAGGAGAAAGAAAAGAGAAGCAACACGAGATAAAGTTGATGAGTAGAGAGAGAGAGGGAGATGGCCGAATCACAATATAAGAGGAGATGAGAAAGCGACAAAGAGAGTAAAAGATAAAAGCACGAGGTAGGAGAAAAGAATGAGTATACTCACGTGGAGTGGAAGATGGAGGAACCTGCGAAGGAAAGAGAATACCAAGAGATGTAAGATGGGGGCAACAGGTGGATGGGGTTAGCGGTTTATCCAGCTAACGCCCCGAGTGATATCTCTCGAGCTTCCTAAGACCGCTCGGGGATGAACCTTCTGCATCTATATCTACACGTCTATAACATTTTCGAACCGAGTATCTTCCTTACCTCGCTAAACGTTTTATATATATTTATCTTGTTTTTCTTTTCTTCTTTTTTTCTCTTTACTATTTTACACACAATTTTCTTATTTAAACTTCAATTTCGATGCACACTAGTGGTTTACTTACGCTAATCTTGAAATTTTACAAATAAATCACAGTATTTTATTATCCAACGCCGCAAGATTCGATAACAAATATTAGAAATTAAAATAATAATATTATTTTTAAACGAGAGGTACGTATAATCAAAGATAAAATAAATCTCTCTTTCATTGTTCTTTAACCGTTTCAGTTAAATATTGACAAATTGAAAATTTATCTATTCTATATATAACGATAAAAACGGTGTTTTCCATTTTACGTGAACCAGTGAACCAGTTATCAAATTACCCATATTTATTATGTTGTCGTAGGTAAAAAGAAAAACGAAGCCTATCTAATGACGTATCTATGGAAATGTTTCAATACACTCGACGTATATTTGCACACAAAATTTGTACTTGAACATACTTATATACATATATATATATGAATAATATATGTTATATATGTATATATATATATATGTAATAAAAATAAACGACGTCCTCGTGTTTGCGCAAAAATTTAATCTAAAATTCAACAAATAAAATCGCGGTAACGATTATTGAAAAGTAAATTCAGCCGTTGTATCGTAATGGGTAACGATTGTGCCCTGACCCAACCAATAATTGAACGCTGATCGATTCAAACAAATGATCTAATATGCAAACGCGATCCGCTTAAATTACTCGCGCGCTCTCCCGAAAAGACGTCATTGATATTTGGCAATTGAATGACTCTGTGCGTCATAACGTATACTTTAATCATGGATTTAGATTTAATGTTTGAATCCTAATATACATACATAACTTTTCAATCTTTGACTCTCTGTTATTGTACCATACGGCTAATCTACGCCTTGTACATAGAAATACTTATTACGTCAAAATTATTTTGTTGACATATATGTATATATATATATATATATATATAACCTATATAAATATACGTACACCGAGTTAATTGATAAAGAAATTTTATGTAATGATGCAGAAGTAATAGATAGATTTAACATAGTTTTTCATTCGAAATTATGGATATTATGCACGGCTTGCGTAAATCTTACGATTATAAAATATTCAAACTCGATAAAAATATTGATAATGGAACTCTTTCAAAACATCTATGTATGTATATTTTTAAACAGTTTCGGAGAAATTAATCTTAGAATTGATAATTATTATATGTATTTATATCGACCATTGTAATGTAAAATAATATTTATTTTCTCTCTATTAATGTATACTTAGCAAATCACATTCAACTAAAGTTGATTATCATAACTCTGCATAAATTAACTAATGGATTTCATAACGTGTATTCTATAATCTAATTTTTGGCATAGTACAATAAATAAAGTCTAATATATTTATATAATTGAGACATTTCATATTTTTGTACTCTGTAACAAAAACTGGGAAAGTTTATATAATATTTAGCTGAAATAAATATACTTCGTTAATATTAATTAAAAAAGACTTTCGCAACAATACAAGATGGTAATTTAACGCCTCGAATGTATGCAAAAATGATTAAAATTAAATTACATTTACATCTGTGTAGAAAGGAATATATTTTAGTGCAAATCAAAATATTTTCTATTAATGTCAACTAATTATCAAAAAAGCCAACAATCGGAATCGACGATCTCTGTACATGTAGTACAGCTTTAAAACATTTATTTTAATTTAATCTCGCACTATTAGTTTCTATTAGTAATTATTAAATATTAGTACTTTAACCTAATTAATTAGGCAGTGAAATTAACTGAAACTGGTGACGGTACTTTCTCAAAAATGAATTTGACTAACTCTTCGGTAGTTCTTCGAAAGATTTTCTTTTAAATATTAACCGACTAATTTATTTATAATGACTAGTCGACTCACCATTTAAAATTGGCTATTCTCTACCAAACGATTACGATAATACAATTACAGGGATCTTATACCATTCAACCCATAAATTTTATTTAAAACATTGAATTAAAAACCAAAAACAATGCATTGCAGATAGTTTATGAAATAAGAGAAGTGACAATTCTCATTTTGAAAAAGGTAAAATCATTATTATAATAATAAATGAATAAACAATTTTTGGTCGGTAATCGTAAGTAAATCGGTATAAACTTTAATTTTAAACATTATATTGTAATTAGCGATTCAAAAATCTTAACATCTTGGGTAAAAGATTTTTTCAAACATTAATTTCTTTCTTTATAAAAAAACGAAGAATGCCCATTTCCTGAGTTCATCCTCTTAAATCCAAAAATTGACATTTTTGTAATTGGTTTTAATGTCCCTTTAAATAAATATTTCTTTATATCAATTAAATATTATATTGTCAAATGTTTTTTTTAAATTTCGTTTCCGTACCACATCAGCATAAATCATTAATTCTTAAAAATGTATCTTGCTCTAGTATTTTAATTTATGCGTGTCCACATAAGGAGCGATAATTTAGTACATTGGATCAGTTTACGAGCAACGGTGGTAAGCCAGAATATTTACAGTAAAAATCGAGAGAAAGAAAACTGTGACTCGCGCCCTATCAAAATATCGGATGACAGATATCCGCCGCTAATTGGAGCCGTTCGCACGAAGATAATCCGCGGATCGAAACATCCGCGATTAAGTTACGTAAATCGTGTCCACTTCCTTTCTTTTCGCAAGTGTCAAACTAATGTTCTCTTCTATTCGTCGACGTGTAAAAGATTAACAAATCAAGAGGTGTATTTTATACATCGGTAGTAAAGATCATCACCGAAAGAGTGAGAAAGTATAAGACAATGTTGGATCTGATGAAACAGCAAAGTGGATGCCCGGAAAAAACATAAAGAGAGGAGACCGTGGCTATAAAGGGAAGAGGTAAAACTTTAGGTTAGAGATAAAACAGAATGGAGAACAAAGTGTCAGAGCTCATTGTGGCAGGATGTATATAATAATAACAATAATAATAATGCTGTTTAATAATGTCTCTGCTTTTGTTTTGAAATACGTAAAAGTATTAGATTATAAGAAGGTTGAATATAATGTACAGATAAACCGTTGATTAGACGTATAAAGATTTAATATACTCGAGATGAGATAACGGCTTTCATAAGAATATATGTGTAATCCTTCTCTATTTATATTTTCGAATGAAATTGGTCACTTCACCATGAAGATTAATAATTATATACGTCTATTAAAAATAAAATTTAAATAATATTTGAAAAAAAGAGCTTATTAAAAAATTGTTATAACACGCGTATCTATATTATTATGTAAAAAAATCAGAAATTTTAAACATTGAATGTATCGATCAATTTGATTAGATATATACATATTATCGGTAATTATAAAATTGCGTCTTTCTATACATATCGTGTTAAAATCACTTAAAATAAAAAGTATAGAGGTATGTCCGTCCGTAACTCTTATGCAATGATCACTGTGACAGCTAGGGAATAATATTAATCGTTATCATCTGATTCTCGGAGATGGCATTCCACCGAGACCTCCGAAACGAACGTCAAGCCCTCTCGGAAAGCCAGAGTGTTGTTTAAAAAAAGGTATGGTGAGAGAGAGGGAGAGGGGGGGGGGGGAGAGGAAAAAGAAATGACACGCTAGAGAGGAAGTAAGAAGAGGGCGACAGTGAGGTATGAAAAACAGGAAGAGGGAAAACGGACGGCTCGGTCGATTCGACGTATCGACTTGGTGCGGCCCACATGGCCGGATAGATAGATTACAATGATTCCGGACCAACGTGGGGTGGTCAGTCAGCGTGACTGCCGCCCTCGGCACAATACCGCGTTAGTCGGCAAGGTATATAACGCATGTGCGCATTACGCGCAATTCAGGATTCTAGGAGGAGCCAGCCCTGGGCGTATCCTTAAACGCTCGGCGGGGACGATTCCGCGAGGACGGACCCTCGTTCCGAGATGTATATACGACGACGGATTGATTGAAGCCTGATGGCTATATACGATGAAATTCGCGCTCGGGTTAGTTACTATTCACCGCGAACAAAACCAACGATTTGATGCCGGCCGGTGTCCTCCTCGCGATCCTCTTTTCCATTCGGTCACTCATTCGCGGAAATTTTATTATATATTTTCTTTATATACTTTTATTTCGCTTTCCGTTCATTATTCAAACGCTACTCCTTGAGAAAACCCTAATTATTGTTACGTAAGCGCTTCGTTATACGAGCCGGTGCACGTTTTACCTTTGGTAAAATTTCTTATTAAATGTATAAAAGACGGCTGCGCGAAACAAAAATATTTCAAAATAAAATAAACGGCGTTCCGAAGGATCACGCGCGTATCGATTTATCCTTGTATATAAAGTATAGCTTTCAAAGGATAATATATATACGTATAACGTGCGAGAAGCCGTTACTTTAAGATTTTTCGGCGGCACAATCGACGAAACTCGTTGCGTGTTTCTTTTCAACGCTCTCAATGATACCGTGCGCAAGTTCCTTTTGCGGTTTTTGTTTCTTTTTTTTTTATTCCGCACATAGCACGACGTGAAAACGAAGGAAAAAAAATGGGGGAGAAAAGGGGCGGTCGATGAATTTGTCGAGGGCAATTATCGGTCTTTCGAAAATCGGTCTTTTCAAGATCTTTTTTTACTGGTGTAATGGACTGGTTTTTAGCTCGGTAATTTGTGAAGTAATCGCGCAAAATTCTTATAACCACGTGCAAAATCCTCTCTCACTCTTTATAAAATTTTCACACGTATATATAGAATATATACATCTCGAGCATGTTTCCTTTGCAATTTGGAAATTCTTGGTACGATTATAAGTCTATATATGTATACTTTGTAAAAGTAGAGCAAAAAATTATGTCATTTTTTGTTACATCTCAAATTTGACTTGGTTTGTAAAAATTCAAATTTTTTCGTCAAAATTTGAAAAAAAAAATTTTTAATTTTATCAATCATATTAATACATTTTACACAATATGTCGAATGACCATCGAGTTGTGAGATATCGATTAAAAATTATGAAAACCAAAAATTAAATGAAAAACTAATGCGCTATTAAATATCATTACAAAATAGGAAAATTATTTTTTCGGAAAATTGCATTTGGTCAACGTACAACAAAAATTTTACATCACATTTCATAAAAAAAATAATAACGTTCGAATGTATGTATGTGTATATATATCTCTTACGTACTCAAACCAAATAAATCAGCTTATCATTGATTAGTTAAACTACTAATCCGAACTGCCATATAACATTCATTATAAGACAAGATTTACGATCGCTACAAAGCTCGGGAGAGAAAGAGAGAGAGAGAGAGAGGGAAAAAAAGCGTAAAGGCCATGCACCAAACGACGAATTATCTCGAAACTCGTATAAACATAAAAACGGAAGTGTTTTCGTGAAATTTCGTCAGCGAGTCGTCGGGCGCAAGTATAATCCCTCCGAATCAAGTTGCTTAGCAAACACACGAAAAGGCAGAAGGAGGAATATAAATAAACGCGGACGTTTCAAGAAATTCCTCGTGAACTAATAAAATTATCCCAATAAATAATTAACCATAATTACCAAAATTGTTAAAAAGAAACGAAATAAAATTTGAACGATAAGATATAATATAAATGGAATAACATAAAAAATCAATCAGGTCGAATAATAATCCTTAAGGAAAGAACAGTGCAACAATAGTATAGACGATGATGATGATGATCGTATATATATATATATATATATATATATATATATATATAATTCGTAACTCGTATAATAATTCGTCCGTGAAGAGGTCAAGTCAAAGGCGGTTCGCGTCACACAGACGCACATGTGCACACAGACAGATTGTTACATAGACCCGTGCGATCGTCTTCCGGTTCCACGGGAGTAAAGCAACGAGTCGTTGGTGCACAGGTAACTGGATTAACGGATTACCGTCCATGTCCCGGTGACTGGGCACGCACGCGGACCCTTTCTACGCGCACTTTATCTATATATATACATATATATACATATATACGTTATTCTTTTATTCTTCTATAGCCGTCTCAACGGATTTCGTGCGTGATCGATGATGTCGCTCGATTTGTAACCATGTGCGATGCTGTGGGAAATCGCGGCTCCTCGATTTATAGCTATACACATACAGTCTGATGCTCATTTTTATGCATGATGGGTTTGCGTAATTTAAATTACGCCCAATACGATTTTGTAAAAATAAGTAATATTGAATTGCTCTAAGTAATCGTAGATTTATAATAATCGATAAATTAAAATAAGATATAATTCGTGCGATGAATTACTGAATTTGTTTCAAAGAAGAGAATTGCTGTATCGTACAAGTAAATAATGCAGCCGGTCGATTATCTTGTGTCATTAACCACTTTTTTTACCGATCCCGACGATGTATCATTAAAATATAACATAACGTATAATACATTTCAATAACGTTTTTAACGATTGAAAATTATTCAATTATTGGCCTATTTACTGAAATCGCAAGTATAACTCAGTAGCAAATCCGAATAGAATATCATTGCATAAAATTTAGTGAAAAAGCTGTTTGCCTTTTACATATATAGTATAGAGGTATAATCTATTTTTAAATTTTTTGTAAACGATATAGTGCATTCGTATATATCATACATCGTTGGTTAAACTACGCAAAATTTATTTAAAATTATAAAAGAGTGAGAGAGAGAGAGAGAGAGAGTAAAGACCCTTTGAATAGCATAACACTTGAAAAAAGTGAATAGAGCTATTAGGTCGAAATCCATATGTCGAACGAGGGAGCTTTGATAAATGAAAAGTGAACAACTAAATCCCGGTAATACGTAATCGCGGCTCGTTAACGATCGCGCGCCGATCGAAAAGCGCCCTCCCCGAGATCGTGGTCTCTCGTCGCATGCATCGTGGTTGCGGCAGGAAGAAGGCAGGAGCACATCCGTATCGTGGTCAGAACCCGTGACTCCCCCACCTCGACCCCCCCTCTCCCCCCTCTCACCCCACCCGCCTATGTCGAGCACACGTGTGTCCCTATCTATGTGACCGTTTGGCTCTTTGGCTCTTTGGGTGTTTCGGTGTTTGGGTGAGCGAGCCAGATCCGCCCGCGGTTTTATCAAGGATTATCCTTCCCTACCTATCTCTCTCACTCTCTTTGTGCATTTCGCACACTTTTTCGTCTGCACATACGAGACCGTTTCAGAGGTGTGTTTTCGACGTCACTCGAGCGGATCGCTTGGTGTGGGTGCGCACAGATGGACGACGCTTTTCGCGTCTCGGTTTCGAGTACGACCCATTTTCCAGTGCTGATTTCGCGCACCGACGTTAAAGAGCTACTGCGCTCCGGGATTTGACGGTTTATTGGACGTATTTTTGGGTGTGGTTACATATATGCCTTTGCCAAAACAGTACTTTTATTTTACCTTCGGTTTACAAAAGTTTAATATATAGAAAACGTTTTTTCTTTTTTTTTTCAATTAATTTGGAATACGATATATATTAAGTTTAAACTAATTATAGAGATAGTTTTTTTTGAGACATTAATTTTCATTACATTAAGAAGATGCATTGGTTTGAAAATTATCGAAAAAATCACAACGAAAATATAATAGAATGAATGCATCTAGAGTTAAATAATAATAACAATTATTCAATGGCTACGTTGTTATTTAAATTCATCGGAAAATATACATATATAATACATCGATTAAATTATTACACAAAAAAATATATTCTTTACACACACATATATATATTAACAGTTACGTAAAATATATGCTAAAAATGAACAAAAATAAAGCAGCAAATACCATTAAGATGCACAATTACTGATAATTCAAGAAATCGTAAAATATCTTGATAAATACTTATAAGAAGAGCCTTATATTGTCGAATAACAGATTTGCTTAAAATTCAGTGACATATTTTATGATACGAAATTACGAAAGAAACGAAAGCACCTTATTTGCTCAAAATTTCTCAAATTATAATGTCATTAACGTGCTATTTTGACAAAATGAAATCAATTACACATAAATTGTACAAAGACTAATAACCAAAGAAGAAATCAAATTAAATAAGACTGGGTTCTCTTACAAGAAAGCTGTATTTAATTTTTATATAAATATAATATGTAACCTAATTTAATGTTCTTGTAAATGTACTTAAAAATCATTTATTTAAATAATCATATCCCCTAGCTCTTTTAAAATGATAAAAAAATAAGAATTGTGTTTATTTTTTTTAAACGCACACCTTGCATCGAACAGTTTAATTTTATAAAATATATGATTTTATTTTATCTCGCATATATATATGATATAACTTTAATACAATAATTTATTGATAAAAGAAATATGAAAAAATATTGTTGCGCAAAGAGCAAAAACGGGATAAAAGCAGCGGGTAAGAAAATACACATGTAAAAAAAGAAAGCGTGTGAACAGAATAAAATCAAGTGAGAGTGTATGTATACATAATTCGCACAACACTGAAAAATATAAAGAAAAGCATCGAATTAGTAGCAGCGTGGGGTCTCGGCCGGAAATCACTGGGGTGGCCAATTGGCTGTGTAATGCTCGAGAAGGGGTTGGTCGCCTCTGGCACCCACTCGAATAACCGTTCGCGTCACCCCCGCGAGGAGTCCTCGATTTGCCTGAATTTACCCTTAGCTTTATTAGCATTTAAGGGACGCTGGATCATCGTTAAGGGATGATCCATTGCCTCCTTCTATTTCTATTTCTCTTTCTCTTTCCCGATGAATCGTACAGATATATATGGATGTATATTTTTTTAAAGAGGGGTACGGTTATTGCTTTGCTTTATCGCGACATTATTTATGCGTAAATAACGGAGGAGCAGTGGTAAAGAAGTAACCACAAATGTTGTCAATGAAAATATTGTTTTACGATGTTTGCATTTTAATGACGTTCAAGGGGTTGAATTTCATTGTTCAACAAAGGCTTACAATTTATTTTATCGTCTATGTTGATTTTATTTGCGCGAATGGAAATGTAAAATATCAATGAATAAACTATTATGAAAACTTTGCACGCTCAAGTATTCATACGATAATTTAAGAAGAAAAATTTTGATTTGATAGAGCGTCACGCGTATGCTCAAATTTTACAAAAAAAACAATCGCTAAATCATCGAGTGTAAAGATAAAGCATTATTAAATGAAAAAAGCGAGACCATCTGGAAATAAAAAGATCCACAACGAGACGTCGATTAACTAAACCTTCCAATAAATGATAATCGATTTTTAATCAAATATACTTATTCATACGTGGATATATAATTCTATGTGTGGAAGTTTATAGAGTAAAAATTTATCATCGCGAAAATCTCGAAACGGTCGAGACGAAAGAGTTAGACATCCTGTGCCGAGAAGCGGACTACACGCACATACGTCCTTGAAAATGGAGCGCATCCTATGTCACATGGGAGTCCCTTGCCGAATATAAAACCATATACATACGTCGATCGGGGCTACTCGATTTACCTGAACCTGATCGTTTTTCGTGTTGGCAGCCACCCAGGCTTCGGCGAAGGTCTCCATCGCGCTCTGAAAATCCATCACCCGATTCCGAACCCTCGTACCAATCTATCTTTCTCTCTCGTTCTCTCCTCTCTCTCTCTCTCTCTCTCTCTCGTTCACTGTCTTGGTGATTCGTCGGATATTACGGAAGCTGCCACCGCCATTCGTGCAGTCTCGTTTTACGGTTCAACTTGTTGGGTCTCGAAAGTAACGACTGCGAGAGTCATTATTTTCGGCGCGGCGATTCAATTAGTAAATTCAAATAAATATACTTTGCGTCAAAGAGAGGTCAACAGGTATAATTAAACCGCACACTCGAAGACACTCGCGAGATACTAGAAATGTAACAAAAATATACATAAATGTAGGATAATATAATCACTCGGGTATATTGAATCCTAGTGTTATTGAACGATCGTTGCCACACATCCACTGTGGATAATCCATAATCGAGAATCACTGTGCAACCAAAGCGAGAGAGAGAGATACGCACTACATGATGGTGAGTACGAGGAGGTACCGCACATTGAACAATCGAAAGTTTATAAAAATGTCAACCAGAATCACGTGCCAACGTCTGCATCTCTCCTAAGGTTAACCGATCGGTGTGTATACGTGTGCGTACGGCCGTATGTGGGTTATAGGAGAGAAACGAAACACGCGCGACGAGGTACGAATCGTGCGGCGTTCGAGCCGCGACTGAGGCAAAGCCAAAGTTGCGCGCTCGGCGGTCGTCGGTCGTGCGGTATACGGCGATCGTCCCTTACGCGGGCGCGGGCGCGCGCGCAGTTGCATACCCACGCCCGGTGCCACCCCCACCGCCGTATCGAAATCCTCACATCCTCACCCCTTCCTCGCGCGGTATCTTTGCGCCGCGAGTGTCTCACCGGGCGGTTATCTGGGCTAGAGTCCGGTGAGACGATGCCTTGGTCGGATTGGCTGGGAGTACTCTCGGGGGCTGTACCTCGCCCTCCGAGATAAGAAGGCTGGCCAAGAGGTGGAGAGGATAGGGGAGATTAGACTCCTCGGATGGAGAAGGGATGAGGGATGCGCTTTCCACTTTATTTCTTTCTTTCTTTCTATCTTCTTACTTTTTTTACTCTTATACACCTCCCCACCCCACACCTAGCTTCCTCCTCTCTTTTCATTTTTTATTTTATGCCGCATCCTTTTGTGTGTATCCTACTCTCCTACTTTCTTTCCGTTCCGTGCAGTTTCGGGATTTTATTTTTATCTAACTTTATAAATATTGTCCAGCTTGTCCTAATACTAAATTATGATTTCTCAACTACTACAACTGATGGGAATCTTTCGTTCAAATTAATCTATTTATAAATTAATTGAGTCTAAATAGAAAATAAAGTTAAAATTAATTCTACAATTGTAAAAGAAACAATATGTATAAAATAAATCCTTTGATTTTGGTATTTTCTCATATTACATATAACTTGAATTTTAAAGGGATTCCATGATATTTTAAAAATGTGATAAACGATTATTGCGTGGTATTTAGTGATAAGTCGAATGGTGTTGTTCATTAACTTTGTATTCTAACTGCTATTTACATGCGAAAAAGAATATACATCCGTTTATTATTTTATTACTATTTTACTTTCTGTGTATGACATTTTCTATCCAGATTTATGACTGAAATAATAAAAAATATTACAATTTACTCTAGTTATTTTAATCGATGTTAGTTATTTAATGTATATTAAATGTAATGTTATATATAGTTATTTTAATAACGTTTTCTTAATATAATTCAAAATGCAAAAATTTTGTGACGTATTATTTTTGAAAATTTACACTTTGTTCCAATGAAATTTTATCAGAGCTGCTGACTAATCGATTACTTTTTGAAATTAAGTTTACTTACAATATAAGTGATATAAAAAAATTGAAAAAATTAATAAATGTCCATTAAAGATAAAGTATTTTTAAAGCTAAATCTCTCAACACTGACTATTTTTCACTAATTATCTTTGAAACACTGGACCAGCTGGACCTCAATTCAATAAATTCTCATACGAAGAATGGCTTTTAAGCAAATTGTATCTCAATAATCAATCTTAAATTATTGAATTTTATTAAGTGCTTTTTCAATTCGGAAAACTAAAAGTGTGAAATATTGCATTTGTATAATACCATACTCTCAAAAAGTTATTTGTTTTTTTATCTGGTTTTAATACGAAACACATTGTATTACGAGTACGACATCACAACTTACTTTTTATATTGCTTTGATTCACAATATAGTATGCCATTTTGCAGAGTATTATAAATTCGTAACAATTTTCAAATATATAATAATTAAGCGTTTGCGTTCTATTATATATCTCAAAATATAGTATATTATAAGCATATAACATAATAATTACATTATCGTAATTTTGAACACACAGTTTCTTAAATTTGATTACTTTAAGGCGTTGAGGTACATACGTATAATGTATCAAATGTGCAATATATAATATATATGACTATTCAATTGGTGTTCCTTATATTGTAAATAAAACAATGGACCGTTAATAAATAAATAAATAAGTATCTTTAGCTTCTAGTTTACGGAAATTGAAAAAAAACTGAGATGCACATAAAAAAATTGCGAACGATTTCTATACAATTTACTATTCAGTCTTGTGTTCATCCGAATGAGTTTCGCTGAAATTTTCGTCAGCACGAACGTAAATCTATTATGTGGTTTAGAAAGGTACAGCATTATAGCTAAACAAGACTATATCTAACACCGTCTAATCGTCTAAGAAGAAAAAATAATATATTTTTAGAAAATACGTCGAGATAATGTATTATTCGGTAGCGCACAACATCGCGACGATTGATAATTATAATTGTATAATTATAATAATGTCAAATACTAATGTTCTCGAAATGATGAGTGTATACCGTTACGCGGAATACCGGAAACTCTATTATAATAATAAAGAACGAAATTTATAAGCGAAAAGGAAAAAGAAATAGCAACAGGAGAGAATGTATATATATATTTGAATCGCGTGCGAGAAAAGGATAAACGTGAGAAGCGAAGTAGGGGTATACGAAGAGATGGACGGAGGAAGGGCGGTATAGTATCCGCGCTTGTGTGGTCACTCGGTGCATCTCGATGATGCCCAATCCCGGACGCTTCTCTTCTCTCGACGACCGTTTCCGGCACGTTATCGAATTTGCGGGAAAGAGGACGAGGATTTCAACGTATAACGCTCCTGCTTTTCTATGTACTGCTCTAACCTATCTTTACGTCAATTACGATACGATCGAGTCGAGTGCGTTACATTTTAATCGGATTAAAATATGTTAGAATTTACCTTTTAATAACGATGTAAGCTTTGAATTACATATATATACCGATTCCGATTATACTACCGATACGTACGTGTAGTTATTTACTGTACTATATACGATTTTTAGTAAAAATTCAATACAATTATACTCTTTAATCATAGAGAGATTGAGATGATTGACACGTATATACGTTTCTAAAGTGTTTTGAAGTAACGTAAATCGTTTATTACATTTGAATGCTTAACTTTATCAAAATGCTTCATTATCTAAACAATGACGCATCGTGTGTACAGTAATATCACCGTCTTTTTGTATGTTAAAAAAAGTATAAATCGTAGTATAAAAATTTATATAGCATTTGAGTGTTTCGAGATTTTATAATTGTAGAGTTTTTATATTAATGAAAACGTTATTTTTTATTTCGATTTTTTTATTTCGTATATAGAAATATACACGATTGTTACACGTTCATGTAAAATGTTTATTCATAACAAATAATTAATTAATTTAATTTTTAAGAATAATTCGATTATGTTTATTATAATTTACATTGGTAAGATTTAAATATCATTCTGCATTATCCTCTATCTTATGTATATTATAGTTGGATGAGTAATGTAACGAACAATCTCACAAAATATAAACAAGAATAGTTGCTATGTGCTTAATTGAACAGCTTTGATATTAAATTTAAAATTGTAAAAGTAAAGTTTAATATTCACCATTATCAAAATTAAACATTCGCTTGCATTCGCTCGTTCTAAATATTGTAGGTATATCAAATTCTTCCAAAGACGAAAAAAGCTTTCGAGATTTAAGAGCGATAATGAAACAAAAATATATAAGGTATACATGGAGCAGTGTTAAAGGGAAGCGAGTGGAGAGGAAATGTATATATATAGGTAGGTAGACGTAAAACTGTTGTAAATACACGTCTAGAGTGCATGCCGTCGCGTAGGGGTAGGCAAGCATAACGATTGCATCCGATCCACGCGAAGAGGGGAGGAAATGCCTGCGCTTAAAGCTCTCTCCTGGGAGAGCTTTCGGTAGATATCCCTCATCCTCCGAAGAAGGTGGGGGGCTAGAGAGGCGTGGTGAGGCGGTTCGGACGAGCTTGCGAGGCGGAGCTTCACCGTCACGCCTTCGTATAAAGGGAGAGGAGAAAGCTTTCGCGCGCGCCAAATCTCGGGAAAAGGTGGGTGCACCTCTCTCTCTCTCCCTCTTCCTCTTCCTCTTCCTCTCACTCTCTCTCTCTCTCTCTCTATACACCACCGTCTTCACTATGTATACCTCACCTATAGAATACTGGATATCAGGCTGTCTTCCTCCGGTTTTAATGCGTCGCGAGAGTGCGGCCACGTATCTCGATGTATCCCTGAGTCGACAACCGCTCAGCTTCCTCTCTCTCTTTCTCTCTCCCTCTCTATCTCTCTCTCTCTCTCTCTCTCTGTATTTCCCTCTCTCTTTGTATATCTATCTGTCTCTCTTGCTCTTTCTCAGTCTGTGTATGCATCGGATACACCGAGAGATCTCTCCTTTTTTATATTCTCTGCGCTTTTGGTTTCTATTTTATCGTTTAGCTATAAACTTATTTTACTTTCCTTCTTTATTGATAACTACGGTTGAACACATTTTAATCGTGTAATTGTTATTTACCTAGTTATACCATAATACTCTAATACCATTAGTATATAATAGTATTTCAAATACGAATATTGTTGATATTAAATCAAAGAACTCATGAAAAAAGTATATTTAAAATGTATTTTAAATATATAATTATAGACGTTGTAATACATCAACGTATTGGTATATTAAGCTACGATTCCAAACGATTCTCCTATATATTTACGTTATACGCGTCTTTCTTACGTTAATACTCGAAAAGTTATTTCATAATAATTGAACGACACAAATTGTGGATAAATACTTGAAATCGACGCAATAAAACTCTGTAGGGAAAAAAAAGAGAATAATAAAATAAAATAAAAAGTCAAGCTTAAGTATAAAGCGAACGAAGAGGAAAAAAGAAATAAGAAAAAGAATTGTTTGAGTAAGAAAAGTGTATAGCGAGAGAATTGGAAGTAGCGTTAGAGATGGGTAACGTATGCCTGAAGCTAATTTTCCAAGAGCTTTACGCAAAAATTACGAGAGACCGAGCGCGATGCATCCGAATGTCTTGCAGGTTCAGTTCCCGGTCTTCGTAATACTCTACTTTTCGTTTGCACTTTTTCCTCCCGAGTTTTCGCTCGTTCGCTATTGTACACCTATTCCCATTTTCCGAGGACATTGGCTTCATCGTACAACTTGCGCGTATACTCTTTTTCTTTTTCTTCTTCTTCATCTTTCGTATTTACTTGGTTTTTTTTTCTTGTACAAGATCATCTGTTTTAAAAAAATATTTTTAACAAAATAATTTTTAATATAATAATGTGTAGTCGTTCAAAAAATCGTAATCTTCCGAACGAATAATACAAGAGATGAGAATCCATTGACTAACCCTTAGATAATGCAACCATCTATACGTGAAAGTTCTACTGAGCAGCTACATGTACGGTGCAGTCTGTAGTAGTTATTGCATTAGAGAAAGTTGACACGTATGAAACTTTACATTTACAAAGTAAAATATACCCATATCGGGACACTTACGAAACCGTAATTTCGTGAACGATATTAACATCGAAAACAAATCTTTGTCTCGCAATTATTAACTAATTTTATCATAAGAAAATACCGCTTCCTTCACTATTATATAAATAATGTAAGTTTTGAATAATAAAAAATTAATTACTGCAATACTGAGACATTGTACTCTTTAGTGAACGAATTATTATGACCCCAGTATCAAACGTACAAATTAAATGTGTACCACTACTTACTGAGATAGAAAAATTAAAATAATGTAACATCGAAGAAACGTATCCGAAATAAAAAATTTGTATCACATAGTAACCAACACACAATAAGATAGATTATGTCATAAACGTAATTTATGTCGTATTTGTTAGATTTCCTATATGTTTCGCTATTCCTAATTTTCAGCATGCCTCGTTAATCGGCAATTAACCTTACACGATATATGAAATAAATTTTTTTATCGACACCGTTTTACATATGGTACTTAAAACTACTTTAAAATTAATTACTGTAGGTCAAATTTATACATAATTTAATTAGTATAGGTATCTCTCGGAACATTGCGTAAAAATTCAAATTATTTTATTTATATATTTATATTCTCCTGACTGCTTTTGCTTAATTTTTGTGTTAATTTATTATGTGAAATTATAATTTACTTATTTATTTGATTTACTTATTATATACACGGATAATCATAGTAAAAGAGGTAAATATAAGCATAACCTCAATCCTTGTGCAGTCTATTATTTGTTTACACTTACTCTTGTTGAAATATGTTATAAAAATAAGAATTATGTTTTTTCAAATTTGACCTATAGTGAGTAAGTTTAAAGTAGTTTTAAGTATACCATGTGCAAAACGATGTCAATTAAAAATTATTTGAATAATAAAGGTAGAGCGTGATAAGGATAAAAAAAGTATGGTTTGTTCACTAACATCCATTACCATCCTTCCCAATTAAAAATTTATTTTATTTCATTGTATCGTGTAAGGTTAATTGCCGATTAACGGAACATGCTTTAAATTAGGAATAGCAGAACATAGAAAATATAAAAAATACGACATTAATTATAAATTTTATCGCACTCTCCTGAAATTTTACACATATCTTGAGATATGCATTAGTTATAAAGTTACACAGCCGTTTTTGTTTAAAATAAAATGTGACATTTTTAATTCTATTTTTGTTACAAAATTGTAATATTTTTCAGTAAAAAATAGCAACAAAACCCTGTTAGAAAATAGCGCAGATTCTGACCAGAATTTCTGGTCAACACATGTTAAATTGGTGTATATTTAGAAATTTTGCAAATTTTCTGAAAAGGATTTCTAACAATATCTTATTTTCAAATATTTTTACCAGAAATCCTGACCAGAAATAGGCTCAATTTTCTACCAGGAAAATGTCAAATTTAATTTTAAACAAAAAATAGCTGTGCAACTTTATAAGTAATAAATATTTCAAGATGTGTGCAAAATTTGAGGACGCTACGATAAAAATTATCCAGCAACGATTTTTTTAAAGGTATAAAAAATAGTTTTTAAGATATTTAACTTTAAAGTTTAAAATAAGTATCTCGTTCCAATATCTTATGTTGAAAATTATTGATTAAAATTTTATAAAAATTACATTTTTATCTGAAAACTTGTTTACGCACATTCTACATAACATTTAGAACATGTTTCTAAAATAAAAAAAACATTGATTCCCTAGTAGAAATCCAATCCATTATTCGACCATTTTTCGGCCATTTTTATGATTTATCAACATGTCTTGGTAAAATTCGAATCCATTTTGGCCCATTTTTGAAACGCTTTTTCTACGATTTCCTAGCCAGTTTGTAGCGATTTTGATGAAATGGCTTGGTACTCGCCAAGAAATGCGAGAAAAAGCGTTTCATAAATGGACTGAAATGGATTCGATTTCTACTAGGGTTATATCAACATTTTTGACCATACTCTACCTTTAAATACATTGCATGGACGACTAAACAAATGATGAATAAAATAAATTTTTATTAATTTTAAAAGTTGACAAAATTTTGCGATATAATGGGAATATACATATGAAATATATTTATTTAATAAATAACTATTCTATGCATATATATTTCTTCATAGTCGTTAAATAAGAAGTACCTGCACAATAAATGACTAATAATAATCTATAATTGAACTACACGTAAATATATATATATACACACACATAAAAGCTATCGCCAGTAGCATATGCATAATGATATAAATTGATAAGTAACGAATATTTGAATTCTTACTTTAAAAAAAAATAATGGTTCGATTGTCCCTTTGGATGGAACGGATTTAAAATATATATTTAATCTGATTCAAGACTCTTTATTTTTACAGTCAGAAAGAGATGATTAAACTACTATCCCAGAGACATCACCGTACAAATCTAATCGATCGAACGCAACATATTCACATCGATACAATTGTTACTCGGTCCAAAATAATACTCAAATATAATGAAGGAATAACAAAACATCCCCTAAAAAAGTTCGTGTCCCAAGGATCCGTATGAAAATGAAGTATAGCATTAAAATGCGAATCAGTAGACAGACATAAAGAAAAGCTACACTCGTCTACTCCTCTCTCTCTCTCTCCGCGTAGCGCTTATTATCCCTCTTACTTTATAATGCGTATATAAGTATACAATAGAAGGAAAAGCTCGTACCCCCTCCTCCAGGCCACTCCTTCTCTTACCTTTCTCTCACTCCTTGTCGCGATAAACTCGGTATAGCTACTCTCTTTCCGTTTATAGACTCTCTCGGTATTCGAGCCCCTGCGGAAGCAAACCGGGCGTATCTTGCGGCGTTGGTGGTAAACACGTGTGCGTGCGTCTGCCTCGTGGGGTATACATGGCGTTAAGGTACAAATTGAAAACCATTCAGCGAATCTCTCCTACTCACTCTCTCTCTCCTCTCTCTCTCTCACTCCCTATGCGGTTACCACGCGCAAGTGTTAATAAATTCAGGTTTACGAGGGTTGCGCGCTGCGGCAGGGTTCGTCGTTATGGATCTTGGTAAAAGGCATCTCTCGCTCTCTCTCTCTCTCTGTATCTCTCTCTATATATATATACATATACCTATGCATACATGTATATATACGTGTGGAGGTACTCCTTTACATTAGACATAAAAGGTGGCTTGCTTATACGAGCCAGCTTTGCACGGGAGTATCTACATCGATGTCAAAATCTTCACCGAGCTACAGATGTTTTTCCCTTCTGTCGATTCGATTTTTATATACATCGGTTAAGATCGATGTAAAATATTTTTAACGAGAGCATAAATATATTTGAATTATGTAGGCGATGGAAGTATATTGAATACTAATATGTATACGATACTCGCCATTAGTCACAGTGTTTTTATATGAATGTTTTTATAAAAAATATAATTAAATTTTAGTTATGTTTGTATAGACGCATCTAATATGGTTATATTACTGGGTTATTGGATATAGAAAGACAGTTTATTAATCGGTAGTCGTGCAACACTTTTTTATATTGTATAATCACCATTGATAGAATGACAGTAACTTGGAATTCATATTAATTCAATTTCCAACAATTATGGTACTTTTAATTCTGAATTTCCTATCGCATATCGTATGAATATCCTTTTCACTAGTTGTCCTATTGATTTTGACATTCTAGACGAGGGTCACTTACATAATGTAAAAACACCTTATAAATTGACAAGTAACATGGAACAGCTGACTTCATTCCGGTGACTATGAGAAAAGAGCGAGCAAAAATGTTTCATCACAAGAAATAAGTGCCAAATTTTTTCATCTATTTCTATTAAAAACGGCTATTTCGTAATAAAGAAATAGATTTGTATCCATGTTTACCAGGGTACCAAGTCTGACTAATGTACCGATTTCTACTTGGTCCCACTTTCACCTTTTGTCCAAGTTTAAGTGATCGAAGAAAATTTTCTTTGAACTAGGTATACTGAAATAATTTCGAGTTCCATAGTAAAAACTATAAGGTGAATATTTAAAATTATTAATTGGTAATAAATCAAGCGATATTGTTAATATAATTTGAATATTTAAATCCATAAAATCCGAGGCATTAATTCTACCTATTATGTCCAAGTACACGGGTATTAACAGAGATATAATATACACCGATAACGTGAAAGTTTGATGTATAATTTATCTCTAGGTAACTTGTATTTAAGTAAATTACTAAAGCTTCCCAGCAGCAGAGCATTGCAACCTCATCCAAGCTTACGTATACTCTGAATAACGATATACCTATTTGAAAATGGAATATATTGTATACGGGTGTATACACATGGTATAGACGTATAGAGTTGTATAAATCGCAAAACACTCGGTGTCGTCCCATCCGTTACGAGATCCCTGGTGCTTTCGTTGATGTCGTCGCGAGTTTATTTCACGTAATCCCTAACTGGTGCGTATACGTGAGTACAGGCCTTTGAGGTCGACGAAACCGAGAGAATCGAAAGTTAACGAAATAGGAATAGAATCACAGTAGATTTACTTCAGCCTTCCTGTTTCCCTCACTTTTCTTTGTAACCATTCGTCAAATTAATCGGATTTAGATTTTCACTGCACGTATCGTCATCAATGTAACGATTACTACTATTTCTCTACTAGATTTCATTTATCCGTCCGAGAAGTATACTGCATAATCGTAAAGAATAATTGTACGTAAATTAGGTGAATTCAATTTCATTGGATAGGAAATTCAACAATTTTTGTTTCAATTGATTCGTCTATATAGATGTACGTTCAACATTGTTCACCGTGATTTTGAGGAGGGACTTTATAGCGAGCAAACATATATCCGAGCTTAGTTGGCATAGGTATATGTATATGTACGTAAACGCAAAGATAAATCCGTGAAGGTTCAAAGCCAATCGAAAAGAACATTCTGTAGTTCAGTATGTACGTAGACGTCGTATCCACGCACGATTTAATGAAGGGCATCGGTTTCACAGGAGTTTCGTCGATAAGCTCATCGGTCGCTCCGTATCTCTCAAAGGCAAATATATACGGAGGATCCGAAATTTGGATTAGAGGGGCTGCGTCTCTGCTCCTTTTAGCCTTCTCATGGGAGACGATCGCCAAGTCCCTTTTCGACATGCGGAGTGCGTCTATGTGACTCAACTCTCCTAATATCTCCGAGATCTCTTCCTCTAACGTTATGGAAATGGATGGGGTTTCCGGGTGTTTCGATTCAGCTGGACCGAGATCGACATCAAGCTGCTTAGAAGACCGATTGAAGTTAGCGAGAATCTACACATGGACCCGAGCCAACTGATGTAATATATACATATATACCCTCCTTCTTTTTTATACATGCGTATCACTTTGAATTATGCATACATCTACGATACGTACATGCGTTAATAAAGAGTCTTGGTCCGTATTATCAGAATCTTCTTTATCTTTCAACGTAGTGGTATTGTTTATCAATTCTATAGTTTACGTGAAACACAACGATACCAATAAACCATCTGTCCCGCATTCGCCGAAGAGAAATGCAATCGAAAATATTGCACGATGAAACGCGGAGGGGAAAAATAAACTAAATGAATTATGAATATCAATATCAATATCAGGAAATACCGGCGGTAGGGAAGGAAAAAAACGAAACATTATCTATGTATATAGGGGCGAGTGGGAAAGGAATAGCGTTGAGTAAATCCAGCACAAATTGCCGCGAAGGAAAAAGAATACGAGGAGGAAGAAGAAAATCGTTGTCTTCCCGAAGCACGAGTGCATTTCCCGCGAGCCGGCGTTGGCGTCGGCGCAGCCACCACCGCCTCGAGAGTCCCGAAGAGCATAATATACTCCTTTCTCAGCATAATAATTCAGAAATTTGCATGTACGCGGGCTAACTCCTCAAGTAGGTTATCTATGCTGGAAGTTTCCCGCGCGTGATATATAACATATCTGCCGGCGCCAAGTAAACGCTCCACCCTCGGAAAACGAATCCTAGAAGTTTCACCAAGGTAAATCGATGTCGTGCACCTCTTTCGGACGGTTCTATCTCTTTCTCTTTCGGAGTACCTAGTATAACGCGTATGTATATATGTATACGTAGTACGTACCCACCTCGTTCTTCCCATTCTCCCAGCTCTTTCGTGCTGGGCTACAAATTTTCTCATAATTTTCCCTTAACGCGCGCAGCTCCTTCCCTGTTAAACGACTCCATACTGCGGCTACGATTATTTTCGTTATACGTATAGATGCTACGTGATCAAGATCCCCAAGAGGCGGGCAAACGGATCAGACTCCTTTTTTTTTCTTTAAAAAAAAATGTGCACCAAATGCTGGAATTTAATATATAAACAAAGTAAAATTGAATGTATACTGCATTTAATGTATAATTTAACATCCCGACTATAAGAAAAATATTTTATATCGATACACGTATACGTACGAGCAGGATGAACGTAGCCGATGAAAGTAAATAAAAATAAGGAAAATAAGAAGGGAGCCTGTCGCTTTTTCTCTTTGCGCTGCTAATTGAGAGGTAATTGACCAAAGTAGCGGGTCCGTGCCACGACGTCTACAATTAAGCCAGTATCGTTTATAACGAAGTTGCTCTTGGAAAAGCTAGAGACACAAAGACGAGCCGTCAGATTCATCCTAGGTAAGGTCCATATAACGGACGAAGAGGGAGAGAGAGAGAGAGAGAGGGCGCGCGCGCACTCGTTCGATCTATATCTTTAACAACGAAGGGGTCGAGTATGCGCGCACGGGACACGCACAAAGGTCGCGCTCGCGGCTAACTGAATTTTCTTGAGCAGACGCGCGTCCATCAAAGATTCTCGACAAGAGGATGGTCCTTTACGTTTATAGAGACTAAGAGAGAGGACGGAAAGAAAAGTAGATGATGTAGAGATTGGAGGAAGTTTTAAAGTTATTAATTACATAGATATTGGGTCAATTTTAAGATACGGTTCAAAGTACTCGGTTGTTCTTAGATTATTTTTCTACTTTCGAATTTCAAAAAATTTAGTTAAAAGATATTATAATTTTCTGTTCCGATGATTATTTGACATTTGAATTTTAATTGTTTATAAATTCTCGGTCGACAGTACCGACCGTATTATTCGAAAGAAGAAACAATTATACAAAAGTGCGTTATTACATTTTCAATCGACTAGATGGAGAATGTGCAAGCGCAGGGAAGACAGTTTTGCGTAATGTAAGTAGTGAGTAAAGCGTAAGGCATAAGAAAGTGAGTAAAGGTAACGAAAAGGAAGGAGGGTTGTACAGGATAAATCGAATAAGGATGCTCGAGTTATGCGCGCGAGTGTGCAAAGAGAGTGAGGGAGTACGCTATGGGGCAGCTATGGGGGGTATATAACTACGGCCAGGAGGTACGTAACACTTGAGCACAGCCGCACCAAGTCTCTCCCGGTGTACCTCCCTCTTTTCCGAACGTATATAGCTAAAACGCATCTAGCCGTAGTGTATACCGGCTGCCGCGCGATAACTAATTCACTTAGACCTATATTGAGTTAACCCTTGCCTCTCGACGCTGCCGCTGACTTCCATTTAGCCTCTCTGAAACGTAGCATCGTAGCCAGCCCAAGCGCCACCTCCTTCCTTCTCCTTCCCTTCCTCTCTCTCTCTCTCTCTCTCTCTCTACGCCGCTCGATATTTATTAAAACGTATCCTCTACGCCGTCGTGGCTTTTTTTTCTTTCGGTTTACGCCGAGGGGTAGATGACGCGCGTCCCGTTATGTATGGGTAGTTTCACTCGATTTTAAGTTTATTGCCCGTGACTTCGTTGATCCAGCCACGACGAAGGCGTTTACGTCGGGGTAGGCAATTGGATTTTCAACCAACCACGCAAGCTTTTAGATGCGAGATACCTTTTTTTTTCAAAGAGCGACCGTGCGTTCACGAGGTTGCTCTTCGTTCTCTTGACGGATCTGTATACGCGTTCCCATAGATAATACTGTACCTAAAATACGTTATCGTTCAATGTATGGATGTTGATTTTTTAGCTTTACTCCCATGCTACATCAATAATTATATTCATTAACATTTAATCCGATTGTTTATTTACTCTTTTCGAAATGTTCCATGCGTATTTCAACGCTTAATCGACTAATTACTGGCGTTACACATAATTGAAACAAAAGATCAATTGACTAAATAAATCGATGAAAAATATCTTTGAAGATTCAAATCGTGAAAATACAGCTAGTACGAATTCATTAAAAATAAATGAATTTCACGTATTGGACTGTGCGTTCGAATAGCAATTACTTTATAAATTTAGCGTTGTACAGGAATCTAAACTAACAAAACTACTTACCATATCACTTATATAAGTCTAGTAAATTTTCTTCAAACGCACATCCAATATTATTAGCACTAACCGACCAATATTGGTGCAAGAACCTTCCCGATTTCGAAGTATCAGAGAACTCGACCGTAAGAGAGGAAGAGAGAGAGAGAGGAGAGAGAGAGAGAGAGAGAGAGAGGGAAGCAGTTAGAAGCGTACCGGTCGAGGGAAATTGATATCCAGCCAATTAGGGGTCAATTTCGCGAGAATAGCCAAGAGTATATCGATAAAGCATCTTCGTTGGTGGTTCCTCCCTTCATCGATCGTTTTGATACGAAACATTGACTTAAGACCACTTAACAGTCGGTTGGAGTTCTTCCCTTACGTCGAAGGCGTATTCCCTCTCACCAGGATTGACTTTAGGGTCGGTCAGCGAGCTTCGTCGCCTCAGAGTGGCCATTACCGGTCACGGCCTCATTTTCCACGATCGCCAAGAGAGAACCACGGGATTCCACGGCTTGCGAAAGCTTTCCCGTTATAATTCGTCCCAATTAGCGTTGAATCGTGATGCAGCGCCCTGAGTGGAGCTTCTTCCTTATACTATCACTCAAACGCGGTCAACTTGCGCTTCCTGCGCTTCGTCCTGCGCTTCGTCCTTTTGATGACGTTACCATTCGATCTAACTAGACAGCTTTCAGACCTCTTACTACCGAATTAACCTTTTCCAAGACAACGATTGTCTCGAAAACGTTCCAACTTCTCCTTTCAAAACACTGGATAACTCTGGATTAATCTTAAACACATTTTAAGATTTATACGTACATCATCATCACATTTACAGTATTGAAAAAACTTGAAGGTATATAGAGTTAAAAGAATTAAGTAACGAATTATTGTGGCTAATAAACTCTGGTATATGTATATATACCGTCTATTTCGCGAATATATACGTTTCTATCAATTTTCTATTTCTCGAAGTAGCGAGAAGCTTACTTAGGAGTATACTTTGGCGATCTTAACAATGGGACAACTGTAAGTGGGCTCTCTTGCTCTCCCTTAAGGGAAACTGCGACGCATCCGAAACTCTTCTGGATCTAGAGCAAAGTCAGTGTGGACACTTTCTCGATAGTTTCGCAACGTCTTTTGGGAGAGGAGCGAGACTTTCGGCTAGTTCGGTCTCGCTGCACCCGGTCGACGGCTAAAACGAGGGCCCTTCTCTCCGAAACTAGGCTACGCGTGACAGGCTCAAGGAGTTGTATTCTTACAAAACGATAAGACCAAACGATATTTTCGATCCTACTACTCGAAATTGCCTTTGATGAGCTTTCGTGACATATTATACCTACCATGTTATTATCGGGAAAGTATATGCATGTCGAACAATTAAGTGAGTATAAACAAATTAATTAATTGTAATAAATTGTATATTAATTAATTATATACGTCGTAATCCAAAGCGCAATAAAATGCTTTCAACCGGTGGAGAATTAATCCTGGGCAACAATCAAGAGGGAAAACATCGCGTAAACTGAAAAGTCGAACTTGCTACTAGATGGAGAAGAATAAGAGGAGCCAAAAGAAGCAGCAACAGTATAACAACGAAGAGAAAGGAAGAGGAAGAAGAAGACCTCCACCGGCCATCCAAGGTAGAGAAGGACACGTTTAAAGAATTAAAGTATCTAATGCGAAAGAAAGGTCCTTGAAGCCAGCGTTTGAAAGCGAAGCATTGTCTGCTTAAGCCCGGCATTCAGTGGTCCCTTTTACTCTCTTTTTCCGAAGATTCTCCTCTCTCTCTCTCTCACTCTCTCTGGTACACCCAGGTTCCGGTTATATAGGAAGGAATGAAACCGAGTATAAATTGCGCCCCGGCTCGGTAGGGTAGGATTGAGGCCAGGAGAAATAAGAAATTAAGAGAGAGTCTTAGAGAGAATAAAGCTAAGAATTAAGACGGACGAGATGGAGAAAAAGTGGATGGGGAGGTGGAGGTAGGAAGAGTTGCGCGAGCTACACCGGCGACCGGGGCTCAAGAGTCCTTGCCGAGGATTCTTACTCGCGCGTCATTTAACAAAACAATTAGAAGCTAACCCCTTCTTCTTCTTCTACCGGCGTCTTATAGCCTTTTTCCGTAACCGTAGACTCGAGTCTTGCTTTCATTCTTTCCTGGCGAATCGAGTTTGCCCACAAAACGAAGGATTACTCGAGGAGATTTTATTTGAATTAGCGGAGTCGCTCCGCCGACGCTCCTCCAAGAAACATTCAAATCGAAACGCATAGCTACACTACCGACGCTTCAAATCATTCGTGGATCAATTTTGATTATTTACTTTACTTCCTATGATTTATTTATGGATTTATCTGTACATTTTCAACTTTTCCTTTTTTACTTGTACGTGCAATGTTTTAACGCCCGTAACTTTGAATAATTAATTAACTTCTTTTCGCGCGATAAGGAAATAGAATACCATCGCACAAAAATTATAATAATTTGAATTCAAGACTTTTGATAAAGACCTCCTAGTACACACTTTATCACATCTACTTTTACTCACAAACCATACTTTTTATTCACCGACCTTTTTTTTTATATCCATTTCTTTACCTTCATTCAACACGCTGAAACTCAAACATCGAGTTTTCTCTACAATCTCCTCCTGGAAATTTTCCCTTTACGAGAGAGTGGAGTTACGCGCAAGCTGGCTTGAGTAAGAAGTAAAGAAAAAGAAAAAAAAAATAAGCCAAAGAGAAGAAAAAGCTGAGGCAAAAGAGAAACGATATCGCGATACTTGCTAAGACAACATAAATACTCAGAGAATGAGAGAGATAGCGAGAGAGATAGAAATGTTTTTCATCGCGGAAAAAGGCTCTATAATCCTCAAACGATGTATAGACGCAGTCTTCGCAAGGATGAAAGATATTTAACCAATTATCGATAGCAGTCGCGCCGTTTGATCTGCGCATTGAGACAGTTGCGATACTCACTCGTTTCTCATTTTTTTTCCTCCTTACTTTAGCCGGCTTGGAGAGGAAAAAGTGAGTTTCCAAGCTGTGTTGATTTTTAAAACTCTTTCCACCTTCGATATTTGAAAATCGTCTCTCAAAGGACCAACGAGACGAGTTGGGAAGGGCTTTTGATGGCGTTATATACTTATACTCGTTTATGTCTACCAAGACATTATTAGTGCGTATATATACATCTATACATCATCTTAATTTAACGTCTTATTTTCTCACTCATTAGCCGGTCTTTTTTACTTCATTGTGGGTGGCGTCGTTATATTTCCGGCCACTTTAATCAAACGGATACATTTTCCTTTAACTGCTTTCATTTTATTCTCGATTTTTAACACGAAAATATAAAGTAATATATGGTTATTAATTTTAACAAACGAGCAATATTGAACAACTCAGTCGGTGATTTATTAATATTCAGTATTAGAATAATTTGTCCGATAATTGACACGTGCACTCACGAAAAATAAAGTATAAAAGTAGGATCGGTGTCTCTATATATATACGCGTTCGACGTTTATACGGTTTAACTCTGACCAACCCTGCGAAACTATCGAAACATTACAAGTTCGAAAAATGACGTTACCATGAATTCGCGTATACGCGAGTAAATAACGCAAACTCGGTGGCGCGGAGTAAAGTTATATACGCCCGAAAATGGCGCGTGTGTAAACCAATTATCGGAATCGAGGTATATATACCCGCGCACAAACGAAAACGCGCAGGCTAACCTTTTGGAAAGGTCGAGTTCTGCCTATACCGTAGAGATTAATTTCATTATGAATGTTAGCCCAACACTCGAGATTCGCGGCAGGACGGTCAAACACCCTTCACGCGGCTCGACAATGCCCCCCCCCCCCCCAGGGGGAGTACATATCAAGTTGGGTGTGGGAAGCGCTCAGCCGACCAGATTAAATCACGCGCCCTTCGATCGAAAAACTGCGCTTTTGCTACCAGCCCTCTCCACTTATCCATTGGTTCACCCTACATTCGCTTTTGGTTTTTACGCTTTTTACTCGTGGACCCACCCATCTGGAAAATGTCCGTACCGCCTAGATGGATACGATCGGACTTTTATGTATTTTTTCTTTGTTATCCATTAACTTTGGTTTTTGAAGTTCAATTGTGCCTCGAATGCTTCGGTTGATATACTTTGACTAGATAGGATGAACCTAATTTAATGTTTGTATACGTTACGCAGCTTATCGTGCATTTAGATTATTAAATTAGATTCTCTTTAGAAGATGCATTTGTATACAAACATACAATTAATTAACGTATTCACGATAGGTGAACTTTAAATATTAACCTATGATTTCCAATAATTCTAGTTTCGTAAATAGGAATATACCTAGTTTTTTCAACTCGTCGTATCCGAATGAAAAGATGTCAACTCAAAATTCGTTTGGGAAATAGTCCACTCAAAGTTTGGTGTTAACTTAAAAAAAATAGTTGGCTATTATTTTAACTGTAAATTGATATACGTTGGGTAAGTTTTCGAATTGAAATCGGAATATTCCCATTATTTGCTGATATATGTATACAACTTTCTAAGGTACTTTAAATTATTTACTTTTATTATTAAAATAATTAATAATTAATTATTTAATTTTTAAATTAAAAATTTTCTAAAATATACATATACAGGAAATATTACAGTATGATTAAATTTGTATTTATTTTGCCTATAGTTTATTTTCTCTGAATATTCTAGCCCGAAATGAACTTCAGATTCATTATATTTAGCGTTGCAAAATATCAATAGGTACTCGCCGTTTTTAAATTTTAAAGTGTTTAATTGATGCCACATGAAAATAAAATTTGGCGACAGTGATTTTCATTAAAAAATTAAAAATATCTTTTGAGCTGGCGAATTGACCTCTTTTTCAAATAAATTTTGAGTTAACACTAAATGAACTTTGAGTTGGTATTCTTTTATTCGTAAGCGAAAAACTTTTCTTACACTATTTTCAATAACGATTTAAAAAATGAGAAGCACTTCACTGACCGTACCTGAGTATTTACTATCGGACTCGAACCTTTTCTTAATATACACGATTTGTGATTTCCAGAAAATAAAGTAGTAACTCATATAATAAAATGTAAGAGAGGTCCGCGAGGTCGCGACCGCAGCTCACGAGCCAAAGGTCGTTCACGCAATTTTTCACAATTTTTACTCGGTAGCTCGACATCTCCACCCACTTCGACCCATCGAAATAATAAAACCGTACTATCCGGCAACAAAAGCAACCGACAAAGAAAGCGAGAGATGGAGGGAAAGAGAGAGAGAGAGAGAGAGAGAGAGAGAGAAGAGCCTTACTTTTAAAAGCGTATCTTACCTCCCTGTCCACCCCCGCGTTAAAATAGGAGGGATTAGTTCGTACGGTGGAGCATGGGGCTTAGGCATTGATGAGGTTTTTAAATGGGTTCTCCTTTGATGGCTCGGTCGGTATCTCTCTTACGTGTATATACATAGGCATAGACGACCATGAGAAAGAAAGAGTACGACGAGGAAAGGGAGAATACGCGAAAAGAAAATGGATCGAGGCATCTGCAGACGATATTTACCGAGAGATTAAAAAATCGGGGGAAAAATTAAGCGTTAGGAGGCCACGCTTCGAGTACCGAGACTTAATTCGTGCGTAATCCCCTCACTAAGATTTCCCCGCACTCGCACTCGCGCGCCCGCGCCCGCGCCATCGAGTTCGTTTACAATTTTTCCTACTCCTTCTGCAACCCCCTAAAGTTTTTGCTTCGATTAATCACCCAGGGTTCAACATTTTTTGTTCCTTGTCCAACGAACCCAAGATTCAAAGGATTAAGCTTGTTTAACTTACCACGCGCGATAGAGGAAATTTTACAATTATTCGGGCTCGTTCTAATGTATTCGCTTTCTTAGTTTTCTTACCGCGATTTGAGTTTCCGACTGAGGTCTCAGAGTAATGCAAAATATTTATTCAAATTATTTCCTATCAAATCTCATAAATAATGTATATCTATATTATTATCGTTATATCACAATGTTACCAGATGTACTTTCGAAATTGGCATGTCCATCTTTTTACTGGAGAATCGTTGAAACGAAAATATATAAGATTTCCCTTGACTCAATACCCAAAAGTAAATCACGATACTTTTAATTAGCAATATCCACAACGTTTAGCTAAATTGAAGCGCCATCCCGCACAATAATTCCGATAGATATGTCATTGCGCGATGCATAAATCGTATACACACCGGTCGCCGGAAAATCGTCTATTTGACGCTGAAGGGAGGAGAGGGAGAGGGAGTGGGAGAGAGAGAGGAAAGTCAGGGTTTTCCATTAGTCAGAGTAAGTGACCCACACGGGCGTTCGCATTTTCTTTGATGTCGGTTAATTTACTAATAACATCGCTGACCGGCGACGATGGAGCGCTCGCGCGCACACCCTCTAAATATTTGTATCGTCAACAAATCGACTTGGCCTTCCTCCGCCTCCGAGTCCTTGCGGGTTTTCGCTTCCCTTTCGTCCCCTCTGTATATCTGCGAGAGGCAAAAACCCGCTCGGGAGACTTGGTTCCTGCGTACGTGCATCTCTATATACACATATACCTATACGGGAGACTTTAATTATCGAGATAAAAACATCGGAGTCTGCGGAAGAACGCGCACGCGGTGAGACATCCTCTCCCTCTCCTCTCCTCTCCTCTCCTCTCCTCACCTTTCCTCCCTTTCTCTATCTCTCTTTTTAGTTATAGGGGTGAGTGCAAGGTTTTCATTACATTTTCACCAGTTGATTCTTCTTATACTCTGCCGCGACTGATGTAACATTTATTTTCACTTTTACAGCTATATCATTAATTAAATGGACCCTTCACGTATTTCGTAGTAATTCAAAATTCGTACTTAAATCCTCACTTGAACTCATTGTTAATTATTTAGAGGTTTCATTATATAATATGCCATTAATATTCAACATTATCTTTGGCTTGCTATTAATTCTTTATTTTATATTAAGATTATATAACATTGACAATTCTTCATTAGTTTTTATGTGTTATTTACATATGTTTACATAAATTATAGTATATGTCAATTTCTCATTGAAGAGGATTCCTGTATTTATTTACGAATAAGGATGTTAGACTTTAATTATGTATAATATACTAAAAGATAACAAATAATTACACAAATATATTTTTTTATGAGCTTGTTTCAATATGTGAATTATATAATAAAGTAATTCCAAACAAAATATTATCAATCTACTTAGAAATTTAATCATATATTTTCAAAGTATAGCGATTTTCGCATTTTCGTATACGTTCAACAACAACGAATAAAAATGCTAAAAAAACAATTCGAAATTTCAATGAAAAACTATAATTGAATTTTGTTATCTATATAGATTAATAGAAATTAAACAAATAATAATGCATTTTTATTTTTTATCAATATATTACTCCAATTGTCTTTGCTTTCTATACACACCGAAAGAACGTAATATTTTCTTGTAAGGAATTGGTGCATTTATTATTAATTGCACTTGTAGTTTGTTCAATATTAACTTTTAGTGATTATGTATGTTAAGAAATTGATGGATTTGATATTTTAACCTTTGAATATAAATGACAATGTACATATAACTATATATTAACAAATTTGAATTTGTTTATAATTCATTCAACAATTTTTAGTGTTTAATAAATATAATTTTTGTGTATATTGCTTTTTTGAGTGCAAGATTTTGAACAAATTTCAGAAAACCCAATGGTTCCCTCCCTGATAGAATCGAGAACTATTTAAAATAGATGAGATTCTAGTTAGTGTGTACACAAAATGTATAAAGTTTTAATAGATAAGAAATGGTTATTAGTTAGATTAAAGAAATCATCATGTAATTATTTATCCATAATATAAAAATAACATTAGAGAATCTCGAAAATTGAAACTCGATCTCAAAATTATGTGCATATCTTGATCTCGATGGGCTAATTAGAAATAAGTGAATGTTGTTGTATTTGTTATAAAGTCGGGGAATGAAAAAAATGCAATCATCTGCGAGCGTAGCGTGCCTTGATAATCTAGTATTTAAATTAAATCACTCCAAAATACTTAAAAAGTTTGTCATTTGTTTTTATTGTCGATTATCGATGTAATTAAGGTAGAAGTTGATTTTACCTCGTTAACAATACATCATGATTCAAATAACTTTTAAATTTGATGGTTAGGTTTCTTGCGTACATATTATTCATCTATTTAAAAGCTTGTAAAAATAGAATCAAATCTTAACTAATATTGATAGCTGAAAAGTGGGAAAAAATGTGCTTTAAGGTGATGTCGGACTCAGAAAATGGTCATTTTTGATATTTTTTATAAACAAAAGAATAAATTTTTTTAAAAATCGTGAACGCCATGCCCTTAGGCATGTTTTAAACAGCATATTCAATTTTTTTCAGATGTTTAAATTTGTAATTTAATTCTAATTTTTGCGTCATGCCTTTTTATATCAATAAATACCGACCGAAAATGGTTTATTCAATTATTATTAACAAAATGCCCTCACTTTTGTTTGAAACTATCCACAAGAATATTGTTCAGATTTTTAATTTAATATTTCTAACATAATTCTTATGTTGAAAGGTGTAGATCCCTGTAATTCGGGTCCGGCATCCTGTTAACATGTGCATCTAAAATATGGGCGATTACAGTATTAAAAAGCGTTTCATTTAATACTTCAAACTGGCGAAGAAAAATACCTATTTAGTAGTGTAAAGGGAAAAACTACGATATTTAATAGTTATTAAATATTTTGTATTTTTACTCTTTAACGCATCGTACAGATGATACCTTAAATGTTGTTGCAATACTCTAAGTTAAGATGAAAAATGTAAAGATTGTTCAAGATCCACTTGAATATTTTTTAGATTTATCTCTGAGCATCCGACGTTAGAGTCGATGAGAATCAACGGCACTAAGACACCCGGGTGTAAAGCACACAAAGCACAAGATCGAGCTCGACGGGGTCCGCGTAGACAACGAAGAGTGAGACAGAGGGAGAGAGAGAGAGAAGCCAAGAAAGAGGAGGAGGTAGGGAGGCAAAGATGGCTCGTCGAGACTTAAGGGTGATTTTTTTCCTTCCTTTAGGCGTTCGGTTGCTGGGAGGACTAAATTTCGCGTGTTAAGCCCTCGGTGTAATCCCGCCCTTAATATTCAAAAACGTGATCGCCCTGCCAAGAAGAGAGAGAGAGAGAGAGAGAGAGAGAGAGAGAGAGAGAGAGAGAGAGAGAAGAAGACTACGAGGAAGAACCGATGAGGCTGACCCGAGGAAACGCCGGACGACCAGGGCTTTTCATATGCTAATTGGCATTCGTCATTTTCTTACGACCTCGACTTAAGTATGCTTAAGGTAAACTCCTCACCGATGACAACGAGCGATCACGGTACAGAAGAGTTGCGCTACTTTGCGATAACGATTCATTTTTCTTAATCGTTCGATTTATTCGAGCGTTAGTATCTAATTTTTACTGGGCCAATCGAATTCCCCTTTCATTAGCTAAATATATAACATTATATATATATACATACACCTACGGCGCATTGTGTAAAATAAATTTAAGTAAACGATAAACTCGAGATAAAATATAAGTAAAATCGTGGTAGAACGAAAAGAAAAAAGTTCAAATTAAAATTAATGCCTCGTTGATTAAAATTTACCGAGAAAAATATCTCTAATGAAAGTTAGCAAGCAGGGAGTCCACAGATGCGCACCTTGTATCTACAAAAATAATTCTCCTTTAATATCAGTTGGTTAGAAAAAAAGGTATGTTAATTTAGAAAAACTAAAATAAAAAAAAATGATGTTACTGATTGAGTATAGGTATGCGGAGAGCGAACAAAATAAACGATGTTTCGTTTAATTTAAGAGGATCATCTGCATTCCGAATATACGCACTTGAATAAGTATAACAAAATGTAAGCCACGCACGCAGGTACGCTTTCATTTAGGCGCGTCCGAGTGTTATCAGGCCCGAGATATATCGTTATCTGAAACGCAGGAAGATAACGCGCAACGCCCGGTTAAGGTGTCGAGGGCCCGTACACGCCGGTGACGTTTTTTTTTTCTTTTTTTTCACCGGTCGCCCGCGCACTCGCTGACATGAGGCACGCCACGACGTACGACACCTACGACTTACCTTCGTATGGCCTAATTTATTGAGTTGCATCGGCTTATATCCTTCCTCGTATTCCCCAGGTAAGTCTATTTTACCACATAAATATTTTCGCGTTGTTATTAACACGTTTACTTCCGATGTATCTCTTATTTTGGATCGACCTAAATTTAATTGTGGCATATAGCGTTATTTTAATCATTCTATTCGGGTTTACGTGGTGTTTTCGGTAATATTGATCACGCGTGTACGAAAAATATCGAATATTGCTTTTCACGTATTTGTGCTGTAAATTCCTCTGCTCACCGGGGCATTTACCTTCAATCGTGTCAACGGCATTCGATCGGTTTTCCATCAGCGATAACGTATGTACTCGCGTATTTTATTGATCCATTGCGATGGTGTGAGACCGGTAAACTTTTATCAAGAACAGATTTCAAATCCTCGGTGACGATGCGAACAACTCGTTCAGTTGTATATACATATATCCGTATGTATATACCTATACGCGTGTGACTGTGCAAGGTGTATACAGATAGTTGTAATCTGGCATAACGGACTCTGACTCATCCGTGTAAAAACTACATCGAGTGACTAAATAGATTCTTGGTACCTTCTCGATTAATATTTCGACGATTTACGTTACGCCATTACGCGAATGTGGTATACCAACAAGTATTTTCATTCCATTTTTTTTGTAAACAGCAAATTTTGTTAATCGAGATTTTACTGAACGCTACAACACTGACTTTTCTACTTATACATCGAAATACAAATTATTATTTATATTTTAAAATAACCAAATTATGCCGTTGATAGAAATATCATTTCAAGTTTTTTTATATTTAACGTGTAGCGTAATAATAAATCAGTACATTAAGTAAACAAACTATTATATATAAAATTACGAATTATATATTAGAACCTTAAATTTTTTTATTAAATTTACGTTTAAATTACTATTGTCTTATTAAATATGTGACTCATAATCAGTATACTACGATATAATATAGATTAAATATAGAAAATTACTCAGATAAGCTATGGTAGTAAATCTATCATTGGTCTTTAACTTTAACTTTATTATCACCTTATCAATTAAATAAATCAGTAATCTAATTTTAAATACACCATAAATAAAAGATGACTTTCATCCACAACAATATTCTATGTGATTGGAAAAACTGAAATTCTTAATAAATGGATAAATTCTGATATAATAAAATGCTTATCAATATTAGAAAATGTTTCAAAATTTTGTATCATTATAATATAATTAATATAATTTTTGAATCGTTACTTCTCTTAAAAAAGTAAAGAATACTTATTTATATGTCTTTAAGGAATGTCGGACCCAAATTATAGAGATCTACATCTTTTAACTAAAAAAATATATCTAAAATATTGTATTAAATATCTGAAAAATTAATTAAGATAGCTTAAAACATAAAAATTTAAATATATTAATTAACTGAATAATATACAAATCTGGAAAATTTGGGTAAAAAAGTAAAGAATACTTATTTATATGTCTTTAAGGAATGTCGGACCCAAATTATAGAGATCTACATCTTTTAACTAAAAAAATATATCTAAATATTGTATTAAATATCTGAAAAATTAATTAAGATAGCTTAAAACATAAAAATTTAAATATATTAATTAACTGAATAATATACAAATCTGGAAAATTTGGGTATATTGTTTTAAGCATCCCTAAGAACCACGAGGTTGAAGTTTTTTAAAAATACATTCTTTTAAAAAATTACTATTTTTTGAATCTAACATATCCTTCTGTTTAATAATCTCTATCCTGTTTATATAGAATAAACAATGAGTTTTTTTTTATAAAATTTAGTATATTTGTTTATGGTTATTCAAGTATGGAACTCGATGTAAAAAAGTAAAGCAATATAAAAGTTACTTGCTATTACGAAAATAATCGATCGCAAACGTACTAATGACGATAACTGTATGACTGTATCGTCCTAGAATATACAGATCGACTGTACTTTTGAAAAGTATACACAGGTGGAAAGATGACGCTGGGACCGCAAGAGATAGTGCGATCGGAGGTGGAAGGCGGGCTGTCTGGACCGGCGAATTCCCTGACAGCCGAATCGATAGACTGTGGCTGCGGGCGCTATCAACTACCACGATTGGCGAAGTTCGCTACACGCCGGATTTTCCTTGCTCTTCTATGTTCTATCGGTGTCCTCCAGGCTGCCGCGCAAGCTTACTTTTACGTTACCAGCTCGACTGTAGCAAGAAGATTCCAATTCGATCCTTACATCATGGGTATAACTCAATTAAATCTTTATTTTGTTAGATACAAAATATTTTCTTGCATTACTTACGTAATATTTTCTATTTTTAGAATGGATTTTGTGCATCTCTGATATTGCGTTGGTAGTTGTTGGTGTCACTGTCGCATATTGGGGAGATCGATTTCACAGAGCATCGTGGTTAGGTGGAATAACCCTTATACAATGTGTTTCGTATTTTTCATTTCTGATTCCACACCTCTCCCATTGGACCAAAGTGATCGAGGAACCTACAAATATTACCCACATGTCCATATATGCAGGTGATGTATTTAAAGCATTAGTTAAGCTAAGTGTTAAATGTAACGATATTTGATCGTTTTGTACTTGGGTGTGATTCCGTTCTCCATTAATTAACATCCAGTTTCATTGCAGAGGAAAGTCCTGATCTTTGTATGGAAATGTCCTCGAGACTAATCGTGGCGGAGGACCCACCGCATTACGCAACACTCTTTATTTTGATCGTCGTACAGATTGTTACGGCAATGGCCAATGTCGCGTATTACGCCCTAGGTATCTCTTACTTGGATGATAATACCAAGAGAGTACACGTGGCTGTTTACTTAGGCGTCGTTTTGGCAACGAAAATTCTTGGCAATCTATTGGGATACATTTTGGGATGGGGATTTTTACGGTAATTTATTTACTAATATTTTTTTTATTGGAAATTATATTACAATAGTAAATTCTGTTTTCTATTCGTCCGTAGAATAGATGCTGACGATTTTAGTTCGATAAAATCGTACAGAGATCAAATTGGTGCATGGTGGCTTGGATGGCCAATCCTTGCAGTTCTCCTGGCAATTCCTGCCATTCTAATGGCTATATTTCCAAGGAAACTTCCATCAGAGGTAAATGTAAATTGATCTGAAAAACCGATGTAAATTGACCTGAAAAAAGTGTTGTGATTTTAAATTAAAATTTTTTAGATGGTAGAACAAGCTGCAGCAACGATACTTGATCAATCTGGTACACTAAGAGGATCCCAGAGAATTCCAGTCAAAAAAGTTGGCAATCCAGACTTTTTCCCGTCCATGTTGAGGCTTCTTACAAATAAAGTGCTGATCTTTAACGTTCTGGCTGCTGCTTTTTTCGTAACGGCTTTGGCTAATTTCATGGCCAATGAAAATATTTTTCTAGAATCGAGGTTCTACGCTCCACGACCAACAGGAATGTTATTGGGTTTTGGAGATCCCTTACTTTCGCGTGTAGTAACAAGTAAAATTATTTTCTTTATACGATCACACATATTTTGTGAAATATATTATACAAACTAATTGTTGCAGCAATTATGAAACCACTATTAATTGGCTTGAGCATAATAGTAACTGGATTAGTTATAGCCCGCGCCAAGCCCACGGCAAGAACATTAGTTAATTACAGTTTTTCAGTACTCATATTATCAGCTTTGATAATATTTTGCCTATCTTTCGACAGCTGCGAGAAAGCACCAATTGTCGGTGCTCACAGAGGATCGTAAGTTATCTGGTATTTGCGCGCAAAACATGTATAAATCTGATACTGTTTATACTAATGATATCTTTTTATTTCCAAAGAATTTCTCTGGTTAAGTATTGCAACAGAAATTGCCGTTGTTCTCGAGATGCTGATTTTCGCCCTATATGTGACAGTCGAGGTACTTTTACATTTTACAGTCCATGCCACGCTGGTTGTACATCCGTACAGTTTGAAAATAATATGAAAATATACGAAAATTGCTCCTGCGTCGAAGATACCACAGGATTAGGAAACAACGAAGCAAGAGATGGACCATGTGGCTCCGATAGTTGTCAAGTTGGATGGTTGATATTCGAGGTATTTGAAATATTAGAATCTTAAGTTCAAAAACTTTTTGTACGCATGCAATATATACACGTATATTTAATAAAGATTCTTTTATTTTTAGATACTTACAATTCTCGTATATGCAGCTGCAGCTTCAACCTTAATAGGTGATTTATTGATAAGTTTGAGGAGCGTCAACCCTCAGGATAAGTCGCTTACAATCGGATACAGCATGGCAATATTAGGATTTCTCGCTTACGTCCCTGGTAAAATAGCATACGATGAAATAGCAAAATCTACTTGTATGCATTGGGGTGCTAGCGACCGTGTTTGTCATTTACACCATTCAAGCAATTTAGGAAATTACTTATCCTTCTTGACAACTGGATTGATTGTCATTAGTGCATTATTTAAAATTGGAGTCTGGTTCTTTTCCAAAGATGTTGAAATTTACGATCCCGTAGAGGAAGAAGTCCAAGAGCCACGAGAAATGAAAGAAATGTCAAAAACTCAGGCCGAACCATTACTGCAACAATCTTCGGGAGCAGATGAATCAGGCAATCAGCGAATAGGTAATAATTACTTATATGATACAGAAATGCTGCTTATACGTTATATGGGCTCGCTATATTCATTGTTTGTTAAATATCCCGATAGAAGCTGGAGAAGTCGTAGTGGAACCAGTCGTGGTAATAGAGGATAAGAAATTAGGGAGTAAAGTAAATGGCCCAGTAATCGATGTCATAGACGAAGGAGAACCATCGAGATTAAAGTTTGGGCCTCTTGGACCAGGTAACCGCCGAGTAACCAAAAATCAATCTAACGCAAGTATAGCAAATACAGGAACGGATGACGAACTAGACAGTTCAGATGGTAGCCAGGGAATAAGAAAAAGTTTGGCTTCACAAGTATCGTATAAACCATTGGAGTTGGATTCCGATGATGAGAGTGAATTGAGTGGATCCTTAGCAAGGGCAAAGAAACAATTTTTAAGCAGTACTTTAAACAAACCTTCTAAATGTTCGGAAGATATTAGACCATCATACAGTAATGTTCGTTTTCCAAATCCTGATAATTACGAAGATCCTAGAGTAGCTAGAAATTCGAAAACCAATAGTCCAAATTTAGCAGCTGACGGTTCATCCAAAACCCATAGTTTTGAATATTCAAAAAAACGAAAAGACGATACTCCATTATCAGCGTCAAGGGGAGATTTTAACGAAGTTGGCATTCCTCTAGTTGAATCATACGAAACCACTATTAAAGGCTCGACGAGTTCACTTCGATCTCCTACAATAATGATGGCGATACATCATTTGGATAGAAATCCTAGTCGTGAAATACTTGAAGAAGCTAGGTTTATGTACAAACCCTCTAGAAAAACAGATACCGAAGAATTGGAAGAGAATAGAAAATTTCGTTTAGAAAAATTGATGCAACCAATGGATTATTCACCACCAGCTGTACGACCACCATCGCGTGACCAAGCTTCTTCAGGTTTTGGAAGTTTGCAAGATATGCGAGAACGATCAAAATTACACAGTGAAGTTTCTGATTCTAGAGACAGTTTAAGTTCGAAGTCATCTTCATCCAGACCTCCAAAAAAAGGAGGCCCACTTTGTACAGATTTATAAAATGACTTGATTACACACATTCAAAGTATTAAATATATGATTTATACTTTTATATACGTATGTACTGCTAGATGATTATTATAGTTTTATACTTATTTTCTAGATTCTAATTTTTTAGTATACTTCATATTTTTACATAGTATTATATAATCATTCAAATATTATAAAGTTTTGTAACTTAAAATATTCATTTGTATCAATTCATTATAAATAATTTATGAACTTGCATAATAACTTCAAAAGTACATTTTAAAAGCAAACATTTATGATCAGTTATTTGACAGTTCCATTGATAATTTTATAAATTTTATATATGAGGAAATCCACAAAAAATCTTCCAAATCGTGTTTCCAAAAAATCGAAAAAAATTTTTTCGAGGCACACCTTCCGGACCTCACTTTTTCTTCATCTATAATACATATAATATGTGAAACGAAATTTGAACATGAAAAAAGGCTTGAGACACGCTTTTTTTAAGTTTGAAATTTAAAATTAAAAAATCGAAATATGTTTTTTTTTTAAACTTGGATACAACAATCATTTTCTATACAAATAGTTTTTAATGTAATAATATAGTTATTTCATTCTTTATCATCAGAGTCCAATAAATTAAAAAATATCATGTATAATAGATCCGAAATATACAACTATAATAACATATAAAACTATAAATAATTTTAAAGTACTATGATTGGATCCTTGTGATCAAAGATAAATGAAATTTTGGAGTAATTGTTGAAATTGGAAAAGATAACTAATAATTAATAAATAATTAAAAGATAATAATTAAATAATAATTAAAAGATAATTAATTCGGTTTTACAGTCAAAATTATAAATGGATTCTCAAATATATAAAAAAATTTTGTTGTATTTATTATAGTAATATTTTACGTGTTCGGTTTTTTCATACATTTGGGAACAAGTGTTTAATTTTGAATGTAAAGCAAAATTAATTAAAATTGTAATTGAATAAGATAGTTTATAAAAATTATTTTATAAACTATTTAAATTTTATTTTATAAACTATTTAAATTTTATTTTAAACTTCAAACTAAAAAAAAGTGTGTCACAAGCCTTTTTTCTCATGTTCATCTTTCATTTCAGATATTATATATGTAGTCTCAATATTTAATTTGCATTTATGGCGAAATAGTTGATGATAGAATAGTAATAAATTATTAGGAATAAGCAAATGTGTGTGAATACATTTTAATTATGTAATCATTAATTTTAAAAATAATAAAGTTTTGTTTATAAAACTCAGCTGGATATTAGATAGTAAAAATTATTAATAAGCAAGTCCTACAAGAAACGGATAATATTTTTTTAGTATACTTTACGATGTCAACATTGGTTACATAGAATAAATTGGAAAAATTAAATCAAAGAACGATTTATTAAGCGATATTTATTTACATGCATTCATTTATGTAATAACAAATGGGTTGATTTTTAAACAACTTTTGAATAAAGTGTGTATGTAGTTACGCAGGATTCAAGATAATCCGAATCTACTATACAATTCGACGTATACAATTTTATCTTTATTCTTTTTATGCGCTTCAACGATAAATATGTTATGTATCTAGGGATTCTCAAATATTTTATATTTTTTTGTATTTGTTACGGAGTCGCAAATATTAATAGTGAATACTGCTATTCAAACTATTCAAAAATATGAAGAAATGTAAAAAAAAAGTTCACTAATGTACATAAATTCATTCGAAAAATAATTTGATAGCGAAAATTTTTTATACGTCTATACTGTAACAACCTTACTTTAAACTCGAAATTATATAAGCGTTCACGGAGATTAAGGGGGTGGCATACCCGGTATGTTACCAACAAAGCAAAAAAAAGATTATTATTACATTTATTTAAAAAATATGCAATTTTATACAAAACCCGAATATAGAAGCACTAGATAATTAAATAATAAGTAATTCCAAAAAGTTCCAGGACAATACAACAAGGACATCCTAAAGAATTTCTGCACTGAAAATGTACTTACGAATTTTCGTAATTTCAAGGTGCAGAAATTTTTTAGGGTGTCACTGTCATTTTGAACTGGAACGTTGTAGAATGATTTATTATTGAATTATCTAATGCTTATGTATTTGAGTTTTGCATAAAATTGCATATTTTTTAAAATAAATGTAATAATTATATTTTTTGCTCGGTCAGTAACCCAGCGGGTATGCCACCACCTTTTTAATTAATTGAAAAAAATCTATAAAACTAAGGTGAGATGCATAAATTTCATTTATATTGTAAAAATTAATATAATGAATTTCATTGACAAATTCATACATTTCACATTTACCATAATTATCTGATAATATTTTCAATCAATTATTTGCACGTATCAGTAAAAAAATGTAGTTTTAGAGTGACGCCGATTACTTCGTAACCCGCATAAAGATTCGTGATTTTAATCAAGTTCACTTTTATATATTAGAGTTTGTTAGTAAGAATTTTTAATTATTGGATTCTCGTGTATCACCGCGTTTCTTCTCCAATGTCTTTTAATTTGACTTCTTCGTCGAAGATTTTCACATCTTTCACGTAATACCATACACCGATATCAAACAACGTGCCCATAGTAACAAAACCTGTAACATAATTTTAAAAATAATTAAATAATTTAATTTTCAATAGTTATTATTTATTAAAAAAATGTCGAATATTTATTTGAACTAACTAGCTGCAGTGAAGTTCATAAGATATCTCAATGTCTCGCCGTTGTACAGCCAACAGTTTCCTGTACCGGAACAAGTTTTTCCCCATACAAGACACGTCTTATCTTCAAAGAATACACAGAAAATTAATTAATGTATTGTTACTAATAAAAATATAAAATGTAAATGAATAACTAACCGAGAATATACCCGAAGAGGATTGGTGATGGTATAAAAGCAAAAAGACTCATGATCGTTAAACCAAAGCCCATCGCAACTGTTTTATCCTTTTCTTCAACGCATCTAACTGACACGAGAAAATTCGAAGCTCTACCCGTCGCTCCTACAAATTTTAAAAGACATACTACCATCAAAAAGATATAAAATTTATTTAAACAGTCTATAGGGCACGCTCCAGGTATCGCTATTCTTGATATAGATGGAACTTGCGTTGTTGGATCGGATTCAGTTTCGAAAGTGGTAAACGTGTCCAATGGAGTTGTATTAATTGTAATTTGTGTGGTAACTTGAGAACTATTTGGATTGATACAACTACAGTCCGAATAGATTTTCTTCCCGTTACTGTCGATCTGTAATGATACCAAATTTTTTTTACTGAATCACATAAGAATATTACTTAACTAAATGTATATATTATTGTATAACGATTTTAATAAACAACTAGGGGGGAACCCCTGCTCGCTACGCTCGCCAACCCCCAGTTTTTCATGTATAGATCAATTGAAATATCAAGTGATAAATTATAATGTCCGTAATTAATGTAAAATTACCGGAATATCTCAAGATTAGAAGTCTGGGTTAATATAAAAACAAATAATCAATTTTAAAAATTAATTAGTCTTATATAACTATTTGAAATCATTTCTTTTATTTTTTTTCTAATATTATTATCAAGTTTTAATTTAAATTTTTTTGCAAATACCCCGAAATACAATTCACGGAATTTTCAAAAATCCAATAATTAATGAAAATAACCCTGAATTTCCGAGAAATTCCGTATTTAGTGCAAATACCCCGAATACCTATATAAACTTTTTTCTTTTTTTTTGAGTCTGTGGTAATGACATTTTACGCACAACCGGCAAACTATCCACCCCCTCGCAAGAGCAGACAGTCCACCGAGTGTGGGACTCAGTAGGAGCAAACTACTAATACCCACTAAATCCACATATCTCTGTTCGCACCGATCCCGGAACTGTTATTCACATTACTTCAGACTGGGCGGTTGTCCTTGCGTGTCCAAAAAACACATTCATTCTTTTACTCGTACATTCTCGAATCACATTCGCTCAATCTGTCAGACATCCATCTGCTTTTTTGCTCCGCAGAACATTCACAACGTATGTAGCGATCAATCGCCAGTTGTCCGCGTTCGTCGTCATAAGTCTCGTCACGTTTTCCGGCGTGATCGCTTCTATGTCCATTTCAAGTCGTTGACGTTGATCTGCCCATCGCCTGCAGGCGAAGAACGTATGATCAGCGTCATCATAGACCCATCCGCAGTACTTACATTCAGGTGAAGCAAGTCTGCCCATCTTGTGTAGATAGCCGCGGAAGTATCCGTGTCCAGAGAAAAATTGGGTGAGATAGAAATCTACCTCACCGTGCTTTCTCCCCTTCCACGGAGCAACCGCAGGGATAAGTCTATGTGTCCATCGCGCCTGTTGGGTATTTTTCCACCGTGTTTGCCAGAGTTCCATTGTTTTCGTACGTTCGTCGTATATGCGCTTTCGTTCCGTCGCGAGTAGGTCGATCACCTATATAAACTTTAATAAGTACATATATATATATGTATATATTTTACTGACACAGCGGCGGCAGCGTAGAAGTTTTTTTAATAATATAGAGAGATACATTTTTTAAATTCATCAAAAAATATTTGATCATTTTAATTTTTGAATATCTCTGCTTGTTGTAAGTTTAGTGAAAAAGCGAGAGAGAAAAAAGGTAATCCCGCGGATATCATGGGATACGAGGAAAGGATTATAATTTATTTATAAAATTAACCTAACTCAGTTATTTTTATTTTTAGGTCGTTACATGTCTGTACTGGTTGAACAGTAGTCCAAGCAAATTAGACTTAAAAAGGTTTCAAAAATATTCTAATAAGTATTTTTTATTATTAAAAGTTCTAAAGAGGGTGACAGGATAATGGGGTATATATTTGCGGTTAGGTACAAACAGTGGAACATTGATTAAGTTATTCAAGAATGTATGAAAAATAGGTTTATCGCATGGTACAGATCCGTTTCACGATGTGATATTATCCTTGTAAGTTACGTTCGATTTTTTTATTAGTCTTTTTGAAAAATTGTCAATTTCAGTTATTTAAAATTTTTTAATAATTTTATAATTATTGCTTTTAAATTCTTTTAAATTTTAAAAGATATTTGTATGCTTCAAATATTTAGTAGTTTTTAATTAATTTTATTTATTAATTAAACAGTTTCAGGAGAATCTAACTTCTATAGCGTACAGATATGTATAGAGATCTGTTTAGGCTTACTTAACTCCTTAATAGTTGTACTGTAATGAAAAGTTTATTTTTTAACCACAATTTGTTTAAAAACGACCTTGAAAATTAAGGTATCATAGCAATTGAAAATTCCATGAAGTACTTTTTTAAATCTAATCTACACGCAGATTATACATTTACTACTACGATTTTTCTGGAAATTTTTAGTTATAATCTAATTGCTGTATGATGTCCTGGACTAAGTTGATATATTTTTCTATACATTATCTATGTTTATTAATATTAAGAGTAGAAACTTACAGGTACTGTAATATAAGCGTTAAACTTTAGTATCAGATAAAAAATACCAATAAATTTTAGTATTTCATTTAGGTTATTAATGTAAACTATATACTTTGTTATATTAGATCCGTCGATAACAATGAAAAGATGTGGAGCGCATGCGAATTGCGTGTTTTTAGCATGCCGGGTATTGTCGATTCGCAAGGGTGAGTAATAGAGAACGAAGTATCGAAGGAGTGCGGTCACAACATTATTGTACGTATTAATGTGTATAATTGTATCGTTTATTAAATCATTTTCTGTATTTAATCAAACATTATCGTTTTGGATCTGATTTCGTTCTGGAACCTATTTTCTATAGTAGGATTTGTGACCGACCTACATAAGAATTCCCTCCAAGATTTCCCTTTACGTTATAAAAGTTAGCTTGCTCGCAGCTTCGGAAAATTCGAATAAGAATTACCACGTTAAACAAAAATTATATGAAAGGTATTAGAATATAAATATTTAGTTTAAGAAGATGTCATACAATCAAAAAATCAATATGATTCAACTTAAATGTATAATTCTGACGTATTACTATTTGATGTAATAACTAAATAAATAAGCTGACCTGAAGTGATTTGCAGCCCGCATGGCACGCCGATATGAAAGTTTGTCCATCTTCGGAGCAAACTGGATTGTAGGTCACGTAATCGCAATGGCATTGTTGATTGCAGGGCATTAGAGTCTTAAGGGTGCCATCGTCAGAAACAGCAATTTGGTTATCGTTAGCAGCACATCCGAGAAAGGCATAGGAGATCATTCCTACCACTGAAATCATACCGACAATCACGTTCCAAGCTGCTAGATAACGCGCTTTGGGTTTGTATATGGTAATGATGAGTCCAGATAGAAGAATCCCAAAAGCACTGAAGATGAGACCAACGGTGCCTGTAATGAGTGAAGATGCCGATGCGCTTTGCTTGTACTGGGTTTCAATGTACTTTGGCATAAAGATCCAGTAGGGCATGTATCCCATAAAGTAGAAGACAGCGGCAAGGTTATTGTACATAAGTGTGGTATTGGTTAATAGCCGCTTAAACGTCCTCATCATGTCTCCCAGCGATGCTGGCAATTCTGTCTCTGGCGGTGAATCCTTTATGCTGGCTGCTGACTTGTTTCGAGCCATTATCTTACGTGCTGCTGCACGTGGGAGTGTTTTAGGAAAGAGCGCAAGGATGCTCGCGAATACGAACAACAAGATTCCCAAGATTATCCATCCGAGCCACCAAGCTCCTAGCCACCTGTTACAAACAAATCCACAACATTTAATCCTATAATATTTTCAATCAATGCATTTAGTAATTAAAATAGTAATCAAAAGTGGTCATCCATTATGATTTAATTAATTTGAAACATTACGAAAATCATTGAACTAACTTAATCAAAGAACAATTGGTAAAGATGACCGCCACAATTATAATTATGTTCAAATAAGCGATCAAGACTTATATATAATCAAAGGTAATTTACTACGATAATAGAACTTTCAATATAAATATATGATTATCGTTTAGTGTATCGACAAATATTAGTTATAAAAATAAATTAATTAAGTAGATATTAACATTTAATTGATGATCGTTCACCTCGGATCTTGTGTTGTAATAGTAGGCGTAAGAGAAGGATTGATGTAAAATTTGAGAGCGAAAGATGCAAGACCATAACCGATCGCTGGACCCAGCATTCTTAAAAAGTACGAGAAGCTTATTAACACTGGAGTCTTAGATTTCTGGATGTTGTCGTCCATATAGGAAACACCAAGGGTGTAGTAAAGTGAACCTCCGACACCGGAAACAAGTTGAGCAATGAAAAGTAACACCTGGGGTGCAAAATTTCCATCAGCTTCTTCACAGTGTCGGTGATTTGTGCGATTCAAACAAAGAAACTTTTTTTGTTTCTCAGGTATCGTATGTATACTCGAGTTATCCGAAGGCTCTTGCATTTTTGCTCCGTATTCCTTAGTCAATAACAGTGCATCCTCACCTGGTCCGTATAAAAAGTGTGGCAGCATCGACAGACAGCAAAATAAAACGACCTGCGGGCATAACAAATTTTTATCTATCTCATTATTTGATTTAAATACTCTTTTATATTATTATTCGAATATTATTATTGTGTATGTTTATATTGAATTGTGATTAATAATTATATATCTATAACTAAACATACCACTGGAAATTTTAAATCTTTTTACGTAATAATTAAAAACTGCTTTAATAAATCGTTAAACTCCAAAATCGAAGTTAAATTTTAAACTGTACATAATTGCATTACCATACTAGTATTATATTGTCATAGTTGCGAGAAAATTAACGTGAGTATAGTATATTTATTATTACAGTTACATGCAGGTTTCTAAAAATTATAATTCTTTGTTTTATTTATTATTAATTACTTTTTGTACTTATTAATTAAACTTAGATTATACAGTGACAATTTAGCTTAGAATAAAATAATTAATAACTATTTTTAAATGATAATTGTGATAATACTAAAATGAATCAAACATCTTACCGTGTAAATACCAACGGCAATCCATCTGGGTCCTATGACCTTTACCTGCGTAATATGAAAGTACTACGGACACAAGCAGTTGCGAAATATCATTTCCAACCGTTATGAATCCTGTTGGAAAAACACGCTTATTATCAAGGCAGTTCAACACCTATCGTTTTAATTGGTATATATTTAACGATTAATCAATTGAAGCATTCAATTGCTTATTATTAGATTTCATCTAACTTTTAGATACATCTGATTTCAATTTTAAATACCTAGTATAAAGGCTTCTGATTCAAAACAATGGCATTCTTTCTAAATTCGAAAAGAATGTCAACAACACGTCTAGACGGAAAGTTCTTCAAATCAAGTAAAAACAGAGCCAATTTTTTACGCGAGATTAAGGACTTGACTTTTTTTAATGTTATGTTTTAATGTTATTATTATTTAAGTTCTTATTACAAATTTCGTTTGTTTTACAAAGATTTAAAAAAACGAGTTATACCGTTAATTTGGATATTCAAGAAAATTGTTGCGTTGTCGATTTCATAAAGTAAAAAATATAAAAATTATCGAAATTTATGAGGACAAGTCTAGGTTAAAATTGAAAAAAAAGATATTTAATTTTAAAAATTAATAATTTTGTTTCCTCATAGAGCAAGCTTTGTAATAGTAAAATTTTTCGACTCGCTAAAAACATGTTCTAAGTATGTTTTAACATTTTAGAGGTCAAAATCACGTGTTTGGATTAAACTCATATTTAAAAGCTCTGTTGAAATTTCAGCCTATTCGATGAAGTGGTTTCTGAGATATTCTGCGGTAAGTCCATTATGTAAAAAAATCGGAGTACGGAGTCTCATAATTAATTAAAATAGTTATGTTACAAATTAATTGACTAAAATAATTTTAAATAAAAGTTAATAACAATTTAATTTGTTTAAAAAATTAAAAAATATTTTCAATTATTATGACAAAAAATTATTAATTGTTAAAATTGAATATCTTTTTTTCAATTTAACCCAGGCTTGCCCCTTAAATGAAAATGTACTCTCTTAAGGGGGTACCAAAGCCAAGTTTTATACTCCCTACCTTACCAGCCTGAAGTCATAGAAAATTAATTATATTAAAAAACGGATGACAATTTACACAAATTGAGGAGAAGAGTGCCCTTCCTTTATTAACAATCTATCTCTGTTCGAAATTTGAAGCAAAAATATCAATTGGTTTTCGAGTAATCCCTTACCAAAATTTACGATAATTTCGTGCAATTTGAGGTTATATGCTCGTCTATTTCAAAGGCACGTCAACATTTTTGGTAAGGGATTACGCGAAAACCAATTGATATTATATGCTTCAAATTTTGAACATGGATAGATTGTTAATAAAGGAAGGGCACTCTTCTCCTCGATTTACGGAAATTAACTTCTTTTTTAATTATAACTAATTTTATGTGATTTTCGAGGTCGGTAAGGTAGGGAGGATAAAAATTGGCTTTGGCACCCCGTTAAGGAAAATTAGTGAATATGTCACTAATTTAAATACTAAACTCGTTTTTTACTATTAAAATAGTAATTATTCCTTTTTTGAATTAGTTAAACGTTTCATAAATAAGAATAGTGAATATTCAATAATGAAATAATGAATATTCATTAATTGATTAAGTGAATTTACAGACTTCAAAGTTTAACATTTTATTGTCTCTAATTGAATTAGTTAAACATTTCTTAATTTGAAATAATGAATATCCACTAATGAAATATTGATTTTTCTCTTTTTGAAATAATGAACTTGCAACCTTTTAATTTTAAAATTTTATAACCATTATTTAAATTACTGAAATATTCTCGCGCACGCGTCTATACCGCATTACTGGCCTGGTCAATCCTAGAATAATATTCGAATCTGAACTTATTAGAAAATCGTCAAGTATTTTATAATTGGTTTTATTAATTTAATGTTAAATTGAAAAAAATTATTTTAAGGTTTCTCAAAACATTATTTTATACTTATATTATACAGATACAGATTACAGATTACAGATATGCAGATACATTATACAAATGAATCAAACATCATTAGATATTTAAAAGTACGGATTCATAGGATCAAGATATTTTAGAATCTTATAGATAAATAATTAAGTACCTCATCTTTTCAATAAAACTTGTATGTGTGGGACTAAGTACATGTATATAGTTATAATATTTAAATCATTTACGTTTAGTTTTTCACACTTTTATCAAATAATATAGTGGTGAGAAGGTCAAGTACAATAAATAATAAGAATCTATTTATTAGAGAAGCCACAATAGTGCCATGATAGTGTATTAGTATAGCCATAAAATTTAAAATTCCTATTGTCAAAAATTTTTATATAAATATTATTTTGTTGACTTGAATTATAATAAGTTTTTTCCTATACAAATTGACTAAAATCGTTTAAAATAAATGCGTAATACATAAAAATAATAAAAATATATTACATAGAATATTGATTATTTAAAAATGAATTATTCCATAATTTTAAATTAGTGAACATTCGCTAATTAAATAATGAATTTTCACTTTTGAATTAACGAATATTCACAAATTTAATAAGTGAATATTGACTAATTTATAGATTTAAGAAATGAATAATTTCACTATTTTGATTAGTGAATAGTTACTATTTGTTAGTGACCGGGTTTCCACTAAATAAATTAGTAAATATCCACTAATTTATAGTAAATTTTCACTAAATTCCATTAATATCTAACCTGTCGTTTTGGATGGTATTTTAAATCTCTTCTCAATGGTAGTGATGGTACCATTGAAGTAAGCGTAACTCGCTGAAAAAATACATCCGAGTACACCGTAAAGAAAAACATAGGCCTTTTTGTTAGCGAATCTCTGTAGATTGGGACCTCGAAAGCACCATATACCGCAGCTCGTCTCTTCGGTAATGGGTAATTGTCGGAAAACATCGACATCACGTGTAGGTGTTGTAACTGGACTTGAAGGAGGTGTTGTTGGTACCTCCAACAGTTTTTTACTCTCTACGCCGTTCCTTTCATCGCTTTCCCTACTCGATACATTTTCTTCCTTTGAGTTCCTCATTGTTCTGCAATTAAATTTATCTATATATCCCTTTGCCTAAATCTGAGTGCATACTGTATTATATAAACTGATTGTTTATTAAGCAAACTATTGAATCAGAATTAATCAAAGTATATTTTGGATATCTTAACTACACTTCAAATATGAGTTTATTTTGTACCCAATAGCGCAAATTATATAGTATAAATGAATATTTGAATATCTATAAAAAATGAAACGGATGCAAAAAATAATTGTTATGTAAATTTCGTACTAAATCACGTATATAAATAAGTAAATAATTTAATCAACGTGATAAAACCGAAAAAAAAATTCGGTGTAAAGCTTGAAGCGTCAGTGTATAAATATTTACAATGATAATATCGAACGATGTACATATATGTACTTTGTTTCGTTGTCCGATGTCGTAGATTAGACTTCCTTTTCTTTACCCTCGCTGCAAAAAAATGACGAAGGATCAACGGTTTTCGTTAGACTTTGACTTTTTCCGCCTCGTGTTTGGCGCCTACAATTATTCGCATCGTATCAGGAGGCCGCGAGCTGCACGTAAGTAGGACACTTCGTCGACCAGACGACGGAAGACGCATCGGCTCTTTATTGAAACAGTTGTATGGCTGGAAAACTAAAAAAAAGTCCGTTGATCCTTAAAAATTCGTCGTCGAGTGATTTGCAATTGTTATAAAAATGGAGACAGGTTAAACTAATATTTTTACGGAAAAATAGGAAAACATAAATATTTTAAAGAGAGTAGCTAACTGCTTTTGTTCGCAATAATTCAGTATATTTAAATGACATAATATAATATACACACAACAACTGAATGAAAATTTATCGCTAAACAATGACACTATAATTTAAGAAAAAAAGTTAGATTTATAATACTTAGAAATGCTTGAAAATTAAAATTCTTATAATTAAATCTCTGTTCTGGAGTAAAAAGATTTTCCCTGTAAATCTGTATGTCTTTTTAAAATTTTACAACTGATACGATCTACCTTGTTTTCACGCTAATGACAATCATAAATTAACAAGCTGATTTAGCTACTACGTAGCATGAAATTCGATTATTTCAAAAATACGCCAATGGAATATTAATATTAAGTACATGCGTATATGACAAATATTGTGATCCATTTATAACATAATTAAATCTAAGTTAATATTATTCAATAAAACAATAAAAATGTAGAAACTACCCTAGTAAAAATTTCACTATAATTTGGCGCATTTCAACTGAAAATAACAAATTACGCACAGTTTTAATCAATAATTGTAAAATTTTTATCAGGGGGGTATTGAGAAATATTGCCCGGACAGAAGTACTAACAATTCGTTGGCTAATTTCTCCTTAATCTTGGAGTTAAAAAATTTCAAACTTTCATTATTTCGTCGTTGTTAACGATAAAAATGAATTTTTAGCGCCTGTCCAAGGTTGTTTTTTCATTGAAATTTCAAAATGTTTTTCAAGATTTTTTTCTGTTATTGTTGAATGTATTAGAATATTTAGCGAAAAGGAATGCCCAATTGACATACATGAATGCGAAAATTTGGTGGTATCGACTAAAATTCTTATTTGAAATTAATTTCTGTTCCACATATTATATTGTCAATAATTGTGAATAATAAAGATGTGTTAATATAAGTTTTTATTAATGATATGAAAAAATTCCCCCATTTGATTAACACGTTAACCAACAAACGTCCTTTATTTTCTACTGGGGTAGATAATACGTTATATATGTATAATATACATAAAATAAGGGCGTTATTCCAAGTTTATTAGTAAAATATATACCTGCACATTGAATAAATATTAAAATTTATTTTATACATCGAAAGTGTCAAGTCCTAATTAAAACCAGAGATTAACTTTCGTATACCAATAGAAAACTCGTGTTCATTATTTACCATGAATTCACAACGATTGATTGATAAGCATTATACTGTTAGGGTGGCGTGATGATTTTTCGCGCAACGCTAAGCGTACAATTAACGATAGAGAAGGTGATATATGACTTTGTTTTTTCGGATACAACAGAAACGGTGTTACAAGAGTGCATTAAATTTTCAAGTCTTATGCAAGTAATCTATTAAGAAACAAAGATTCACTTTTTTATTGTTATAATAAAAAATATTATTTAAAGTTATTCACTGATAAAATGTAACGCGTTTATTATTCAATACGGTTATACGAGGTATTTGAATGTCTACTTAATTTAAATGTCAATTCAAATATCTTTTTATAACAGCTTTAATAATAAGCTACTCGTGTTTATCTTATTACACGTTAACTTAATTGCGTAATGTAGGAAAGTTAAATTTAACGTTCAGATAACCAGTGAGTAATTATATATATTTAAAAGAATAATAATACCTGAATGGATTAATTTATTACAATCTCGATTTTAGAGTCTTTCTTTTTACGCGTGTAAAAGTAAAATTTTCAATCAATTGTAAATAAAATATATAACAAAGAATTATAAGAAAAAAATACAACTTTTTACCTATAAACACGTGCGCGTATAACAGAAAAATTGATTAACCGACGAATGACCAATTGTATAAGTAAAGCACATGAAATAAAGAAGAACGTACGTAAATATAAGAAGAAAAAAGATAATAGTTATCACATTGAGAGCACCGTTCACTGGTAATACTTATGTATGTATGTGAATGAATGTACACATAGATATAGAAACTCGCGACACAATTGATCTACCACTAACCGGTCTAATCCTCGTGTAAAAGCCACGCATCGTCAATTTCGCGTATACGACAACAACCGACGTAGCTCATCTCCTTGCGATACAAAACGAGATAAATCGGAGGTAAGTATAACGACAGGTGAGCGTAACGTCCGTAAAACACGGCTCACACCTTGGCTACTGAGCGCGCGGATTTTCCTTCGCGAGCTACCTCCTCCTTTCCGTGAATACGCGTGTCTTGGTCGGTTCTTCTTCTTGTTCCGCCCCTCCTACTTAGACGAACTGATATACCCGTGGCACACTCGAACCCCGCGTAGGAGAGCTGCGTATACGATGATCGTTCTAAACTAGACGAGATCGTGACGCGGTGCGCTTGCCTTAGATAAGATGCAACGTTCCTTGTTCCTCCACCCGATTGTTTTCATTTTACTTTTTATTCGACGGACAGGGAGTTGGGGTTTCTTTTCACACTCAACAATACAATTTGGTCAAATTCTCTAAATTTGTATATACTCGTGTATTTATACTTGTATCAAACGCATACCTACTTATTATACACATATATACCATTCACCACTACAAGTTTTATTAATGTGTTTTACTACATTTTTAGTAAACGCGGTTTTTTTTTACTAAATTTTATACAATTTTTATAATAGTAAAGTCCATTCAGCGGAATGAAGTAATCATTAGAGGTGAATATTATTTTAATTAAAATCAGTTAAAGTTACAGTTTCTAAAAATGTAATAGTAATAAGTCTGTCACTGCTACCGATTAGCGAAAACACACTATTTAATTACTGAATATTCACCAATATTAAATTAATGAATATTTACTAATCAATGATAATATCCATTTTATCACTGTACAATATAGTGTATATATTCAGTAATTTATATTTACATAATAGCGACACAAAGAGGAAGATCAAAAGAAATAGAAGTACTTAAATTAGCGTAACTATTAATCATTTGGATACCCTATAATTGTTCATATGAATCAACATTTTTTATTTCAAAGATAAAGAAAAACATAAACCCATAAGTATTTTATGTTACCGTGTCCATTGATTTGTGTAATAATTAATAAAAAATGTAAAATATTAAATTTACGAAGTCAAATAAATTGTCTTCTTGTTGTATTCGTTGATTACATTTGTGGAAAAAAATAGTTAGTTTAGTAGAGCTGCTTTGTAAAAATAACTGGAAAATGTGGTAAATATTATTAAAAATAATTTGCTTAAGTAAAATGCATTACTTACTAGAAATACAGTTATTGATATTAAAAACTTTAGTATTTGCATCTATTTATCCTTATTATAAGACTTAAATTAATAATGTTAAATGTATCATAAAAGAAACTGACTATTGTTTTATAATGTAACTGCAAGAAGCAGTAAAATATATTAGGATATTACTATTGAATTTATTCTAATGACGGTGATTTTCTAATAACTATAGATATACTATAATGAATTTTATGGTACGATGTTGAATAAAAGACTGCATACAATTTTACTAGGGAATATAATAAAACAAGCTGGCTTTGCATTTTCTAAGTGCATCTAAAATTCGATAGACAGAAATCAGTTTGTTACATATTACGGATACAGTCTTAAATATTTTAATCATTAATAAAAGGTTGACGATTTACTTCTATTCGTAAGTGAGAAATATAAATTGCAAATTCATTGCAAAACCCAGGAATAAATTGAAAACTAGTTTCTTCAGTGATATATACTATAATTAATAGAATACAGTTCATTGTAAGTATACCCAAGTCATTTTCGTTTCTTCAATATATAATGGCATCATTTAAATCCATTAAATAAAAATGACATCGATAATAAAATATATATCTGATAAGTTAATGACACTACCTCGCGCGAAAAACGAAGGACCATACAATTACAACAAGAGTATTTTAAAATTTTCCACGATACATTTTACAATCACAAATATTTATATTAGACACACAGATTCGCATTTCTTCGAGTAAACCTTCGAGCACGCAGGTATGTTTTATTGAAAATATTTGATTAATATGATTAATATATTAATCTCACTGATAGATACCTATATCTCTATTCAAATAATTAACTAACATATATATATATATATATATATATCCATAATAAAAAAGGAAAACTTACAGCTTCTAATTTCCGTCGTTGTGCGTAACATGGTCTATATGCATCGGTTGATTCTACTCGGCAGTAAAAAGTAAAAATAGATGAAGATAAAAAGATGACAAAATTTTAGGTAACAGTAGTACTTAACAATGAGAACGAAATAAAGTAAAGAAAAAAATTAAAGTGAGAACGGAAAATTGGTACGCATCTAAGGGTTGAAATGGAACGAAAGCAACGTTACATTACCAAAGCAAGTCGACCGATTTCTCGCAGGTATACCGGGTATATACATACACGTGTATATTTTAAACTATCCCCCTTCTAGTCTACACACTCGTCGAGGCTGCACGTATACGCGCATTGTGAATCCATTATGATTCAATGAAGAGAACCGCCTTGGCCAAGCACATGATTGTGTGTATATATATGTACGTGCGAGTCGTATATGGAGTAAACCGGTATAAAGCACTACTGAACCTCTCTCTGTATATACGTCTACGGTGTTCCTTCTCCTTCTATTTCCTTCTTTTTTTTCACCACCCTTCTTTGATTCGGTTTCGGCAAAATTCGTCCTTGCCCTTGGCTCGATTGTCTGGACCAGGTGGTGAAGGTTACGTAGTGGGGCGTACGGGGTGCGCGAGTACAGTACTAAAAATTACTTGGACCCTTAACCTACAAACTTTCCATTAGTATTTATTAGTTACTTTGAATTTTTTAGTATAAAATTTTAATATCCACTCTCCGAGTAGGTGACTAATCAACACATCAATCATGATAATTTAGTACACAATAATATTTTTAAATAATCGCACGAGAATCGTTTGTTCGCACAGTCTATACTCATATGTACACGTGCGGAAAATAAATATACATATAACGCACACGTTCATATACTTACGTGTCCATAGAGTATATCTGAATAAAAAAATTGTTTCAGTTCTTTCTACAATATTTATTACTTATATATTATTTATTTATTACTTTTTATTTATTACTTATATATATTAATTTTATTCCAGTAAAATTCACTAAACAACTCACGCAATTTTTACTTGAGACTGTTAGAGAAAGCAAATTTTCATGTAAAGTCAACTATATACCTACAATTATCTATATAGATTTAGTTTAGTAAGTTTCATTTTTTGGGGTTATTCTAATAATTTTAATTAATTGTTTCTCACCATTACCAACTTTCAATTGTATATATAAAATCGTATTACCGTTTACCAAATTAAATATAAAGCAAAATTAAATATAGCATCACATTTAAACGTATCAAAATATTGCGACAATACGTAAACATTACGTTATTATAATTGGATTAGAACATAATTATAAACGGACAAATAGTTTATCAATTAACAAAATATTAATATTTCAGGTCATATGCGTGCGCACAGATATAGGATAGATACAAATGAAGTTAACAAACAGGTAAGTTAAGCCATTGTGCATCCATAATCTAAACCGAACAATGAAAAGACACAAAAGAAAAAGACAATCAACCAATATCGCGTTATTGCATCTATCGTACAAGATTCTTTCTTGCCTATTCTTGCACTACTAATGGCCCACTAAATGGCTAGCCGCTAATAGCTGTTAGCTAATTGCCGGAATATCGTTAATATCACGATTCTCGACCTGAGAGTCTGTGCATGTAAGAGAAACCTCACTCTGAAAACGTCGTTTCGTATGTACCCTTCCTATCGTGTGAGACCACCGAGTAAACGACGTTCCTGCGACGAACCTCTATCCTTTATCGATACATCTATCGCATAATATATTTTACTTTCCCAAACATTTCTTTTATCATTTTCATTTCAACTGTAAAAACAGTTGTTGAATTTTTATAACGATATAGGGTTGATCAATTTTTAGTTTAATCACAAGGATTAGAAAATTATAGGAGAAACCACACGAGTGCAGTATAAATATTTATCGTTAAAATTCGGCTGACGTCAATATATGTAGCCTCCGATTAGGTAACTGGATTGGTGCACTAAACTTTCCTTGCGGCGCCATGATCGCGGTGATACGCCACTTATCGGAGACGTTCGTCTTTATTTCACAAATACAGTTTTAGAAGAAAACTCTGTCTTGAGATAAAAGTTATAAATCTTTGAGATCATTAATCTTTCGGGAAATGCATTTCAAATTTCTACGATAGTTCGTACGACACGTTGTCGTTTAAACGTAATGATTACATTTCGAACGTGAAAATTGAAAAGATTTAGACGGAAAAAAAATTTAACTATATTATTATTACAAATAACAGACGTAAATTTGCTCGTGCACGTGAATTTAAAATAATTATAATCTATAAAGTGACGGGTATAGGTATTTAAACACGCGATAAGAAAACTGTAATTTTTCTAAATGTGTGTATAGATATTCATTTAATCGTGTTCGAAGATTCTTATGATACAAGTCAATGGCCTTTTCATAGGCGACGTTAAAAAATTTCTAGATCGTCTGCAGTTATGTACGATTCGCGTGTGTTTACACATCTACAAATATCGTTTATATCTTTGATTGCATACATTATCATTAGACAACTAATACAATGCTATCACCAAGAAAAATGACATTTCTCGCTGTATTTGCCTTTTTTAGATAGTGCACGTTTTATGAAGAGTCAATTAGTCTGATCACTTTAACGCACCTACATACCGATATCTAATTTACAAAATTTTAAATATTATCGCGAGATTCCAGGTAATTTATATTAAATTTAAAATATCACCAAAGTCAATAATTCGCCTTATGTATGTAAATACTCGAGTATGGAAAAGATACGAAGGACAACGTATCCGTATACATAAATGATGGAAATTATTGAAAATATCATTTTTCTTTTATTTTAGATATTTATTCAGGGTGTATATTTACAATACAAATGAACGTTCCAAAGAATTTTCCACTTTGTATCATATTAGTTTATCTCCTTACAAGATAATCAGTCTTTATAACGTGAAACGCTCTACATCCAAATGTTGATTAACGAAGTTTGCTATTGTCAATTTGCCTTATTTCAATTTGTCCGAGAACAATTTATTAATTCTTATATTTTTAATATATATGAACAGTAAAAACTATATTATTTTTATTATGCGTAAAAATTGACATATCATTACAAACTCATCTGCAAGCTCCCTTATATTCTTATTTTAATAATTGAATAAATTTAATCTACAAAGTTGACAATGATGAATAATAAAAATGTGATTCGATCCAAGTACTTTTTAATTCAAATATAATTTTCATTCAAATGATTCTAGGTGAGAAAGTGTGCGAACATCACATTCTCGTTAAATCTATATAATTCCGATCGCAATAAAATATTTATTGTATAAGTAATTTCAGCATGTTTACTAGGGTACAATACATTGAAAATTTGACTAATTTAAATAATAACCTAGAATTCCCACTTTTGTATATACGTTTATGCACGAATTATCTAATTTCAACCAAAGTACGTTTATATTCATGTAATCATGTCCCATTTAAGCTTATCTCATCGCTATCTTAAAAAGAATACATATTGCACCAAAAAAAAGTATATTACATATAATTGTTTAAAATGTATCCTTTAGATAAGAAATACGCGTTAACGGAGGTGAAAAAGAATATTAAAAAAGGTATGTTAAAATAGGTAAACAAGTTGAAGATGGTACACAGGTTGAAGAATCGCGCGATTCTCGACTTGGCTGTCCACCCACTTGTGCGCACTAAATTACTCAGGCATTCAGTGCGGTGTTGATGTGCGTGCGCCAGAATCAAGGCCGGACGAGTAAGATTAAGATCATTAGACTTCGCTGTAGATTCCATCGCTTTTCCTCGTGAACGTGCAACGTATTATACATACACACATATACATATATGTATAGTCCGTGAGCTTGCAGGAAAGCTCCGCGGATCAAATATTTCGTCATATCGCGGGTGCTTAATTTATTAAACGGAACTGTGCAATTACGTTTAAACAACGTGAATTTAGTGTGACAAGGATTTTGTTGAGTTACAAAATTCTTGAATGCTAGGTTTGATCAATCTTTGGAAACAACTGATCATCGATTACGAAAAAAGAAATTTTAGCTTAACCTTCTGGAAGGAAAGATGATTTAAACACAAATATTTGAACAACTTTTTAAAATTTATTTACTATATGAATTCTGAGAAAGATATTGGATTTTTCGATTAGAATATTGAAATTTTGTTGATTTTGAAACCTATCAAATTTAGAACTACAGAATGGTAAAGTATAACGATACAAAAATAAAGTATAACGAAATATCAATGTTTTCTTCATTTAAATGAAAATACTCTGGGTAAAACGACCATGCACAACTGTAAACTAAACATGTACAAATTATTTTATTTTACTAAAAGTATTAAAAAAAAATAATTAACGCAGGTTTATCGTGGACATAAACAATCTCATTATTATCGGTCATCACACACGCACACACACACACACAGATATATAAATATATATAGACTGGAAATATCTTCCAGAAGATAGAAAAAAAATTTTAGGTGTTAAAAATAATACATATTGCACCAAAAAAAAGTATATTACATATAATTGTTTAAAATGTATCCTTTAGATAAGAAATACGCGTTAACGGAGGTGAAAAAGAATATTAAAAAAGGTATGTTAAAATAGGTAAACAAGTTGAAGATGGTACACAGGTTGAAGAATCGCGCGATTCTCGACTTGGCTGTCCACCCACTTGTGCGCACTAAATTACTCAGGCATTCAGTGCGGTGTTGATGTGCGTGCGCCAGAATCAAGGCCGGACGAGTAAGATTAAGATCATTAGACTTCGCTGTAGATTCCATCGCTTTTCCTCGTGAACGTGCAACGTATTATACATACACACATATACATATATGTATAGTCCGTGAGCTTGCAGGAAAGCTCCGCGGATCAAATATTTCGTCATATCGCGGGTGCTTAATTTATTAAACGGAACTGTGCAATTACGTTTAAACAACGTGAATTTAGTGTGACAAGGATTTTGTTGAGTTACAAAATTCTTGAATGCTAGGTTTGATCAATCTTTGGAAACAACTGATCATCGATTACGAAAAAAGAAATTTTAGCTTAAACCTTCTGGAAGGAAAGATGATTTAAACACAAATATTTGAACAACTTTTTAAATTTATTTACTATATGAATTCTGAGAAAGATATTGGATTTTTCGATTAGAATATTGAAATTTTGTTGATTTTGAAACCTATCAAATTTAGAACTACAGAATGTAAAGTATAACGATACAAAATAAAGTATAACGAAATATCAATGTTTCTTCATTTAAATGAAAATACTCTGGGTAAAACGACCATGCACAACTGTAAACTAAACATGTACAAAATTATTTTATTTTACTAAAAGTATTAAGAAAAAATAATTAACGCAGGTTTATCGTGGACAATAAACAATCTCATTATTATCGGTCATCACACACGCACACACACACACACAGATATATAAATATATATGGGCTATTTCACGTCAAGTGGTACGATGAAAATTTTAAATCGCTCCAAAATTTGACAACAGACTGGAAATATCTTCCAGAAGATAGAAAAAAAATTTTAGGTGTTAAAAATAATTTGCCTAAGAGTTATTCGACCATGAAAAATGGAAATTTTTCAATTTTTTAGAAAAATTGCTATTTTTAAAGCCATTTATCTCAAAATCTATTGATTTTTTTTGAAAAAACCTTACAAACAACTGTTGTTCAAAATAATCTTTAGAACTTATCTACCTGGGTTACAATTCTTAATTTTAAAATCTCGAAAAGTTAGTAACACCCGGAAATATTGAATATCAAAAAAAGGCGACCACGCCACAATCGATTTTGATCTAACACCGCTCAAAAGATCACATTTTTCGAGAGCTTTACAATGGCTTGGGTGAAATTATTGGCCAAGACAGCTGGTGTAAGTTATACCTCATAAACCTCATAAAATCACTAATTTTCATGTATTTTAGGACATAACTTACACCAGTGGTATTGGCCAATAATCTAACCACCGCCATTCGAAAGCTCTCGAAAAATGTGATCTTTTGAGCGGTGTTAGATCAAAATCGATTGTGGCGTGGTCGTCTTTTTTTGATATTCAATATTTCCGGGTGTTCTATCTCTTCAAGATTTTAAAATTGAGAATTGTAACCCAGGTAAATAAGTTCTAAAGATTATTTTGAATAACAGTTGTTTGTAAGGTTTTTTCAAAAAAATCAATAGATTTTGAGATAAATGGCTTCAAAAATAGCAATTTTTCTAAAAAATTGAAAAATTTTCATTTTTTATGGTCGAAACGATTAGGCAAATTATTTTTAATATCTAAAATTTTTTTTCTATCTTCTGGAAGATATTTCCAGCCTGTTGTCAAATTTTGGAGTGATTTAAAATTTTCATCGTACCACTTGACGTGAAATAGCCCATATATATATATATATATATATATAATATGTGTGTGTGTGTGTGTGTGTGTGTGTGTGTGTGTACGTAAACTTAACATTTAAAAATTATTTTTAAATGAAAAAAATGTATACAATAAAGTTTAAATAAACAATTATGTTTACGTTTGTATTTACGAGTATTAATTATAATTACAAATCTAAAAAAATAAACAATATTTACATGTACAATTCAGTTTTTTTTGTATAAATATGTAACGTCGTTGAAAACATAGTCTTCATAGTTTCTTGTACAAGCACACAGTCATTATGACTGACTGTTTAACAATAACATTCTCGTCGTTGTTTAATTCATTGCCCTTCGGAGATGAATTATTTTGTACATTTTCTTCTTCGTTGTCTCCGTATAAGTCTATGCCTTTCGAGAGGTAGCACACAGCTAAATCGAATAATACGCCGAGCAAGCAAAAACCTGCAAATAATACGTATGCATATTTTTAGTAATCGAAAACAATTTTACAGAAATCACCATAGATTTGATCCCATTATTTGTAGGAATAAGTACCTTTTTTGAATTATAAGTAAATCATTAAAAAACTTAAGATTCAAGTCAAAGAAATGTTTGACGAATACTTTTATCGCATGCTTAGTATACATCAAATACGTTTTTCAAATACTTTTCAAATGTAGTATATCAAATAAACCTTATGTTTTCAAATACTATTTTTAATTAATATAACAACTTAAATTTATTTTTAAATTAACCAAATTTAAAAAATTGATAAGTATTCATAAAAGTACTTATAAAATACTTTTTCTGAATAGTTCTAGAAGATATGAATTTATGTTACTCTATAGCATCGATCATTCTCTTGTATATCGTTTTTTTATTATTTTGAATCGTGTTACACAATTTAAAAAGTTATATTCATTTAAAAAACTGGTATTAAATACTGCAATTTTTTAATAATATACTACTGTTTACACTAATAATATTTATTTTAGAAAAAAAGATGATTATAATAATGAATATAATATAATTAGTATACTAACCAGCTGCAGTGATATTAACATAATATCGAAAATTCGCTCCGTGGTAAAACCAACAGTTTCCTTTGTTTTTGCATGAAATATCCCATACCAAGCAAGTGGAATCCATGATCGCGCCAAATATAATTGGTCCTGGTATCAATGCGAAGAGCGATACCACCATCAACGCTATACCTTGTGCCAAACTTTTGTCTCTTGTTTCGACGCACCTGTAATTTAATATCACATTTCCTATTCTACCGGAACATCCGAGTACGTTAACAATCGTTGAGACGACTGCGAATAAAATGTATGGCTTCAAACAATTTTGTTTACAAGGTCCAGCTGTCACTGTATCGCTCAGTGCTTGAAAGCTTATTGGACTTATATTCTCATCTAATCGTAGAGATGCGCCTTGGAGATCTGGTGGATAGAAGTTCGATGAAACACTCGTCGTACAAGCGCAATCGCCAAAAGTTGTGTCATTCACGACAGATCGACAACCTGCGTGACAAGCTGAGAAAAATGTAATTCCGCTTGATTCGTGACAGACCGGTGAATATTTTACAAAATCGCAATTGCAAGCTGCATTACACGGTGCTGTTAAGTTTAACCTGTAAATGAAAAAATACATATTTTAATCTTGGTAAGTTGCATTTATACTTTCAGCTCTCCCTATCAAAATAGTTTTAACGTGAAAAACCTCATGATTGGATAAAAAAAATACTTTAAACAATATTTCGGTCCTATACGGGCTGATTTAAAAATATAAAATAATAAATTCTCACGTAAAACAGATAATATTAATGTTATTTTACACATTTTTCATTTATATAATTAATAAAAAAAACTAATATAAACTTTACGGGAAAAGTATAACACTGCAATAGCCGGAGACTTAGGCTATTATGGCTTTATTTGTGACTTCGACCGATGTAGTAATGCCGTGAAAGCAAATGTCTCGGCGACGTTTCGGCTTGAGTATAAAAAGTATTATTGACGACAATAATACTATGCGATTTTTAATGATAACTTACAATTAGAAAAAATATTTATTATTTTGATTTGAAATATCAAAATCTGAAATTTCCAAAAAATGGTAAATTTGAGAATTTATTGCTTGTTTACATTATAAGTTATATGATAAATGAATTTATTGATCTCCACAAGCCAAAGGCTATTCCTCACAACTCGGTAAGGTGGACTGTATTTATACCAGCCACTTTAATAACCTCACCGGATTTGATTTGAAATACTTACATATTATGATAATATCATTTACAATAAATTTAATTATTTAATTTTAAAAGTACAACATTCATACTTCCAAATTACGAGAATATTTGTATACAGGGGTATTCGGGGTCATTGACCACGAATTTGTGGTTAGATTTTATAAGCGGATCCAATATCTCCGACCAAATTTCATAACCGATTTTGAGGCATTTTATGAAAAATTTGCGTTATCTTACTGAATACGCCAACTTCAAATTTAAAAATCTAACTTCAAATTCGTAATAAGCGACTCTCAATATACCCAGATACACATATTTTTTCTTGATTTTGAAGCATTTCAAGAATAATGATGCATAAATAATGAAAATACAATATTTTACATTTTTCCAATTTAATTAATCTGCATAACAATGTAGCCGCATAGTTTTAATTTTGAACATAAAATTATTTCGAAATTACAAGTTGAAAATTGGCTAGACTAATTCAGTAATAATTACTAAAGCATCGTAGTAAAATTTAATGAGCAATAAACCAATAATATTTACTTAACCACTTTAGTAGTCACTCTTTAGTAAACTTTACTAAAGCATTTAGTAATCCACTGACTTTTATTTAATATTTTTCCGGGTAGAATCAAATGCAACCAAACATTATTTCATTAAGGAGATGTCGGACTCAGAAAATAGTCATTTTTAATATTTTTTTATAAACAATAGAATAAATTTTTTTTAAAATCCTGAATGCCATGCCCTTAGGCATGTTTTGAACAGTATATTTTTTCAGATTTTTAGATCCGTAATTTAATTCTGATTTTTGCGTTAAAAATTCATGCTTTTTTAAATCAATAATTACCTGCCGAAAATTGTTTATTCAATTATTATTAACAAATTTATTTTTTCTGGAAAAATCAAAACGTCATGCCCTCACTTTTGTTGAAAACTACCCATATGAATTTTTTCAGATTTTTAAATCGATATTTCCAAGATAATTCTTATGTTGAAAGGTGTAGATCCCTGTAATTTGGGTCTGACACCCCGTTAATACAAATATAAAACTGTTTTCACGATTTCCGCTTTATTTCTTTGGCCGAATCACTCCGTAAATTAAAAAAATTAAAAAAGCGCTGTAAGATCATTGAGTTGACCGTAAAGCTCCGATAGCCTGGCACCCTTTAAGCCACGTTAGTAGTCACTCTTTAGTAAACTTTACTAAAGCATTTAGTAATCCACTGACTTTTATTTAATATTTTTCCGGGTAGAATCAAATGCAACCAAACATTATTTCATTAAGGAGATGTCGGACTCAGAAAATAGTCATTTTAATATTTTTTTATAAACAATAGAATAAATTTTTTTTAAAATCCTGAATGCTATGCCCTTAGGCATGTTTTGAACAGTATATTTTTTCAGATTTTTAGATCCGTAATTTAATTCTGATTTTTGCGTTAAAAATTCATGCTTTTTTAAATCAATAATTACCTGCCGAAAATTGTTTATTCAATTATTATTAACAAATTTATTTTTTCTGGAAAAATCAAAACGTCATGCCCTCACTTTTGTTGAAAACTACCCATATGAATTTTTTCAGATTTTTAAATCGATATTTCCAAGATAATTCTTATGTTGAAAGGTGCAGATCCCTGTAATTTGGGTCTGACACCCCGTTAATACAAATATAAAACTGTTTTCACGATTTCCGCTTTATTTCTTTGGCCGAATCACTCCGTAAATTAAAAAAATTAAAAAAGCGCTGTAAGATCATTGAGTTGACCGTAAAGCTCCGATAGCCTGGCACCCTTTAAGCCACGTTAGCCTGACAGCCTAAAGCTGTATCATTATTATATATTTTCATAAGCTCAAAACGAAAAAATTTTTCTAACGACATTGTTGAATTCAGTGTTTATTATATTTATTACCAAATTTATAAAATGAAAGATGATCTTAAAGTAATAATACGCTGTTACAATACAATTAAAGTATTGACTTAATTATTGATAAATGAAACTCACGACTCACTTCATGGTGTCAATATCGATTCCTTGTATCCTGCCAGCCTCGCAACCGAGAAACATAAATGATATATTCCCGAGGAAACAGCAAAATCCAACGACAACATTCCAAAATAAAAGAGGTCTCGGTGATGGTTTGAATTTACATATTACGTATCCAGAGATCAGGAAACCAAAGACCATACCCAACAGTGAGAGAGGACCTGCCGAAAAACTACAACATTAACGTATCATGCAATTATTGAATATATAACATACAAGGGTATATATAAAGGCTATAATATTTTTTTCCTTTAAAAAAAGTAGAATTAATAGTTTTTTATCGTTGTAATAAACACGTGTCTAAAAATGTTATTAAGAATAAAATAATAAATTACCGGTTATAACAGTGCCACCAGCTGCAGATGTTTGAAATTGCACTTCCAAATATTTGGCAATGAAATTCATAAACGCGGAAGCGCTTAGAATATAAAACACGCCACTAAATATATTAAGCATTAATAATTTATTTACTAGTATTCGTCTAACTGTCTTTGGAAAATCTTTTAACTTCGGGCTTTCAGTCAACTCAGTCGGTTTTTTTATAATTTCGTACTTCTCTGTGTCGGTCGTCTCAACTTTTAAAGGAACAGCTGCACTATCCTGCTGAGAAAAAAAACGTAATTATAATAAAATATATAGTTTAATTTTGTTGTTGAGTTGATAATATTTAAACTAAAAATAAGTTTTAAGTACTGACATTTAGAGCATCTTGTTTCTTGCTTGATTTTTTTGATTTTCGCAATTCTTCTGGGAACATTGCTAAAAGAATTGAAAAAATCGCCATAGTTATTCCAAGAATTATCCAACCAAGCCACCATGCGCCTAACCATCGTGGATCCTTTTTATCAATTATTGGATGTAGACTTGGATCTATATAAATATTCAGGCAAAAGTAGCTTAAAATGAATCCTAATGCTGGCCCAACTGTCCTTAGTGCAAAGGTGACACCTGAAAATTTTAAAAATAATTATTACATTATTTCGTGCAAACACTATTGACACATACAGTAAATAATTACACGCTGTTTTTAAATATAAATAACAATATTAAATATTGCAATATGAAATTTATCATTTTTCTTTGTCTCTTTATGTATATTAAAATTTCTTTACGATATAAATCTTATCTACCGCAAACGATATTTCTCTTCAATTTGTATTTTACAAATTAAAGAATGATATGCTATTTCTAATCAAAGATTGACGTTCAAGAATATTAAAATAACAGGCTATAAAAATTGCGTGACATCTTATAATTCATTCGTAATTATTTTTATATTATTTACCTTTTAATTAAAGTACACTTTGCATAATATTATATAAACGAGTAAAAAAAATTTTGTCAATGTCTGTCAGTTTGTTTTACGATAAAATCGATGTGTCTATCGACAATCGCGATTATTAAATTCATGGTGAAAAAAATAAACTTTTGTAAAGTCATTGTTTTCGCGTTGGTATATATATACACAATACGGAAAATTATCAACATAAAACTTTCTAAGAATATAAGTATAAGTGATAAAAAATATTGTATTATCTTTAACGCGAGGTAAATAGAATTTCAACTTGCTTCCTTACCAAGTTTCCCAACGAAAAATGTTAATATTATTATTTGATAATTAATGTTTCATTACTATCTAAATAAAGATAAATATAAAATTGTATATTGAAAAAGAAATCTTCTAATGTTATTATTAACGCGATACTCTTGAGAAATCTAGTTATAAGAATAACTGTAATTGTTGGAAAATTATCGATATCGATATAGATTTTTTATATAAATACTTTTTCTTAATTCGCTATATAACAATATAACATGAAAAAAAAACATTTATATCAATGTCAGTGAACTACCAATTATTAAAAAAAAATCTTAAGGTCAATTGTATTGATATAGGGTGACTTAACTCTTATGTGGACGCAGTCACCAGGGAATGAACAGTTATCTATACAAGTAGTCAAATAGGTATATTTATTTAGTAGAATATGCTCGGACCGACTAATTATATTAAAATTTTATGATTTATCGGTTATTTTGGTCTATAGTACATTAGAATACAGTTTTTCATGGATTTACAGAAAAATCTCTAAAATGGTTGAATAACCATGCTACTGTAAAAACGACGGTTTAAAGATTTTCAACACTAATGTGAATGAACGCGTTAATAGTATATGGAACATTGGAGGATAACAGTTCCAATGTATTTTAAATCCGCTTGCTCATTCACTAATTTCACTGTTCATTCATCATATTTTCATCTTTTATTTAATTCTCGAATAATAACATCGAATCGAGATAATTATTTTTGAAATAATTAATATTATAGACAAGAATTAAATAAACTATTGACAAATTCTAATTTTTCTTATTCGTTCATTTACTACAGGGAGAGCAAAGTTGTAATTTTTACAAAAATTCCTCTAAATTTGACAAAATTTTCAAACTGCCGAAATCTAAAAAATTACTGAACTTTTATTAAATTTTACTAAACTTTTTATTAATTTTTAATGAAAGTCTACTAATTTTTACTGATAGTTCGGTACTTTTTTGAGTTTTGGTAGCCTGTTACCGTGATAATGAAAGTTTAGTAAAATTTACTAAAATAAATTCTCTCCGTGTACGAGTAAGTCATCCTACACAATTTAACAAACCTAAGAGCATAGCCGTATTTTTTTTCTTGGTGTTGTCATCCATGTAAGTTTGTCCAATGGAATAATACAACGTCGTTCCAATACCCAAAATAAATTGTGAAAAGAAAACAAGGAGCCTCGGGACTATACTCGCGTCGGTAAGACTGTCATCGTCGCAGGTCTCGGGTTGTCCAGATTTCGAACATATAGGAAGGTCGGTTTTGCTACTAGGATTGTCAGAGATAAGAGTTGCATTGAGGTACTCTCTGGTTAAAGCTAAAGCATCTTGTCCTGGACCGTAAATGGCGTGAGGCAGTGTCAACACTAAACAAGATATAGCGCTACATCCAACTCCTACGGCGATCCATCGTGGTCTGTGGCCCGAGCCTCCGTAATAAATCAGCAGAATTGATAATATTTGTGAGATCTCGTTACCCGATAGTATTATACCTGAAAAAAATAATATCTTTTGTTAATGAGCAGTTTCTACAATTTATACCTATGTAACTTAAGGAGACAAGCCTGGGTTAATATTGATAAAAAACTATATAATTAATCATTCTTCATTTTTGAAACAAATTATGTTATTATTAACTTTTACTTAAAATTATTTTGGTTAATTAATATGTAACATAACTATTTTAAATAATTATGAGACTCCATACTCCGATTTTTTTCCATAATGGACTTACAGCAGGATATCTCAGAAACCCCTTCATCGAATAGGCGTAAATTTTAACAATAACTTTTAAATATGATTTTAATCTACTTAAGCTTAACAGAGTTTCAATAAAAGTCTAAATGTTTATTTAAAAAAATTATTTAGCTGTTTTCTACACAAATTTTGAATATTTAAAATAATTTGGTAAGAATAATTTTTTATTAAAATGTCACATTTAAAAGTTACTGTTAAAATTTCAGCCTATACAATGAAGTGGTTCCTAAGATATCTTGCAAATTCATTATGGTAATTCATTATGGAAAAAAATCAGAGTAAGAAGTCTCTTAAAGTAGTTATGTTACAAATAAATTAGCCAATAAATTTTAAATTTAAGTTAATAATAATATAATTTATTTAAAAAAAATTAGAAATGTTCTCCATTTTTATGAAAAAAATTATTATAAATTGTTAATATCGAATAGTTTCTTTTCAATTTTAACCCACGTTTGTCCCCTTAAACAAATTGTACATTTATTCGTCATCTTCAACAAGGAATGCCTTAAAAATTATTATTAAAAATTATTTTATAATAATACTATGTGTTGTTTTGTTGTTGGTTTGAGGATCTCATTTTGAAGTTAAAGAGATGACAGACTCATAAAATGAACATGCCTTATATATTTTTTAATCAAAAATATTAATTTTTGGAATAATCATTTATATTTTCATATAAGAAAAAAATCTTAAACAATTATTGATCCATATATATTATAAAAATAATTTTTTTTCAAACTGTTAATTCTCCAATAATTGACGTCAATTTTTCAGATTTTTATTTCAATACCAATATTTTAAATATAATGTTTAGGTTAGACGATGTTGACCCTTATAATTTGGGTCTGACATCCCGTTAATAATTATTTGTTTTTAAGATCCCTTTATAATAAGCTTTTATATACTCTACAGAATGGCTATTTCAACGTCTTCAATGTAATATTTTAATTATAAGTTTTTTAATTTGAATGTCACGGCACCTTAGTCATTTTAACCGATAATTTAATCTTTGATACGTTAACATGCAAATTGAAATAAAAAAAGATGTAATAACGAAAAATCAATTTGATTATCAATAAAAAATTATAATAAATTATATATGAAAAATCCTGAGAATAGCGGATGTATGCCGAGTGGTTTAAAATCTATAGCTCTTTAATTATAGAATATAAACAAGAATTACTTGCACAAATCGAGGCTATTATCAAAGATTTGTCGAGCTTTAATCATAAATTTTATAGTAATGATCATTATCTTTGAATTATCAGATATATCCGATAGTCAAAGGAAGCTAAAGTCTATAGGCCATCATGAAATTTTTCACGATTAGAAAGAGACACGAGTAAATTGTATGTATATACTTATCCTGAGGAAAGAATACCAAGAAAAAATACCAATTTGCATGCATGAAAAAAAAATAAAAAATCAGAAATAGATAAATAATAAAACGTTGTATAAAGATAGATAGTAATAAATGTAAAACGACGAGTGTAAAAGAAAAATGTAATATCTGGAGTATAATCTTGGTGGTTATCGTAAGTTATACAGGTACACCTTCGATAAAAATGATAGGATATAGTTCCACATCGCAATAAACTAGCGTGAAATAATTTTCATTTATACACTAGTCCCTGCTAGACACGAGAGATTTTTCACTTCTTCAATTACGCAGGACCACTTACCTACTTAACACTCTTTACGAGCGCGGCAACATTAAAACGTGTCGCTCTTACACTCAGATGTTACGTCTCACTCGATAAATACCAAACTTTATTTGATAAGCATCCTATAAGACAGACACCTTTAAACAAGATGTACACACATCAAGTATTCATTACGCAAGGATGTATACAAAATGTAATAATGTTTTAAAAAATAAATGTACATTTTGAATATAGTGGGTGGTTCGGGTGTATATAACGTAAAATTTGATACGGTATTCGGAAAGAGCTTACCGGTTGTTCGACTGGGAATCTTGAATCTCTTTTCCAAAGTCGTTAAGCTAACCATAATGTAAATGAAGGCCATCGACTGCACGGTACCGAGGAGTCCGCAGACCGCGATGAAACTCCGCGAAGACGCCCAAGTTTGCAGCCATTTTGGGTAAAAACCGCAAAAGCCGCATTTCGAGCTTCGACTCATCCTTCCGGCTTTTTCCTTTAAAGAGAAGACCATTTACTTTATTTTTTACTCTATGTGGAATACCAATGATTCTATACAAGGCTTATCGACATTTTTCTTTTCTTTATTCCTCAATGATAATTACCGATTAAAAGTTATTTCGTCAAGAGCGAAAATTGTACTTTCCGTCTTATACACTGAAAAATATTGATTATCTATTGTTTTTAGTGACCGATAAACATTATTAACATTGATACTCAAGGAAAAATTAAAGGAATTTTAAAGAAATTTTTATATATATTTTGATTTTTACCACGATTAGAAAAATTTTGTTTAACTATACAATTCTCAACATCTTTATAAACATAAATTACATAATTAAAAGACATCAGCATACATATTTCGGATCTTAAAGTAAATTTTAATATACCCTTCCCATAGATAAAGCATATTAAAACTGAATTTTATCTGAAATTTAGCTTACTGTTATTATTTTTACGTACAGTGGTTAAATGTTTTATTAATCCATTATTTCAAGAAGGTAAAAATTGATTTTGGAATTCCATAAGCCTAAAGTTCACCATTCAGGTAAGATTTCTGTACATAAAGCGAATAGATTTAAAAAAATATTTCCTCCACACTTATACATTTGAATTAAATAATGGTTGAAATTTTTTTATATGTTTATATATGTATAATATTCTAGTTAAAATAACCGAGAAAGTATTTGTTTATTTAAATTAAAATTATTTCTTCAAATAGCTATACGTCGGCTTCTTTCGTATGTTCATATATATATATATATATTTAAATATATAATCAAATATTTTAAATATAATTTGTGAAAATGTTTATGAGTGATCAATACTCTCTCTATAACCAAGAATCTCAGTTATACTTCCTACATAACTATAAGAAGAAAAAGAGGATTAATTTTTATAAAGACAATGTCTCATTTACATATAAGTGTGAACATGTGACAGATCTTATTGCATTCGTTAAGAATTAGTAATATACTTTTTATTCGAGGTTTACAAGTCTTGGCATATTATACGCTTACGAGTAATTATTCCCTAGGTGGCGGATTGTTAACAAAATCAACACGTTTTAATTGTATAATTAAATTTTCAAAAAAAGGACTATAATTGTCATAAAATCTATAACTATCTCTTAAATCCCAGCTTTGTACTGGAAATAATTATCTGTTTAATTTAGGATAAATATTATCACTCTTCTTTATCTGTTTGTAACGTTAGGTTTTTGTGCAAGATCGAATGGTTTATTGATATCTTTATCAAATATATAGATTTACACTTGATGATGAATCTTTGTAATAAACGAATATTTGTATTAATTAAAGTTTAAGTAGTTTTATTTTGTTTATACTATACACGTCGATTCAAATGTTAAAAAAAAAATTCTTTTTGGCGACCGTTGATGCATTGCGATTTGTAAAACAGGTTCCCTTACAGTACTCAATCAATTGAATGTATAGTTTAGTCTCCCCATAAACCAGTCAACAGCAAAAATGTATCAAACTACAAAAAGTGGAAGCAGATTGGCATCAATTTCCTGTAAAATTGCAACTCTATGTCGCAGCTAAATTACTTTGAATTTAAATAATTTTCTTAATCATTATATGTATATATGTGTATACTTCATATTCGTCATTCATGTTTAATTAAAATCCATTAATGCTTATATCGGATTATTTAGTATAAAATATGTTAAAATGGTAAGTACGTAGCAACTGCCATTAATTGCTAAGTTATTAACGACATTCCATTCAGAAATACGAACAATATACCAACAATTACACACAACGCGATATATTTATAATTTGATTAGGTAATACGTTAAATGTTTAAAGGTATATACACATTATTTTGACACGCGTTAATCATTATTTTAATAGTCACGCCGATGAACTCTCAATACGACCTGAGTTTTTAATTTTATAAAGAATGAGCTGTTTATATATATATATCATTCAATTCAAGGCCTTTAAAATTATTCTCATTCTCATAGTATGAGTGTGTGTAAAAAAAGACTGGTATCGTATTTGACAAAGCATTAACACTCTGCGAAACCATAATATCTTTTTAAATTTTTTTATTTATAACACAATTAATTGAATAAAGACACGTACACCTATCCTTTACTCAATCAAGTGCAATTAAAATAAAACTGCGTTATACTGCTCGAATTACACACAACACACACACACACACACACACACACACACACACGTATATATACACATGGAAAGAAAAAGCGAAATGGAGAAATCCAGTATATAATCAGAAATCCATTGAAGCTATATTGTCAATTAAAGTTATAATTAAATAATAATTATGCTCCCCGTGAACGACTATATATTTTCTAGAAAAACTATGTACCATTGTAGTTTCTAACCCATTTTTCATCCTATTCCCGCGCCAATTAAATCCTTATGCGTGTTCTTATACGTACACTTATACGATCCGCGCGTGAATTCAAATTCGCAAATGTGCACCCTGCGATTTCAAGACAATCAGTAAAAAAAATTGACACCTTCAAGACAAATCTTATCTTTAAATAATATTATGAGAATGCGCGCAGTTGAGCACGTATACGTTATGTATTTTATTAAATAAAAACAATTACAAAGAAAGAGCTGATATAGCCGTAATTATTTTTTTCGTACCGGAAATGAACCCTCATTAATATTTCGCGCAGGTGTACGTCTATACATATACATATAGATATTTAATTATCTATCGGATATGCGAGGACGAGAAGAAAAAAAATTGTATTGGTTACTGGTAACCTCCATGATTGATACGTTGTTTTTGCGCTATCAACGTTTCGCATCGAAACTTGTAATCTATCATGGAATGCTCTTTTTTTTCATTTATGACTTACTTGAATATAATGAGATTTGAAATACTTGTAAAGTAAGTGGTTTTTTTTAAAGAAATTTTGAATTTTTGTATTACTAGTAGAAAAATATTAGTATATTTTCGTGCACGTCGGTATTTGTACATAGAATAATTTCATTAAAATTAATTTTTTTTTAAATGTATCATACAAAATCAATATTGTATATAATTATTTACTGTAATGCTGTATTTATCAGACGGAATAAAAAGTTGTACCTAACATTGTTATCAGAAAAATTATCTCAATTGAAATGAAAATATTTAGTTACACACATACACGATTCTAATAGTAGTTCGAGATTGAGTGGTTTCTAAACACTATCCAGGCAATAAATTTGAAGTACTAATTATTATTAGCAATCAACACAATTACTTTATAACGTGTAGTCCTTTTCATTTGATTACAATTGTAGTTGTTCAACAAGTGTTTATAACGTCTACATTATTGTCACAAATTTTATAATTTAAAAGAATTCTTTTGAAGCTCGAATGATCCCATATTTCGATTCGACAATTTTCATGTACTCTCATTAACGAATCTTTAATACAGGTTTACGTTATTTGAAAATAGTAAATATATACTATACGAATCGATTTAACTAAAAATTAACTGATAGGTTTATCAATGAATCGCAAAACTTACTGTAAGTAAGTCGGAGCGGTCAAGGACGTAGTCGTCTCGTCCCTCGTGGAACGAGGCAGGATTGCCCCGCTATTATCCTGAAGAATGTATCCCTTTTCGTTGCGAATTCAGATAGTGTAAATTGAAAAAAAAAATAAAGAGAGGAGAATAAAAAGTGTCGCCTCCACCACGACACACCGGACGATTCGAAACTGAACTCGGTCGGACGGTCGGTTTGTCTATCTCCGAGATCCGATGAGAAGCGATTGGGTGATGGCTAATCACGAAATCGCTGGACTCGTCGAGTACACCCGCCGGTGTGCAACATTCTCCATCTCTTTCTCTTGATTGACGCTATACACCGTGAACGCTTGTAATAACGTCATTCAAGAATTGCCGCGCGTTCGGGTTTTATTCGTTACAGTGCTACCATCTCGATGAACCTTCAGGAAACTATTAGGATATAGGTCTACGATGTCGATGTGTGTCTCGTTACTGCCTTGGTTATGCAGATTTGCCTATTTTTTAAAAATATTATCTTTTCTTTATTATACTTTTTATTTAATAATAACTATAGTAGTAGTTCGTACGATTTAAGGAAAACTTATTCCGTAAACTGTAAACGAAGATTTTTTTGTACATTTAACTAAATTATTTTTACCTATTCATATTTTTTAGTAATATTTGTTTTCACAAGAATTTTATTACAAAAATTTAAAAATATTTCATGTAAACAAAAACGTGTAATTTTGCAAATTTAACATAGCGTACACAAAGTGAGGTAAAGTACTATTATCGTTAAACGAATTAAAATGAATATAAATAAAATTGGTATTTACAAAGACGTTGCAGTCAAAAAATTTTTTACACTGTCTGTAAAGCAAGTACGTCGTAAAGTTATCCGTGGTATGCTATACTTGCACAAAGTTTCTTTTTTATTTGTAATTTTGAGCTAAGAACGGAAGAAGAGGCGTCGTGCCATTCCTTCCCGACTGGTAGCAAAAAAGGAATATTCGGTTTGCACATATGCGCGACACTGTGGACAAAAATACGAAGTGACTCCTTCTCGTGCGTCTCCAAACATTTTCGCCCAAGTGATATTTATAGAGCTCTCTTTCTCTTCTCCTCCTTGTGTGACGGAGCCTAGGTGTGGATTGCTATTGATTTGATCATCTTTTTGTCATACCTACTTATTCATAGACGTTTGTAACTTCACACATGTATTATTGGACTTACGTACAATAATAACTTCAATTTTGTTACATATCAGCTGAAAATTTACTATATTTTCCATATTACCTTCCGCACTGGAATTTTTGAGTTCTATTCGTAATAATAAATCGAACTTAATTTCGTGTAATCTTTATTCTTTATCATATATTTAAATATGAATCAATGAAAAATGTTATATATTATCGGACTTAGTTTTATCGATTTATACCAATTTATCCTCTAACTTGGATTATATAGACCGTCATTATCAAGGCTATCTGCTTTTTCAAAAATGATAATACTATAAATGTATATATGTTATGTAATGATATTTTAGTATAATTACATGTATAACCATATATTCGCGAAAATAACAATAAGTAAAAGTAGTATAAGTTTTGGTTTACAAAGAGGATATGATTTTAATAATAAATAAACACATATTCTTTTTCTCTCAGAGACAATATATTTCCATATTTTCTCTTTTGTAATCTAATGCTTCGTTGCATGTCGTGAATAGGTATTGTAGATAACAGGCAATATATATATTATAATTATTTTTATCCTAGCTGATTATAGGACGTCAGAGAGTGACACTTTTGTAAGCAGTTCCATTCGTTCCGACTACTTATAAAATTTCGCCTCTCCTTCGATTCTACTGATTCTCTCTTTTTTTCTATTTCTCATTAAGTACAAGAGTAGTTTTCTTTACCATTAGTTAATAGTATGTAATAATAATAATAATAATAATAATCAAATAATAATAAAATAGTAAAGATAAGAATAATAATAGCAATAATAATAGAATTTTTATATGTATATATATATATACATACATACATATATATATATATATATATATATATATATATATATATATATATATAAATATCAATAATAATAAAAATAATAATAGTAGGAAATCTTAATTTAAAGTTCCTAATATTTCTAGTTCGCTCGATATCGCCACTATTCGTATATAATACTTAAACGCTAAAAAATTTTTATCTACGCGTAGACTTAGGGAACGAATCCACAAAGGGAACGCTTACGCGATTATTATTTACTTGATTTTTTTTAATTATTTATTTTTGTATTTATTAATTATCTTAACTAAATTCTCTTAACGTGTAATTTAGCTACAATCATTGAACTCGCGATTCGCAACGATCTCACATATTGAGCTCGTACCAAAAAGGAGCAACATCGCCAAGGCTTCTAAGTTTAAAAGACTAGATAGCCTCATTTGTATATTTTCTCATCGGTCGATTATCCAAAATCTTCCTCATCATACTTTATAATTTTTTTGTTTTTATTTTTTTATTCTATTTCTCCGTCGCTTTTGTTTTCGCTTTTAATGAAACTTTACTGACTAGTTTACAACAACCAACGACATATTTTCTTTTGTCTTCCAGGCACGCAGTGATTTTACATTTTGTCCTTTCTGTTATATACCTTAGCAAGGCACCACGATTGGTCTTGTATCAGAATGTGATACCAGCTCAGTCCTTTTCTTTTAAGGCAACAACAATTATTCGAATATCGAGCCCCTGGTTCAACAATAAATTAAATAAGAAAAAAAACATCGTCGCTTCATTATTATTATTTTTTTTACTCAAACATCAGGTAACTTTCATCGTCCCTTGTCACAATCAGTGGGACGCACCAGTGGTAGTGATAAGTGAATTAATTAAGGGATACCGTTTATGTTGACGAAAATAATTTACTGAATAAATATCCAATTATTGTTTCCATCAATTGCAAAATGAAGAATGACAAAATAAAAATTTATATTGTTCGCAATCAGGTAAATTATGAAATTAGCAAAGATAAATATTTTTTAGTGTTATCAAAGCAACTTAAACCGAATAAAATAGTTGATGAATATTTACAAAAAATGCTTATTTTTAAAATGGAAGTATTGTAAAAAAGTATATGAATTCGACAACAAATTTAAGTAATCCAGATTAAATTCACAACGGTGTTTGCGTACATATAATCGAATAGAAAAAAAAAACAGTCACATATATTATCAATCAGCGATAAGGAGAGAATAAATTTATCGGACGATTGTCTCTCTCTCGTGTGCCTCGAGATTCGGAAGATAGAGTGTAGTAACAAAACGAAGAAAAAAAAGTTAAAATAAAAATCTAGACTGCAGCTATTATTCAAGCATATTTCAAGAGATTTTCCTATTGTTGTATACGAACTAAGCTACTTTCCCGTCTATCTTCGTGCGTACGTATGTCCAGTCATTCGCCGCGCATTCGTACTTTCTTTCTCTTTCTCTCTTTCTTTTTCTCTTTCTCCCAGCGCCAATTTGAGTTTCTCAAACGCGTCTCCTTCTCATGTATAAATAGATTAAGCGGTTAATGTACTAAATAATGTCTACTCGTCTTTGGAGAGCGGGCAACTCAGTATTTATCCAGCGCGAGTTTCTCTTTCTCACTCTGATTTGGAAGGAAGGAAATAAAAGATCACGTAAGATAGAGATCAGATTAAGACGCAAAGAGAATTTGAATATTACGAGTCGCACATTGTCTTTCTTTCTTTTTCTTTCATTTTTTACGGTTTTCTCGCTTACATTTATTTTATGCCGATTCCCTTTTTTTTTCTTTTAAATAAATGACAATATATCATCGATCGTATCTTTACAATTGTTTAGCCGACTTTTTCTTACACATAACGATTAATAATCAATCTCGTTAAACAGTTTGTTAAATCTACGGATTTTGCGTATCGTCAACAACGAGTAGCCGGCGTAGAGTCTCTTCGTGATTTAAAGATTATCTTTTGTTATTAATATGATATATTTTTATCTTCAAATTACTGCAGCCTCGCTTCTTGAGGTGTCGTCTGGTAGGGAAGCCCGGGGAAGGCTGCGCCTGCTGCCGTCGCTGCGGCTGGCAAACCTGCAGCACCCGGAAGAGCCGCGTACGTGTACGGCGTAACATAACTCGCTGCCGCTGCGTTCGCTGTAAAACAAAATTTATTGGGTTAACTCTATTAATTTTTTTGTTGTTTTTTTTTTGTAATCAAGTTTCTTTTTATGGGATATTCGTTTTTGAAAAATTTCGTGGCATTTCTCGTTAGTAAATTTAACAAATCTTGATGATTCTAAATTATTTCCACGAGATTTTTCGTTCAATCAGCGACAGTATTATTTTTAACAATAATTTTTATTACGTTAGTTAATTTTATGAAAAAGTCTGTAATAAAGCAATAATAAGAATAAATAATTAAAAGAAATTGTTTTACATTAAAGTAGCTGAAAGTGTAAAGACAAAAATTACACTAGAATTCGAAGTTAAAAAAATTATACTGTCGTTCATTTAATTAATATTAAAGGTTAACATTGAAAAAAGAGACGGCGAGAGGAGTAGAGAGCATAAAAAATAGCAATAACAATTCATCATTCCAGTATGCAAAATTCAATTACTACTATAACGATTTGCCATTCATCATATAGATAAAAATTAAAGTACGAATAGATATATAGACTAATATCGATAATTGCAATAATACCATTAGCATAATGTAATAGCGTTTCGAAAACGAGAAAAAATAAACTTTAATACAGTGAATCTACTAGGAGAAAAAAAAAAGTTTCACACATATACGCGCGTGCAACCTTTGCAATAATATCGCAAAAGTGCACGTATATACATATATAAAAGCATAGCAAATGTGCGAGATACGATCATACGTATATTTCCCCGGTGTTGTCTCTTTTTTTTCCGCAAAAAAAAGCAACCTCTCATATTCTCTCTCTCTCCCTCTCTTCGCCGATCATCGTGCATCCGGTCTTAACATAATGTTTTCCTTTACCCGTCTAATTTACGAAATTAAAGTTACACATTTTTGTATAATTTCGTTATTAACAACAATCACATATACAGGTATATTTTTACACAAAGAATATTAAGACTGGATATATCGAAGACGTATAAACACAGGATAATTGGATAATACAATAAGAGTTTAATATTATGCAGACAGATATTGTACTGTATTGGATTTTTTTTGTTTCGTTACCGCCACCACCACCACAACAATAACAACAACAGATGCCAGGCGAGATGCCGAAAGGAGAAAACTGCACAGGATCGATCTATGCATATTATTTTTTTTTTTTTAGCAGCCAGCCCATACATATATGCATGCACGATCGAGCCTCTTTCCCCTCACTGCCGTAGTTTCTTTTTATTTACTTTCGGTTATTATTATTTTTTTTTTTTAATCGAACAGATATTATTATAAATGGATGATTATTAACGCGAAAAATGCTTTTATATTATTATTTTCAACTTAACTTTCAAAGCATGTTTCATGAGAGACAAATGCTTATCAACTACGGTGACACGTATTTAACATTACGAATGCGAAGGGGGAGAGACGAGATTTCGTTTTTCTATTATATATTACTTAGTTTTCTTTTTGTACAATATTGTGAATATTTCTAGCAAGATTAATAAATAAATAATTATTGCGTTATAACTCGATGATGCAATGCTACATGGTAATAATATAATAAACAATAATATAAAAAAAATGTTTCTCTTTTTTTAAGAACAAGTCTAATTCATGCTGTACTTAAAATTACAATTGCGAAACATTACTTAATGAATTCACCGTGCAGACGTGCATGCAAAATAAATAATTGTTAAATAAAATTATGTGTTTTTAATGGCCCCTTTACAAGTTTTTTTTTATCAGCGATCAGCATTTTCTTTTATTACTAATTTTAACAAAATTAATGTAGTTTAAGTGAATGTGACATGAAATCCCGCTAGAAAAACTCAATCAGCAAATAAATGTTTAAAGATAAATTATTGGAAAGAAGATTCTATCCGACTATAATTTTTCAGTTCAAATTATCTATTATACGTATAATTATGTATGTATATATAAATACTGAACGCGAAGTACTAAGGTAATGTCAATCAAACATACTAATTTATTTAATTGAACGAGCTATACTCCAAGATAATAAATTACTTGCATATAATATTCGTTTCTGTAGAATATGAAATTGATGATGCATAAAAAAGATTTATAATCGCGTGAAATTAAGTAAAAATTAAATTTAAAATAAATACTTTTCATATGATAAAAATAGTCATCTGAAATCTTGAATGCGTATTTCCAATATTTTTCTTCAATACATTTAATTGTCATTAAAAAAAAGAAAGATTTCTCTCTCCCTTCTAAAGAAACATTACACAGACCTCTCCACAAAAAGGGCCATTTGAAAAAAAGAAAGAAAATAGAGCAAGAGTTTTGCAAAAATAAGAAATAAACAAGATAGTACAGAAGAAAAAGATGTATAACATATAATGGATTGCGCTTATTTTTTTTGTCTATTTTAGTTGTACATAACTTTTAACTAATAAAATTAAGAATTTAATTTGTCGCATTAATAGTCTATTAAAAATTAAAATTCAATTTTTGTAACTGTTCCTTAAATTAAATGTTACATCATCATTAATCAACATTTCATTAATTCAAATTGTTCCCGACAATCGCGCGAATGTAATTAATGGAATTGAAAATCAAGCGTAAAATGGCATTGAAACGTGTATTTTAGAATAAGGTAAGAGCAAGTATAAGAGTACTAAATATTATTACGCATAAGTACGAAAAGATTCGAGTGGGATACTTAAGGTAATAAAAACGTTGTAAAGCGCAATCCACAATAGAAAGAAATAAGAAAAAATGTCGCGAAGCTGCCCACGAAAATGAAAGTAAATGTAAATCCAGAAGTAAAGTAGTATATATACGATATAACGAAGACAATAGAAATGATAATTCGAAATAATTGTTGTTTTTTTTCTACGGTCTTCAGTGTAGAGGCATTTGTCTCCGTAAAGCTAAATAGATAATGTCAAGAGTAACAATAATAATCCCGTTCGTTTCTGGTCATTTGTTTAAGGCTACCGTTGCCGCGCAGAACGGAGGGCAGAAACTGTGGCAGCAAGGCCTTCTCCAGGCGATGATGCATCAGTAGCGCGGTAGGGCTTCCGTTGGTCTGTTGCTGTTGATGACCCGGACCAATATGGCCTTGCTGTGGTGGTGGTGCTTGCTGACCCAGCCTCAAATGGGCACCCGCCGCGTTTACGAGCTGCGCCTGCTCGGGTGCTTTAGCCGCGACTTTTAGCGACATACCGGCTGCTGCAGCACTGGTGTAGGGATATGCCTCCGCAAAGTTGTACGACGCCGCTGGATAACTCGCGGCAGCCGCGGCTGCGTTCTGGTACTCGTAGAATTGAGAGGCGGCGGCTACCGCTGCTGCGTGGCTCAGTTGGGTTGCCGGTAGTGGTACCAACCCTCCTGGAGCTGCCGCTGCTGCTGCGAGGTACGGCGATTGATACACGTACCCGGGTGGCACTCTGCAAAATTAGTCACCAATTCATTCGTGCGTTAGTTTTACTCTACATTACAATCCTTAGATTACTTTTTTTTCTCTTCATAGGGTGACTGGACATTTTTTTTTTCATTTTTTATGCGGGGACAGTAATGTTTCTGTTTATCTATGCTAGTGATACGCTGCTCTTTGAATTATTTTTAACCGTGTTATTGGATTATTTTATTCGTCACGTTTAATCGATTATTTTAATCGATTATAAAAAAAATAATATTTTACTAATAAGTATCCACTTTTTTACAGATTTTACACTGACGATTAATCTGTTTTAAACAATTCAAAGAGCATACAAATTTTTAGTGAAAGAGCGTTACAAAAAGCGTCGATCACAGTCCAATTTCTATACAATATGTATAATAAAAATATATTCAGTATAATTTTGGAAGTAAGGAAGGGATAATTAGTTATTAGGTTTACTGGGCAATTACTATTCTTTATTTAAAAAAAAAAGGTAAAATTTCGACGATTAAATATTTGATATGTAGATTACGTGTGTTTCTAGACTAGATAAAACTTACGTATGTATTTTAAAATAAATTTTTTTAAAGCTATACGTATACCGATTTTTCATGTATACAGATATCCATGCAGATTTCGATCGATCTGCGAAATTAAGAAAACGAGTAGTGCTCGAATGATGACAGTGATTTTTGATAAGAAAAATAGCCTTTATAAAAATACTTTTATCTCCAATTTATCATAATAAAATATTTATTCTTTACGGTAGAACGAAAGTAAACTATGATAAATAATAAAAGCATAATAAATTTCATACTTTCCAAGTATAAAATAAAACGTTCCTAGTATTTAATATCATTTGCGCATAAAACCAAGCTGAAGTTAAAATATTCAAATGACGGTCTAATATATTTCGTAAAAGAAAAAAAAAAAGATTGTGCGGGAATGAGGAAAGAATGGAAAATGCGAGTGACTGTGCGAAAGCGCAACGAGACAAGATAAGCTTCTCGTGGTGGAAAAAACGGGCTTCGTGATCGACGCTCCTTGCATGTATTCAAAAAGAATATTAAAAAAAAAAGTAATAATAACAACGTATAACAAAATAAAAACATTGAAAAAATAAATTGAAAAAAAAAATTAATAAATAAAAACACTGTGATAGGCGAATATAAAAAACAATCAAAGAAGTCCGAAGTCGCTAAAAATAATAGAAAAAAAAAAATAAAAAACCAAGAAACAGCAAACCAACGACAAACGTGTAGGTACTGCATGATAAATACTTGTCGGCACACGGCACACGACACACGATTATCTATATATAACACCAACGTTAGTACCTTAGTCGCGATAAATTTTCAGGCAGGACGGAAAATTTCTTTATTTTGTTTTTATTGCACTATTATTATTTATTTGCGCATTCTTCTGATATTTGGGAATGTGACGCCTGCGTGGGCGACATTTGTTGGATTAATTTTTGTTTTATTGATATATATCCTTTATTGGCAAGTATGCGTGATGACCAATAAGGCAACTCAAGTCTGTGTTATAGGAATTTATTAAAATCTAACAAAATCAACGACGTTAGATCGTAATAAATTAATTATATACATTAAGTAATTGTTATTCGTTATTGTATTAATCTTTGTTTTTAGAAACTCAAAAATAAGCGCAGCTTATTTTTAATGTGTAATTATGTATAATTTATTATGCGAATTATATTTAAAAAACAAAAATGTATTAAATATCGAGAAAATCTATCACTGTTTTACGAAGAAAACGTTCAAATATATATCACGACATTTAAGCATTATTGTTTTTTTTTCTTTTTAAATAACATGACTTTTCTTGCAGTTTTGGTAAACAACAATTATTGATGTACACAATCGCCAATAACCACAAGAATCGTCATTGCATCACAACTAAGAAATATTTCTTTAACTTTCGTGCTTTTAATCCTATAAAGAAATAAATATAAAAAATAGTTACACGTAGCAAAAATTAGTACATGCAAAGTATAGATTCATCATAGCCAAAATGAAAAAAAAATTATTGATTCTCGAGTAATCTATACGGTTTTTTAAGCAGCTTTTCGTATATATATACATATATAGATTACCGCGAAACTTTACAGATTTCGTAATATTGTATATAATTAACATAGATTATTAACCCTTGTAAAATAAATAATTAATTCCTAGAGCATGTCGTCAAACTGTATTTACTCAAAACATTAGTATTCTCAATATTTTCTTAAGAGTGATTAGTACCAAAACTTAGTAAAGGAGTTGCAAATGAGCCTTACATTACGTATTTTCCTATACGTCCTCGTTTCAGTGACCGTACATTATATAAGTTAACTCGGAAATGTACCTTCCAAAATAGCTCGAAATACTTTAGAGTAATAAACTGGAAATATATACTATTTCTCGAAATAACGGCAACTGTCACTTACACATCACATCACAACTGTTTAAGAACGTCCCTTAATATTTCACTTGGTGTTACACTGCATTTAGATTATATTTGATACAATTTCCGTTCCTGGTTATAAATATCCCACCCATCCGCGTTAAAATTGATATTTTTAAAAAGGCAAAATATATACAGTTAATTATTTATCACGCGACATTTGTTAATATTTAATGAAACGTTGAAATCGATATCGATTTTGAAACGTACCGTTATTATCATTAAAAAAGAAAACGGGGGTAGGGTGCATTTAAAACTAATCGTTCGTCGACAAATTACAAAATCCACCGTACAAAAATCCACAAACAAAAAAAAGAGGGATAATTTCGCGTCGTAAAAGTGAAATGCGCAGCCTTCGAAAAATCAATTGTCACGAGGGCGGCGGTGTCCCAAATTCAATTGGAGCGCTTCCCCGCAACGCACTTAACCCGTCGCTTAATTACGACACCGCGCACACGTACATATGGATCGATCACGATTCTACCTAACACCCATCGCAACTAGACGAAAATCGTCCTGGACTTACATACGCGTGTTTGCTTTACGTTCTGCGGATATATCCCACGGTTTTTCCCGGGCGACAGCCCTGAACTCTTTATTTCATGATTATTACGTGTCCATTCCTCTTTACGCGGATCGATGACGCGAGCAGGTTCTGCGGTGTAGCGGAAACACCCAATCGATAGACGGACACGACGGAGGAGCCTTGCGCGTTACGCGACCTCGACAGGTACGCGAGCTTGCGAATTCCGGTGCTACCTCGATTTTTCCCTTTTCCTTCATCCTTCTTTTTTTCGAATTATTCGGTAAAATAAAATTAATTCGTTTCCCGATCTATAGTTTACTTATGAATTACTTTTTGCCGAGTTAGAACTCTCACAGTAAATAAATTTATGCAATTCGTACGAGGATAATTGTAATTTAAATGTGCATAAGGTTTTATTTATTGTTCTACGATATTTTTTGGAGGTATAGACAATTTTTACTTTAAATTTAAGCTGTATTTCTTTTTATTGGGTAATAATATTTGCGACCAATAAACGTAAAATAAATCTAAATGTCTATTCTACTATGTCGAAAAAAAATCAAATTCCCAAGGGATATAAAGTGATTGTAAAAAACGCATCAATCACAATCCCCGAAAGTTGTTGGAGAATCGTTTGGTAATTGCGAGGAAGAGAGTGAGTTTTAATCAAAGGGAAAGGGTAGCCTATAACGTATGGATGAACCATAGCCCTTTCGTTGGACTCAACTCGGTTTATTTTTTTTTCTCCTACCGAATTTATCTTTCTGTCGCATCTCGACGGTCGTCTCTACATTATGGATGGCTCGCGTGTCCCTTCGTACCGAAGGCTATTCGCCTACGTTTCTGCATGCTTCATTCTCGTTTTTTCGCGCAATTGCCCTGTTACACGACTACCAGTAAGAATCGCTAAGTTGTCATTCGGATATCGATGCGAAAACTATCCGTTCTGGATTTTCGTTCAACTTTTCCAAAGGGATAGTTTTCTTCGATTAGCAAAGAAAATATTTCGACTTTTACAAATACTACGGAAAATTTAAATTGTTTTTAAAATTTACACGTATAGATCGAAAATACTTCAAAACTTTTAATTTGACAAATATATTTTTTTATAATCTATGCAGATTAAGTAATAAATTACACTGCAGTAAAAGTATAAAATTATTTATTAATTCAAGTATCGTTTATATTTTCATTTTCTTTTTATACTTAACAAAATGACTAAATATTTGTTGAATTGATTATTCCTGGATAAATAAAAACAACGTTTCATAGTAATATTTATCATGACCGATGTACGTGAATAATTAGTCAGAGAAAAATGTACCAAACCCTTACTCGTTAGACCGAATTACTAGATAAAATAAAGTATACAATCCTTACTAGAACGTAAGAAAATCCGATTCCCATCGAAAGCAGATTACAAGAATTCGATCTCAGTGATATTCTTCTGGTGTATATGTATATACATAAGCGCATATATATTTATAAGGTGAGGTACCACACGCGGGGATAATGCACAGCCATGAAATTTCAACGACGGTCGAGTGCATCGAGCCGCCCCACGATTTCCGGCGCAAAGTGGCCACTGCCGAGCCGATTACGATCTTGCGCGTGTCTCGACCCCCTTTTTCCGGAAATCGTACAAGGAGGAGGTGCGGGTACTTATTTACGGCGTCACGTCGCACGCAGCCTTTATCTACTTACGAAGATTCGATCGATTATTTGCGATCCTTTATACATGCGCGCTTTGTCCGTCAGACGATCCGCAATCTGGTACCGATTCTATAAATGGATTTTTGTCAAATCGAGAAACAGCCCGTCAAAGTAAAGGAAAATATTGAAGCTCAGATATACGCGTTCAATTATATTATGAATAACAATCTTACTGCGTACGCTTCTTAATACACTTGTATACGATATTTATTGAAAATATATATCAATGTAGCATATTATCTTTTTTTGTCATAATATAATTTTTTCACATTTTATTCACTAGTTCCCTTTCAACCAAATTATTCGTATTTATTTCATTAGAATTGTACGAAAACGTATATATTTTTAAACGTAACAATGTTTCACAACTATATAATTTTTATGCATCGACAGGAATCGTGTCTATTAAAAATTATTACTTTAAAACATTAACGTGACACATTAAATGACTATGTGAATGCATTAGACATTATCTTTTGTAATAATTCTTTACACGTATAACTAAATATCGCATAAATTAACTATTTTTTTTTAAACAAATGTGTCTTTTACGAACAACAAATATATACATTTAAATTTAAATAAACTGAACGATCGATTGTAAGCGACTGAAAGCTGATACAACATTTTCATAAAATAAAGTCGAAAGCCTAATAATGAACAAAGTAACTGACAATCATGTCGCAAAGCTTTAATGACACCCCTCAACAATGAAGAACGTGTATCAACGTAAAGGAACCATCGTCGATTCCTATATACAAAAACCACATCCACCGCCCTCGCATTTGTTTTAGGGGGGAGGAGGGGTGACTCGCATTTGTACACCTGCCGCAAAAAAAGAGAGGAAAAGAAAAGAAACGAGGTTGGTTGAATTATTACGTGATTGGACACAGTATGTGCATGTAATTCTTGATGTCGCGTCCGAGTGAACTTGTCGCGCGCGATGAGCCCACCAAACTTCGTCGTCCCCCTTACATATGTATATTTTTTTTTTATCGCGCTTCCCTACTTGCTCTTTTCTCTCCGTGGTTATTCAAGTCAATGGATAATGGAAGAACGTCGTAAGGATGATCGTGAAAATCGTTGTTTTGGGGTAAATAAATTGTTTCCTATTTGATTAAATCATGATTAGTCAAATCGGACGTCGATATTACTTATACATTTATTTTTCGTAGCATTTTTATTTTTACCATCGATTTCAAATTGTTCATTCAAGTCAAGAGCGAAATAATTTTCCAAAAATCAATTCACCATTAATATTAATACCGTAGTGTAATATTATATTAAATAATGACCTCAAAACGCAAAATTGCGGTTTTTAGCATAAAAAAAGAATATAGGTTAACGTTACTCATTGATTTTTGGGTCATAAAAATTATATATATTTATTTTTCTTTCTTTCGAAAAACGAGGAAAGGGTTTAGGTTTTACGATTTAGTAACATTTTTATTTTAAGCTATTTTCAAGTTTTAAATGAAATTATAATAATTTTCCTTGGTTTTACATAATTTAATTGCGATATATTTACGTATATAAGATAACATAACATTTGCGGATTATAAATTCAACATCAAACACGTCTTTGATCTAGTTGTCCCTAACAAAAAGCGCAGCTGATCGATGAATTTATATTTCAGGTATATATTTTACGTTCATTTTCATTACCTAATTTATTCGTCGTGTTTTTCTATCCTACACTAAAATTGATAAGGATAATATACATAAATATAATAATGGAAATAGATCAATAACTAATAATTACTATATATATTTAATCCAAGTTAAAAAACATGAAATGATTTACACGATGGTGTATTATAAACGATTATAACAAAATAATTTCACGATTTAAACAAAATTATTCGAAAAATTACTGGAGAAGGATATCTGTAGATAGCATATAGGTGGATAAATTTTCGCGTCGGCGTGTAGCAAGTCGCGAAGCTGCGCCGGCGCGACAAGGATAATCCAATGGGATGATCCGCCAATCCGCGTACGCCTGAGGTTCCTCCGCCCCCCGCGATTTCCCTCCAATCGACCCTCTTGCGCTGTGACTTCGTTCACACCCTCAGGTATATACATATATACGTATATACATACATGTGTATTTGTCCAGCCTACCCCGAGCCATTTTTTTTTAAAGAATACAAAAATCCGGTAAAGGAAAATTTTAATGAAGAGAGTCTATTAAAATTGTAAAAAATAATTTGAAATTTTAAAAATATATACGCATTTATCTACATTTGTATGTCCATCATTTATAATATCCATCGAAAATAATTACGCCTTGTTAATAAAGTACGCGTACCAAGGCATACCGATGACTAGAGTAAACGAACGATAAGGTACATACAACAATACACGCAGATAGCTCACAACGGTAACGTCTTTAAAAAGAAGGAAATTAGGCACTCGCAACGAAACCCACGATCTGACCGTAGAATACATAATAAGTATTCCTATGATAACATCTACCTAACGCATTCACATATATATACGGCAATATATGAATTTTCACCACGGCGCGCGAGTGACATTTTTTTTTGTAATCTTACATCGGCACGTGCACTTCACGGCGATTTTTACATTTTTTCTCGGTTTGTACACGTGTCGTATGTGTAATATCCAAATGAACAAGATGCGACCCGATCCAATTACTTACACGCATTTCATTATTCTGTGCTTGCTCGATTAAAATACTTTTTTACTATTTTCACTTTATTCCATTCTTTTGTTTAATTGACATTTAATAATACGAATTAACAGCATTCGTGTTTGTCTTTACATCGGTGATTTCGTGAAAGTAAATTACATCGCTGTTTGGTATACTTGATTATAGGGTATACATATGTACCTACAATAGAAATTTCGATCGTTGACGTTAATCATTATTTTTTTATTTTACTTATATCGAAAGCTCGGTGAGAAATACTGGTTAGTAACGATCAAATAATTTCCAAATTTTACTTTGTACAGGTAAACTTTAGTATAGGTAATACTTTAATCGATTTTTTTAATGACCTCGGTGAAATTTTGCAATAATACTGACAATACTATGTGTTTTAGTAAATAATGAAACAATTTTAAAGCAGAAACTAGCAATTGTTTTAAAAGGGTAGAAATAGAGTTGTCGTTATGCGAGATAACATATTATATATATATTTCGAACCTTCGAAGCATTAAAATTGATAATTCACTAAGGTAATAAAAGCACATAAAAAATAATATCTACTTTCTAAAAAGTAGACTAAAATAATATTTAAATTGGTTTAGTTTAAAAGAATTCGCAACTATGTAATTACCAAAGAGTAGAAAACCTATTATTTCCAAAAAAACAACCGGATTTACGTTACGTTAGGGTAAATAGCCAATTTAAGAACCCAAGGTTAATGAAGTTTGGTCTATCAAATTTAAAAAATACATACATATATAATATTAGATTGTAATCTAGTAAACATCCGTGCAAACGAAAGTGAGAGAGGAAGAGAGACACAGATCTCGTTCATTTGAAATCATCGCTAAGAATATTTCTCTCGTCGGATCATTCGGTCACTTTGGCAATGAACGTAAGATTCAAACTGGTGAATCTCGATTTGCAAAGCAATCTTGGCTTAAGCTCTAATCGTCTTCTTTTTCTCTTGTCTATACCCTTTCCCGAGATCAAAATGAGCGTGTCGCATCGTATCGATAATTAGTTTCTGTCACGCGGATCGATAAAGTAACCCGACCAATTTGCCAACTGTTTGAATAAATAAACGAACGTGTATAGAACGATAGATTAAATTGTACATTAGATTTATATTATAAATTGTCTATGTAAAGTGGATTAATTATTACTTTGATAATTTAATGATAATTTTTTAATAATAAACATAACACGCGTATATGTGTATTATTGAAACGTGACGAGTACGTTCATAGAAATAATATTTATAGGAGAGTCTATTAATTGATTTTAACTAATTAAACTACTGGAATTACCAAAATAACCGTCGCGAATATATGTTTTAATGTCCGCAATATTATCCTAAAATAAACTTTGTGTCCTTCAAATTTGATAAATGATTTATATATAAAATGTGTACGAAATGGTCCTGGGTACGAAAAAATATTTTCCAGTTCATTAATTTTATAGACCTTTATCCTACAATTTTGAATTTACTAAATTATATATATTTAAAATAATAAATTTCTTTTTTCTTTAAATAGTTAAATACGTATCCTTATAAGAAAAAAACATAATTTCATGAAATTTAGAAGCCGCGTGTCCGTGTAATTTAAAACGTCTAATTACGGAGTGATCTCGAAATTGCAAGCCCGTATCATAGAATATGTCATAGAGTGAAACGTCCTCCCGCGAAAGAAAAAAGAAGTAAAGGGATGAAGACACGGAGATTCAAACTCGCGCAAGAGAGGTTGACACGGTAGAGACAGGTGGAGTCTAAATAAAGCTGAGCTACCAAGCTGGACTTTAGCCAGGAAGAAAGAGCTTCGCGGCGAGCGGTTCGAAGTGATTTTTCGGTGCGCGATGCGACCCCGCGCCGAGAGACTATACAACAAGACGGCTGGTGTTGAGTTACACTTGGTGCTCGTTCTGTGTCTTGCTCGAGACCAAAAAAGAGCCTAATGACTCCCGGTACGCGAGCCTCGCTTATTAATAATTCACGAACGCTAGAGGAGACACGCGACGTTTCTTCGGAGACATGTCGTTTTGGGCCTGTTTTTTCCTTTTCTCTTTTTCTCTTTTTATCTCCGTGTACGATGACTTCCACTACGTATTTTAGGTACCGAGAAAAGATCGCCGTTTTTTTAGTATATTCTTTTTAAGGATGAGTTCACTGACTCTCTCATTTGGAATTCGTGGGTCGTTACTTTTATTTATTTTTATTTATCTCGTACGTGTACGAGCGTAACTACACTTTCGATATGCATGCACATATATTTAGATCTAATGTAAATAAAACTCCCGGGGGAAGAAGTGGGTGCCTATGTATAGACGGTTAATCCATCATTTTTAAATCGTTAGGTTCAAAATAATGATTAGCATAATTCATTAATGACAAAGAATATCATTTTAATCTCCAAGAAAAACTATTGAAATTCATCGATTTTTTTTGTAAAATCCCATAACACATATAACAACATTTTTCAATTATAATAAAAAAACATGTTCACTTCCAAGACTAATGCTTACCTTTCCTTTAATTCACAGATAATGTATACAGTAATTATGAATAAGTTAATAAAGCGCCAATTTAAAATATCGCGCGGTTTGCCTTTAATTCAGTTGCCTTATCGAAATATACCAATACATAAATATATATGTAATATAATCGCGCTCGTGTTATATTAGAATAGTTATAAATATAAAAAAAAAGACCATCACGTATACAACACCAACAAAAAAAGGTATAGACAAAATATGAAAAAAAAAAGTACAACACCAATAGCGACATCAAAAGTGTAGTGTAAGCCTTCACCGCACACCACAACACCGGTTATTAATCATTAAGAGGTTAGGCGTATAAAATTCTATCGCCCCGTCACGGGTATACGCGCGATAAGGAAATATAGTTATTGCTACGACCGCACAAATGAATTTCTATATTTATTAAAGTATACCTGTGTGTGTGTATATATATACACGAGAAAAGTGGCCGTAACATTGTAGGTCACGATGCCGATACGTTCGATTGCGCGTTACACTTTACTTTCCGAGCTTTCGTATTTTGTATACTCGATTTTTTGGTAATTTAATTGTCCCGGAACCACGTGGGTTAAGAGAACGCATACATTTTGCATGCATCGTTTGCAACGCGTCGATATATTTTTTCTTTGCGCATTTATTCATCAGCTCTTAGTTAATGAATTATCGAACGTATATATATATGGTTTCATTGATTTTATAAGAAATTGGTTCAAAGTTATCATACTTTGCAGCTAGCTCGCGGTAATGTTTTTAAACGTTTTTGTTTTTAACGGGAAATTTCGCGCGTACTTTAATATTATTTTACGTTACTTGCATCCAATGCTTACGAACAATTAATTTTTAAATTTTATTATTCATAATTGATTGTGAGAGTTGCATATTAAGATCGAGCAAACTTTGTTTATTACATCAGTTCGCGAGGTGAAATGTTAATTTTGATAATTCAATCCAAGATAAGCTAATTGAAAAGGGTAATAAAAACGTACAAATAAATTAATAAATATCGTATTAAAATGATAAATATGTTGCATCGTAATAACTTTTAACACAAGTAGATATCGAAAATAAAATCCGCGAATAGAAATCTATGATAAGACACACGATGTACTGAATAAAGTATGATAAATTTGTTCTCTGCACAGAAAAAATGCTTTCACTATTTATTAGAAACTAATCAATCAATCAAAAGATAAGTACACATTTTTTCTCTACATAAAATCCCAATAAATTATGTTTATAATATGGTCAACAAAATTACTCGTGAATAATAAAACGGTATAGTATTTTCCGTGCACCCGTTCCTCAATTTCCCGAGTCGAAGAATAAGGAAACCTTGCATCCATATTCACAGATTCTAGAAGCGAAATAAAAAAATTAGAGTCCGCGAAGTAATCGATTCGAGACTCGCGCCAGTAAAGGAAGACTACATACGATACGGGTTGGTTGAAAAATTAATGCACATGTCCCGATGCGCACGCAGTTCTAATTCGGTGAGGTCCGTTGGCCTAACCAAAACGAACAAGAATATACACGAACGATAAGAGAGACGCTCGATTTTCTCAGAGGTTTCTGCCATTCCACCCCTTGACGGCCCTATATACGTAACGTATAAAAAAAAAAGAAATGAAGATGAGACGCGAGACTGATTAACGAGATCGTGTCTCTGCCAACTGAGCAATGTTATACATAAACTTAAATACTTCCTTTAAATCTCAACGGATGGTTTTCCAAGAGAACATTTTCGAGAGTTCATCACTGGATTTAGATGGATTACACTTCATAACTGGGAATTTTCAATTATATTTCATAACGCAGACTTGGCGCAATAATGTCGAAAATTTCATTTCCACGGGCACGCGTGATCATTCGTTTAATTATAATTATATATGTTATGTATACCAAATTTAACATTTAATCGATTTTATAAACCATGTTTTCGACGTTCTCTGTTTCAATAGAGAAATTTGTATGCATGTTTTATTTTAAAAGATCAATAATGACGGCATTAAAAAGTTACTATTATATCTTGTAGATTAACCGGATTAAACCGAAAAATAGTACTTTGTACATAAACCGTGGTCGTTTCAATACTTAGTTGCCTTAATGAAGTGTGTAAATCGGACTCTCGAATGATCGATATCAATGTATCAACAGAATGGTCTATCGAGCTTAAAAAAACATCGGATTCTATGCGGACACTAATTTTCTTTTAAACAATGTCTATTTTTCAGTTTATTATATCTCTATTACCCAACATTGTGCTAAATTTTTAATAAGTTTCACCGAATAAATTACCAATTAATAATTTACGCAACTTGAAAATGGTTCGAATGAAAAGAAAAATTGAAATTATTGCGGTAATTTACAAATTAGCTTTTAAATTTACATAGAAAGAAAAATTTGCTGTAATTTTTACTAATCGCCGTATGAATAATTTCGCGACTATACACACGTTCACATTTTAAAACTGAATTCAATGTAAATGACATGAAAAAAAAGAGGAAAAAGTAAATACAAAAAATATACTCGAAAACTACCTACCAAACTCTACATAAAATAAAATCGATATAACATTGCTCAGTCATTAAAAACTACTCACATCCTCATTCATGTGTAAACAAAAAAAAAGTGAGAATAAAATAGTGAAAAACACATACAAACAACCCTTGCTGAAAATGGCTACGTGATCAAAGCGAATGAAACTACAAATACGTGTGAAACGCCTGTATATATATATATCTCTCTCAGATAAAAAAACACGTGTGATGAACTTGTGATGCAAGTGTGATAAAAGAAAAAAAATGAATAACAGATAGAAAAAAAATTAGTTCGAAATGAACGAATAATGTCGAAATGTAATGAAAAAAAGTAGTGAAAGCTATATATATTCGCGCGAAAACAGAATATATAGGATGTTAACGATGGTCGCTGCGATTAGTAGACCGGACGATTGGGTATTGACAGTGGGTCAAGTACGTTTATTCGGGCTCGTTACCATGTACACAGTTGCCCTGTATACACATGTGTAAAAAAAGAGAAAAAAAATAGAAAAAAAGTAGAAAACCCAATCCACGCGTTAATGTTGCCTTTTTGTTAATTAATATTGATTAATATTGTACTGCCGTTAATTTCATTACTATTTGTTATATTGATTATATATGCTGATTAAACTTGTCACGTACAACGAAAAAAAATAAAAAAACGTAAGAAACAAGAGAAACAAATCGTAAAAAAAGAGGTAAAAAAAAACAAAAATAGAAGACCAAGATAAGAAAAAAACATGAAAAAAACCAGTTAAAAAAAAGAGAGTAACAAACAAATTCCAAGTCTCTCAACAATCTCAATCATGTCAAAAAATAATGTAATATCGTAATTATTGTAATATCAATCACCACCACTTCATCTCAAGTAAAGTAAACCAAATAAGTAAACAATGAAAGAAAAAGTAACAAATAAAAAAATATGTATATATGTATAAAGTAACACAACCAAAAAAAGGATATTAAAAAAAAATTAAAAATAATAACAATGTAAATCACGATCCTCACAACTAATAAGAAACTGCAATGTATGTGTATATAAGGCATTAAATAAATACGGAGAGAGAATAAAAATATTCGTACGTAGGTACTTCTTGGCTTCGTATTACGTGTGCGTGTGCCGCGACATTATCCTGTCCCTCTCCCTCCCTCTCTTTCTTTCTCTTTCTCTTTTTAATTCATTTATGCGCTCACAATTGCTCGAAGAATTAATCGAAAATCTGTGAGCACTTTCAGGTAACGCGTCTCCCGAGATTATCGCTGCGCGTCAGGATGCTGAAATGTCATACAGGTTTCAGTCAAAACTTGAAACAATACTGACGTAGAAAAAAAAATACATATACATATCAAGATGGTAATTGTCACTAGTTCATCGTAATCAATGGACTTAAAATAAATATTAAATTATCGCTACGTCAATTTGAATTTAGTCATAGCTTGCAAATATTCCAGTAATAAAAGAAAAAAGTTTGATTTATATTGTAACTGTGAACCTGGATCGAAGAAGTATATATATATATTTATAAAAATTATATTTATAAATGAAAAGTATAATTATATATATGTAAGAAAGAGAGGAAAAGTACGCTACAAAAGCCGGTGGATCTCTGAAAAAAATCTTGGTTATAAATCGATGAAAAAATTTGTAAATGAAAATTTTGAACAAGATGAGGTGAGGATCTCCCATATAATTTATAGTCGTTAAAGATAAAATTATAAAAAAAAATTATACTAATCGTATTACTAGATTTCGTTGTGTGATTTTTGTATAAACAAACTCACCCATACTGTCCAGGTAGAACTGCGGGATATCCGGCGCGAATGCCAGCAGCGAATGGGAATGCTGGAAATGAAAATAAAAAAGAAAATCATTGCACGCAAATAATGGATATTCACGCGCGACCTCTCTAGCATATATAAATACATATAATATATATGCATGTATGTATGTATATATATACACACGCAGTATAACAGTCGTACATCATTCTCACAATTCGCGAAAAAGCTCATTGTTTCATTCTACACGAACTTATATTTTTAACGATGATTATAACAAAATTGAAGGGGACTAATTAATTATTACTGACTGGATCACAAAGTGTTCGTGGGTACGCAAAGTATTACTACAGAAAATGTAATTTAAAGAACAGTTTTCCAGTTATTTGTTATATATTTTATATTTTGTCGCCTAAATAAAAAAAATAAACGTGACGATTAGTTTAATAAAGAAACAAAGGCCAATCGTTTCGAGTCCACGTGTGCATAAGACGAATCGAGCAAACGATATCTCAGCTCGGAAAGTGCGAACACGCATGGCTTTGCAATTTTAGACTAAGGGCGACGAAGACCGTCTTGGCTCGGAGCCGCGGAATTATTGCACTTTACGCGTGCATGTATTTTCGCGTTATACTCGTCAGCCGCGATGGAAATGTAACGCAAAAAGACGATGCGCATGGGATTTTCCTGATTCTTCGGTCGCTTTTGTTACGAGAAAGAATGAAGAAAGAGAAAGAGACAACGAAGAAAAATATATTTTTGTACACACACGAGTTTTCTCGATTCGTATATTAATAAATTATAACACTTTGGTTTAAATGCAAGAAGAGCTAAATTTAACACGAGAGTTGACAACAAAGCACGCAATTACGCTTCGTGCGTTGATTTAAAATATTCAGGTCAGTTATTCAAGTTAAATAAAAAAAATAAACTATAACTATACATATATTGTCAATGAAAAATACGGAGTAAGCACTCGATTTTATTTGAAGAAAATAGTTACAAGACAAATACATAATTGTTCTATTTTATTGGAAGTACTGACTAATCGTGATTTGCAACCACCTAAACGAGCAATGGTTATGTATAATTTATTATTTATTTTCGTGGGAATTTTCATGCAAACAGAAAAAGTATGATCTCGTGTAAGTAAACAGAAAAGAAAATTTAAATGACAATAATCCACAACCTTCCAATGAAATTTATTCTCGACCTTCCGGAATGGCGAACTTAAGCAAGGATGCGACGACGATATTTGGCGTCGCGTCAACGATGCATCGCAATAATTGTAATGGCCGGCGCGTCGCGACTCGATAATAGTCAAAAATACACTCTCCCTAACGAAAAGAGAGGGGGAAAGATCAAAGAAGAGATTGCGACAAAATATTCAGGAAGACATCTTTAATAGCTAACCGTTTATTCTATTACGTATTTTAAATTTTTTTTATTGAAGTTATTACTGTGGTCTAAAAAGGATTCATAGACGTAATGTATGGAATACGATCTTGATAGAAATTATTGCAGCATTATATGTATTTCTTTTTCGTAATTTTAAATATAATTTTATTTAAATTTGTATTTCGTTACATTGTATCTTGAATTAATATCATTTACAAGTGACTCGCCAAGAATATGTATATTTAGAAAAAAATTATACGATATCTTCATCTACTCCTTGTCTTATTGTTTATATTTTATTAATAGGGGCACGTAATTTTACGTTTTGGATACAATACAATAATTAAAGAAGTTGTATATAGATATGTAATACAAGTATGCACTTAAAAAAAATAAATATAGTAAATTTGTTCATAAATTTAAGCAAAAACTCACTCCTAAGCACCCACAAACACAAAAAAGACATGTAGTTTTAATATTACATAAGCACGAATAACAAAAATTATTATATTGTATATATGTATAAAACAGTATATTAATTAAATTCTTAAAAGCTGTTATTGTACAAAAAGAGAGTAACCTTACGTGATTAAATCAACGAAATTCTCACACAACAATCACATTCACTACCTAAAACGTGCATAAACGAAAACCCAAGCTTTCAATGTTTAACACGTGTGAATCAAAATATTTGTAAAATTGTAAACGTAAGATCTAATTCATTAGGATAAAACTAAAAAATCAAAGCATAAAAAATCACAGGTGTTAAGCTTGAAAGAGAGGCGTATAATATGTATATATATATATAATGTATATACGAAAGTGTGAGACTTACCCGCTTGAAGATTACCCCTAGGTTTGGCGCCGAGTATCGCCAGATTGACGTTTGCTTTACGCCCGTCGATTATGGGGTTCGGATCCTTGCAGGCCCGTTCCGCCGCCGGCCTGTCTCCCATGATCACCTGGAGTACACATAACCACAAGAGCATCGCTTAATTAACCTCGCCTTTTCTTTCGCTTAATACCGTTTCCTTGCTTCGGTATTCCGAATGTATACGTGGGTACTTTATTTTACGTATTAGACACATCGTTTTAATAATATCTCTCGTTTAAATATCGATTATTTATATGCAACTCGGATGTATTTTCAAATAAAAATTCAATCGAAAGCGAAACGTTAAATATGAGAATAGAATCAAATGGAGATTATTCCGATCCATTAATTTGTGTGCGGTGTGCATATATCGTCAATCAAAAATAAAAAAAAAATCGTAAAACTCATTCGTCCGAAAATCAGAGTTCTAAAATGTTTTCTAGGTACACCATCCTTTCCCACGTTCTTTGTAGTTTGCGAACCTGAATTTTCATATTATCGCCCCTATACTCGTTTCGTCTACGATAAGTCGGTATGTATAACTAAATATACGCTTCTTTATTGTACGCGTATAGGTGTACCTTTGTTATCGTTATTATTCGTACCTTTTTTACATAAACTAAAGCGAGGTGAATTCGTGTACGAAATTCTAAAGTTTAAAAAGGAAACGAATAGTAATGAGACGATTCACCTTTATAATAGTCAATTATCAACGACGTTATCATCAACGTACAAAGAATCGCTAATTCCATATGATAGACTATTCATAAGCTTTTTATTCCCTACGATCTTTTTTTTTAATTAGAATTTAATGAAATTTACTTTTTTTCGTGTATGCAACTTTAATTGAATGCAAAACTGTATCTATAAATACATATTTTGTGTAAACTACGTTCAGTTTAAACTTGTAAGAATAGTTTTACATATTATTCTAATTACGAAAAAAATATATTCAGTTCTTATTTAAATTTAGCAAATTATATGATATGATTTTATTTAATTAATAATAAATTATAAAATAAAATTTATTAAATATTTTTCATTATTTAAGTTATATTTTAGTTTTGAATTATTTATATTTTATAGCTAGTAAATTATTCATTTACGTACACAGTATACAATTTGATGCATGAATCAGAATTATAAATATAAATATATTCGAGCGAAATATTCGATTTCTGTAAAAGTTGCTACTACATATCGTTGGTGTGCAGAAACTACCGCGAATTTTAGCTCGCTCGATGCAGAGTGTCAAAATTTCATTAATCAAATATATTTTACTAAATTACTACAAATAACTAGCATGTCAATAACGAAATAAAGTTAATAAAATGGTTAGAAATATTAAATTGATATATCACCACTAAAACACGACCCCATTAATGTACTTTTACCACGACAACCATAAAGTAACAAAAAAAAAGAAAGAAACAAGCAACCACGAGCAACAAAAAAAACGCTTCCAGCTCACCAAACAATCCCAAAAACACAAAGTAACCCAAAAGTAAAAGAAACAAAAATAAAGAATAAGAAGTATAAGAAGAAGAAGAAGAAAAGAAAAAGATGAGGTAGAAGATCAACTTACAAATCCATAACCTCTACTCTTGGCTGTCTGTCTGTCCGTAATGACGACTGCTTCTTCGATATCACCGTAGACGCTAAAATGTTCCCTGAGGCTCTTGTCGGTCGTGTGATAAGGCAGACCACCGACGAATAATTTCGTCCAGGTGGTGTCTTTTTGTTGTGGGGTTGCACCGGCAAGTGCTCCAAGTCCGCTGACCAGGTCCTCGGGTCCTGGAGCGCCAACAGCGCCCAGGCCCGCGGCACCTGGCATCAGCATCCTCAACAGTTCGCTACCTATCTCGCTGCCTCGTGGGTACGCGCGGTTAACCTCCAGCTCACCCGGTATACTACCTGCGCCTAGCCCGAACACGATTGGACCCACGACGGAAGTCACGGTTTCGCCGATTTTTTTTCAAATACTGGCAACTATATACCTCCTCCTTATAGGCTCTCTGGCATTTACAACTTGGCTACCTGAAAATACAAAAAATCGTTTTCGTTAGTACGCATCACGTTTGTCGAAGCAACTTGTCGTCTATACATGTTTTCTTTCATTCCCATTCATCCTAGCAATTTGTTATTTACTTATTCACACTAACAAATATATTTTTCAATTAAGCATTTCAATTCTGATATTTATGGTATATTACAACATTCTTTGACAAATTTAATGTACCGACAAATCAATTTTGTATAATATGTCAATTTTATGTGTAATTATACTAATAATGCTAAAAAACTTGAAGAAAAATAATTTAGAATTGTATGTCAAATAAATAGAGTATCGCGACGCGATAATACAAATATTTTAAAGAATATAAAATATTCTTGGAAACGTGTTAAAACTAAAGTTTCTCGTTTCGAAATTATCATATGGACTTTGACAGATCGATAAAAATTGTTCTCTGTCTGCAAAACATGGTTGACCTGGTTTTCAGTAAATCTTTTAACATATATTAATTGTCTATACGTTTATTTTAAAACTTAAATAACATACGATATTGTAACGTTTTGTAATACTCGACATTTTCAATATACAATTTTATTAATCAGATGACAATACATTTTAATTAAAAAATTTGGATTTCACAAAAAAAGCCTTTTGCAAATCTTAAGAATTAAACCACGTTATCAGTTAGGAAAGATCATTGAACCGATTCTCGTAAAAGTTCCAAGCGAGAGATGCTATTCAATTAAATTTTACGGTTCGTCGAACTCAATGAGGGAACGATACTCGCATTACTATTTTTTTTTTCTTCTCAATGCTACAATTCCTTCGTTTACGCAGGCGTATTTTTAAAAATAATTCGTTGATTGTGTATCTGCAATATTTTGATTGATTTATCAATTCAAACATACTCTGCAGGTTCGCAGTAAAAATAAATTCGCACGAGCTCACATTTTTATTTGACGCAATGGTTTAACAGATCTTCGCTTGTAAATATAAAGGTGTAACTCACATGTTAAGCATTATATGTAACAGTATATTCAAATTTAAAAATATGTACGTAAAAGTATAATCATTTTTGTATAAAAATCTAAATATTTGTCTCTATAAGTTAAAAAGTATACGATATAATTTTATTCATTTAGGTAAGTTAAAAAATATTTTTTTAAAATTTGGGGTTTATGTGTAGAACTTTTAAATATGAAGAAGAACCAACGATTTATAATTATTAGATAGCATTATGCAGTATTCCACACAATCCCAATGCTTATTTCTACTTAAAAGAATGAACCACAACATGTACCAAACAAATGTTTATTCGAAACGGAACAACCGCATCGCATATAACTAACAATGCACTCTACTAATCCACAAAGTTTGAAAAGATGCACAGTCCGTACAGATAAACGATATTTACAAGTAAACAAGCATCAGAAGAAAATCACACAATACAGATACGTCAGATAATTACGCACCAAAAATTCCCCCGCAGATATCGCAAAGCAATCATTTCACGCGGCCTCGTCGATGAGCGTCACCGTACTAAGGTCATATCCGCACGCGCGCGCGTTAAAACTACACGCGCTCCCTCGCACACCCTAAATTTTCCCCCGAAAGAGGGGAAAAAAAGGTTCTTTTCACTCGGCGTGCAAGAGCGAGGAGAGCGCTAGGAGCGCATTTCAGGACTCGCATCCCCTGGTATAACTCAGCTATATGTATATGTATATATATGTATACCGAAGCCAAGCCGGGGGTCAACGATCATCGGCCCGAATTTTCCGCGCCCCTTGCCTACTCCTCTCCCCACTATCGTCAGGTGTTGTGGCAGGGGAGGAGGTGAGAGAGGGGAGAACGGGGGAAAGTATCCGGAGAAAATCCGAGCTCCGAGCTCCGAGCTCGGAGCCCTTCTCCCTTCTCACTCAGGGGGCCTTATTGTACGGCGTGCGCAACGGTATACGCGTACGGCGTACCCTCCGAAAGGGGCCCCCTGTTCGCTCCTCCCTGCATCGAAAGAGAAAGAGATGGCTTGCCTCTACACATTTTGCGCTTTGTTTTTCACCTTCGAGGAGACGCGCGTATATATACACACGCATAAACTGGGTTTACGGATTCGTTTCTTTCTACCTGCAACTTTTCCTGTACACGAGCAAGCCCAATTTGTCCAGAAATGCTTTTGCGACGATGTCATACTTGGCTTGCTACAGGTTTACCGCGTAGTTTCATTTCCAAACCGATCCACATTTAGTAACAATTGTATACTAACAATAACGGAACAATAAAGAATGTTTTTAATAAGACGAACTGAACGTGAAATTAAAACATAAATAAATAACAATTACGTTTTTAAAAACATTATGTATTTCACTATAAATTGCTTTTCATTGAAAAATATGTCACTATCAACGTCCAATCCTAATTCAACACAATCCTAAAAAAAACTCCATCTTTGTAACCCTTTTTCCGTTACAATCGAACAATATATGCATTACAAACGTCCAAACTTTCGAATAACGCCCGAGAAAAATCAAAGTAACGTAATCCCAACCAATTAAAATCTCTCTGTGCACATCCTAATTACCTCGTCTCGAAAAATGCCATTACCATCTTTGTAAAAAAAAAAGAAAAAAAACAACAAGCATCAACCCAAACACGGTAGGGATAAAACGTCTTTGAAATTTACAGAATATCCAAATGTGTTTCTGTGTCTCTCATAGTTGTACCCCCGTCGTGTTCCGATCCCCTAAAGCAGCGCTCATGCGGCAGCTGCGGGCCGCTGCAGAAAACCGGTGAGCTCTCTCACTCTCTCTTTCTCTTTTTTTTTCCTACCTCCGCGCGCAGAACCGCTTCGTTGCATTGTGTCTATAAGCGCGCGCACGCATCGGCGTACGTGAAGTTTCGGGCTTCAAAACCTACCAACTGTACGAGGAACAAACTTGAATTCTTATATATGTATATGTATATTTATATATACAGTAACACAAGGGTTAGAAAAAAAATTTCTTGACGGATTTGCTGGGAATTTGGTTAATACGATGTTTAACTTGCGAGGCTAGATGGGTAGCTCGTGAAATGTGGCTTGAGAATTTTTATTTTTTTAGTATACACAAGGGTTGTTTTTATTATAGAAACTCTATGGGTGAACTATTATTAAACGTGCGAATTATTATTTTAATTTAAAGTAGTAATAGTGATATATGAATAGGTAGCTTTTTTACTTTATTAATTCATACAACAATTAAAATAATGACAATTAAAAATAAATAGATGTATTACCATACAACTTTTGAGTTAAACTGTACGTGACAGTAATACATCTGTTCAATTAATTTTACTTGTTAATTCTCAATGTATCATTAATATAAATATTATAATTGTTTATCACCGTGATACAATTATTAAAACGTACGTACAAATCGATTACACGATTTTCTGAATAATTCAAATTACATCAAATATGAACATCTGAAGAAATCCAACTATAAGTCTGTAACTTCAATTCAACATTTACTACCCTATAAATTTAATTGATTCATCGATTCCAAAAATTTGTATAGAAAAAGAAAAACAATCTTCGAAAATAGTGAAGCATCCGAAAGAAGACGAACGTTTTTCAACACTCTTACTCAGATAATTGAATATTAATTACAAGATGAAAGCGAATAAGAAACGTCAAACTTGCATGGCTAAATGTTATCGTTTGAACGATTGTATATGTACGAAGTAAACGTATACCATTGTCAAAAATCTTGGGTGATGTATTTTTGCGTCTGGTTTTTAACGCGCAATAAAGTGCCCTATAAGCAAGAACGAGGAAAACGGGAGACGCCGAGTTTCCGAATGAAAATAAAGAGCCCGGAGGATACGACTTCGCGCGAAACTCGACAAAATTTCTCTATAAATAGAGAGAACGGTGTGCGTTGGTTGAGCTTCGGGAGCCAAATTATATATCTATGTTACTTAAAGGCGCAATCTCCGTAAGCGCGTAATTCCTCATCATAGTTTTTCAATAATTTTGAAAGACATTTTTCTTTTCCTCTGAACCTAATTATCTTTTTATTTCAACGTCGTAAACAATACTCTGCTAAATCTACAATACTGTCTCTTTTAAAAAATATCCCAAATAAGAAAGCTCTTTATTCTTTTCTATTTATTGTTAAAGTTATACCATAACTTTTGCGAATTCATCATTGGCATGACTCGTAGTTTAAAATTAAGGTCAATTAGATGCAACGTTTTCATAAACATATAAAATTTTTTATATATATACATATATAATGGTGTTTAATAAAAAAAATTACTGTTTAACGATCGGGTTAAAATTTTTACTTCTACCAAGTCGTGTATATGAAATTGAATGCAAAGTGTATGTATATATGGTATACACGAAGACGGAAAGAAAAATTGATTGGCTTATTGTCTTACAACGCAATCTATATCTATTACATGGTAATACAAAGTTTACAAAGCTGTATAAACATTAGAGAAAAATTGTAAGCTTATCTCAGTATTTTATCATATTATTTAAGTATATCATATTATGTTTTATTCTCTCTTCTCGAAATTCCGTTATCCAACAGTTATATATTTAAGGGCAACGTTCTTTTTAAATATCTAGAAAAAAATGTATTTACTTAATTATATAAAATAAACAATCTGCATACTTGGAAAGCATACAATAAATGCCCTAACGTATAACTTATGCATCCTCTTATAAATTCGACGTGAAATATACAGTAGAAATGAAAGATTACACTACAAATAATCTGAAGAATTACCTAACGAAAAAATGATTTCTATTCCGATTGAACAAACTGAAAATAAAGTAAGGAAAATGCTGATAATAAAAACGTAGATCAAAACGATATATTGCGTGTGAAATAGTGAGCAAGTGAAAAACCAAACTGTTAAATGAGTAAAAACCCGTGGAGTCACCGCAAATACAAGGCGTTAAAAGAAAAAGCAAAGGGGGAGATTTCATTGGGTAGCATCATTTTCCTTGTGGACCCCCAGAGTAGTATATAGGCAAGCAGCTTAGAAAGACCACGGAGAAAGAGAACCAGACGCGCACCGCGTGTGTGCTGCCCGTGTAACGTGGGTTCAGATTGTCGACGCGCAGACCGCGAGTTTATTAATAAACACGCGTCGTAAGGGAACACGTGCCCGTCTTGAACGTCAGCAACGCGAAAAAAAAACCTAGACGGTATATAAGGACTAATTTCAACTAAAATTTGGAAAACGCCATAAATGTAAATAATAAACAATAAAAAATATATATATATTTTTGTTTTAGAAGGTGCGTGTGTATATTGAAAATAATTTTACCAACGGTCACAATTATTTGAAATATAGTTTTGAATAATTGCAAGGTATTATATACATACACACACGTGTACCTTATGTATTAATTATTAAGTAAAAGTTTGTTTTAACGGAAACGTTTATATTCTGTTAGTGCGGTAAATTTAAGAGACACTGACTAGAATAAAAGTTCTTGATACGTTATAACGTGTAAATGACATTGTTATGCCTAGATTCGCTGATAAGACGCCACTTGTCTAAAGGGTCATGAAGTTTTATTAAGTAGCTGTACGCTACTTTTCACGATACACTTTAACTATATTTTAAGAAATTTCATTTTCCTTAATGATTACAAGTTTTTCCCGTAAACAAACGAAGGTATAATTAACGATCTTCAACCGAATAATAAATTTATAATTTAATTAAAATATTATTATAATATTATTTCCATTAGCTTCTATAATCAAAACGAACTCGAGCCAAAAGTTTGAATAGGTCATTTAAAAATCGCAGTAGTGACGTCACAAAATCACATCGGCCGATTATACAAACGGGATGTGCCTATATGCACTTATGCGATGACATTTAAAGTTGCAATTAACCGCGTATATATTTTCGAAAATAAATGTTACGCATACATTGACACCGATAAGACGTTGATATTTTGTAAGTATAAGTTGCAGTTTCGTAGTCAAATTATACCTAGTAATAAAAATTAAGAAATATGTAGTTGTAAATGTCTAAAAATTTGTAAGTATTGATTGTTATAGAAATAATTTGAACTTGTTTAATACATTTATTTTTACAGTATTATTTAGTGGCATTATTCATTATCATTAACCATTAATTATCGATGCATCAATTCCAACGGTCAACAGGGAAAATACATAATAAAAAATAGAAATAATAATTTAAATTTAATACTTATGTACTTTAAATTACATATATATTTCAAAACAATGTAACACCGGTTTTTTTTACAATTTTTTTAATAATAAAAATGGAATCGACATGTGCGAAAAATTTGCGAACAATAAGATAAAACGCAAGCTGCGCAAATTTCGTTACGCTCGTTGACTTATAAAAATAACATTCTTAAATTATCAGTGTTCTGTATAAAATTGACATATTAAAAATGTTTATAATATCGAACGAGTATTCTCGATTGAAATCTACAGGATCTAAGAAAAAAAAAATCTTTGCTCTCTTTGCCAAATCTGTCCTAAAAATAGAAGTTGCCGTTTGTGTCTGCGCGCAGAGTCTTACGATTTTCGTTCTCGCAGCTTTTCGTTACTACATGTATATACGATCGCATTAGTCATAATATTTAAAAATTAACGTTTTTCTTTGTGTCGAGGTTATTAAATTTATTTCTATAGTTTTATTTTTAATAAAAAGGAGTGCGACAAGCTATACAAAAAAAATTATGTATAATTTAGTACAGTTATAACGATCAAAATAATGTGTGTTTACATAAGCAAGGAGAACGTCATTCAATGTTTATCTTGTACACAATTAAAACAATGTCAGTATTCTAATAAAAAAAACATTGAATATATTATAACTATATTGTCAAAAAATCAAATCATACGACAATCGAATATTTATAACAAAAGGGTGCACCGTATTACGTGGTAATACCACAGCGGTGATATACAAAAAAAAATAAAATTCTACATCAGCGACGCTAAACGTTGTAAACAATAATAAAAATGAAAACACACAAGTACGAGGATTACCGTTGAGTTTCACAATTTTCCGCAACGTTGTTTACATTTTAAATTAAAAAAATTTCCGAGTAAATTTTCGAGCCCTCTCCGTATAATAAATTATACCGATCCTCTCTTTTTCCCTCAGTTGTCTCACACATTTTTCGAACCGCGGGCTTCTGTTACTTACTGTCTCTGTCTTTGTCTCTCTTTCTCTCTCTCTCTCTCTCGCTCGGTCTTTCGTTCAACGCACACTCACCGGAAGCAGCTGTTTCTCCAAGCAACAAAACGGCGGCTCGAAAAACCTTCGGGTTCCACCGGAATTTTTCACTGTATATTTATATACGTATATGCGTATATATATATATAAATATAAATACTCCGTAGCCTCGACACCAACAAATTCACTGTTACTTATGTCGTACACGTAGACATCAGGTAGATGTACGGCGTATCCAACGTTAACACACGTTTCAAACAAATCGGATCGAAGAGAATCGTAACGCACACGCGACTGTCCAAGTGGTCAAAATGTGTCCGTGTGTTGTGTAAAAGGAATTAGAGGAGGATAGAATGGGTGGTAGGGTGGGGGGGCGGGCGCGTGTACGAACGCGTCGGGCCTCCACGTGCAAGTGCCGATCGTGTCGCGCGTCTGCTCGGCTCTGCCCGGGGGAGAGTCGAAGCTCGAAGCAACGACGGCGTTTCGGCGCGCTGCCGGTCCCGCGCCTCGTGCGTTCATTGGCTAAAACCGACGGCCTCCATTTTTACCAAGCGTTTTCTTTCTCTTTCTTTTTTTTGTTACTTCCCTCTCGCTCGCACGCGCGCACACACACACACTCGCTCACTCATATGCCCGCACGGCTCTCTCAACGTGAATGTGTGGTTACACACGTGTGTACATACGCCTGCGTACGTGTGAGTAAAGTACTTGCTTACAGAGGGATGTGTAAGAGCATGTGCCTGCAATTAGGCTACGGGTCTTCCGAGGCTATGTGTACAGTTTAATAAGAGTTTCCTACATATATATTTATACAGGTTTCGATTTTGCCGAGGGTTTTTGGGTTATTCTTTCCTTATATATGTGTATATATAACGCGCAACATTCGATCAACATCATGTTACATTTTTATTATAAATATATTAGGCATTTATTTACAATTGTTTAAATTTTACATTATCCAAGTAATATATAATAATATATAATCAATGTCATGTTTGTTAGTATTATTAATATTAAGTAAGTCTATTATATTATAAAAGTGGTTATTATATTAGCGCATTAAAAAGTTGTATATATAAGTATACATACGCACGTGTGTATAGAGACACAAATAAAATTGAAGCAACTCAACGATACAGCTACAATGTCACGACGTTCTCCAGCATTATGTACGATGACGTCACGAGTTAGGATAGCTAGTGGTCATAACTTTTAATTGTACATGTAATTTCATCGTATTTAATTAAGTTAAAAATGTAGTGTAGAAAGAGTCTTGTCGAGCATTCGTTTGAAGACGCGTGGATTTAATATTTCTATCGCCCGAATTAAAGGCAATTTACCACGATTTTTAAGCTCCACCATATCTGCAAAGCTGTACAATACGCTTTTTTTAAAAGTACATACGTATATTCGTGTACTTATTGAGAAACAAGTTATTTGAAATATAGTAATAAAACAAATTTAACATTTAATAATGTTTACACGCGTGCTTTTCTTCTTTTTGATATTTTTACGAAATTCTTGAGGGAAGTTGGGCATTAAAAACTTAACTTTTTTTTTACGAGTGGCCTATCTTTGCTCTGTCAAATTGACTATTAGTGACATTACTTCGGTTCGAGGTACTTAAAAGACTTATTTTTGAAACGAGAACGTGGCATATATATTTTTATAATCTTTCACTATTCGAATAGTCGTAAAATTAAGCATCTTCTTAATTCCTATTATACACCCCCACGCGCGCGCACACACACTTACGAACGGCAAGTAATTAAAATTAAAAATAAATATTTGTCTGTACACAATTTAGGTACAATAAAATTAGCCCCATTCTTCGTTCAAGAAAACACCCTTAGTGGAAAACATCTCCAAAAAAGACTATATGTATAATACAACCATTCCGAAATCTAACTTCATTATTGTGTGGCATTAATTCAAATAGTCAGACATATGAAAAGCGTATTATATATATAGTAAAGTGTGAAAGTCGGATCTTGAAGACAAAAAAAGGGAGGAAGGATCCAATTCTTAAGTGTATATGCATATATATATAGTTACACGCGATCTTGCACAGAGAGTGAGAGAGAGAGAGGTGGTCGGTCTCATATATATATATAAAGAAGAACATCAGCTGTTCGAATTATTATCGTTGACCGAAACTCGGCAGATGTTCACCAACCTGGAATTTATACTTACTCGCTCTCTTACCTGTATATACACACATACGTTTCTTGCAACCTTCATCCAGTACTTCTTTCTTCGTTACTTATTTTTATTTATAATTTTTCTATAACTATAACGTTCGACATGTTTAACACTCATTCGATTTACCGCCAATTCTGATTATGAGTAAATATACGTTTAATTTAAGCAAGATCGATAAATCCGATCAATCTTCTATAGGTATACATGAATTCATTGAATGGTGTTCAGTATAATAAGTAGAATGTTTGTAATATCGATGCAAGGGACATATGTTCCATTACTTTCGTTGTTTGAAATTCTTAATTATATCGGAAATATATATTGAACTATATCCATAAACATATACATACACAAACATAAAGTACGTTAAAAGTAATTGTACTTAAATTATAATAACGTCTTTCTTTTCTCTACAAGTCAAATAAAATGTAGTTAAGTCTTAAATCGATGATACACAGCAATTTCTAGATTGTTTTGCTATAAACAGAACCAATGATATTTTATTGTAATACCTGAAATCGTAGAATCGCTTTATTTATCAAAACTATACACTATTTACACATGTCAATTATTAATTGAACTATGGTTATTATAAACCATTTAGAAAAGCTCCTTCCTTACTATGTTGAGTTTATGTATAAGTGCAAAAGTTTCATATGCACACCTATGTATATGTACATACATCCGCTTATTAATTATTTATAAGCAAAGAAACTTGTCACCCTTTTTCCGAAAGACTAGCTCATGTATAGGTATATACTTACGCGTGTGAAATCCGAGAAAAATTACCTTGGAGAATACATATATTCAATTCCTGTAACAATTATACGAGTAGAAAAAGATAAAAAATTTTTATGAGAAATTAATGAATTTAAAAACTTTTGCGCATATAAAATACATCAATTTTACATCATTTACTTAACGCACCCCAGTCGTTCCTATAGATACACGATAAATTAATTATGTAAAAAAAATGGTTTGACAGAATCCATTGTGAATTATTTTATAAAAAATTTGTATCACATATGAAAAATGGTTTTCCAAATGCCAACAGTTGGTTGGATTTTCCGTTATTACTCAAAAAGGAAAAAACGAAACCACTCAAAAAAAAGGGAAGTGTATGCAAGAGCGCGTTCGCGTACGACAACGGGGCAGTTGGAGTTTGCGGGGAAGAAGCGGTGGAGTAAGGTTTATGTATATTCATGGATGCATTCTATACATACAGACAGACGGTGCATATAAAAAGAGCTCGAAAATTGTATTGTAAATGTCAGTACCTGGAAAACAGGTCAATTGCTTTGTTTAGTAATCGTTGCGGGGGTTGATGATTGACCACCAGTGAATTAAAATATGCACCCGATATTACTAAAATTGACAGCTTTTCTCGCAAGCATTTGAATTTTTAAAGTGATTTTAATTTTCTTGGTTAATTAAGTATTTCAATATACTGTTGTTATATACACGCAGTTATAATTTTTATACATAAGAAATAAATATGAAATGTACGTTGCACGATTGTTTCTTCACTTTCGATATTGCGTTACCGTCTTATTCACGTTCGGTATAATATTCCGTTGAATTATTTGTTTTTTACGATTTATTTTATTATACTGCACGATATCATTTCGATATTGTACGCGTTTCGTACGGAATATTTTTATGATTATTGAATGTATGTACCTCCAACTATTCACCACCAATTCTCTCACGTTTAAAAATAGAAACAAAGTGTATTTAACAAGCACATATATTTTTACAGCCAAGTGAAGATTTCGAATAAGAAGTATGTATATAAAAGCATTCGAAGAAGTGAAAAAGATATTTAGATTTATAAGAATTAGGTATGCGCAACCTTGTACATATACTTATAGCGCTGCAGTCGCATTAATTGGACCGAAAGCAATTAGCATTAAAAAAAAAAGAAAGAAATTTGCAAAGGTTTAGGGTCGAAAGTTGTCGATCAATAGGAGAAAAGTAAAAATATATAAGGTCGTATACAGGAACCCTCTCAATAATAAAGGTGAAACAGAACGAAATCTCGGGTACAGATCTTTATCCCTCAAGACGATTTACATCGCGAGTATCCATTGTTGCGCGACTTGCTCGGTAGCTAGATTGAAAAGCAGCCGGCGACGGGTCTCTCCGAGTGTAGCTGCAGCTCACCGTGCGCGCATATTTCACGGCTATATAACCGTGGTGGCGCGAGAAAGGGAAGAGAGGAGCGGAGAGGAGAGGAGAAGAGAAGAAGAGAGGAACGCACGTGCAGCGCATGCATGTATAGGGCTCGTACTCTGATCGTCGTCGTCGACGTCTCGCACCCTCAGAGCGACTATAGCAACGCAGCGTTCGTCCGGAGACAGCTGTGGGACAGCTGGCAGCGCGTGCCGTGAACCTATGGGGTCTCGCTCGGCAGCCCCGTCCGGTGGGCCTTGGCTTGCCTTTCCTATATATCTTTTCCCTTGGAACCTCTCCTCATCGTTCTACATACACACGGGCTATTTTACCAAGAGCTACCTCGTTTTCATATGCGCGGACTCCTGTCCTGGAATTTCACATACACCCATCAGCTCTTCAATTTCGTTGGGTGTAGAACATTCCTATGTGATCATCACGAATTAAATTTCATTTTCTTATACGAAATAATCCTACACAATTTTTGTTGTAGATACTTGTTGATATAACTTGCATTTTTTACACTATAATCACTCATTAATTTCATTTTATTTTGTTTTCAATTTTTTTACATGTTGAAATAAACATCATCCTGTTGATATTGATTTTATTATGTATACTGTTCAAAGCACATACGTACCTCGAAGAATCGATACTATTTACACAGAAAAAACTGCTGCCAATTATTGGCACGTAGCTTTCTCATAATTAATTTATCGTTCCTACATGTATTATAGATATATATATGTAAAATATTATACTTGCATATGAAAAATATTAATTAATCTTAACAACGTATTATATCCGGCGTTTTTAAAATTGTTTATTATGAAAAAATTAATTAATAATTGAACGTATCATTATTTGAATAACACAATTTTAAGAAATTAAAAAATATAATAAAATATAAAAGTTTTAATAAACCTAGAGATGCTATTACTGCACAGCATGATTTACCAAAAAATAATAATTTTTCTAAAAAATAGTATTTTAATTATTCAAATATATTTCTATAATACAAAGATAAATCAGAGTGATATTATTGTCAATATTAATAAAAATTTTAATACACTATGCTTGACGTGGAATATATATGGTATGCGTACAACGTACAACCCTAAACGATTCTCCGTCAAAGCAAGGAGGGTTATATATATCTTTAGACATTGCATGCGCAGATTTAGATGTATTATCTTATATAAATCACTGGTGTACATCGTATTTTTTCTTCAGCTTTATTAACCCTTCAAGCCCTATTTTGTCACTCGTTCTTATAACATTGTTCCGATCGCGTATTTTAGTTTTCTCTCATTACGATCTAGATACATGTACAATTTTTTTACCTTCCTGCAAATACAATAAAAACCGAATAGAGTGACCAAAACAAAGTTGAAATAGTCCATTTTTGACCAACAATATACCCTTGATAAACACGATGTCAATTAATAATAATAGAAAAATAGCTCATTGATAAAGAACGTAAAGTACTTCATCACTTTAAGTACGTATACTTTCGAGTGGTATAAGACCGATTGACACAGCTAACAGTCCCTTTCCCGTATGTGCACCGTCAAAAGCAGCAAAACAGCTTTGTATCGTATATACGTATACCAGCAGCTATAATTACGTGTATAAGCAACATACCAATTCTAGCTCAACCAGGTATACTTGGTGTATATGTGTACCTGTTGAACAATGCGACCGAGTTTCATGACGTTTTTGTAACCGACCGTAGAAATTATTCATTTTTTTTCTCAAACGAAATATATAGTTACAATGAGAGATTTCAAGGTTAATTGACAATATATATATGGCATTATTTAACAGTATTTATATTATTAAAGGAAATTAATTCATTGGAATTGATCACACTAGCTAAATAATTATTTCGTTGTTCGATTTTAGTATAATAAATTTTATTTTTTTATGAACGGTTTTAAATCGATTTTTTTTCAAGTATACTTTACTTATTACTAAAAATATTTATTCTAATTGTTTACTTAATTCATGATCACTTAATAATAGTTAGTATCGTATATTGTGAATTTTTATATTATGATGTTTTTAAATTTATGGAATCGATTTAAACCAACGACGATATGACCAGGAATCATGAATTTTTTTTGTAACGATGGGTTATTATTTTTTATTGCGCAAAAATTTAAAGATACTTTTGGTAGTATAATCGAATGGGCATTATTTCGAAAGTAATTCTCAAGTTATGACAATTTTTAATTGTAAAATAATTACAATAATAATTGGTTCAAAATTTAATAACATGAATTTATTGATTTGTTAGTCAAACTTCAAACTAATACTACTGCGAAGAGAAGTCGCGCGAAACGCGAGACTTACCTGATGCGACATCGTGACTCTCGGGCGATATATCGGTACGGTGTCGCGATGGCTGCGGTTTCCCATCCGGTTTGGTCTACATATACGCGAACCGAACAGGAAATAATCCTGAAGCATCCTAGAGGATACGGGGCTATTGGATTTCGGGTATAACGCGACGGGACGGGGGAAGTGAAAGGTGGAAGGAAGCAGGAGGGAGAGTTATATATACGAGAGAAACGCGCGACAACGGCAAAGATGCTACGAGGGTGAGGAGGAGGGGGGCTGAACGAAGGAGGAAAGAAAGAAAAAATAATGGAAGAACCTACCGAGGAACCGGAAATCTTAGGACATTCAACCCAGACACCCGGTAAATATATTTAGATTTAAAAGGACCCGCGTATACGCTTCGCTATATATCTAATCTGATTTTCAAGATTGCCACAGACAAGGGGAACGTTTCGCCGTGATAAATTTTTTAACGTTACTCTGTTTTTCTTGCCACGGGGAAATGCGGTATTCGATATATTTTCAAGATGGATTAATTTTATCATTTCTTTTTGTTCGACCATTTATTTTGGCTTCGTTGCGTAAATCAACCATTATTTTCACGCATTGTTTGGATATAGTCGAGCCGTTGATTTATACATTATTACGAAATTCAGAAGGTAATTTTAAAAGAAACAAAGATCATTTTTTAACGTAATGATTTTGTTTAGGTTACTTAAATTTATTTGACATAATTATTATTTTTTATTTTTATGTGCACAGAGGTTACAATGTATATACTCAAACGAAAGAACGTGAAAAACTATATAATAGAATGATAGTGAGCGAGTGCAAAATGTGACCAATTAAATTTCTTATCAAACAGGTCGACCGGCCATCGTTAAGTTACAATATAAACAATTCTAAAAATAAATCTTAAAACTTTATAAAAATGCAGTCATTAAGTAAGGAAAGTAATTGTACAAATGAAAATATATAGATTGAAAATGAATAAACGTCACCAAAAAAAAATAAATTAATCAAAAGATGTCTATTATACAAAAATGCCAGGAATAATATAGAATGACTACTTTCCGAAGCAGTATAAAATATAAAGATAGTAATACAATGTTTAATTAACCAAACTTTTCAGAAGCAGTCTAAGAAAAAGCCATCGAATACTCCTACGTACACAATTCTTTTTCACTTTCCCCGCGGAGAGTCGAAAAAAAGCAACTTGGAACACCTCGCATATATAACCCAGTAGCAGTTGCGATTCGTTGAAAATATATATGTACGGGGTCTCTCGCACGCGCGTGCGACTGACGAAGGGAGTTTTACCAACGTAATATACCTCCACATGAAAGATGGGTCCCTTTGAAGTGTAGGTAAAGTACCGCTCGAAAGTGGGCATTCCGTTCGACGTTCGCACAATACTATAAGCTGTCTTTCTCTCTCTCTCTCTCTCTTTCTCTCCGCGCGCGTATATATCTCGAAATAGAACCGAGCGACTTGGGTGCCGATCTTCTCCAAAAATAAAACCGCGCCTTTTTTCTCTTACTCCCAGTACTATATATTCTACGTACGCGTATACCACCAAGACAACTCCCTCTCCCTCTCTCTCTCTCTCTCTCTCTCTCTCTTTCTCTCTTTTCTCCCTTATTTATTTCTGCACCTCTACTTATATATATATATATATATATATATATATGTATATCATCATCGCCAGAGTGGAAAAAAGAGGCACTTACAAGAGCTGTCTTCGTATCGAGCTTTATCTCCGTTTCTTTCACAACTTGCCTTTCGTATATATATAGGTATATGTAGTTATATATGTATATACATGTACGGTATATATACGTGGTGTAATTGACGATCGAGTCGTGTGTTTGTTTGCCTTTTTACACGCGATACAACTGTACAATCAGCAATTCGACCAATTGTTCAAATAGGCGAGGTACAAGACATTCGGTAGTACGACTTAAATCCAAAATTGTACGACGAATTACTTGGCTTTTTACAATTTTGTTCCTATATCATCACGAAACGTGTGCGTGTGTGTGTGTCGATTGTCCTAGATTTAAAACCGATGTGACCATTTTAATTTACTATTTTTTTTTCTTATGTATACCGTACGTACCGTTATATCACATTGAAAATCTTTCATTTTTATGGAATTTCACGGGAAAAGTAAAAAATTTTAATGATATTTGTATAAAATTATTTTTATTCATTTACAATTACATATAATAATACACATATTTATTATACGTAAGGCTATAAAAAAAATAATGCTCATTGAATTTTAAATAAATATACATAAAAGGTATAGAAAAATTATTTTTATAAAAAAAATATGTTTTATATTAATAACACGTAAGTTACATAAATATATATTATTAATTGTATAATAATTACCCGAAATAATTAGTGATGATAGGGAAAACTTGGTTTGAACCCGTTCAAATTATTCAAATCGTTTGTTGCAAATTCGTTATTCGAGTACTCGTGAATCGGCGGTAATTGCTCGTATTGCCGATAATAATCTAAATTCAATTGCGATAATGGATCGTAATTGTAATAGCTAACCGAAGGCTGTTCGTAAATTCGATTGACGTCGTTCGAATTTTGAAAATCACTGGTTGATATTGGGGTTGTGAAAACTACGTGCGAAACGTTTTGTGGAAAACCATCGTAATAGTATCCATTATGAAAATTTGGATAAAATGTGTTATTTTGTTGGGGTGTTGAACTAGTTTGATTGGTTGTAGTACTACTTATACTCGCAGTAGTAGTACTTGTAGTTGTAATTGTAGCGCTAGTATTTATCTCACCGGAATTCGATTCTGAACTTTGATTCTGCGTGATTTCCGACGAGTCGAGAGTCGTTACGATATTACCTGATGTTAAATTTTGGGTTTGGGTTGTGGGTCTTCCATTTGACGTCGTTCTCGTCGATGCCATTGTTGCGGTTATCGTCGAGATCGACGGCGTTGAAGTACTCGTTGTTCTATGATGATGATGATGATGATGATGTAACAGCTGACGGCTTTCATCGTTTACATTTTTGTCTACATTTCTGTCTTCGACTAATTTGATCGTCGTTTCTTCGGCTATCAAATCGATATTTTTGTCCACGTGATTATACGAGGATGTGACGTTCTTTATTTTCGTAAGTAGCTCGGCAGTTACTGCATCGATAACGCCTTTCCGCTGCAATACAAATTTTATTTCATTAACATTTGGATTAAATAATTTATTTTTACAAAACTCCTTTATTCTTCAAATTTTAGTGAATTAGCTTATTTGGAATTAAATACTAATGGATTGAAAAAATAAAATAAATAAAGAATTTGGTTGAACCTTCTCATCAGCAAATCTCTTCAATTCAGTCGTTAGCTCCACTTTACTAGTTGACATTTTACGATCCTGGTTATTATCGAGCACCACGAATATATCACCATTATTTTGATTTTTATCAGTCGCAGCAGTTTGAGTAGGCACGTTATCAGGAGTAGTCGTACCGTAAGTACCACTGAACCAATTGAAAGGATTAAAAACTGTAGCCAAGTAACCCAATGGATTTTGGACAAACGATAAAGTGGAAATCGGTTCGTAAACAGCAGCAATATATGGACCCCACTGAGTGACCGGATAATTGTAACTAGCGGTGAATTGCGCTGGTGCACGTTCGAAAAGTAGATCCTCTCGTTTGATCGGAAGTGCATTTGGTTGCGGTAATCCAACACCTGCCACAACTGACAATTTACCCAAAAATCGTCCATTTCGATCGGTCGATTTTTTCAACGAATGGATAGAATTTAACCTATTATTAGATATCTTGCGAGTTGAATTGACTATTACCTTTTGAATTGGTACGCTGCTGACTGAGTTAGCTTTTTTAAAAAAAATGTTTTTTTCTGTTAAATATCGTATATAAACGTTCATTTTGCAAGGACTAACTTTTTTAAGCTACTTACTTAATACGTGCAGTGTTACAAGAGAGAATATGAAAAAACTGGTGAACGATTTGGACGACATTATTACTCTCTCACGTGTAGTCAGAAACTAGAGAAAACGCGGAACACTTTGAAAAATAATGAAGCATGCGGGCTACGTCTACCCTCATCGTTGACACAAAAAATGGTTTGTAGAAAGTGTAAGCAGTTGATAAAATATTCATTATATTTCGAGAGATAATTTATTAAAATTTTCTTTCTATGACTAGTATCTTCCTGCGCGTTACACTTTCTAAGTATTTCATAGTCGTTGTTATTAGTGTTATTATCCTACGAAACTGTGATAAATAAAATTAAGATCATTTCTAGTTAATTAAACTACTTTTGTCATTTTTGACTTTAAAATTTATCTCAAGAAGCATTGAAGAAAAGACAAATTTTAAAATGTTATTAATGAAAAGTCAACTTTAATCTTTAATTAATTATAATTAATAAAACCTGATAATAATTTGAAACAGTATGAGAAGATGCGATGCGACTTTGTTTATGTAAAAGTTTTACCTCTGTACAAAATTTGAGACTAAAATTCAGTCGGGTTTTTGATCAACATTTAATAAACAATATTTTTTGGTAAGGAATTTCTTGTAAACGCAATTGTATTTTAGTCTAAAAAATTTACACAGACAGAGCATGTATTATCATATTTTATTAACTATAATGAATTCTTTGTTTAACTTAATTAACTATTTTATGAGTGACCCAAATACAGAAACACCATAGGCAACTGAATCAAACTACCAGAGATTTCAGATGTATTTTTCAATTTTTGTTCTTAAAAATATATATATCATAAATGTCTCGTTTTTCCGTGCAAATTTTTCCGTCTTTGACTTATATGGGCTTGCAAATAGGTATAATATTGTATTATTAAATAATCTTGTGTTTCTGTATTTGAATTTTTCATAAAATATTAGATATTTCGTTAGAAATTTATTAACATATTATTTTGCTGCTGTGCGTAACAATCAAGTGTACCACCTCATTAACTTATAGTTAATAACATGTAATGGCATAATGACGATTTGAAGAATAAAATATTCTCATTAAATCTTTTTTAAAATTATTGTTTTTTATTTGTACTAATTTATTTTTTATACATTTTATTATTTAATAGATTTTATATTAAAAATCGAATTATTCGTTTGAAAAAAATGCAAATCTTATTACTTATAACTTATCCATTATCTTATATATAAGTTTAATTATATAAATTATCTTGAATAACGATTTTTATTAGTTATAAGATATTAACTTAACTATATTTATAATATTTAACTTCTTAATTAAACTTTCGTACGTTGAATTTTATTTCATACTCCTATAAAATTCAAATAGCGCGGGTAAAATAGTCCATTGTAGCAGACGAAAATGTGGTATATCTATTTAAATGTTTAATTTGCAAATTATTATTAAAATTTACGAATAAGGTATGTATTTGTAAAGTATAGCAATTATTATTAATATTATTGTTTTTTATTTTAAAATTATCTTATAAAATATAACAATGAGTAGAGTTTATGAGGTTTTTACCATGGTGGCGTTGCAGTCGTCTCAAGATTGCAAGTGTGTATATATATATATGGTTTATACAAAGTAACAAATCATAAAGGTTGCTATATTTTTAATTTTTGTTTATACATTGGAAGCTTGAAATGTCAAATTCAAGTACCTCAAATGGCGAGGCAATCGAAACAAAGGAAGTACAGAGTGGATCGTACGAACAAGCTTCCGTAAATGATTTTGCAACACCGGAAAAACAAGAAGCCCGTGCATTTCTTCGAGAACGTTTTTTACGTGTTATTACCGGCATCCATGGTAATGATATTTTCGTTACTACTAATTTTAGTAATAAAAATAACAAGAAATTGAGATTTTTGTTTTTAAATAGTGAAAAAGACATGTTATTTTAATAAGCGTTTATTTATTGTATTTAACAAAATAACCTACAATTGACAGATCAATAATATTTATCCGTTTATAGGTAAACCAGCAAAGTTTCATTTGTATGAGAATACAAGTGTCACAGCTGACTTTCGAGGCTCTGATAACAATTTTTCAGAGTTGTACATAGGAAACCTGACAACTCCGTTGGGTACAATACCAGAGGCCAAATTAAGAACCAATGACGTTATTGTTTTAGAAATGGAAATATAAATTATTTTACACATTTAAATAACATAATTTTTGTATGCGCTTTGTGTAAAAATTTTATTATATAACATATTTATAACTAACTTAAAAAGTATTATTTACATTTGGTCTACTTATGAACGACGCATGCTCATCATTGTGTTTATTTCAGAGATGATGCGTCTTAGGTGATCAATGATTTCTTTGAGGTGCCTATTTTTCAGTACAAGTTGCTGAAAGTTAATATAGAAACATTAATTTGTTTATACAAATGTATAGAAGCAATATCAAAGATAATAACATTTTTTTTATATTTATGTAAAAAGTTCCATGCATTTTAAATAAGATTGTTTTTTAACTTGTGTTGTATTAATTATAAGAGAATAATTTTGTAAGTAACCAGCTATGTTATAATAGTTGAATAAATTTTTATTACATTTACCTCCATTGCTTCTTTGTGTTCCTCGCAAGCAAGTCTATAAGCTTCCGAAGCCTTTTTCTCATCAGACTTCATGTCCCATTCTTCTTTAATAGGAATTAAACTTTCGATGTGAGTATACTCCATGCCTTGAAGCTGACAATTTTCATTACATTTTTCATAAATAACCCTTAATCGTTTGAAAAGCATTGTTGTTGCTTTTAGCTGATCTTGAACTTTTATTTTCTTATCATTTGATAAATTTTGTCCTTGAGATGTACCTGCACAATAATAAAAAAAAATCTTTATTACAAAATATATTTTATTTTTAATGAAATTATTATTCAATAAAAGTAATTTAATAAAGTAAAAAATTAATAACATTATATTTAATCTACTATAATCGTCAAATTTATGTTACTATTATTTATCTAAATATTGTTGATGCTTATATTAATAAAAGAAATAGAACAAACCATTAGGAGGCTGAATGACTTTCAGCGTTTGGAAGAGTTCTTGCATACGAGATACAATTTCCTGTACAGTCTCCTGACCTAACTTACAAAGACTGGCAGTATTAAGATCTCTATTAGGCTGTCTTTGAACAGGCGGTTGTGCTTGAGGAACTGGTATTTGAGGGGTAGTGGGTGTACCACCCGCTTGATTATTCTGTTGTACCATAGCAGCTTGCTGTTGTTGTTGTAAATGCATCTGTTGTTGATGTTGTAGCTGCTGCTGCATCGGTTGCTGTTGCGATACTATTTGTTGAGTGTTAAGCATTCCTAATGGATTTGGATTAACCCCTGTTCCGACACCACCACCAAATTGCTGTTGACTTACCATACCTACAAAACAATTAATATTTATAATTCACAATATGATCTTTGATTTTTACCATTGAAACGGTAAAATATGAAATTAATTATTATTAAAATTGATTATTAAAATTGAATAATTAAGATAAAGATTTTATGAATAAATTACTTTATTTATATATTAATTGTTATATTTTAATGGTTTATTCATAGAAGAAAATATAAAGTATTTTACAATAGAAATATTTTAAAATAAAAATTATTTATCAAAATGATTGTATTTTTTATATTAATAATAATTATGAATTGATTAAATGTACCTGGTTGAGGACCCATCAAACCAGAAACCATTTGACCACCACCAAATTGATTACGCATTGTATTCTGTTGGGCATTTGGAAAGCCTGTAGGGAAAGGATGTTGTTGTCCTGCCATGTTTGTTTAAGTTTGGCTGTTCTAAATCAATAAATTTCAATACAAACATGAATTAATAATTAACAGTGTACTGTGAATTATATATTAGCTAAATACTATAACTATTAAGAGTGAATAATCTATAAAATTTATATTCTTCTTTACTAAAATAGATTTTAATGATTCGATTACCGCAACGACAGCGATTAACGGATTGTACTTATGGTACCTACTTAATATTATTGAAACAATGTTTGAACAGGTAGTATAACGATCGAAATAAAAAAGTACACAATATTAACTTACTAGGCTTGGATTTTCCTATACTACAGGTCCAATTTTTATATAAAATGTTCTATATTGTAATAAGATTTACATTTTTAATTAAAATTTATCGTTTACATTAATTCTACAAACAACACTTTGATCCTTTGACAGTGAATGAATTTTGAGGTTATAAGACATGTAGCGGTGTTTTGGCATCTATTGTAATATTGAATTTCTTTTTTTGCCACGTGATGGTACCAGTAACCGATATGTCTACAATCCTTTACGATATCTGCGGTCGGTAATGAAAATTGCATTTTACCATACAAGAAACGCGCGTGATTTAAAAATTAAATGTAAGTTTTTAATTCATAGTATTATATTATTTTCATAATTAAAATCTATCAAAATGTAATAAAATTATTATATAACACAAAACAAGAGTAAAAGGATTGAATAAATGGAAAGAGGTGAAGTAGACTTGATTTCTATTTAGTCAAAATTTAATACTCAAGTTATAATATAACACTGATATATAGGTATATCGTATAAAATTGTTGTAAATTATATTTATAACGCACAAACTTATAATTTATACATAAATTTAATATTCATTTCAATAATGAAACGGGCATTTACTAAATGTATATAGGTGTATATATATACTTTAAAACCTATTTAAGTTTCTTTTTTGTTTACATATACAAAAAATTTTATTTTTATCTTCGTAAAAAAAAGAACAAACTAACATCGTATGAATATTACATTATAATATTTTAGTCATACGAGTTCATTTCTATTTTTATATTGCGCGCGTTTGAACTTTCAACGTGACTTACCCGAATCTCTATCACGCAACAGCTTCTTTTTCGTTAATAATAATTATTATTATATTTGTATATAAATTGATTCGGATATAGCGGTTGAAAATTCGAGTGTGTAACACATCATGTAGCTTTAAAAATGGATTATATATGCTCTCATACATACAGTTGACGCTAATCGTAAAATGTTACACGTATTTTGACATATGTAAAAATATGCCATGATGACAATTAAAACTACATCATTTGGACTAGTATAAAAACATATCATTTATTTTCATCTTTTTCTTTGTTCTCCTTCGTTGGTTTCTTCGCGTCGATCTTTTCCGAGGATGAAGTTTTTGATAACTGAAAACAATAAATAAACGTAGTTGTATTGGCTGAGATAACCGTTGTAATATTAAATATTTTGTAATTAAAAAAAACATGTTTCATTCGCTACCTTCATCACGACGGATTCTTTATCGGTTGGCTTAGATTTTTGTGAAACATATTTTTCGGAAGGTTGAATGGCAAGCAATTTTTTTTGTTGGTAGGAGTTTTGGGGAACCTCTTGTACTCGGTTTTCTTCCTTAGAATCCAGTGAAACATCGTTTCTATCGGTTAAATCCTTTATTGGATTTTCAGCTGCTGGCTCATCCAATCGAACCTCGCGAATACTCTATAACGAAACATGTATAAAATGTATTAAATACTCTTCTACTTCAGATTTTGTTATACATTTTGAGTAAGTCTGGTATGATGAATTTGAAAAGATGTTAAAATCAAATTTTACCGACCGCGCTAATTGAGACAAAATACTCTTTCAAATAAATAAATATGGTCAACTATGGACAAACCAAAACTTCATTGACCTTAGTTTCAGTATTAGTTTATATCATTAAGTGAAATTTCATACAAAGATATCGATGTATTCAAAATTTAAACACGACATTTGAAGGAAATCCTAATTTTCTATCACAGATTTAAAAATCAAATTTTTTATTCTCCAGCAATTTTTGCATGAATTTAAATGTAGTGACAGAAAGTACTCAAATGTAGGGCAATGATGTTTTAGTTTATTTATAATTTACCATACTTATTTAATTAAAAACGTTTTTTCATCGCGATTGACTCGATCAGTAAAATTTTACTGTTCCATCCTGTCATATATATGTATAATTTATAAGCGTAAAAACAATCGTTATTTATAAATAATAATATTTATAAATGTGTGAGAAATTTCATCAAAATGATTATACCTTTAAAATACCACTCGTTTCATGAAAAGCTTCAGCTAACGCTGGATTTATTTCTTCTAAAGGTTGATCTCCGTGTCTTATATATACAGGTATGTAGCCAGGAATTTCCGGCAAATATTGTAGTGGCAGTGCATCTGTGTATGGAAGAGAAACATTAATTTATCTTGATGTATTACTAAAATAAAACAATTTATTTGGAAAGATAAATGATTAAATTTATATTAGTTCAGGATATAAGATACACGTGTTATTTACAGATAAAAATAATTGAAAAGTATCGGTGAATTCCGATGCTTTCTCATATAGAGAAAGCTTAGAAGTCAATGAATTACGTTGATTTTGAGGTCGCATAGTTACACGTTTTCTTTGAATTACATTACTTATCTCTAATGTGATCTACAAGCTTTTCTCAATTTACCATTATTTTCTGATTAATTATTTTAAAAAAATTTTTTTGGTATATGGTCAAGACTTATTAGCAATAATCATTTTAAGGGAAAAGAATGTATTAAAAAATAAAAATTTTGTATTCTTATTCATTCAAATACGTGGTTGATAATAATTTATAAAAGTATTAAACAATTTTAAACAATTGCTCGTGTTTTAAATTCGATATTAAAACATTTCTCGTTGATCTATTGATTTATCCAGTAAACACTGATCAAATGAGATTTAAGAATTTTTAAGAGTTGATATACTTCTTCTTCAAATTGAAAATCTATATATTATTATTTATTTATATTTTATTAAATCTCGCATTTCCAAAACTATTATTATATTAATTAATATTAAATATTACATCTTAATCAAAATACAAAAGATATTGTAAATGTAGTCAATTCCGACTCTGTTCGAAAAAAAGCATTAAAAGATGTAAAAAAATGTATTACATATGCATTATATTTATTACATCTTTAAAAGTGCAATAAAATGTGCATAAATATGTACATTGGGAGCAAATGACATCATAATACAAAATTATATAATACGATGACATCATAAAAATCTATTTGAATAAAAAGCTTGCTACGATAGTAGAAATAGAGAGAAATTAGAATTAATTTGTAAAAAAAGAACAACAATGTGTGAGTAATGCGAAAGTAATTTGTAGTTGTGTAGCTGGCAATCAGATTTACAGTTATCCTTAAGTCCTAATTGAAATAACGTTCAATCGATTGTGTAATGAAGCCATTAAATCTTCTACGAAATAATTACGATAATTGAAATGTAATAGCAACACAGAAAAAATCGTGTTCTCTGATTCTAAATTAAATGATAACAAAAGTACATATTTTAAATTTCACTTCTCTTCGGTATAAGTAAATAAATAGGCACATTTTACGATTCGATTATATTATTTCCTTGTCTAACAATTTGAATAATGTGAAAATTACAAAAAAAAAAACAAAAAAAAATTATAATCGTTGAAAATCCATTACATTAGTATAGCGTAATTTAAATGAATGATTTATTAAAAAATAGTTGTTACTCGTTGATTTTAAGTAATTTGTTCTCACGTACAATGTTGTTAACATAGAAAACATATTTTCATTCATGAAAAATCAACATAACAATTCTTCAAATACAATACATTTTTTTGACAAGAACAAAAAAAAATAATGATTAAGGGCAAAAAAATTTATGAGGGTACATTCGCGACACCGTTTCGAATGAAATTACAATAATCTCGGATATTTCTTGCGAGATTCTTCGTTAATTTTCTCTCGGATCTTGAATTCCGAGTTGTTAAAAACACTAACCCTTATAGAAAGAAAATTCATTTCACACAAACATTCAAACAACACTCAATATATCACTTGTCACTGATCCGATCACTCACAAGTGTGAACAAGAAGAAGGAGAAAGAGAAGGGCGGTTCGGTTCCCCGTTTCACGCAGCATCCCGCCGGCTCGCATCTCTGATCTTGCACTGGGCCCGCGTACCATCGCGCTTTCAGCTTTATAGCGCGTCTCTCCCTTCGCTCTCTTTCTCCAATGCGCGGATAGAGAGGGAAAAAAGCCCGGGAAGGGGTTCCGTTAACGTTTCGGCAAAAAAAGATTCGTCTCTATCCATATGGATGATTCTTATATTTTCCTTTTTTTCCCTTTTCTACCCTTTTTTTGTCGAGACTGCCTGATTATGCGGGTCGTTTCGGCAAAAAGGGATGCTTCTCCGAGTTTCTTTTTCTTGGGATTTTGAAAGATTGGTCACTTTTGACATGAATTTGCGGTCATTTCGTTATTTATCTTTTTTTTCTCTCGATTCTTTAATTATGTCGTGAATTAGTGGCTTTAGAGTTTCGAGGTATCAACTTGGAACTATCAAATGTTCTCAGAGTTGTTTTGGTGCATCTACTTCGTTTCTTTACCGTACATTAATTAAAATACTATTTTTTTTTGTTATTCAGAGGGTTTACACCTAGGTAATGTTTATCTTAAGGCCCGTTTACAAATTACAATTTTATACTTGCTATTTTCCTATTATTATCATTTCATTGTAAATTATTTATTTATAAATCTAACTGTTACATATACTTTCTTGCGTTTTTTGTAGTACTATAGGAAATCTCAAAAAGATACGACCACTTTTTAATCCTCTTTATTTTATGACTTTTATCCTCATTACAGTGTTTCCGCATCATCCGTATCTTATACCCTTTTATATTTCTTACTTTTTTCATTTTTATTTACTAAATTAAAAAAAATAAATTAAATGAAAATAAAAAAAATCTACTGATCACTTGATAAAATTTGACGAGAAAGAAACGTCGTTAGTCAAACTTCAAAAGTATACTACAAAGTTCAAATTAACAAGCGATGTCTCAATCTGTTAATTTTCTTAGTGAAAGTTCGATGCAGGATCTCACGCTTAATCGAGCTAACAATATTTTTTTACCTCAGGGTCGACGATTCACGAGTCGATAATGGTAAAAAAAAAATTATTAGCACGCACGGAATTCCTTCGTAACGCATGAAGGATTGACTCGTTGCAGTCGTCAAGACAATTTTTGTATACGAAGAGGGATTATTCGCCGCGCGTCTGGTTTCTATCAAGGGAGGTATACGTTCTTAGTCAGTTATTTCATTCGATGATTCATGACGGGTTTGACGAGATTGATAATGACTTCATTAGAGATTTTTATTACACCCGCGTGAATCGATTGATACTATAAATGTTTGATCGTACGCACGCTTCGAGATAAAAGAATCCTTTACGCGTCGAGAAAATCTTTGATTGCCGTTTTCAAACACTGTTGTTGAATGATTATTTGCAATGTCTTTAATGCAGTTACCCAATGATTATTTCATTTGTATTTCGTAATAATTAAGTAATCGCACTGTTTTTTACAGGATTAACAACATTCGTGTGCTTGAAATTCAGGTAAGAAATAATTTTGTTTTATTTATTACTGTCAACCGCATACTTTTATATTTTAACATACGTTTATTTAAATTACAAAATGTATTATTATAAATATCAATTAAGGGGATAATTTTTTTGTTTTCAATTTGTGATTACAATGATTTTACTTTCAAAATATATCCTGTTAGGATGAAATTCCAATATTTATACATTCGCTATCATGTATACAATCTTAAAAATTTTAATCTTAAACAGACCGATTTATTCATTATTTAACAAAAGCTTTAACATCTTAAATCTACAAAAAAGCTGAATATGTATTTATTTTGTTTCATTCTAATTAGAATATATATGTCAATGATCATCACTGAATTATCTATCTAAATCTATTTTTCATTCCAGTCAATCGTAAATCTTAATCTAAATATATTTTAAAGATTTTAAACCTTCCGTTTTTTTTTCAATGCAAGAGTAATAGCAAAAAATAAAAATATATTTTAGTTTGTTGTTTCAAAACTATGACATATTACATTTTCGATCAGGTACTCGTTAATATTCATTTAAATTAACGATATATAATTTTTTTTGGAAAATAATATTTATTATTTTAATACTTTAATCATTTTGTAAGATTATAGTTATAGCATGTAAGAAAAAAAATTCAAAAATGTTTGGGTGTATCTGGACTTCCTGAAACCGTTAAATAGAAATCGAAGGTTACACTTCGATGATGATTACATAAAATTCAACCGCACCAGCTAAGGTCAAAGGCCGCGTTAATATGAAGTAATCGTAAAAGTATCCAGGTAAATGGAAGTTTTAATGTACACTATTGTAAGTGTTGTTAGCGATAGTTTATTAATTTTTCATTTGTTATTCAGAAATATTTTTTTTTTTAATTTGAATTTTGATTGAAAACATAATTACTAAGTATTGACGGTACATTGACGTAATGTGAAAATTTAACTCATTTTGTGTAATTGACAGTTCTGCAATCAGATAAAAACAAAACATGTGCATTTTTTCCATCGTTCGGTGATTAATTCTTTTCGCTATAGATACTTTATACATGAAAACATGAAATATCACAAAACTATAAACGTACATTATGTAGTGTATGGATTATTTATTACACGCATTATTAACAAAAAATTATAGTAAGCTTTTCAAATTGTTCGTAGTAATCTTTCATAGTTATGAAATTAATTTGAAATACCGATAAGATCCAACCTATTGTTAAATGGTAATGAATATTCATTTCGATAAGAATCATTGACATCTGCCAAGTGACTAACTTATTTGCTGACTGAATAAATATTTTTAATATTTTTCTTTCATCGAAGTATATTATACTGCATGATTAACAATACGATTTATTTTAATTTATTCGAAAACGGAAACAACAAATTTTGTAATACGTTTAGACAAATTGACCATTGACCGTAAATTAAAATTATATTTAATGCCGATATCCCATTAGACAGAATATGTAGTATATTATTTACCTTATCGATTTAAAGAATAAATAAACAATTTTGAAAAAGTTGTTAACGCGAAATAACGAGAAATGAAATATCTTTCGATTACACAGACGATAACAGACGAATCGATCGGCCAGTGTAAAATAATCTGTGATGTGAATAGTATAGGTGAGCACATCTAAGAGTCCGCAAATCGGCCATATCCGATAATAGAATCGTCGGAGGTAGACGTTGGGTAGCAATATACGAGGAACGCGAAAAAATAAAGGAGAAATGATGGCTCGAGGGCAAAAAAGCAAAAGGCCTAACGGTAGCTTTCTCTCTCTCTCTCTTTCTCTCTCTTTCGTTTCCAATGGTATACTCTTTTTTTACCTTCCGAGATGAAGAAGAGAAAGAAGAGGATCGTTAAAGAATAAGAAGATGAAGATGAAGGAGAAGAAGAAGAAGAAGAAGAAGGCACCGACTGCCATAACCTTGTGAAGGATATTAAGAATGGTCTCGCGTACTCTCATCGTTCTTCGGAGTATACGGCCTTCGGAATTTAACGTCGTGTTGCTCCCCTTTCGGTTGCCACGTCGCGAAAGTCTTGGACAAGAGCTTTCATCGGTCTCTATAATTTTCACTCTGCGATTCTTGGCGAGAGCCCACGATTTTCACTTCTATACGAGACAATCTTTCACTTTACTGGTTAATCCACGGATTCTCCTTTTTTGGTCCACTCAATTCTTTTTTCTTTTAATTCTGGAAAGCTCCGAGATAAAATATGATGAGAAAAAGATTGCTTCATTTATATTGATTATATCCTTGTAATTGCGATTTAACAGGGTGTTTGTAGTACGCAACGTACGAGAATTGTTACGATAAACAGGTCAACACGTGAGAAACGCACATGTGTAACTGTTGATCTCAATTGAACGGAACAAACGAAACAATTATTTATACCGACAGGATGGCTCCCATTGCTAATCTAGGTAAGTACATAAAATTGTCAATCAAGTATAACACATCGGCTATCACACGATAATCTTTACTAATTTGTATGCGCTAGTTTCAAATATCTTATATACCGCGATAGCGCCAGTTTATCTGTTTTCTCCCTAATAAATTATTGATTAACTTTCAATAAAACAAATATTTATTTATTTTATTATATATATATATATATATATATATATATATTAAATATACATACCTTCTTATAGGCTCTCCGCACGTGTAACACGTGTTATTATGCGAAAATGATAAGCGTTCGAAAAGAAAGTTGTTCTAAAACTTATATGCTGATGAATGATATATTAACTTATAATATACATCTATGCATATATAATTATATGTACACGCTGTTTAAACACTTCGTATATTGCATGTATCTCATCTTTCTTTTTTTTTATATATTCGTCAGCTGGAAATTATAACGTTACTGTTATATGTCGTTGGTTATTTATAAATAATGTGATACGTATAATTTGCAATTTGTATAATTTAAATTTGAAATCAAATGATAAGCATTCGGTATCAGGTTAGTTTAAGGACAAAATTTATATAATTTTATTTAAACATCCTTCATAGATATTTTCTTTTTTTTTTAATTATAACTATTTATAGATTGCGTGCAAAACCTGTCTATGCTTTCTTTACAGTAAATCATAATTTATTACTTTTACAGATGCAATAAATTTTTCCGTTAAAACTTCTAGGGTGATATTTATTTATAGTAATAAATTATGTTAATCCGTAAATTAGATAAAGAAACGATGACATGTGTAATTGTCTACCATTTCGTAATAAAATATACGAAATTTGTATAACGGTGCAGTGGTATATGTATAAAAAAACTGTAATTTCTGTTTGATCACCCGTTAATAAATGTTGTTTTTTTTTGTTTTATTTCGAAAGATCGAACAATATTCGTCGATAGAAGCCGTTAATCACCTACTTAATTATGATTCGATTTCGTACAACATGCAATTCCTGAGCACTTAACTCAAGATTAAATTGGTCAGAAACTAATTGGCCATTTAAAAAACATCGCGCGTTTGAATTTCTGTATACACCTATATGTATTTTTTTTCCTTTCGAACCAAAAGGAACTTAACTGTTCGTCCAGTAATTTCGGAAATGGCGAGTGATGTGTCTGTTTTGTCTTCTTTTTTTCAACGATTTGCCGAGCAGTAAACCGAAAGTCCAACCGGTTTTTGGTCCAGATCCAATTGCCATTAGCCGCGCTACCGATATTTTGTTGCGATTATACGAAGTTTTATATATATGTACTCTTGATGAGCAGATGTAATTCCATCGTTCGCCACACTGATCTATCGATTAATCGATGTCAATCAACGAAATTTTTTACAGGCATGCATATGCATTATTAAAAAGACATTTGTTCTTTTTTTATTACTTTTGAGTACAAGAGGATCCTTGACCATTTTTGCATTTTATGGTAAAACGAAAATGATCAATTATTGGTTTATACGTATATATAAAAGAATAAAGGAAAGTAGGTGACCTCTTACATATCAGATACATTAAAATGAAGAAGCCCAAAACCCATTTTACTAAATTGACGTGTATATCATTTTAAAAATACAATGTTATTAATAGATTTATTAATAGAGTTAAATGTGAGCAGATTAATATTTCTATACTATCAAGTATTATATGAGTCAGTTCTTAACAATTAAACTTTCATTTATTTATATTTTATTCTCAAAATAACAAAATTCAGGTATTAACTGCTAATGCCTGATATGCAATTATTAATAACTGGGTGAATTTTAGAATTTAATAACGAAGTTGTAAATATATAATAATAATACTATTCAATATTTAAAAACAGTTATGATCAATTTATTTATATTATTGCAGAATATTTCGTAACTGTATACCTTACTGTTGATTAAAACTGATATAATTTTATTTATATGAAACATTTTCTTTTCTAGAGTAATATATATATAATATATATAATATAAATATTAAGTTAATATTAAATACTATAAGACAATCTTTTAAATACAAAAGATTACATTTATTAATTGATAAGAATGACTTTTTTACGGTTACGCACTTATAAAATTATTTAAAATCTTATAATAACTAAGAGTTTTAATAACGAAGGAATATAATTTAACTGCGAGTCAATATCAATTGTAAATAATAAATACACGCCGATTTGTTTGTCACTAATATTTCTTTCTATCAGTGCAATGAAACGAGCAAGATCTTAATGTAAATGAGGTATAGATAAGAATAAAATATACCATTTAGATTATAGGGTATCAGTTTGAAAATTTCGAGATGCAAATTTTACAGTTAAGAAAAGTAGAATTCCCATTTGGCGGTAGGGACAGTTGGATCAGCCGGAGTTTGCGCGTAGGCCGTTTACTCGCAAAATATATTGTCGGACGTTGTTACCTAAGCACGCAAACTATATATATACGTTTATATACCGAAGGATGCGCTTGTGCGTGTATAAATTAATAGATATAGCTTTTGTTATTAACTCGTTGTATCTATATAGGAATGTGTGCACTGTACATATATTATACCAAGAGTACCAATGGATTAGTCATCTTTCTTTTCTTCTTATAATCATCCGTGGATCCTAATGCAAGACTAATTGCCATCGATAATAGTATAGTTTAACCGTTTCCTTCGATGCTTAAAATGTTACCGTGAAAATGAGTTGTTCAATTGTAATCGTATAATGCCGTATTAAATCTCTCTTATTTATTGGACGATGGATGTATTTAAAGTTGCATACACGTGTATACAAGGAGAAAATCATTTTCATCATATAAGTAATTTTTGTTTTTAGTAAACGTATATAATTATACACCAAAAATAATTTTTTTTAATTAAAATTAACGACACGTACATTACAATTTACTCGTTTACATATTTTTATTTTTTAATCGTTAATAAGGAACGACTCCGCAACGGTAAAGTACAGTATATACAATAATTTTTCATCCTTTTCTCAGTGTGCGTACGCGCAGAAAAAGTTAAATCATGTATCCCGTTTTTCCATTGACGACACGTACATATGCGTTTCCAATACAATTGCGAAAAAGGATTGAAAACTGTTTCTACACCGAGGCAACATTAATCCTTAAACTTCACTGGTTGAGTATATCAGCTACCTTATTCCTTCTTAGTTGTCCTCGAAAGTCGATGGATCAAGCTTACTTCGAACAGTGAATATAGGTATAGGCGTATGTGCGCGCGCGCGCTTGTGTGTGTATATATATACATACACAACGGGCGAACGACCTGTAAACCTAGATATCGTGCATCTTGACCGAGACCTACACTCACATGTCCCGAGGCTGTGACTCTTTTTTTCTTCCTTTTTTTCTTAACAGATTATCGGTCGCAAGACAACTCTTGTATCCTTTCGATTCAACTGTCAGTGCGTATAGCTGCTCGAAAATCGATTGGAAGATGTATCAAAAAAGGAAATGCGTATATATATACGTCTCAAAACTAATTTTAAAGTATAGGAATATACGTAACGATGGAGTTGACGTTTTGTTTAAAAATGCTACATCAAACAAGAAAATAATTTATAAAGTGTTTGTTCAAAATTTATTAATTGTTCTACTTTCAACTGCGTTATTTTTATATTTAATAATATTTTTGACTCCTTAAATACTTGCATACACATGACATTACAATGAATGGTTGATCTTAAGGGTTGATCATAAAAGAATAAAAAAAATCGTTGGTAAAATAAACGTTTTATTTACAACAACAGCGTATCAACGTATACGATATACAAATTTATTAAATTTGTTTTTTAAACAGCATCATTACATCAGATTTAATAACTTATTTACGTGGATACACAATAATAATCGAAATTACGTGTAAACTCAACCTTCGTACGTGATAAACGAAACGTTTAAATTCATAATTGCTAGTTATACAGGTTGTTTTACAATCGTGTAACGTTCGTTAAATATAAGCTACAAGATTTGCGTGTACCTTTTGTATGTATATGCGGAGAAAAGAGGCAAAAAAATATATAGACGTAAAATGGGACTAAAAAAATGACAAATAAAATAAAACTTTTTACCGTTACGTACTAGAACGAGGTACCCGTGTAATTGTCGATGCTTAACAAAAATATATCCTCTCTAAAACGAAAGACACCGCAGAAAACTCTGTTTTTTCCTTAATTTTTTTTGTATACGTCTATACAGTTTGCTGGATATAACCGAACTCTATATAAATAAATCGAAGTACGAAATGTAAGTAAGTATCTTCACCTGCAACAGGTGAAAGTTATTTTTCTTTAATGTATTTTTAATTTTTTATATTGTCGGTTTAAACATACTTTATTGTACAATGATTTATTTGCGTGAATTAAATGTGAATTATAAGTTAAAATTTTGAAAAATGATTAACCGAATTAATTTATTTTCATTTCCGCGTGAACACGACTCAGTCGAAAGTGAAATTGTATTATAGAAAATATATCAATGGGAAAAAGTAATATAAACATTAAGAATGTTAAAGTCAAGTTAACGTACTTATACAGGTAAATAATAATAATAATTTAAACAAGTATATAGACACAGCATTAGCTTGGTTTTCCGAAATCCTATAAGTTAGAGAAGGTGAAAGGTGTCCCTCTTGTATTACAAAGATAAACAAAAAGTATGACTTATGACGAACGGTAACGAAACCTCAAATTAACCGTACCTCAGAGGTTCATATATATTAACATTCGATCTGTAATTTTCTGTTTTAACTATAATAATAAGCTTGTATGTATACTTCAAACAGTTATTATTTACTTATCGATTTATTTCCATAAATTATCTGACGAAAAAAATTTGTAAATTTTTACATTTTATTTCCCATCTTTGCTGAGTTGTATAGAAAATAGAAATAATAAATACATCGTTACATTTTTTAATTTTTTCATGTCATTCACATACATGTATCATGGTAACAAATGATAATTCGATGTGTATAATAATTATCAAGTATATATACCGCGATGATATTTGATTTTGCCTCTTCAATATAAAAAAATAAATTAAACTTTTTTTTTCCCACGAATTTACTAAAATAATCAGTGTAATCTTTTTTAACGTAATCGTTCGAGCAAACTACTTTTTTGCATCGTAGATTCTACCGCGAAACGCGCCGATTTCGGTGATTCATTCACATATTTCAAAGGTATCAGTTATAGTCGCTCGTCCAAACGTTCATTCGATTGTTTCGCAACAACCTAAACCGATGGTAAGTGTATTAAACCGAATCGATCGCTAACAAAATGAAACTATCAATTTTTTTTACGAAATTCAAGATCGATGAACAATTTTATTAAATGATCATCAATGAATGTAATTGACCCTCTTCCGTTCGTCAACTTTCGAAAAAGCCAATAGTTATACTTTAACTTTGACACGAATGTTCGTCGAACAAATGACCTGTAAACCCACATATCGCACATCTTAACCGAGACTCGTACTCGAATAACCTAAGGCGGTCTACGCTACGAGCTTGCTGCATCTATTATGACTTGTCAGATATATCTATGAAAGACATACGTTAATAGGTATGTATTAAATCCTTTCTTTTGAATTTACGAGAAGTGCGAGGCTAACAAAAAAAAAGAGTGGTTGAAAATTATGTTTGAGAAAATGTACTTATTACTCGGCTTTTTTTCAGAAATCGTGAATCACATGGAAGATAAATCCATGCTTTAACGTAAATTACATTATGCTAATTTTTAACGTTAAATATGCAAATACAACGTTTTTTGTTTTCTCGCTAACTGTTAAGATAATTCGTTAAAATCACATTTTTGTTTAATAATTATTAAAATTATTGTATCAACTTCATTACTTCTACATCTAGTCATGTTAAAAGATAGTTTACGACTATCTAATGAAATGTAAATTAGATAGAACTAAACGTGAAATGAGTAATATAAATTCAACTAAAAAAGAAAATGTTAGTACTCTCCTTTTCGTTATCTATTATTAGATTTCATTACGTATGCAAAAATAAGTTTGTGACTCATAATGTAAGATCCTTTAATCTTAGATTTATATTCAAATTACAAGTTTCTTCGCGTACTCTAGACTAATACAAAAGCACTTTTGAAAGTCTTGCTAGTATAAAACAAATTTCTTTAAGAAATAGTCGTGTAATGTATATATATAAAAGGATACATAATAAACGTCTACGAATTAAAGTCACGTTATTAAATTCGTTTTGTTAAATATTATATTAAAGGTATGCTATGTATTAAGATAATATATTTATATACAACTGTTAGTTTTCATATTTTTAAAGAATTATAATCCGATACTTACATTTTTTGTAATAATTTGCATAAAATAATTGTTCAAGAGAATTATTATAATTCATGTAAAAAAGATATAAATATCATTATTTATTATTTTTTGTTTTGTCCTATATATTCTTTTTTTTTTTTTTTTTTTTTTTATTCTTGATTTGTGCTCTCTTTTTCCTGGCACTTCCTACCGTTTATCCCCCTGGGGACTTTAACGGTGTCCACCTACCACCTATGTGTGGGTGCTTTATCCCTCTCTTAAAAACCCCACCATCTCGCATTCGCCCGGGGTTATGCCCGTGGATGAGGGAAACCTGTGAAGCAGGGAAAACCTCATCCGAGATGGCCGGTGTATTCGAAACATTCTTTTTGGGTGTCAAAGTCACATTGCGTAGGCCTTGACACCGAAACCGAATGTTTCACACCTCCCGCTCACGTTGTGAAGTGTGAAAAAACACCTAACCCGCCACGAAAGCCAAACCCATCCAAGTGCGAACCGCACTCAGTGCTGCTTAACTTCCGTGACCGGCCGAGGTGCGTCTCCGTCACTCTGTTTTGTCCTATATATTTTTTTTATTCATTCGAATAATATTAAATAACGGAAAATTTGAAGTGAAAGACGATTATTATGATTTAGTTTTGTAAGTTGTGTAAAAAATTAATTTTAAATCTATATATATGTTTAATAATATTCTGTTGATTATAAACTATTGATCTTTTATAATGTCAACAACTTGTCATAAAATACGTGAAAAAAGTTTCATGACAAAAAATTATAAATCATTTTTAATATATAGATTCTTAAATAGGCTGAAGTTTACTGTTCAAGCCAGGACCAAGTTTGTTATTTTTTCATTGAAATTTTGAACTGTTTTTAAAAAAAAATTTTTTGCATCAGAAAGTCCCCGAAAAGGGATGCCAAAAATTACCGAGCTTCGAAGATATCGTGTAAAATTAACTTATTCTAAATTGTTGTAATAAAAATTTAGGCTTGAATAATGCTACCGAAAATTAATTATCAATTAAACTGTTCAATATACCCTATTTTATTTAATTCAATTGTAAGTTATTTATAGCATATAGTATTATAATATTAAAAATGTTATAATACTGTCCGAAATCCACTTCGCACTATTAAATATAAAATCGCTATAATTCCGAGTCTTTATTAATCATCATTAAAAGAAGACCGTTTAAAAAAATAGCTTCCTATATACCTAGCAGAAAATGGATTTGTAACGGTAGGAGGTTCGCGTCACGAATCGGAAAAAATTGATTCTCAACGTGTCTACTATAGTTTGTTATTTTTTTCAGATAACCGTGATACATACTTTAAACAAGGACCTCTATATACTCGCATGTATAGAATCGAGATTCGAAATAAAGGAATAAAGCGCAGGAAAATCTAAACCGTTACCGCTCTATACATCTTTATAACTGAATTATATCTCGGTAGTTAATTGCTTATACGCTATATCCAACCGAGATAAACAGAAGTTGGATCAATTCTAATTTACTTCCGGATATCCGATACGAGCAAATGTTTGCGATTTTTAATCGTAATTACACGTGATTATTCTCGCGTTATTTCTACTCTACATATTTGTATAGGTTTAACTTTATATAGACATACGAATGTATAAAAAAATACTTTTTATTCGATATAACACATTATAAAAAAATCGTATATGTATATAATTATACAAGACACAGCACTAAAGCGTCGTGCGTTTTTCTGGACAGAAAATGAGTTTTCCTTTTTTAAATTTTCGGCACACAAGTTCAACAAACTTGGCAAATGCAATGTCGAAAAAAAAAATAAAGTAAGTCGCTACAATTCAACTGCAGATTATTTCTTTTTTAATACACAGTCTCAAACAGCAATTGCTTGTTCACTTAATTATGTTTAACAATACGCGGTTATTCATGTTAACGAGGATGTTTATTCGATCTCTTAATATCCGTAGCCTCCAGATGAAGACGAGGCTGAAGCTTGAGCAGAAGCTTGAGCGTACGAGTTGCCGCCTCCCTGGCCGTATCTAAAAAAATTAAGAATAACGTTTATTAATGTAATTTATAAAAATAATTGAATTTCTTTTCTGGTAAGTATAAGTAAATCTAAGCTCAACTTACCCGCCACCTCCGCAGGTGTTGCACGGTTGTTGCGGGTAGTATGGTTGCTGGGGATATCCGCCGCCACCGCCGCCGTAGTGTTTCTTGTGGTATCCACCACCTCCGCCTTGTACAGGCACTACTACGACTGGTTGATACACGGGTGCTGTAAATGCATTTTTATCGTTATAGTTTACATTTTTTTAATTTGTTCGCTAATTGCATTTAAGTAACCAATTTAACAGAATCTTGTTCCAAAACTTATACAGATCAAATTTCATTAGTATATAAGTGATACTTACGTTGTTGATAATAACCACCACCACCACCGCCACCGCATCCGCCTCCGCAACCGCCTCCGTATCCGAATTTCTTTTGTTTAAGTTGATCGAGCTTGCAGTGCAAACAGATAGTCCTCTTCCTACGAATTTTGGTGAGTTTGCCGTACTCTTCCAAAGGTTGATCGTCCTTTTCCTTCTCGTCGATTTCTTCGGCATCTCCTTCGATTTTATCGACCGCGTTGCCGCTATCTCCGTTGATCTTGATTTTCGTTTCCGCGGAGTCGAGATTCACTTTAATAAGGCGAGTCTGGCCGTCCTTAGTGACTTTGTCGATCACGAAACCTTCCTCTTCGAGATCCTTCGCTACTTCGTCGAGATTCACAGGCTTACCCTCGTCTTCGTCTTCGACGATCAGAAGGAATACTGCCAAGGGTTCTGTAAACATTAGCATATAATAAATTAAAAATATTTAAAATGCACATTTAAAACGCTTAATTAAAAAACTTAAAGATCCTTCGAGGAAAAAAATACATTATTATTATTATTATTATTATTATTATTCGATGATAATGAATAAAACTCCTCACGGATTGTTATTGAATCTATAATTAAAACCATTGTGCTTCTCAGGATGTATCAATAAGTATATATATATGAGTAATTAAATGTAATATACCTGCGGCATCTTCGGGCACTTCCTCGATAACGTCATCGTGCAACACGTCATTCGTGTTCTCGGCAGTGTGATTCTTCACAGCGTAAACATTTATCAAAAATAACGTGACCGGCACCTTTTTATCATCTTCGTCTTCCGGCAACGGTGGTGGTACTAAATCAGTTGCTAGTGTAGGACCATTGTCGACCTCAGGCGGTAACAAATCTATATACACATACAAACGATATGTATCAAAAAAAAAATGTCGATCAATCAAAATCGATGTTACGTACGCATATATTTAGATGATAGAAAAATGAGTTGTTAATTTTAACAAGCTGTCAATTACAAATTTGATGACTTCATACTTTTTATGTACGTTTTTGCGTAGAACGCTCGGAGTAACGAGATAAACTTTGTGTTGGATAATAATTTATACAGCGTATCTACGTTTATTGCAACGAGTTCGTAAAAAATAATTTATTATAGATATACAAATAAAAAGTTATGTCTATTTTTATTCTAAACCGTAGTTAAACGAGGATGTTTTAATTTATACGATTGAATTATAGAAATGTTAAAATAAATTAAATTTGTAAAATTAATTGAGTGTCACTGTTATTTATTATTCAAGTAAAATGAAAACAGTTCGATTGTGTATCAATTTATAATTGTTAATAACTTTATTTTATATAGCATCCAATTAAAATTTTTAATTACAATTTAAAAAAGATTCGATTTTTTGATTTTTAAAATTATATCTAAGTCAAATTCGATGATGAAATATTCTCATAACACTTTTTAACTTTGGTCATCACGGTGAAAATCTCCTTAACGTACGATTTAATAAAGTTACGATCGCTATAAAATTAACTGCAATGAAATTCGTTTGTAATTGATCGTAAATGTTACTAATAGTTTTAATGCGGAAATGGTATAAAATAGTCATAAAAAAAGAATCTAATTGCTTATACACAATCTATTAATTACTTTCTTAGAATTACAAATTTTTATCCTTAATAAAAAATATAATTAAATAAAATCGATGCTTCTTTAGTTGAGAGTAATAAAAAAACTATTGCGACACGAACTCAAAGATTCGGTTTTTATCGCACGAAAAATCGCGAAAAATATCGGTCCCTTTGCACTCACCTGTCGCAGGTGTGGAGACATCGATAGGTGAGCACGACACACTAACGACGAAAAGAATCGCCGTCGCAATAATTGGCAACGACATATTCCTTCGTGTATCTCGTAACACTAATGTGAAAAAAAAATTGCGTCTATCTAAGAATCAGTGAAAAACAAACTGTGAGCTCGTATGTTTGAAGTTACCGCTTTTATAGCGCTCTGTGGATAAATTGCGTAATCCCGCAATCAGCGCCTGCGCGTGTGCGATTCTCGCGATGTAGAATTCGCACCATCGGAGCGTGGGGATTCTCGTTTTTCGGGGTTTCCCGAAGCGCGTTGGCTGTCTATACCTTATTATTTTTTTTTTCTTCGCCGAGTGGAAATGCACTGAAAATAATACCATTTGTTCCGAAATTACATTAGAAGTGTCTGTTTTGCGCGCTCATACGGGAATATCCGATGCGCGCCGATTACCCGGAAAAGCAAAGTTTTATATTCTTAATCAATGATGATCACGTTGATGATGATGTAAATAATGATCTTAAACATTTATAACGTGAGAATGTTAATATTTTGCATCGGTTTCGCTTCTTGATTAATATTTCTATGACTTTTTTGAATTTATTATCCAGATATTTTTCTTTCTGCTTTTCGTTAGATGAATGAAGCTTAATCAATAGATGCTGTCGAATTTTAGCCGATTGCTACGCGCGATGTTATTATTATTCGATTCCGAGAAATTTGTATAAAATTTGCTAAATGTTTATCATTTTAAAGGATCTGTACATATGGTCTAATAGCTTCCGGGGATTATAATGTACGTTCAATAAATCATTAAAAGTGCACTTGAAATTTATGTGTTTCTAATAGAATAACGTAATTTTCTTTAGCGCTTAATGTATATTTATCAGTTTTTATATTTTAATTTGTTTATATATTGGAAAAAGAAATTAATATTATTGTATACTTGACGATTTAACTGTTTCCGCGGTATACAGACATTTTTTTCTTTTATTTAGTCTAACGAGCCACAATTAAAGTGATTGTTGGACAATTTTCATAATTTTCTTTTTTTATACATGTGCAATTATAATTTGAAAAATTTTTACAATCCAATAAGCACTATTGTATATACGTGATCGATTTTCCAACAAAGTAACTAGAATACTTAATTTCGTATTGGATTTATATTAAATCGCATTAGTATTCCACGCTTTGCGAGTTAATTGCATTATACCTTGATTTGACCGATATAAAAGTATAATAATACATTATTTTTTTTGCGCTAAGCAGAAAACATTAAAAGGAACATGAAATTATAATTGAGGGTTTTTTGTTTCATATTCTCTGAATCATCATTTACCAATTCTAGTTAATAAATCTGGAAACATATATGAAAATATGCAATTACAAATTTTAATGTGTGTTTATAAGCTTGATCGAAGAAGTTGATTATAAAAAATATTTTTGTATATCCAATGTTAATTGAACTAATAAACAAACGAGATTCGTTTATTTACTGAAAAAAAAGATGGAATGTTTTGATACACATATATACTACATGTGTACATGGATAGTTTACAATCGTACGCAGTGATTACAATCGCTGAAATGAATACTGCGAATAATCAGCAAAAAAATTTTGTCTAAAAATTCTTACCTATTATTCTCGTCTTAGCTCAATTATTGTGAGTCATTAAGGGGACTCCCAGAAAATGTGGATATATGCGTCTTTCGTGCATTAATAAGAAAAAAGTTAAATAGCTTATCCAATTATTGAAAAGCATAAAAATCATCTAATCGCTATCTCGTACGATGTGCATTCTTGGAAATTAGGGATTATCGTATACTGAACTCATTTTACGCAAATTACTAGTTTCATCATGGATTTTACATTGATAATTTATGTATCGGCTACATGTATTAAATAGAATATTTTAACGATGTTGTTTGCTTATTAATAATAGTGATTTGCGCGTATAAAAATAAGGTATGTAATACACAATTGAAACATACTTGATAATAGAGTACTATTTGCGACGTAAAGCAGATCCAATAGGCGTATGAAATTATATATTGATGTTTGTAAATAAATTTATAAATTTTGTTATGCTAATCAAATCAAAACAGGATATGTATTTTCTCATTGACGTAAATATACCCAGACAAATACAAGATGATTAATGCGTTGTACAAAAATCTAGACATTATTTAATTCAAATTGACTCGACGTGTATACTCGCTACATTATTATCAACGGCGGTACACTTTTTTTTATTGATTGTTAATATATACATCGATATGTAATGTGGTTGCTTTATTACGCGCGATATATACATATATGTTATGTGGCATATTACTCGACAAGTTTCAGGAAGTTATTTACTTAAGGTAATTCCACAATATTCGTAAAAATGAGACAAGAACATTAAAAAATTCTGTCGTTTTATTAAAAAAGCAAACTATTTCTAAATATATTTTTTACATAGGTTGCCAAAGTAATATAAAGAAAAAAAATAATTAAAAATGATGATATTTTTGTATGTAAACTAATGGAAGTTATATTGCTCGAGAGAGAGACAAACATAATTTTTAATCGTTCTGAAAATGAGACATGAAAAAGCTGAAAACTCTGTTTCTACAAGCAACCAACAAAAAAGTGTATCAAACTGAGCTTTCCGAAAAGTTATGTATCACCTGATCTGAAATTCGATTAGTTTCTAAACAGCTCTTACCGGCCGCATTGAAATCGTAGCACCCTCGAATGTAACAATTGATGGAAAAACTCATTCTTTTAAATATTATTTAAATGAATAAAACAATAAATTCACGTACTGCATATTTCTATTTAATAAATACTTTAGTAAAATTTCGATTTCATAATCACTACATTGACAATCACGGGTTCTCATAGAGAACTACCTTTTTTTGTAGAATTAAGTGTAATTCCAGAATAAAATTTAAATATTTTGTTAAACGTTCATCGGTCGGTAAATGTAAAAAAGGCTGAAGACGGTGGTCCACTCCGAAGTAAATGTACAAATCTCCATTGCAATCAATCTCTTTCATCCAAAATCCATGGAGCATAATCCCTGCTCGCAGCAGACTCGCATTCCTCGTAAAGTCGTTGAACCAAAGGGCCTCCTCACCGCATTTCGCGTGAAAGGATCCGCGCACAATTTTCGAGTCTCGAGCCAAAATGCGCGAGCGCGCTCGGTCAAAGGATTCCCTTTTCTTCCCCTAAAGGGTTTGAATTTTACTCTCATCATGGTAACGACCGCCGGTTCTTTTACAGCTTTATAGTCTTTTATATCTTGGGTCCTTTCTATGTATAGATTTTACAAGAAACGCGACAATAGGGATGATAGCGAAGCAGTGCATGATAAAAACTGTTCAATAAATTTGAATAAAATTACACGAGGATATACAATACCAAAGTATAGATCTCGATAATGTATTCGTTTATTGAATAATGATTAATCATGCTTGCAGAGGTAACCGCGGCAAACAGTTTCGATTTCTACAAGAACTCTATAAAATCGCATCGGAAGGAAAACTGTTTTTAACTGTAAATATACAAACAGATCGATCGATATGATCGCACGCTTGTAGCCCAAGGAGAAAAAAGTACGAAACTACGCGGAAACTGAAGATCATTGTTCTGAGACAATTAAAACTGTGTTCACATCTTTGGCGCGAACGGCATTGCTCATTACGCTCCTCTCCCTTTTTCTTTGGCGGTCTTCCTGTTGACGCTCATGGAATGTTAATCCAGCATAACCTTGGTCGATCGGATCGAAGGAATCGTTCAGATAATATATATATACATATATACATATACACACATCATCTTCCTCTCGTGCGAGATCGTAAAAGGAAGCTCTATCAGGAAAAATCATTTTTACTGCTAATTTCAACGACTTGCAAGCTTTTCATTTACCTTATAAAACAAAATTTATGATAATCGCTATTTATATTATTAATTTATTTTACATTTTCTTTCATTTCTGATAGAGTAATAAATTTATTGCGTGGTTCAATTAATAATGAAATCATATACGATTTTTATTTTGGTCAATTAAGTTGTATTTATTACTCTATTGTTTTTTATTATCAACCACAAATATGACGTTCATGATTTTATGAGCTGTACATACAATTTTATCACTATCTTTAAACATATAAATTGTTTCGTCAATTAGATGCTTGCACATTATTTTAAACGTGTGAATTAGTAGTTAAATGGAATAATAAACATGGAATTGCTGAAGGTTAAACAATTAAAATTTTAATTTATTATATTTAAGTAACACATTTTGTATATCTTTCACTTAAAAAAATTAAATAGTATTTAATTTATTTAAGTAGCAATTTGTATTTTCAACATAATTAGCAAACTAATGAATTTTCAACGATAACAAAGATACGCAGGAAGGAATAAATTTATCATAAAATCGTGAGACACTATTTTTGATGTGTTTACAACACAACGATATAAAATAAGAATTGTATTATCCCCGATAAAAATCATAACATTTATAAAACGCTGTTTTTTTATTAAAAACTGCTCATATGTACCTAATTATTGTCCAAAATATAATTTACTACTAGGGATTTTTTATTAATAATAATCATATACCAAATGAATTCAAAATATATGAATGCCACTTTATTTGGTAATGAACTCGATGTACATTTATAATTTAGACATAATTGTTACAAAAACTAATTAGGAATCGTTGTTGGTACTGTTTCCATATCAATGTTACTGTCGGTGCAAAGGAGTAAAATAAATTAAAATGAAAAATCATAACTCGGGTTTTCTCAAAGCTCTAAAGAACCGCGTTAACGGGATGTGCTTAATAGTTCAATTTTACGGACCGAGGTAATGAAAACGAAAAATTTAATTAAATAAAACATACTACATTAAGTAATAATATACTAAACGAAAACATCATTATCCTTTACTTGAGTATTATCTATCGCTATGCTAAATTTAAATAATAAATTTTGACGTATTAAATAGGTCAGTCGATGGAAATTCGAATTTTGATTTTCCTTGAATTATAAATTTAATAGTTACTTTTCCATCCGAATCATTTATAAGTGAATCAATATTTTACTTTACAATTTAGCTCAGTGACAGATAATACTCGACAGCAATGGTATGACTTTCTATAATTTACCACATTGATTTAACTAAAATAAACATTTCATTGTTAAACTTCTCAAATCGCTCGATCGATAAGAATTGAACTGCAACATCTTCTAAATTATTAGCATCACATAAAATGTTCATCTGTAGATCTCTGACCTTTAGACTTGCAGTGCAGTGATGCGAATTGAAGAGCGACTCTTTTTATAGATTCTAGTCACATTTATGTTGTGAAAACGCAATTATTAATCATTTTATTACATACACGCACATGTAATAGAACATTCAAGACAAAATACATGCATTTATGTACATCTGCATAAACACATCGCACTTTGTTATGAGAAACTCAATATTTTTTTTGTAGCACGTTGCAAATAAAAATTACGTATTACATTGTATAATAAATTAATTTTCGACAATCATTGACATTCGTTATTGATGCGCTTTGCGAAAAATTTATCCTTCTAGGAAAACATTAATTCAATATATATTTATAAATGAAACTATAGTTTTAAAACACTAAAACTACGATGATTAGTTTACATTATTTTTACACGCGCATGTAATATACTAAGTTTTTTTAGTAGCCTCACAACTACTTATATCTAATAATTATATACAAAAGTGGTATTTATAAACATCGATGATAATATAAAAAAAAAATCAGTTGCCAACGAGTTTTGCATAAATGAATATACACCGAAGCGCGTAATTTAATCACGCAAAAAAATATCCTTGGATGGGTATATCATCTTTGAAGCGCGACTTCATAGCCTTCGGTTTTAAAACATTGCGAATTCTTCCACGTACCGAATCGCCACTTTCGTTAATTTTTGTATTTTCTATATCAGTGAGAATTTAAATATCTCGACGAGTAATGGAAAAAATATGCGTACCGACTGCAGGTACGTGATGAGGAATATATTCCATCGTCGGTAACGGAGATTTCTGCATTTCCTTGTATCTCGTTCGCCTTGATGCCAAGAGTACGAGATGTCGCTTCGAGGTCGCATCATCAAGGTCGAGGTCGGGATTCCCGTTTTCAACCTTCACACTGGCAGTGTAGCCTTAACCGTGGATTCGAATACTCGATATAGATAAGAACTTTTTGCTTTGAATTGTGCGAATCGATGTTTATCACGTATTGCTTAAAACACATTAATCCGATTGAAAGATATTGTTATGAATGTTAATATTTTTGACTTTGTTATTAGATATTAGTTTCCTTGTTGCTTGTATTTATTGTGTCTAATAGATAAATTTATACTAGGAAAAAAAATTTTTTTTTCCTCTTTTATGGATATGTAAGATGTGCGAATGTACAGAAAACTGAAATTCAATCAGAAGTTGTCAGGTATAAAAAATGTTCAAAATGAAAAATTTAATAAATGTTTTGAATACGTTTGATGACGTCGATAAGAGGGACTTATCCATTTTATGCAAATATATTGTTTTGTACAAGTATTAAGAGAAAACAGTATAAATATTGATGCTGCTGAAGCACTACAAAGTATAATTTTACGACAAGCTTATAGAGGTGAACGTACCTTTGTAAACTAAAATAAATCAAGGATTTGCGTACGATATTATGTAAACTCTTAAACGTGACTACAATGCGGAATAAATCGTTGAAGTTTCCACCAACAAAAATTGTTAATTCCAAAAGACAATAGAAATCTTGATCGTCATAAAAAAAACGATTTGCGAATTTATCTCAAAATCTAACAGCGTATTAAAAAAAATGAATGAATTTTTCCGCGAGAGTTTTCTATTAATTAACCTATCAATGAAGATTATACATATAATGTTAACGGATAAACCAAGAAGAATTTGCAAAACTTTTGACATCGATTTCCAAGAAGGTAGATGAGCTTATTGTCGGGAACTAATATTCCGGTTGTAATTAAAAATTACATTACGTCATTGTACGATTATCATCGCCAGTCGACTCGTAATATATAAAAATTTCCTAGCGCTTTTACCTCCTTTGTAGTTATAGCCGAGTTATATGTGCTCGTACTCTTTTTTTCTTTGTACGAAATACAAGCTGTTGCTCTCTCACGCACCGGATTATCTTTTGTATACGCGAATGGAAAAAAGGCATTTACTGACGAAAAACAAGATGTACGATTATTTTGACGGAGTTAACGTATCAGTAATTCATAAATTATTTCTTCATAAAGTGTTGATAGTTTATACTATTTTCGCATGTAAAATTAATAATTTATTGGGAGAATTTATATATTCATGGAACGTTTTTCAGAAAGTAATAAAATCTATATCTATATATTTTTTTGCAATATTTCCTTTTAAAAAAACAAATTGTTGGATTTGCTTTAAATTTATTTTTTATTTTCAAACACGCGTTAGAATAATCAAATACAAATTGTATTTTTATAAGATTTATTTAATAAATTATTAAAAACATTGAGTACTCGATCTAAATTTATACATAGTGGCAGCTTATAACTATTACTTATCACATCCAGTATTTGAATTATACAAAGTAAAATTGTAAACAATTTTCTTAGGATCTATAAATTTTGTTGTTTTAAATTTCAAATATAGTGAAATTTTCTAACAATTACAATAATGATTTCAGTCATTCGTATAAAATTTTCAAAGGCACATACAGAATTATATTTTACGAATTATAATCCAAGAAGTGTTGAGTTTTTCACAAGTTAAAATAGAGTTTCATTTTTTTATATTTTTGTAGATTAAAATATTTTTCCTTTTTGTAACAATTAGAAAAGAATTTTTATCAAAAATTGCTTTACACTAACAAACTCTATATCTTTTATATAAATATAATACATTAGTGGATTTACACAGAAATTTTACTAACAAATCAACTTAGTAAAAAATAATGTATCTTTTACTAAAAGTAGATGTAACAAAACTTTTTTTGTCATTCCAATCACGCAAATTAATAATCTAAAATCTCATAGACAGCGTCAGTCAGTTCTGATACAATCTCCTCTAGAGGACCATCTTCGTCATCCTTCGGCCTTTTACTTCGGATAAATTCTTTAGGGATGATCTGTTGATGACTGCTAGGGCCTGGAAAAGTAACAATGGAACCGGAACTCGCGCTAGAGCTACTTTGCGCAAAACCACCTGGACGTCTATTGATCGAAGGTGACGCTGAGCTCAGTTGAAGTTCACCAGGATGTTTCTGTTGATGCTCGGATAATCCACCTTGAGCATGAGCTTGAGCACTGCTTGATACTTCTACTCGATTGGGTGTGGTTGACGATGGACGATGACCGCTAAAGATTCAAATTGTAAAAATGGGGATGATTTTTTTAAAGACAAACCTAAGTTAAGACTGTAAACGAAAGAATTTGTATAATGATTTTTAATTAATGTATGAATCTTACTCGGAGAGAAAAAATGAATAAAAATTATGTCTTGGTAATGTGGAATTGATGTTCGCGCGTTTTTGTCGTTTTTGTCCAAAAATCGCAGTGAGAATTGAAAATCGTACTGAAATTTTGACTGTGGTGAATACTAATTTTTCCCAAACGGGTAGACTATAACCACAATATTCAAAAAATATTACATACTTTTTCTCTCCGTAGGTTTTACCTAACATCGGTAACAAATATTAAACTCAATGTATACACAATAGCGTTTATTTTTAATAAAATAATAATCTTTTAAATATGTACAAGATAAATACATAAATATACTTAAAGTTAAGATCGAAAGACAGCGGTATATTATTATAAATAATGAAGATCCTACCCCAGATGCGATTGGGAAGCCGACTGTGTAATAGATAAACCAGGTTTAGATTGGGCAGAAGATCCAGCAGTCGCTTGCGTTATTTTCACTCCACCAATTTCGACTCTCGGTTCCCTTATATTTTCGTAATAAGGCTTTTGATATCCTGGTCTGTGAACGGGTTTAGTCACCGTAACCTTCGGGGTACGACAACGCGGATCTCTGTACCAGCCGTTGTAATTGCAATAATCGGGTCTATTCCAGGAATCACGTGAATCTTGTACTTCGTACCAACCGTTCGATGGTCTTGTACCGTAACGTGTACGGTCATCCGCAACAGTGATTGAGAGCGTTGGTTTACGTTGCGAATTGTAGTAGTAATCCCCTGTGTCAAATATTTTTACGTTAAAAGTGGATTTGTGTTTATGATCAAAATTTAATATATAATGTATATTAATAAATCTGTACTACCATTATGACCACTAGCGTAATTTGGTTGTACGTTATGCCACTGTCCTGGCCTTTCGGGTTGCAATTGAATATAATTTTGAGAATTGGACCCTGCTTGACTGTGAGTTCCACCTACGGATGATTGGGCACTGGTAATGGCTTGACCATTAACGACATCACCGTGCGACGATGCTTCAGCTTGTCCCACACCAAAGGAATTACTCGATGATTGTGCATTTTGACCGTAAATCGGATGGTTCGTTGCGACGGAACTAGAATCCGAGCCCGATACGCCGTTCACACCGGCTGCTAGTGACGACGACTGACTTGCCGTAAAAGAGCTGCAACAATGCGTTATCTTTTCAGATTAACATATTTACGTTATATATACGATGTATTGTTCTTCACTTTTGCCCGAAACCACAGACCAACCTATAAAAATATCATCGTTCAAAAATAACAACATCGCATTTATCTGTCGAGGACGTGATGAAACAGGTCGTTCAATAATTTTTGCTTTGTGATTCTCACCTTTATTTTTTCTCTGTAATATACGTGCCCGTTCAAGGAAAAAAAAATTATAAATAATAAACTTACCCGGAATTCCCACCGGCAGCGTGACTGGCACTTTGGGAGACTCCGATTCCATCCGGGCTACCTGCGATGCTAAAAGTTTGAGCGTTTCCATTACCCGCGCTTAAAGAGAAACTTGCGGAGAAGGGTAAAAATCGAGCTTGAGCTTGACTTTCATCCGCTACCGGTGATGATTTACTTTCTGCGCTCGATTCGGATGGCAAATTCTTTAATTGATCGGCGTTCGTGACCACGAGATTTTCTGTGAAAAAAATAACAATTTGGTCAAAATTCTTCATTAGGCTACAATCAGACTCGGTTTTTCATCGTAATATAAGAATTTGTATTTGCATCTGCATATTTTACTTAATTCGATTAATAAATTGTAAAAATTTGTTATAATAATTCACGATTTAAATATATTAAATTGTTCTAATACTAAAATCTTACACGGTATGTAAAATGATTAAAAAAAATACGTGTAAAACACTGTTAAGCATATGCAATATATCTGAATGAAATGTAAATGTTATCCATCAATTTGAACTTTATTATTGCTTTTCATAATAATTTTTCATACATGCTTAAAATATAAAAACTGATATTTTTTCAAATCCGCTTAATTTATCATTCTTAAATATTTCATTAGCTTTATAAAATAATATCGTATCATTTGATAAATCCAAATTATCTCTTATAATTTAATTCCTTAATTTACTACTTAAATTTAATTTTCCTACCACTCTCAAATATATCCATAGCAAAAAATGTTTTATTAAAAGTTCGTACATAGTTTAGTAATGGAGGTGTAGAATTTAAAAAGTATAATTCCAATGTAAAGTTTATTAATACTAGAATTAACCATGCGCGCTCCGCGCGTTCTTGCGTTTTTTAACAGTCATTATTTGAAATATTACGCTGTCTAATTTACTTAAAACATCAATTTTTATTAATATAATTAATTAATAAATTCATGATTTATTATATTCCGATTTTGTCAAGAAAATTCAAACATTACGTTTTTGCCTCGCTGCCAAATCTAACCTACAATGTTTTAGACGCATGCGCAAAACATAAACCAATCACATAGCCGTTTCACTTGGCTTCACAACATTCGGCAATCACTTTTTTATAAGGATAATTGAAATAAAAATTATTATGCTTTTATGATTATTTTTACAGAAATTTTAATATCTTTTAAATAAATTAATTCCTACATGGGAAAAACCGAATAAAATTAAAATTTTTGTATAAAAATAATTATATATATCTATATTAAATATTAGCTATACAGTAGTACACTAATGTATTATTATTACCGTCTATATAGCTTAATTTCTAAACAGTACACTTATTTTCAGTAGAATAATTATCTCGGTGCATATTAAGCATTTGAACTGTTTACGAAATGTCTTTTTAAAAACGGAAACAAAAGCAAAGTGTATACCATAGGTAAGACATATTAAAGAGGTAGCAGGTACAGTGCACACACTTGGCGCATGAAATTATGCGGTATGTCCTAATACACCTCGTCTACTCGTTGCATTGTAAAAGAACGAGGGTCTCGAATTCATATCGCGTGTTTCGGGCTGTACGCGAGCGAGAAGTCTGTATACACCTTCATTGCGTACATTACAGGCTTGGTAGATGCACGAGAGGTGACGTCATCGGTTGCGTTTTTAACGAGCGAACCGGTAACCGGTTTTTCGAAGATTTTTCGACGCGATCCGTGACACCTTGTTTTTCGCGCATACCATCGCTCTTGTTTGCACATACGTAAATTTACAAAGTGGATGGTAAAAAGTAGAAACACGTCTTAACTTTAATATAGACAATGTTGCAGTAAACTTTTTTTTAATGACTGTTTTTTTGTCTTTACGTTTTGACGAAGCTTCGAAAGGCTGTGTTAATTAATCACGTTTAAGTGTAAATATTTTACTTCTTTTTTTATTAAAAGAAGAATATCTTTCTAGGTATAAAAATTAATAATTTGCGCTTTAATATATAGAATCAAATGGTGTATCTATCAATGTTATTTTTAGAATTCAGGTGTTGAAGTAACCAACACCGGTTTTCTTGCATGTATAATAAAACTTGCTGTTTATATATGTCCTCTCTTATTATAATTCTAAATTCAAAATTTTCTCATATCAGATTTTGATGAGTATAACAAATGTTAACAATCTATATATTTTATTATGGGAAAGAAGGTATTGTCATATTTCTTTTGTATTATGGGAGAATGCTTTATGTATCAAGTTATAAATAATAATAATAAACTAAGACTCCTCTAAACATCTAAAAATGAAACCTACTTTTCTTAATTACCGATGTTAATTACTTAACACTAAATCTTAATGAGTTTTTATTTTAGTAATGTAAATATTTAGGTTTTCATCGTGAGAAAATTTTAAATTAAAAAAAACTTTTAACTATGCTGAGTAATATTTAGCGATGTTCAACAAAAAATAATGTGAATAACCTAAACAATAACGTTTGCTTACCTATTGACATCTATCTTGTTAGATAGTTTGTTAAATAATAACTTTATTATTAAAAAAAAACATTTAACATAATGATTTTAGAAAAGCTTGATATCAAATGAATAAAAAGACATTATTATAATTGAATAAAAAATGCAACTTCATTCGACACAGTTTAAAAAGTAAAGTAAAAATGGCTGCAAAAACAACCATAAATAAAAATTAGCAACACTTAATTTTTTATTCGATGTCAGAGAGATATACGTGCACGTAATTGGTATTTTGCTAATCAAAATTGCGAATCTAAAAGACCGCTATAAGCGCAATAAATTGTTGAATGTGTAAAAAGAAACTTTTCTACTATACATATACTACAAAAAAATAAGAAAAAAATTTCTCATTCAATCAAAACTCACGAGGATCGGTCAACTAATTAACACCTGCACCGACGTAACCTTGGGGAACAGGTAATTTTCAAAGGATTATATAAAGGTATTAGTGTATAATGGAAAGAAAGGTAACTGTTTTGATTTCAACGCGTTGACCGAGTAAGTATCACCGATGCACCATTTCACAAAAGTCAATTTAAGAGACACAGCGTGCACACTCACCGCATCTCGCGATCGCGCAAAAGGTAAGCACGATGTACAACCACTCGAAGCGCACCATGACTGAATAAGCTCTGAGACTAGACGCACGATCGACGTCCCTTTTTTAAAGAGTACGACTGACCTTAGTTCGTTAATTGTCATGCGTGCGTTGTCCTACTTCGTGACCCGGCGTCACAGGTTACGAGAATCGCCTACGGCCGAATTCCTTTTGTTTTTCCACTCCTCCCACTTAGGATCCCCGCGACTTTCGCTTTCGATATACGGTACGGCAACGCTTACTCTTACTTTACTCTTGCCCTTTGACGTGCACAACGAGGGAGAAAAAGAAAATGAACGATATGCGCAACGTAAGATGTGCAACGGATCAACGAAGGTAAAAAGACGCATCGATGCGAAGCAAATATTATATTCCACGAGTATAGTGACGATCGAGGCCTTGAGAAATCCCGAAGCAGCTCAAGGAATCAGACTGGGCTAAGGCTATCCGCTTGAGTAACCATTATTCGGAACTCATATACTTTTTGGATCCGGGGAGAACAGGACAGGTGTATACAAGATCTTCAACAGACAGATTTCGAGGTTCCTTGCTTCGTTTATTCTCTTAGATATACATTTTTTTCCATCTTTTTTTATTCGTATACAAGATTTTCATTTCAGATTTCGCAGAACCAAAATCCGATACATATTTCTATTAGTATTTCTAATATTGCGCGGAGTGTTTCGAACTGGTTCACATTTTAATTGCCTTTTTTTTCTTCTCAGTTGATAGTTCGAGTCGTTAGAAAGCCTAGCTCCTGATGACTATGTCAGAAGTATCAGTGTCGTTCCTAATTTCGATAAGGTTAATATGTTTTCACGCTTATTTCCGATAAAGTATGCGTACGTGTTAAAAACATTTATATTGCAAGATACGTAGCTTTATTTTAAACGAAATTGCTTAGACGTAATTGACGAGACGTCAACCTCTTTAGTCAAAATGTGGATATTTTTAAAATAAAATTACCTTTTTTAATTTATGGATTATTTTTTTAAATTAATTTTTTGCAAATAAGAAGCATGTAGGTGTAGCCTCAAGATGAAAATAAAGTGGCATTGAAACGTCGCCAATAAATAAATAATTTCTTCTTCTTTTACAAAATTGAAACAATTCTTGCCTATACGGTGGATGAAAAAATATAATTAATGTATTTTTGGTAAATAAGTAACTCTAATTATTAGCATTTAATATCTCAGTAAGATATTATGGCAATATTTTAAAAGAGAGTTATTTAAAATATTTGATTTTGAAACGTGTAGATTCTGCAACATATAACTGCTCATTATAAACTATATTAATTTTATTACTTATAATGTTAAAATGATTACAAATCCATTGGCTATGTACGTATTAATTAAGAAAAATATATAATTCATAAAACGAGTTTTATATTTAATAATATTTATACTTCAGAAAATAAATAATTAGTAATAAAGAAAAGAGTGGCCTGTAAGGAGTAGAAAAGAAAATGGAAAATGCGTTTCATTCACAGGTTGCTCATGGGGAAAACCGTGTGTAAAATTCGTTACGTTCACTTATTCAATACGTCTATGAAATAGTGTTACTCAAGGCCGTAAATTCAATTATGAAATACTTTATTATTGTTATTATTAATTGAACATAGTTTCGTTTAAACAATATCTAAAATTGTGAAAATAATATTTTGCAAGAGTTTATTTGGTTAGATATAAAATAGGTTTGTAAAACTCATCGTCGTGTACGATCCATTTTATTAAAAATCTATGTTTCGTAATACAGTCTAAATGACATTTTAATTTGTCAGTTCTTGATGCGATAGTTAACCCAGTTCCAATCATCGTAACAAAAAAGTAATCCGATTCTAATTTTTCTTTACAGAAATTATATCAATTTCAAGGGCGAAAGAGCATTTAAATTATAGTTTTCTATTAATCTATAAGTTGATATTAAAACGAAATTAAGAACAACAGGTTCATTTATATTAAAATACTTTTTTTATTATTCATACTATTATCAACGTCGTTGAATATATAATTCTTACACATATACGTATTGCAATAATAATATTACGTTTTTTTTCTTCTTTTTCTATACACAAACACATAATAAATAAGTTTCATCAAATCGAACAAATCGGAAGTCTATCTTAGCGTTGAATTTTCACACATTCGAAACATGTATGCTTAATTAAACTTATATACTTAAGCGCTTAAGATACACATACATTCATACAATTAACTCGTTTCATCATTTCAATTCGAAACAAGTATCAAAAATATATATATAATAAGCAATTGTCAACAAAAACATTACATATATATGTATCCTAAACAAATACGTCATTTGCATCTTGAGGATCGTTGACCAGAGTTGTCGTACCAGTTACATCTCCGGGAATTGTCGTAGGTACTTCCGGGGTATTATCGTTAGACCCATCGTCACTAACGTTATTCGGTGTTACTGGTACTTCTTCGGTCGTTGGTACTTGTTGATCCACCTTTACCGATGGTACCTCCGTCGTCGGTGTCGTTGTCGTCGTTGTCGTTGAGGTCATTGATGTTTGAGTTTCGGGAATTGGTTCCTTCGTTGTGTCTACGGAATCGGGAAGCGGTGTTGGTAACTTTTCTGGTTCCTGGTGACCCTTGCAAGCGTACGGTACGTTTTTATCAGCTGTGTAAACAGATATTTCTTCTTTAGTATTATTATTCAAATGAATGGTATGGTACGTAATATGTGTATTTTTTTTTGTTCAAATTGGTGGTATACACTGCGCGCGTCTACTACTTCTAGGGATACATATATATATGTCAAACAGAAAAATGCTAATTTTTTCTTCAATTATGTAAACGCTTTGATGTCTTGGGTATTTCTATCGGTATATACGTTCGACCTCCTTTTCTGTAAATTTATTTAGAAAATGTTGATTTGTTTATCGTTTACCTATGTAATTGTCCATTATTTTTTAGGAATTTTTAAGAATTAATACTTTTTTTAATTATATTTTATAACTCTTTTTTTAATATTACTTTCTTGTAGAAATTTACTTTACCGACGACGCGTTCGGTTGGTGCGTTTAGCGACATACGCAGGTACAAATCCCCTCTCTATACTTTAACTCTGCACGTATAATTCTAAGATATTAAGATTTAAGTGATCTTTTTACTTTGTTCTAAATATTTTTAAAAAATCTTGATGTACCAATTTGTTTGAACACGAAAGTAAAAAAATAATATAGAAAATAATGTTCCAAGTCTAAGAATTAAAATATTTGTTTAAAGTTTGATTGTTGATCAAGCGCATACCTTGCGTCTTTCGAAGGAAATCAATAATACGACGTTGGCCGATTTCCAAGTCCGTGATTCTTCTTCTAAAATTTTCGTGCAAATCTTCATCGTCAAAGAAGTTCATTACACTGGGCATTGTTGGGAAAGTCGGCAATCTCCAGGTATGATGAATCGACCAGTCGCGAGGTCCAAATAATCCAAAATCAAACGTCCTTTTCTTTCGGTTCAGCAGGGGTGATTTGTCATTTTCTTGTCTATGCGTTGGGCTGCCTATAATCGCAAAAGATAATATTTTATCTCAACGTATACCTTGGTATTAATTTTCTCTAGTTTAAACATTTATTTTATCGTCATCAATAATTTTAATGTAAAGCTAAATAAATATTATTTAAATTGATGCTCGCGTGAAAAAAATATCCGTGATTGAAGTAAGTTACTGAGAAACGTCGAAAAACGTCGACTCCCGATTAAGAGTAGAATAATAAGACAAAGATTAACAAAGTAGAAAATTTCTAATATTATAAATATATTACAAGGTAAAAGCTTACTTAGAACAGATATAAACACAGCGCACAATAACAAGGTTGAAAAGACAAGTCTCGTGTTGGTAATCATCCTTGCCTAATAGTTATACAGCAATGTACAATAACCTAAGAAGTTTCAAGCACGAGAATAAAATCCTGACTGACGATATATCTTGAAGAACCACTTTATATATCCTTCGGTCCTTACCACCTACCCAAACCCTTATACACATCGCGCACTCCGGTTTCGGAGCTATCGCTTGTATTATCTTACGGTCACCAGTGTATATATACATATATATGTATACACATACACTTAAGAAGGCAGCACAGGTTTCTTTCTTCGCCTAAAACCTCCTCGAACATTCCTGAAAACGTGATAATGTTAGAAGAGAGGATGACTATATGTATGTAAAGGGAGAAGAAAATTCCAAGAGATGTTCTTACCGTGACAAACTACGATAATATACGACTTTATACCTGTGTCTTACTGATGAACGTGCTTCAAGGGTTCTTAAGGATTTTTTTTTTCTTTAAAGCCCTATAAGATGAATAATTAATGAATGACTCGTACGTATATAAAGAATTAGTTTATTTCATCGCGTGAAAAATATTCTTTTCATTCACCATTTTCGCGTGACAAAAGATTCACTTTGGTGGTCTTTAATATATATCCTTCTTTTAAGATGGACTGTTATTTGCTCAGTTGTATCGATACGTTCAACTTATTAATTTTTCTTACTTGCTTACGTTTCGTTTGTAAATTGTTATGACTTTAAAACTTCTTTTTGTTATAATTAAATTTTATACACATGTTGATAGTTTGATTTTGTTTACTAGCTCTCGTCTCGAGTCGTTTGAAATCAATAACAAATTGTGTGGTTTGAATTAAACGTGACTATGTTAAATAATTAATCGATTAATTGAATTATATTATCTGTAAAATTTCAAGGATATCGACAATGCCAGCTCTGATAATGTTAAGAGTGTATATATGAGAATACCAATTACGAATTGTTCGATGCGTATAAAGGGTTGCATGGTTCGAGGAGCCACTAGACAAAGTGTCAACGCAACAAGTAGAAAAATACCGTCGTACCTATATAATTATTTATAAATTTTCTATTAAATTTTACATTCAGAGTTATTTGGCTATGTACTATATGACTAATAATTTTTGTGTGTGCTCAAATTTTTACAATCACTTGCAAAATAAAAGTATCGTTGATTAATCACGTTTTAAAGTAATAAATCGAACATTCCAATAAGTCTTCGTTTTTTCAACGTATAAATTAAATACGACGCAGTCAATTTTGTTTTTTTTTATCTGGACCAACATTTTTTATTATTTATATTTCTCAATGTCAGTTTGATTAGAAAATAACGCCGCGAGTCGTAAAATAAATCTCATTAATAATACTTATTACTTAATTATTGAGTCGCATATTTTTAGATCTACATTACATTAAAAATATAAGCATAACAATTTATACTACACTAACAATTACTCTACATAATAATTGAAAAAACGAAGGTAATTACATAAACAGCCTATTCTCTATTATGTTTTTGAGTGCTAAAAAATTTTTATAAAACTTACGATAATTCGTTCCCTGAAACACATTTCTAAGAATAAATATATAATATAATAATAAATCATAAATGAGAAAATAAATCAATATATATTTAAATATAATGCTACGTACAATTAAGTAAAATGTGTAAAAAGTTAGCTAATGTGTTGTACAGTGCTACGTAACGGTATTCAGGTACCGAGTCTTCATAAAAAGTAAGAATGTCTAGGATAAGACTAAAAAAATTCACATGTTTCAAAAAGAAATAAAGAGAGAGAAATGTGACGTTTTGCTATAGTGACTCATACGGGGCATTGAACTTGTTACGATTATATCACATGATATTCAAATTTCCTTTTTTTGCTCAATTTAATTACAATCACGTATTTATATCAATTGAACGTGAGCAGTTTTCTAAACGCCATTTTCATACCAACGTCTATTGCCAATACAGCTACTATACCGTTCCAAATTTAAACGAGAGGTAATAAATTCTATAAATAATAGTTTTAGACGTACAGTACATACGTGTATAAGGACTGTAGATAAATCTGTTCATAATTTTTGAACAACATTCTAATTTAAAAAAAAAGAAACTGGCAAAAAATTGTCGCTCGATCTTTATTATGAAATCAATCTCAATCAATCTTAATTCAAAACGAAAAATAAACTGCAATACGTCTAATGTTAAAAATTTGCAAACCATCAAGATCGATGAACTTGGACAACAATTTGATAAATTTTGATTGGATGGTAAGAAACTAGGGAATCCCCAGACATTTAAAGTAGATCGAGTTACAACCTTCTCCTTTACCCGGGCGCTATGTAGCCTGCGTTGATGATCTTTAACCGTATAGGTCTCCTAAGATTTTCCGCTTTTGATAAGCCTGTGAGCATCATTGCTCGTTTTGCAAAAGAGTAGAAGCGATTGAGGAAGTAAAGACGAAGAAGAAGAATAAGAAGAACAAAAAATGATAGTACTCATTGTCAGGGTCAGATCGCAAAACCGTTCAAGGGGACTGTTATAATGTTGATAAATGATGCAAAAACATGGAAATCCCTGCGTTTCGTGAAACAGACAGTTAACTGTTACACATGAAAGTTATTTATCACTCTTAAATGCGTAATTGATATTTCATTGCGATGATTTCTCGATATATCTTTTTGTAAATAGCATCATTAAGTAAATTAAACATATCTAGTATATCAACGAATATCGAAAGGTACATATCACATTCTTTAAATCAGTTAGATAATTAACAATAAAATTTTCATTGAAACGTTTCTAAATCATTATTTATATAATTTTTGTAATATTTAATAAACATTTCAAAGACGATCAATAAATAAATAAAATAGCGCAGTTAGTAACAATAACACGTACACAAATTTTTGCGTAAACTATAATAATTAAGAGTTTACACTTACTTACTTACTACAATCACTGATTTTGTAAATGTCCAATCGTATCAATAAATCTACAATAAAAGGTGTTTAATGCATAAAGTTTATCTGCCAAACAAGTTTTGATATTCCGTCATCAATAAAAAAGAAGATACAATGAAAGCATCAGGATGTTTCCAACAAAGAATAGAATCGTCATCTTTTTTTTTCAAGAACTCGTTCAGTTTATCTTGACGCCCATCTTTCTTTCAAAGGAATCACTCGGGTCATTTTGGTAGAACGTACAGCATCGGCACGTCATCGATTAAATTGCGCACGATTTAGCAGCTCTGTAATTCGACTTTTTACGGTATAGACCAAAATTACAATACCATTGTAACACGTATACCACGATGATCATCATTTTAAGCGATATTCAAGCTTGTCTTACGTAGTTGGGAAAAACGTAATCGATTAAACTCAAACTTTGTTTATCATAAATATTCTTCTTCAATGCTCTGTATATATGTAAACTTGTACTTTTTTTATACGCAATCTAAAATATTATGAAAGTTCAACATTTCTTAAAAATAACGTTTAATTATGTAACCGCTTAAGTGATATTTTTCCAAAGTTTAGTGATAAATTGCGCGCGCGCACAATATCTACGATGACTCAAAACAAAAAAATTGTATAATAGCTATAATTGCCTTCATTAGATTTTATATATATATAATTTTTGTTTTACTGTGTGCCTAACCCATTGAGTGCGAAAAAAAAAATGGAGAATGAATAAGTACAATGGGTAAACTAGGAAAATTCATGACGCAGTTTATTACACTTCCTAGAATATAAATTGTATCCATGACTCTCTTTTTTTCCATATCTAACATCTCGATATGGTGGTGACTTTAGAAGAGTGAAAAGATCCATTGATTCGTATACCAATCATTCTTGAACGAATACACCGATAAAAAGAGAAAAAAAAAATTGTGAAAAGGAACAAGATGTTTTTATTATGACCTTGGCAATGATCTTACGGATGCGAGCGCGTACATCTTCAAAAAAGTTTCCTGAAACAGTTAAAAGATTGTTAAATATTTTAATTTTCACGTTTAAGTAACTTGAAGAACATTTATTTTATTTGATACGCGTGGTTCGTCCATTAGTACTTGTTATGTAAAATTGTTAGAAAGTAAGCAATTTATGTTTGCAAGTTGCACGCGTCCTTCTAAAATATAAAGATAAATGCAGGACATTAAGGAATGTGTCCAAACGCAATCGTTGCAATTCGTTTGTTATTTTAAGGATGCGAATCTTTTTCAATTAATTATTTTCCATTTAGAAATTGTATTGAGAACACACATACATCAGCACATTTTAATAATTAATAAGTTTTTTTTATACTTCTATATGTAATTTATATTCAATATCATGAACACGATAATTATAGTCTTAATTACAAGTTAGTGTAAGGCTATTTTAACCTTAAAGTAGCTTTATCATCGATTTTATGAAAAATATGTTTTAATATCCCCACTGCTCAATTCGATAATAAGAACATTTTTATAAAAAAAAGTAAAACGTACTATATATATATATTTATAAATTTCTAGTGTGATCGAGTTATTGTCCTTCGTATTGACACACTTGGGACTAATCTCATTACAATATTGATCGCCATTTACTAATTGACACAATTCACTGATGTGGTTTTTTAATTTGAATACGTATTATTTCTGTATATAATGGTATAAAGAAAGTTTGTTTGCTTACTTACATTGTATTAGGTTTGATTAATTAAATGCGTTCATTCATATACTACTTAGAATTGTTTGAGTAATATATTTAACCGTATATATAGGTATTATATATGTACGAAAATAAAATTCATCGATTTACCGAGTAATATAATTTCCTTCCCTTTTGTATTACGAACCATTTCTGTATAAATTCGTCATTAACATTAATTCATAGTTTTCCCCGTGTTTGTATTTTAATTTCATCGTCCATAGAATGTACCGTTTTGTGTAAGAAAACAAATAAATGTTGCATCAAATTACCTAAATATATATGTTTTATTTTATATACAATTAATTAATTACAAAGTAATTTAATTATTACAACGTTATATTTTAAAGTTAAATTTGAGCTATCGTCAGGATGACCTTTACATCACCATTAAAAAAATTGTGCGAACTTCCATGAATGTATATCATGAATCATTATAATTTTTATTGTCCTTAACAATACGTTCCCATACTTTTTTTTATAAATACCCGTTGGATAAGTGTTAAGATAAATTTAATTATAATCAGTGTAATAATAATTATTATTGCCAAGATAACACGAATATCTGTACACCGAGAGAGAAAAGAATATTTGCGACGAATCAAACACCATGAAGACAAGTTTCTTCTACGTACAAAAACTACATGGTGGTTTAAAATATAGTTAATACATATATTCATTTGCCGCAAATATTACTTTCTCTCTCGGTATATCGATTGAAATTAAACAAACAAATTAAATTTTTCCATAAAAAAGGAAAGTAAAGCAAACAAATCGTGCCGTGAGAAATCGTCCTTGCGAATCACGGGTTTTCTCAACGAGATAAAAAAAAATTTCTTTCTTACTCGCGAAATCGTCACTGTTTGTAAACCAAATATCACGACTATACAGAGGCAACACGTGGTTAAAGCACATACAGTCCCGTTTTTTTTTTGGTGAGGCTTAAACCGCCACGCGTTCGCAGATCGGGAAGCGCGCGGAGAGACCCCCGAGGCGAATGCGTCCGAATGCTATATAAGATCATCGTGAGACGCGTCGTCTTAGTCATTCCGTAGTGAACTGGCGTGCCGACAGTTAGTTATTATTAAAGAGTCTTGTGAGAATTCGCGCAATATACGGTGTGTGAGTGGAGGGTTACCCTTTTCTTTTAATTACATAATTACCGATAGGCTGAGGCGTTAAACGATCTAATCATGACTGCCAAAGCATCTTACCTGATTTTCGGATTGTTGCTCTTAGTTGGAACGCAATTGGCAACCGGTAAGTTTTAATTTTTAATTTTTTTACTTTTTCTTCTATTTCTCTTTTCAATAGGTATCACACATGTGCATCCTGTACGATTCGTTTCTGTACGTTTTCCTATTTTTTTCCTGATTCGCAGTTATATATATACAAACACGTGATGTCCGCTCGTTTCGATTTTTCAGTTTTGACCATCGTGAAGACTTTTCAACTAGATACTCGAGAATAATCCATCTAAATTTTATTATTTAAAGAAATCGTTGTACCTGTTTGATAATTTTTTTAAATACAAATATACACTCATATATATATGTTGTGTCACACACGAATTGTAGTTGTTTCGTGAAGAAAAATGAAAAAAAAAAACATAGGTATAATAATAACTTAATTGAAATGTATAGTATTAACACTATTTAATTGCCAAGTCGTTATATAAACCGAGCCGTCTACGCAGATATCCAGTTAAATTGATGCATAATACAGTCGTAATAAAAAAAAGTGAAGAATTTATAACAAAAAAAAAAAGAAAGAAAAAAAACAATAAAAGAAATCTTTTTATAACAATAAATTTGTTTACGTAAATATGTAATGCATGCATCCGACGATAAGGCAGGTATAAATCCTTAGACTAATTATATAGTGATTCACCGATATCCACGACGCGCGCGACTCAAGACCGTACGTCCGTTAAAGAAAAAGATCCTTTATCTAGATTATGTATACATAATGAAGACGACTCAGTGTAAATAATAAAAGTTTCTCTATCCGTATGAGAATATACCTACACGCATAAAAATTGTTTCCCTTACACCCAGCTGTCATACACGTATATATGTATGTACATATAGTTGTGACGACCTCTTCAAACATTCACCTTGACACCCAGAGTTCAATTATATCTTTGACTCTTTCTATCTTATATATGCTATGCGCAAACATTGCTCTTTATGTGTCTTTTGCTCTTTGGTACCATGTGAAGTTTAAACAAATACCATATATATATATACCTCTATATATATATACGCATTAGACTTATGTGAAATTCATTGCCATTTCTTTTAGTTTACTGTCGCATTATGAAACACATTTATTTTTTTCTTACTTTGACCGATGTTTACTCGTTACTGATTGATTTGTAATTACGCGTACATACGGATAAGACTAATATTAAGTAACTATGTCAATATAACTTATTTTATTTGTATATACATTTTAGTTTAATATGTTTCTAATTTTCTGCTCGGGCACGATATATGCTAATTCATTTATAAATATTTAAACTATTGAAATTGTTGGATCTTTGGTTTTCGCATATTAATTCAAATAATAATTAATAAAATTACTAGTTTTTACATTATTATCTATACGTTATCCACCCATTTCGTCGAGCATTATGCGAAATATGCATGACTTTAATTATGGACAAATTAATTTTTTTTTCTCCTTTTCGTGCACTTGCTATATTAAGTTTGATGACATTGAATGTATAAATTGTTTTCTCATTAGAATCAATATGTTGCAATTTTATCTCTTTTATTTGTAACATATTTGTTTCAAAGTATACTTTTCGACAGACGTGACATTAGAAACACAACCGACGAGCGCCGACACTCGCAAAAAACCAGACCGCAATCAGCGTAAAACACAACAATACGTGTGATACACCCAATCGAACTTCACTTGTACTATAAATACATAAATACCATTTCGTTTTAATTTACTTGTGCTGCGAAATGATCATGAATAAACATACTTTGCACGTGATCGCATATACCAATGTTTACATGGTTTAATGGATATTTTGCAATCTATAATTTTAAAATCCTAGAATCGCATCCATTAAATCGTTTTTTTTTTCCTGCCATAGATTGTTTTCACGTAATATAGTGTGATTCAGAAAATGTAGAACAGTAAAAGCAAAAAAGAACCTGTATTACTAACTATTATACGATAATCATGGAACAAAAAAAACCATTACTTATAATAAATCGTACATGGATCCACGAACAAAAAAAAATAAGAACAGCCTAATATACGGCTCAGCATCGACAATATCATTAGAACAAGGCATTTTTTTCTATTTTCCGCACTAAAAGGCAAATCGGTGGATGAAACATTCAAGGATGACCAATATAACACGAGAACGCTAAGGTTAACCAAGCGAGATGCTAACGAAGAGAGCAAAGAGAAAGATACCACGACACTGCCATTAACGGAAGGTTCAGAAAACGACGATACCAAAGATTCAGCTGTTAAGCCATCAAAATCGCGAAGGCAAACGTCCGAGCCTACGACGACACCAGCCGGAACGACACCGGCTGGCGACGAGGAAAGCACAACCATAATTCCCGAAAAGGAAGACGACAAAGGGGAAGATGACGTAGCTACGGTTAAACCGTTGAACGATAAGGATGAAACGCCAAAGAACGAGAATGACGACAGTAATCCAAATTCATCGACGGTATCACCTGCGTTATCCGACAGGATACAACCGGAAAAAGAAGCTGCTGGTCCAAACTCGATCAATCAACCAGCCTCGAATCTTCTTCCACCGATGCCTTACAACTTCTATGCGCCACACTATGCGCCAAACTTTAACGGCTTCATCCCGCCGCCATACGATCCTGGTTTCGCTCCAAATCCATGGGGTTATGGTCACGTACCCTCGCCATCCTCGGGTCCTTACGATTATCCTTACCCATCTGGACCAGCTTTCAGTGATTCTAAAGTTGGCGGAGGTTCATCAGCTTTCGCTGGTGGTTTCGCCAGTGCTAGCGCCAGTGCGGGTGGTTCGGGTGGTACCGTTTCCACTTCGACATCACCAGGTGGCGGTGGTAACAGGGCACAGCAAAGTTCTACCTCGTTCAGTGGATCTTATCCAGGAGTTCAGGTGCAATCTGGACCTTCCTTCATTGGCATTCGAGGTTCCTTCGGACCCAACAGTGACGACGAATCCGTGGCGATCGACGTCAACGGACCTACACCGTCAGGTATGCTGTTCGATGATGCACAACGATTGGAAAGATACACCACGTGCTTTACAGGGATAACACTCGAAAATATCTTGTAAATTCTGTTATGCCGAAAGAAATGGTATAGATTTATTGGGGGATCTTAGGGCAAGGCGATTGTTAACTATATGGTGGATGTGTAGATCTAATTCTGATAAATCTATGTTAATATTGAGCTACGTGTATCTCTATGTTCATGTTTACTGATAATATCAGACTGTTACCTATTTAACAATATACGAATGCGTAGTTTACGTGGTTGTGTGAATATATGTTGTAGTAAATGTGTTATAGAAATAATGAACACGATTGTTGCTGCTGTAGCTTCTAAGGCAAATCAATTGAAAGTCATTTTACATGTACATATATCGTATAAGTTCGTGAATCACAAAGTGCCTTACAAAAACAACAGCAACTATCATATTTTGAAATACAAGTGACTAATATTTGATTTTCCAAAACTATCTATTAAGGTTAATCTAACAGAAAAATAAAAACACCTCAAAACATTTTCCTGTAATTCAAAGTAGTAATTTCATTTGTTAATAATTGACTGTGAATAATAATCAACACTTTGCGTCAATGTTGTAGATAAATCTAAAAAAGAAAACTATATAATTATTTGTTAAACGTGTATACTAATAAAACATTGTAGTGTACGTAGAAAATTAATGAAACTTTTATTTCTCAGGTCATCCTTATCCAGCTTATGGACCTGGTTATACATCGATTTCAGGACCAGGTTACTCGGCAAGTGCCTCCTCCTCGTTTCAACCCACTCCATTTGTGAACACGATCCCGTCTTATGGACCCTACGCTAATCCCGTAGACTTCCAGAACTTATTCCAACAGTATTTCGCAGCCCTTCAAGCTCAACAACAAGCATTCCAGCAACAGCTACAGGCTCAGATTCAGGCACAACAACAAGCGTTAGTACAGTTTATTATTTTGTTAATTAACGTGCCTTCATATATTACTCTTAAATAAATTGATTTAACTATTTAAGTATTTATTCATTTAACTCAAAAATAAACTTTTTTGATACAACAAATTACATTTTAAATAAATACTTACATGTCGAATAAATAGTATTTTTTTGTTAATTAAGAATACAATTATTATAATTTTGGAAAGCTGTAAAAATAAATTAAATGTACGTTTTATTATTCGACAATATAAATAAAACTAGTATCGGTTAAAAATTAAAAATCTAGTAACGTGAAATAGATAAAACGTTTATCTACAGGGTAGATGTACCATTTTTGGCCAGTGCACCGTTTTTGGGCATATTTTTGAAATAATATTTTTTAGGTGTTAATTTATGTATTATAATAAATAAACCAAGTATAGAAAATGATTAATAAAATTAAATAAAATTAATTCGAAGACGAAATAATTATTACTGTAAACAAAAATAATGTTAAGACAAGTGTCCACAAACAGTCCAAAAATGCCAAAATCGGTGCTTTTACCCTGTCAAATAAAAAATTATTTTATTGTACACATTTGTTTGTATTATATTCTACATAACACGTAAAAACGATTATTAAAATAATGTTTTGTGGCATTTTTCAAAAGAGGAGGCACTTTTGCTTCATCCGGTGCATTTATCACTAACGACCAAGGAAAAGTTGATCCTAATGCCCAAGTCTATGTAAACACTTATTCGACACCAAATTCCGCGTCAACTAGTACTTCAGTTGATTCACGTTCTGGTATAGGGGGTTCTAGAAGCACCGTTGTTGCTTTTCCCTCTCAAAACAAAAGCAATACTAATAGGTGATGGGTTCTATTTAATGTTTACAGTTTGCTTTTTCACCGATTCACGATCCATCGAGTCACGGTGCATAATTATCAATAATTTCCATTAAATAATACATTTTCATCTCTGTTACTGCACTTGCTCTTTTTTTTCAGCTTGTTACGTAACATTTAAATTATAACGCAATGATCTGGGTATAAATAGATTCTATATACTATACATTTCACTTTATCAGTGTTCTATTTATTTATTTTGATAACAAATTGATTATTTATTTGTAACCATGGCATAATTAGCAACATGTTACATACTGTATATTTATATACTAAAATTAATAGACATTGACACACATTCACGTTACACGTTTACATAATAAATACATGCAGTAATCTTTTAACACAATTTTAACACAGAAGACATTTGAATGCAAATAATTAAACTTTTGTTAATAAAATTTTGTACCATTGAACAGAATTTGGGATCAGAGCAATCGTGTAGACAGTAACTTCGGTAACGCCGGTGGTAGTCCATCCACCGGACCGCAAAGTTCGTTCGCTAGTGCCAGTCTTGGACCTAAAGGTGGTTTCCAGACAGCTCAAATCAACCCAGTGAGTTATCATTTTTATATACGATCTACATATAAATATATTTATAAAATAAATATTTGATAACACTTAATCGATGTCATTTCAATATTTTATTTTTATTATAAAGTATAAAGTCTATATATGTATAAAATATTTATTTTTATCAATGTAGTACAATCAATAACTGATTAATATTTATAATATTATTTAATTTAAATATATTTATTTAATCCATTGAACTAGATTGATGTAAAATATTGTTAGAGTCAAATCAATATTTAACACAATTTTTCGTTAAATTAAATTCAATGTGTTATATATACCTACACTGCCAGTCACTTACTTTTACCCCCCCCCCCTGGAGCAAAATAGGATAAAGTTTAAAGTTTTGTATCTTTGAAAGAGATCATCGTACAAAAACCAGTCGGAGACCATTTGAAAGCTTATTTTAATACCTTTCGATTCGCCTAAGTCACTTATAAAAAATACTATTTTTTGAAACTATTAAATGGCAATAAACTAGTTTAAAAAAAAAAATTTTTGGACACCTTTTTGAATTCAATGTAGTTTTCAAAAGATTGACGAAACCAAAAAGTTAACCAGATAGATTTTTAGCTTTTTTCAACAGCTTTCGACTGGTTTTTTTTTCATTTTTGTAACTTTATTTTAAACAAAGTTACGGTAGTTTTTGCTCGAAAATAGCCTTTTTTTTTAAAATCTAAATATATTAAAAACTTTTATAGATACAAAAAAATGATAAAGAGAAAAAATGTCACTTTTATATCGTAGAATACGAAAATGTTTTAAGTAAGAGCAAACAAAAAAATTTTTTATTAACTGTGTTTTTTATCTCTGCAGGTTGATTTTTTTCAAAGATGATTGTACTTAAAAAAAATACAGGTAATAAAAAATTTTTTTGTTTGCTCTTACTTAAAACATTTTCGTATTCTACGATATAAAAGTGACATTTTTTCTTTTTATCATTTTTTTGTATCTATAAAAGTTTTTAATATATTTAGATTTTAAAAAAAGGCTATTTTTGAGCAAAAACTACCGTAACTTTGTTTAAAATAAAGTTACAAAAATGAAAAAAAAACCAGTCGAAAGCTGTTGAAAAAAGCTAAAAATCTATCTGGATAACTTTTTGGTTTCGTCAATCTTTTGAAAACTACATTGAATTCAAAAAGGTGTCCAAAAATTTTTTTTTTTAAACTAGTTTATTGCCATTTAATAGTTTCAAAAAATAGTATTTTTTATAAGTGACTTAGGCGAATCGAAAGGTATTAAAATAAGCTTTCAAATGGTCTTCGACTGGTTTTTGTACGATGATCTCTTTCAAAGATACAAAACTTTAAACTTTATCCTATTTTGCTCCAGGGGTGGTAAAAGTAAGTGACTGGCAGTGTACCTGTAATTAAGAAAATGATCGAGTGATTAAGTGATAGACGCGTAACTAAAATTTGAACAATGTTTGTTACGCAGGCGTCCCCAGGAATTTTCTCGCGTTTCGGCGACAGTATACCACCACCTTCTGGTAATTCGTACGGTGTCTTCAGTAGTTCAAGCTCAAGCTCCTCGACTGGTCCGGATGGCAAACAGACTTCCCATAAAACTGCCACAGTTGGCGTCAACGACAATGGCAAGGTTACATACCAAACGGTTCACGATCCGTAAATACGACCCCTCACTAATCCTCGTATTTTAAGTTTAAAGCTAAATTTCTTTTTTACTAATCCAAAAGTAGATGAGGATAAGTCGCTTCCGAATGCGTCGGGAGTGTTTATAATACGCTTATATACGATTACTGAAATTAAGGAGATTTTTCTTTTACTCTTTCTTCTTTTTTTTATACAATGCGATTATTATTTGCGATGATTATTTCATATTCCTGAACGGACCTTTTTTTTTGTATCCACTCATTCAATCTCCTCGATGCGCGAACTGTGGAAACTTGGAAAAATTATCACTGCTAAGTTTTCGACTGAGGATTCTATCGCCATTAACTGTTGATGAACCGAGTAATCTTGTTACATATGGCATTTTACTAAGTCTGTTAATTAAATACTTCGTCGCGCATTTTTTTTTCTTTTGGAATTTTTTTTTTCCAACGAAAAAATTGATATGGCTTTGATAAAAGAAAACAAATAGCTTTTTAGCGTATACATCGACTTTTTTTCGAAATATAAAAATACTATTTTAAAGCTATTTGAAAAAAAAACTTGAATTTTTGCTTTAAGTCGATAAATGAAAACAGTATTTGACTTTTCAATGTCAAGCGATTGGAAAATACCGTGCGTCATAGTAATAGGTAAATCAATCAGTAATATTAGTATAGACGATCTTTTAACGTGATTATTTTCAAATTAAAAAGTAATAAATTTGACCTGACTTGAAAAATTTTTTATTATTGTATAAATATGTAACACTTATTTTTTTACGCAGAATATTAATTTTATATACCTATATATATATATCTCAATGTGCAATACACGATATAAGATTCCATTGTAATAAACGATGCTGATTGCAACTCTGATTGAAATGTATACTGTAAGGTAATTTTGTAAAAGCGGCAAAAAAATATCCTATTTAGTTGTTAGAAAACTAGTTGAACAGTGTAAGTTAATTTTCTTGAAATTGATCGTATTAACAATTTCATGAAAGTTATTTTTACTCAAATGTTAAGAATAAAAGAAAACCAATAAAGAAATTTATATACAAACGTAAATTTTGTGAACTGTATTTTATTTCTTCATATATATTATATAATATAATAGATAATACAATACAAGAATCTATATTTTAAAAATATAATTTTTTATTTCATTTTTGAAGATGTTTTAAATTTTGATTATTTACGTAATGTTGAGTTACAAACTTTGAATTATACATTCATTAAATATATAAAGCAACTTTTCATTATGGAGGCATAACAAGGAAGAATTTATAATATCCTTTTTTATTTTCTTGAAATCGGCTGACGATTAATATCTCATATTACATCGATTTTCAAAGGATGCCGCTGTAACGAAATGACGTTACGTTAAATTTTATTACCGTAAATCTTTCTCGATTTCCGTGGTGTCGTTAGAAATTGAAAAAATTGATGGATACGTTTTACCACCATCTATTAAGTAGTATATTATTATGAAACTCTAATTTTTCTCTTTGTTAATCCTTTTTTTTATTCAAGCAAATTGAATCTTACATAGATTATTTTACCTTTGTTAATCCTTTAAAAAGTTATTTTCATTTTGATTTATATTAATTACAGCAGTATCAATTTAATATAGTTTTAATGAATATTCACATGATTATAAATTATGATAAAATGTCTAATAGGGAAATAATTGATTAAAAATAACATAAAATAAATAGTTTAAAGAATACGAAGATAGCGTATTGTCAACAAGTTGGGTTTGAGGTGACGTATGAGGATCGATGATACGCAATCTAGGAAAATTATCGTGTGTGCCAAGTTTACATATCCTATCAATATTGTCAGTTGAAGGAAATCGATTTCCACTATTCGACGCAGCGTAAAGGAAATTATTGATTCCTGGCTTTTCGAGATTCGATATATCTGATAAAAGTTGCTGTTCGATGTCATTGTAACCCTATGTTTTCTCTAAGAAAATATAGTTGATGCGTGAGACTATGTTTTTTCTTAACGATCTGCTCGTTCTTTGGAGTAACACGCGATATTCCTTGTTGTAAACCGGTTAGACCCGAAATATCGGTGTCTAGTTAAAAAATGCGGAAAAACGATGTTTCTTCAATGCGGATGTACGATGGGGATGATACTTAATTATAAAATTAATTGGTTATTTAATACCTGCGTTAAGGAATATATTACATTAATTACAAGTGGAAAGTTTTTGTTATTGTTTTTGTAAATGGGTACGTGTTTATTTAAGGTAATTATAGAAAATAAGTTATTATATTAATTATTTATTTACGTAACGCATTGTTACATATACGAGACATGAAACAATAATGAGTTATTGCTTTTGATAATGTTCATCCCCATTTTAATGAGTAAGTTTGATAAACATACATTAATTTTGTGAAAATATAAATTACATATAAAATATTGTTAATTATTTAGTTATACACCATCGACACATATCAGCTTATCATTTGTAGAAACTTCTTCAATGGTTTGAATATCGGAAATATCTTCCATTGCGTTGATAGTTAACACACCGTTAACAATATTGGTCGATCCCGCATCGGTAAAATCGTTATATTCTTGAATATTCGCCGATTGATCCTCAATCTCGAGAGTAGATATTAATTTGGCGGCTCCAACGAGATTCGTTAACAAAAGTGACAACGGTAAAATATATTTTAAATGCATTTTCTTCGAACTTTCTTGTTCTATACTGCATCAAACAAACTTACAGACTGAAATTTGCATAAAACTTTTCGACGACTTTATATTATACCGATATTCGATTAGAGTAGAAGGGATAATAATAAAATAAGGATGCCCGTTCAATTGACGTGTTTCAATTTTTATTGACGTTATTCTAGCGTGACTATATGCCTCAAATTGAATTTCGTGAGAACGTCGAATGAAATATCTTAGGTAACCCCAAGTTGTTTACGACCTCTAATTTATTGTACGTTCACCGCGAAATTAAATAATACTTATATATACCTCTGCAATTACTTCGATTTGCGAGCTATAAATAAACGATTAAAGAAATAGAATTCTACCCCGTTCGCGTGTATACGCGTGAATTGCTCAATTGTCTCTAAATGAAATTCGCATTGTGGAGTTTGGTGTATATAGGTGTGACAAACGAGGTATAACAAAGTACGCGTGTATACCCTCGGTTTTATTCACATATGGGTGCAGAGAAAGGGCGAGATACGCGCACACCCCTTTTCCCGTTTATTAAGTGCTTGGTATAGGTGTGCAAGAAGGAACCCCTTCTTTTTCGAACATTTTCAACGAACTACTCGGCTTTCTATTCCCCACGGTCTATTGTACATCAACCTTCGGTATAAAAGTGCGAAAATTTTCGATAAGAGAAGAAGGAGGTGTGTCATATAATTATACCCCGAGTTAATTTGAAACTAGGAGAGTTGATTGATACTTATAAGTTGAAATGGGTTTGCGTTCTCTAATTATTTTCGATTAGAGACGCGGAGACTGCTCTGTTATTTGCTTATTATACTTAAAGGGTTTTAACTACACGTGCTATCTGCATATACCTCTGTGAATTTCAATTACTGTGCGAAAATTTTAAACGACCAACAATTTTATCAATTATTCATTAACTTTAGTTTATGGGAAACTTGGGATTGTTGAATTACAGCTTATTTATTTATTTGATTCGAGTTAATTGGACGTTTATTTATACGCGCAAACTTGGTTAATTAATGCCGCAAAAAAATTAATACCCAATGTGAAATAAAATCAGATGTTTAAACTATAATGGTTTTGTTTGTATATAAACATTGAACAGAGTTGTATATTTAAATTATTTTTTAGTATAGTACACGGAGAGAAATTATGTATGAAAAATTACAAAAATAGTTTCTAGTAAATAAATCACAGACTCACAAACTAAGAAAAATTACTATAGTTTATATTAAAATTTAGAAAAGTTATAGTAAATATTATAAGAGTTATAATACATTTTATTACAATCTATAGTAATTTTCCTAATTTGTCAGTCTGCGATTTATTTACTATACACTAGTGTAATTTTTAATCTAAACTTTTTCTCAGTGTATATTTATTTACTAAAAAATTGATTAAATCAGTAGAAGGAAATTGCTTTTTATTACAAACACGCTATGTGTAAAATTCAGTGCATACTCGTGGACCATCGATTGACGAAAAAGACCTGTAAATTTCTTCCTCGATCTGCTTTTACCGTAACGTCGTATTTCACATATAGAGCTTTATTATTGAATAAAATGATAAAATTAATGATGATTGATGGAAGCTGAGGACCCTCTTATATTGTTATACTCAATAAGTGGCATTCGATTTTAAAAGCTCTATTATTGGTTTATCATACTCTATATACCTTTATGGAACTAGTATCTGAACAAAATTTAATATCGCTGCAATATTTCAATAGAATTTAAGAGATATAATATATTAGTAAAGTTAAAGTTACAAAATATATTAATAACAACGATAATGGGAATATTTAAAAAACATAATTTTATATAATTTCATAAATAAAAAAATAGTATTTATTTACAAAGTTCTTTCTATCTATCAAATATTTCGTGCTCTCGCATAAACTGATTTAATTAAACGTTACGAGGATCGAAACAAATTATTCAGATGATCAACGATTAAATTGTTTCAGCGTTTGTAAAAATTTCATTTAACTAACAAATTGCAATGACCTTTTCGCGCAAAAACAGAACAATAATAAATCTACGTACACGTATACGTTTTAAATAATTCCACAATCTAGAAATACAAATCTGCTGACATCACTGAATTTGTCCGACAATTGCCGTGAACGCAAAATAGGTATACGTACATCTTTAATATTATATTAGATTGTATCTTATTGTAATAAGATACGAAGTTATTAATGATAATTATATTTAACTTGTATAATTACATAATGCGCGAGGACATTTTTATATAATGTCTTTTTCACGCAACTACCGTAAGATTTACCGCGTATTAATATTACACATTGTTATACATTTTCCCCGAGTATATATATATATTTATATCTGGGTGCTTAACCTTCGAGTACTTTACATTCTTTGCATCGAATCATCTTGTGGATATACGCATAGAAGAAAAAGCAAGGATCATTATGGCTGTGTATTATATCACTCTTGACATCAGTCTTGGATCGATTAACCTTTATTTAGATCATTAACTTTTATCAACAAGGCAACAATCCTGCCCCTCCCATGCATCTACGCGTTTCCGACGATGAGAGGAAAAATTCACACGAAAGAAAAGCAAATCGATGCTCGTTCGCGTAGAATTCAACGAGATAAAATTGATCCACTTGCATTGCGATGTATGCAAGGCTGCGGGATGTAAATTAACGAGTATATAACAATATATGCATGTATATATAAGTTCCATCTCTCTTATTTTTTTTCGCACGTATGTATACGCGTTTTCTCTTTCGTTTAAACGCGCCTTTGAAAATTGTGGGAATTTATTTAAATTCGTCTTGTAATTGAAAGTTTGTTGGATCGCTTATTGTAATTTATTTATTAAATTTCTTGTGCAATAAGATACGAGATTAAACTTATAAGAAAATCTTGTATAAATATATAAACATTATATAGAGTTAGTGTATATTGCGATTTCTTTAATACAAAATTAAAAATGGAAAACCATTCGAAATTATTTATCGGAAATTAACCGACACTTTTGATTAATAATGCAAAGCCGTATGAATTCTTAAATCTCTTTGTGGCGCGCGAACTCGTTAGGTGTATACGTAGGGAACGGGTTAATTGGATTTCGCGGCTATTTTCCACGATTCCCTATAAAGCCTATATATATATATATATATAGGCGCGTCGATAGAACTTTGCGGCGTGCGGTTTTGACGCACATGCAGCTTATCGCCTATCGAATATTGTTGGCATTTTCAACGGGAATTCGTGCGGTTTTATTTAACTTTCTTTCTCATTCTGGGCGCAGCAATTAGTGGTTATTAATTGACATTAACAATCTACGGTATTATATTAATTGATTGTAAAATTTAATCATTAAAAAATTCAGGTGTATTTAAATGACAACTCGCCCAACGTAATTTAAAAAGAAAAATGAACGTACGGGCTTAAAAAGGTAAAGTTTTAAAGAAAATTCTACTGTAAAACGCATTATTCTTCATTATATTTGATATTACACTAAGGAAGTAGGTATATATATAGATAAAACTTCCTGACTCTACTAGAGTAGAAGCGTTATAGTTCCGCTCTTGTGTATTATGAGTTACGGGAGGGTCAAAAAGAAGAAAAGGGGTATTATATATATATACATACATACACTCACACACATATACATGGGTGCATTGTGCAAAAGGAGAAGATGCGGAAGTTACTCTGATGGCTAATGGGCCGTGACGTACAATTCCTCTTCGCCGCTTGAGTTATATATCCAAAGTTTTTCTTTTTATTCTATCCGGTACTTCCTCGTTCTATCGAGTATAGTAGGTTACCTTTTTTTGTTCGCTTTATATTGTTTCACGATGCTCATCGTCTAATACACAACTTACGCAAATATTTCCATTATATTACGTTTATGCGTATTTCGATTCGATCAGTCTGTTGGAATATTTTATTTAGTTGAAAAAAATTTTGTTACATTCAATTGATTTTTAAATTCATCGTCGAATATGTATATGTACCATAAATATATATAGAATCGTTACATTATAGGATATTTATTATTTTTAAAAAGTAGAGGTATACTACAGTGTTATACTTGTCATCCATCAAACATTCTATTTTGAAATACCTTTCCATTAGAGAGAGAAAAAAGTGGACTCGATACGACAAAACCCTTTATCTTCTAAGTGGAGCGTTTTTAACCGTTGAATAAAAAAAACCAAACTACTCGAAAAGAAAAAAATGACATAAGAAAACAAAAATATGAAAAACTAAAAAATACTTCCGTTCATTCGAGTAATACAGTATAATTGGACGATGGTGCAAGATGTGTTATCCGGTTTCACGTAGGGTAACTCGTTAGTCATTTTAAACAAGACGTCGTCGCGTCTCCCATTAATTTTGTCGTGCCTCTCGTTTGACGGACGATTTCGAAGAAAGTCGAAATATCTTGTAACATACTCGGCACGTACGAGCATGGTAGAATACGGGATACACCCTAAAAATAAGGAGATTTATCGGTGAGGATGTAGGATGGGTAAAGTATCTCTCAAGGTAGCCCTTGAATGTCAATCGTTACAATTCCTTTTTTCTTGCTTATTCATGTACTTTATTCTTCTTTGTACAGACGTGTATTTTAGGCTAGCTCGTAGATATTTACAGTGCGATCAAAGTGTACAACGGCGAAAGACGTGGTTCGGACAATCTCCAAAGCTTGTGCAAGTGTGGACTTTTTTTTTTTAATAGCGCGCTTCGTGCAATTTACAGATACGTTAACGAATACGGCAATCGCTTATTTTAAACGTGTTAACCTTTTCGTACTAATTGTTCATGAATTCTTTGATTGTAAATTATCTACTCAAAGGATATATTTAAAAATGTTATAGCTCTTTTAATTATAACAAATAATAAAGAAAATATGTATTTTAACAATTTATGCCGAGAAAGTTGAATTTTTATGATTTTATGTAGACTAGAGTACGAAAGAGCTAATTTACATGGTTAAAATAAGAACGTCCTCGTTTACACATGAAAGGCGAAATTTAAAGATTACATCTTTTCATTTACCTTGTATCGAAATGGAGATCGCTATTTACTTTCGCTAAACACTTATAGGGCTAGACGGTAGCGATTCTTATCTAAGTAAGTATGTACAAAAATACAAAAGAAAAATGTTGGCACACTCGAATTTGACGTCCCTCTGAAAGGATGACATAGGCAAGGTCCCACCAATATATAAGGCAAGAGAGCCTTAATCAACAAAGTATTCACTTTTATTTTTTTCGCAGTTATTAATATACTTTCGTCAATGAGATCAACACTTTTGCAAAGCGTCACATCAATTTATTTCTTTTTTTTAAATCAATCTTTCAACAAAATTAAAATATCAAAATAATAATAAAGAATCCTCGTTGCCTTAAAAACTAGGTTCTTACAATAATAAAAAAATTAAAAAAAAAATAAGTCACGCTACAAATATATACAGGTGAATTACACAGAGAAAAACGTTTGACTACTTTTTAACGAGAGTAATCAAACGTAAAAGTCAAATGAATAGTGATATTACACCGTCGGCATAGCATTTTTTAAATAACTCAAAATTCTTCTGTCGTACTTATTACTTTAACAACTTTCGTAAAATTGCATAATCTCTTGAATCTATTACATTTATATTTATTCTTTTAATTATTTCTTGTTCTACTTTTATAACACTTTTAACTGTTTTATTTTATTTTTAAGCTCCTTCAATTATTTTTTTTATTTCATGATTAAATTTGAGAATTTTGAGTTTTGTTTACTACCGGATCACTCTTTGTTTAAAGGATAGATATTCATGCATATAATGTTAATCACTTGATATATATATTTTAATTTGATTATTTTGATTTTGCAGATTCTTAGATAGAGAAAAGTTTCGTAGAATATTAATAATTATTCTTTCTTGTATCCAGTTTCAACGTGCTCATAAATTTATAAATTAAAAAAGTAAATTTTCTAGCTAAATGTAAATTAGCTATAAAAAATGAAAATTTTCTTTGATACAACGTAACTTTACTTGGATTAAAACATTACATATCTTGTCTTAATTAGGTAATAATTATTTAGAATGTAATCATTGTACGCCGTTTAAAACCCTCGTTTAAATTACATTATAACCGATTATTTGTAAATATATTAACAGATTACATTCTCTCATTAATTTTTAAATACAACAAAATAACATTGAATAGCATGTACAGTGTCATGTTGCACGTTATAAAAATAATTCCGTGGATAAAATAAAATAAAATATTAATATCTAATAAAATATAATAAATAAATCCACGTAATAGATTTGAAGTAAGATAATCCAATACGTAAAAGAAAAAGAAAATCAAGTAATTCCAAGAAAATCATTGATTCAAAGAGTATCAAAGAAAGATTAATCTCGAACGAAACAAAAGTATCCTTTCATTAAAGAGATCCGTATTGAAATTGGTTGAATCTGTCGAGTCTATCTTTTATCAAAGAGCAATCCCGTTACTACGTCGATTTACGAGTCGCTTCAGACGTATTTGGTGAGCTGAGCATGAAACTCTTGAAGGCAGACTATAAGTTGACTGAAAGTGGGCCGTTCGTCGGTTGACATAGCCCAGCAATATGCCATCACAGCAAAAAGCTCGTCTGGACAGTTGACTGGTTGAGCAAGCCTATAACCGTCCCTCAGGTAGGAAGCCATTTCGAATGGATCGACCTCGACGTACGGCTGTTGGGCTAAAGTCATCAATTCCCACAGTAACACACCGAAGGCCCACTAAAATTCAAATTCAGGATTATTATTATTACTATACGTGATAGGTTTACGAGGCTTCGTTATTTAGACTACAACTGAGATTTATCTGACGTGTCAACATTATCATTGTTGTTTAAATGTAAATCAATTATTGTTCGATCTTAACTTTATTGTTAGATATTTAACGAGTTTACTGACATTATGCAGTCAATGTTGTTAAATTACGCATTCACTCGCGCGTAAGTTCAAAATTCAAATTGATTATTGTACACCAATAATAATCACGTATCAAAAATATAAATAATTTTTTTCTATAATTGCAACATCAATAACAATAATATACTGAGTAAGAAAATAAAATATTGTAATTACGGTATTCTCTATCAATAATGTTAATTATCCATGATACACATAAATAAATAATTTTTTTTTTATAATCTCCATGAAATATGTGACAAATGTGGATGTAACATTTAAAAATGTAATGAATAGATTAAATACAAAAGAAAGTAGAATACTCATCCGTATCGAATAGTCTCGTCTAAAGTTACATATTAATAAACTGATAAAACTCGACAAAAAGAAAAAGATTTACACTATCCTTATCGCATTATGGAGTAGCTTATCGCGAGTATACCGCAAACAAAGGTTCAATATTTAGAAAAGTTATCGAATAACCATAACGTATAATATCAAGGTGTGCTCTAATCTACGTATGTATATAATTCTGTACTCACCACATCAGAGGCAGTGCTGAACGATTTGTTGAGAAGACTTTCGATCGCCAGCCACTTGATAGGTCGATTTTCGTTATCGCCGAGACAGTAGTAATCTTGTGGGAAGAGATCTCGAGCTAATGCGTTATCGGTGATTTGTACTCGAAGATCATCGTCGACTCTATAATTTCATGGAAAAACCAAGGATATACGTTAATTGTACAGCTTCAACTTTATTTCTTAATTGACCAAGAGTGTACGGGTATATAAAGAAAATCAGGTACAGGTATATAACATTTTTTTTATTACTGAAGAGATGAGTTGAAGGGTTTGATTAAACGCGAGTTGGAATTTTAGGTGATACCTAGTGATTTTGTACTTTATAATAACAATCCGGTGTACGCATGTAATGAGGACTCGAATACATAAAAAATGACATTACTGTTGGAGATACTTATTTTCTTTTAATACTTTAGTACAAGATTCGTTTTAATTAAAATCAAATAAGATTGAACCCGTAGATCCGTAAAACTTGCAAACTTAATATTTCAATAAATACAAATGAAAGGAAGACGATTTGGCGATAAAGAAAAGATTGTACTTACACACAATTCCTAGCAGCAAGATCTCGATGTACAAGTCGCTTACGGTGCAAGTATTGAACACCCTTGGCAGCCTGCAATGCCATTTCGACAACCTCCTGGGTAGTTAGAGCTCGAACGGGCCCCTCGCTGCTGAGCTTGCAGCGCAGCAGGAACCTCTTCATGTTCTTGTATCCGGTGTGTGGATAAAGAAGGAAAGGCGCGCCTCGATCTTCGATCGACACACCGAGAACTGGCAATAGTGCTGGATGACTCAGACCGTAGAGTGCCAAACCTTCGCGAAGTAATAACGCCATCTGTGCAAACAATTGGATTTTTTTTTAGATTTCAAAACGAGGGGTTGGAATTAATTGATTACTCCTGCAGAGAGGTAAATTTATGCAATTCTGAGGATTATAACTTTGTATATTCAGCAATTTAAACTTACGTTTAATTCGTATTATAAAGTGTATTATTAATCAGTAAATTTATACATCAATCGATGTTTATATACTCCTATTATTTATAAACGAATTGCTCAAAGTAGTTCATTAAATACTATTAATAGCAACTACATGTGAACGTTTCTCACTAATTGAGTTACTGGTGCGTAAATTTCATGTTACTCGTAACATTTTATAACCGTCAGGTGTTATTTTCCTTTTTTCGATTATTCGCCAAACTAATTGTAAAAGCCGTATTAACAATTTCTCGTGTATTTTTGAATTCAAATACGCAACCAGACGCGAATATATTTACATTATAAGATTTTGTGCTTGAGAGCTACAATTATGTTTTACACAAATTTACGAAATACAAAAAAGTTATTTGTTATCTAGAAATATTTAATTGTAAGTACACAAGTCATTAGTGTCGTAAAATACAACGTTTAAAAAGTTTTATATAATGTTTACTCCCAGTTTTTATTTAACCGATCTAGTTCGACCGAGAATAATTTTTTTAATTAACGCGAATAATGTTTGCCTTTGACCGTATTCCGAAACGAAATTTTTATTTTTACAATATAAAACTTTTTTTAGTTCAACTTACCTGGGCTTGCGATGCATGTTCGGCAGCAGTTTTTACAATGACGTCTTTAGGTTTCGTCGCTCCTTCTTCGTGATAACTTCCGCGATATACACGACCAAATGTTCCTTCCATCTCGACGCTCAGAAGCCGTACTCTACATCTGAAATGCAAGGATTTTTTAAAAAATTAATTAATAATTAATAATTTTATTACGAAATAATTAAGCACAATTTTATTTGCACGAATTACGATTTCAAGCATTATGTTAATTAAAATAAAATATTTTTTTTCTAAAACCAAATTATATTTACAATTTTTAATTTTCTTGGCGCAATTAAATTTATTTACACTTTTAATTGACTAAGCAGGAAAAGGTAACTAAATCGGTGTGCGAATAAAAAAAGTTTACGTATATATATATCCAAGGTGAAATTGTCGGACAGTCTCCTCTCCTCAATTAGCTTTGACTCAAATTTCCGCCAGGGGAAAAGAGAGAAATTACTTATTTACCCACCGAAAAGCGAAGCTAAACGAAGGTACATACATATTCAAGATTAAAAAAGGCTGAATTAAACAAAAGAGTATGTATACGAGAGAAATACGATTTTTTTCCCTCTTTTCTTCAAAGAAATTATCTTTCTCTACGGTAGCTGTACAATCAACGCTAAAAAAAATGCGGTGCTAGAAAACGTCCCAACGTATTCTCATTACCCTTTGAACCTCGGTTTTCACGTTCGCGGAAAATGTGGTTTCCTTTTAACAAAAGCATCGGATAACTTTATATTTCTTCAAAGCGCGGGCATGTATATATAAAACTAGACGTGACTTTTACTCGTTATTGACAGTTGTTGGATCAAACGACGCGCTACTCGAATTAGAATTCGAGAGTGTTGCCGCGTCGGATGTAGAATTTATTACGGGAGTTTGTACGAGTAAAGTCGGAGACCTATATATGTGCGCGTAATCAATTTAATTTGAATGCTTCTATGAATGATAAAGTAGTGGTAACGTGCATTAAAAATTTTTTTTCTGTATTAATAAATTTTTACACTAATGTAACTTAGTTTACTTATAAAAGATATACTTATACAATAATAATATTTAAAGTATACATTTATGGACACATTAACGTATTAATTGCAGTCAATTAATTATGAATGTACTATCTTATTAAATGTACACGGATGTGCTGCTAATCGATAATTCACAAACAAATAATGTGTGAACATTGAAAATTTGAAAATTTAAGTCATATAAAGATATTGTTTAATAAAGCATCGTGTTCTCAATAAAAAGAAATGTATGTTCAATAAATTATTACAGTACGAATATTCTCTGTAGTGAAAACATTTTATTCGTATCCCGTTAAATAATTAAACTGGAACGGTTCAATACTCAAACTTTAAATAATTACACAAACTATGAAAAGCACGAAAGAGGTTTATATTTGTTATAAATCTAGTTTGAAGTGATATAAAAAAATTTGTTACTACATTTTATAAGTATACACTTAAACACTTCGCACAAAGTGTTCCGCTCGTTAACTGTAACTTTACAACTTAACGTTACACTGTATAAACCATCAATCTCTCTCTCTATTTTTTTTACAACGCGTATAATAACTCCATAATGCAATTTTCAAACAAATTAAATGCATCCTGAAAGTTTATACACATTTTTTTTATGTAGCTTGGTAAAAAGTTCGTTTACTACAACCAGAATAATTGAAACTTTTCTTATAAGTGATTGTTAAAGAATTATTATTTCCGTACTAGCTCAATTGAAGTGATTTAATTTTTATTTCGTATAATATATAGTTAATGGTAATACGGATGTAAAACAACAAATTTTTTCTTGCAACTTACATCCCTTTTGACCGAATTTGTAAAACCAATTGAACCTTCAAAAAGAACACGAGTTCAAACTCGGGATAAAAGGAGTAAGACCGATGGTACTTCAGATTCGGCATTTGCTTTCTAAGCGGATTTTCGTAAGCTTTTCTACCAAGTACTACTCGACACACTTTTTTCTCTCTATTATTTTTCCCGACCAAAGAAAAACTTTGTCAGATACTTTTTTTTAACCAGGCTAATTAATCAAATAACGTATCGTTTGCTTTTTATATCTGATACGTTAAAAGTTTGTTAAAAGTATAATTTCATGAATTACAATGTAAAATTAAGTATATATAATGGTAGAGAACAAGTAGCGTGAGATTTTAACAATTTAATGTTTCAAGAAAATGTTAAATTATATATTATGCACCCGTAGATAGCTCCATGATAGCAAGAGAACGTTGTTTAAAAAAAATTATTTCTTATTTCTTTAACGTAGTTTTCATAAGTTCTTATATTCTCATTTTCTAACGTTACTTGTAATTCAAAGTAGACTCAAGTTAATTTAGATAAATTCTTACTAAAAAAAATTTTTTAAATATTAAATTTCATGCCATGTTTAGTAACTTTTCTACGTACATAAAAATACACGAAAAAAAAGTAAAATTGTATCTATGCAATACCTTTGTACAGTAATCTCCTGAATTCTCTCATAAAGCTCACGATTGGATCGTTCATCCAGCCTTCGATAGGTAGAAACAGATGCTGCAGATGCCGGAGGCGGCGTTTCCGGAGACAGGAAAGTCTGCGCTGGACCGATTCCGGTACCTCGTTCGACACTGCAAGCAGAACCGAGACCTCGCGATTCTCTGCAAAAAAGAGCGAAAAAAAAATAAATCAATTCCCGTTGGCTGTCCCAATAGCATATTTGATGCCGAGCATTCATAAAAATATGACGATTACTTTGAAGAAATATTACTCTTCGTGTATTTAATATTTTAAAATATAATGTAAATATAAATTTGTCGATTTACTACAAAAGTAGTTTGGATTTGGTTTTTTAAAAAAAAATGACACATTTCTCTTTACGTCGTTGAACAAATCGCTTGAAAAACATGACGCGAACATTCTTCAAATATACAAACGTATATACACGCGTTGAAAGTAACATTAGGATAAATAATGGTATAAAAGGAAGATTCGACATTAGTCCGCAATCAGTTTATTTAACCCGCGCCGTGTTTTTACACATCGAACGTTCAGAAAATCGGTCGGTCTATTTTTAAAGGGAAAGGCACATGCGCGTACGTGTGCCGGTAACAGACAAATCATCGTGATAAATCACGTTGCGCTTTAAATCTATCTTTGTTAAACACGATAAAATAAAAATACTCACTGCAACGGTTCACGATGCCTTCTGGCTTTCTTGTCCCTGACGTAGTAAGCTAGTACCAGAACGCAGATCGCAGCGATGAAGGCACATGCGCATCCTACAGCCGCGTAAAATACTTGACCACCCGAACTCGTACCCGAAGCGGCTACCGACACTTCCTCGGGTCCAGGGTAATTACTCTTGTCTTTTAGACATATTTTCTTCCGTTTGAATTCGAGGTTGGTACTGTTGCGCCTCGACAGGGAGACGTTGATTCGAAGCGCAAGATCAACTTCGGCATCGTACAGTCCGCAACGTAAAGCTACTGCCCACGTTTGCACTCCACCGACTGGAATTTCACCTGCATCCGAAATGTTCAGAGAACTGGACAAGGCCGTTGGATCGCTTATATCGACTGATACTGCGTACGGAAGCTGAAAATATTTTAAATTATTTCATTCATAATCATTGTGTGAGAATGTTTCGATTAGGATAACGTGTAAATGAATGTGTATAGTGTAGTAACAACTTTTTGAAAAACTGTACATTTTGTATTTAAATATATCATTTTAATCGATATATCAGAAGCTTATTTCTTGCCTGACCTAATACCAATTCAACAATATAATGTAAGAAAATTTACGAGGATGTCTTAAAAATAATTAATAATGATTCTGAAATTTTTATGAAAAAAGCAAGTCATTTTATTTAAATAGCGGCAGGTTTTTTGCTACAGAATAGTAATTACAATCTAACGGGTCTTTCATCATTTAATAAACTTCCAAAGAAAAGAAAGTAAATAATATCATAAATTACAGGAAATAACGTGCAATGCATTGCAAAAAATTGGATTCACATTTTTAATTCTACTTAACAGTTTGACTAAGTTTCTAGAATTAATTCTATATGGCTTGGTAATAGTAGTTATATACTGTATCAATTTTAATTTTATATCCGCAATATAAAATTTAAACGAATTTGATTATAGTGAGCATCGAAACGGAAAAAAAATTTATAACAAAAGAAAAATGCACGACGAGACGATGATAACCTTAATAATACAAGGACGATCTCGTATTTTTTCGAGTTATTTCATGACAAATTGCTACATTTATTGTCAATCTTGACATACATAATTACCAAGCGTTATTCGATCAGTAAAAATAAAATTGTGGATGATTGCTATTTATTATGATTGACATACAAGACCTGTTTTATATGATTGAAGAGTAAGAAATAAAAGAGAAAACATTAAAATGAATTACAAACGTACAGGTGAATGTTTTTTTTTTCTCGGTGTGTGTATATACATCGATAATATTTGAAGGAAATAACCGTTTCTCAAAATTATGTAAATTTGCGTGCAGGAAGTTCTTTTTAGAATTTCAAGACCACCCATTAGTTCGCCCAAAAGAGTATTTGCATTCTTATAGTCTACAATTACTTTTTTGCCCGTCCTCTCCAGTATTCCTTCGTGTATTTTGCAATTTCAGTTTTTACGCGCCGAGAGAACTGTACTGAAAACAACCTGATTTTACATTCGCAATAATTTCATTTTCCAACTCATTGCCCGACTCTATACAAGTAATATTTTCCTATACCTATCATTTAATCATGAATACGCTTTATACAAAATGTATCCGCAACAATTTGGAAATTCCAAGGTATTCTTGTATAAAAAAAAATGTCTAAATATATTATATTTTTTTCGCGCAAAAGTACGTATAAAATTAACATCGTATATTTGCAGAAAACGGAAGGAGAATCCGAAATGTTTTTCATCATTACCGGGAAGCAACGTAATAAAACTCGACGATCTGCATCTGCACGCGAAATGTTCCGGTAATAAAAAAACACGAGGAAGAGAAAGAGAGAATAGAGAAGGAGAAAGAAAATAGTTAAAGAATTTAAAAGGAAAAGCCGCAGATCAAATAATAGAAATTCAATTCCCATCCTAGATTCAACCGAGAGAACGAGAGAACGAGAGAGAAAGAAAGAAAAGGTGAAAGAAAACGAGAGAAAAGAATCTGCTCGAAAGTGCACTAATCGTAAATCTCCGGCTTGTTATAATCGGCTGCATTTCCCGGGAAGCGATTTTCGCTTACCCCGCAGTGTAATACGACGGACACACGCGGAAGGCGAAAAAGTTTACCGAGTTCTCTTTCTCTCTTCGGACGATGCTGCGAGTCGAAAGAAAGATAAAAAAAAAGATGAAGCTGAGTTGGTGAGGGTATAAGGGCGGAGCCGCAAGCCGATCGCGAACGAGCTGTCGAACGGCTTAAGGATGTTCCGGCTCTGTATACGGTAGTAGTCTGCGTCAAAAGTGTATACTCCAGAGATTCTGATTTATTTTCTTACTCGGTGTATATTACACGCACTTTCGAACGACCGATTGTTCCTTCGATTTGCACAACGCTATTTTACGGAAGTTCTTTTTTTTATAATTATATTTCTATGGAATTTTAATTACTTCATTTTCGCATTGTATATAGATGTGTAAACGTTATTAAACAATGCTTTTTAATTAACAAGGAAAAAAATTCAAAACAATGGAAATTTATTGAACGATAAGTTATCGAGACAATTTAAATAGAGTAATCAAACAATCGTAAAAAAATTGTGATGTTATAACAACGTCATAAAGAAAAGGAAGAAGGAACGAACAAATACAGTTACATTTCTACACGTTATATAGACCACCGAGAATAGCCAATCAAGATCACTTTATACACAAGATTTTTTTTTCCTCCAATACATTCAAACGAAACTTTTTGCTCGGAGTGTATATCGAGAGAACCAGCTCGACCGCAGCCGCCGATCATAATCGAAGGAGTCTGTAGTTCTGTACTATATATATAAAGCGTTGCACTAGCAGCACGTTGCATCGATATACAGCGTAAACTTCCTTCTTGCCGTAAGGTGTCTACGAATTCTTTGGATATATATTTAACGAGTTCGCGGAATATCAGGCCTATATGTATCTATGTATACCTCTTGACGAGGGTCCTTCTTATATACGCTTGTCATTTAAAGTGTGTTATATACTATATATGCGATCTAAAATCCGGCCTTAATGAGATATCGCGAATACTCGATACTTGGTTAATTGGGATGTAAACGTTCCAAGACGCGTGTTCTATTTTTTCGTACTGATGGATCGTCGCTCCCTCCTTTTCTTCGACACTTCCGTCAGAGATAAGGGTATTTTATTGACAGGAGCTTGTTACTACCCTTCTGGATTTGTAGGTGATGGCTCCAAGTTTATTTATGGCCTTGATTTGATTTACTACTCTCTACGTTCGAGAATACTGATATTTTACGAGCTTCGAAATTTGCATCTTTCAAACGCCTAGCGCGATTTTAATTTGCATTGTTATAGAGAAATGAAATATTCATTTGTTTACCATTCGTGTATATCAATTCCAACGTTCCGAATCTATAATTCATTGTATTTAGTTGAATTATTTTAATCCATAACCACTTAACGCGTAGATACACACACACACGCGCACGCGCGTTTACCTATAATGATTTATCAACGTTACACAACGGGATTCATACCGTATAATCGAATCGGTGGAATGCCAATCTTCATTCTACGTCTATAAATTCTGCAATGCTCCTCAATCAAAGTTAAACGTACCGAAATAGCCCGAATATCAACGTAAACAGAAGACTCGGTAATCTCATCTCGTGCACGGGAGGAAGAACGAAAAAAAGTATTCGAAAACCACACCCCGTTAAATAAATCAGTTGGATCTCATCGCAATTTGTCGTGAAACTACGTAAAAGGTCTTGGTGTGTGTGTGTGTGGGTATATGTGTACGTATAAGGTTCCCAAGTATTCGAGAGAAGAGAGTGACGAACGACGTCCTCCTCGGTTGTTTGACGGGTAAGCCTTTCGAATCATTCGGTTTTGTCGCGCGAGTGACGCGTCGCGCGATCCGATTCCCCTTGGGAGAAGTTGTTCGACCACTTTGTCCGACGGTTCGCGATTGACTTCTTTCCTATACGGAAAGGATCTTTTATTATTTTTTTTTCTTCCTTCTCCTCTTTTCAATCCTTCTTTTTTCTTCTACCACCGACGAGTCAATTCCGATGCGTTTATTTTTCGCTCAAGTGCATTGTACGCGTATTTATACACGTATATATATATGCGCGTTCATTGGATCGTCAAGGGAGATAAGGATTATTAGATATCACCGTGTTTATACTGGTACATTAGCATAGAAAATTTAATGTCCTATTGCCGATAGCGTGTAATTTGTTACTTCACGAGGTTTCCCATTTTCTCGAACGATCCCGATGAAAGCTCGCGATGTCTCGGCGACAACTCGTTCATTCGGTTTTTATTATTGTTTTTACTTCGTATTTCAAACTGGATTTACTCGCGATCGATGTAAACATATTAAGTGTGATTCCCCTGCACTACCATATGTGCGTTAGTGAAATGTAAATTTATAAATGCGGGGATGGTATAATGTGTAATTTTAAAAATTTTTCATTATATACGTCGAGTATGAATTAAACTAAAAATGAGTTAATTTTTGTTCGGAAATTACTTCGTACTTTACATAATATTACTATAAAATTCGTTTTTAATGGTCCCGCTCTAATCCAATATGTTAATTATCCACAATATGTAATGTAAATTACATATTGAACTTGTTTATGTATACTGAACCTACTATACAAGTACGAGGAAATTAATTATCTGTAATATCAAAATCACTTGAATCAATTGTTTTTTTTTTCGAATAATAATATACTAAAGTTATTTGTTTTCCAGCGTAATAAATATAGAATTGGTTATCATTATATAAAATTGTATGATCCCGAATTGTTAAAATGAGAGATACATTCTGATAAAATTTTTCGTTATTCATTAAGGACCAGGTATACAACACTCCGCAGTGGAATAGTACGCGACGTTAAAAAAGATACTTAATCTTCAACAACCGAAAACCATTTAATTCCGAGGTATATATACAGGTAAATTAAAACACATTTGGTATCAAAGCGTTTATACCCGATATGCTAATTCGCATAGGGAGACTCGTTGTAAAAAGGCTCCTCCGCCGTTGGAGCAGAGCACACTCGATAAGGCGTTCGCGCCGAAACTCGTCCTCTCCAACAGAGTAAAAAAAAAGAAGAAGACGGAGAAGAAAATGCACAGGACGCTTGAAGCTCGTCTCGACAGGTTCGCGGCGTACAAAGGGAATACATTTTCCGCGCGATATGGCGAGTACAAAAAAAGAAGCGAAAGAGACCCGGCGAGAGGGAGTAAGGGAGGGGGGGGGGAAGAAAAAAGGTAGAGAGGGAGGAAGCGAACGATCTCATGAATAAGACAGGCAAATAATCGCGGGCGCGCGAGTGCCCGTGCGTTTACGAGCGTGAAATCTCTCGACGAGCCAAATTGGAACGTCATTCCGCGCGAGGCGAGAACGAGCGAGAAAAACACTTAAACCGATCAGGAGGGAGGGAATATCGACTCTCCGGCTACCGCGAGCGGATGCTTTAACTGCTTATACGTATGTATATACAGGTGGCTAAGTATCAGTGAGTCAGGTTCATTCGAGTGTTTCAAGGATGAGACTTAGAAAGAGCTTCGTCGAACGTTGCATTGATTTTTGATATTTTATTTATCTCTCTCCGAGTATTTTAGCCCGGTGGTTGTATATATACGCTGGGAAACAGTCTAACTACGGACTAGTCCATCATTTTTTTACTCCCGTATATTATTTTTTCTTATTCGCCAGGCGAATTGCTTTGTCGAAATGGCGATAGATATTTGCATTGCTTAGCATAACTAGCATAGGCTACCCCGTTCGTTACGCTAACAAACTTAGATAATCACTTTGTACATTTTTTTTCTCTTCTTTTTCTTCTTCTTCTTATTCTTCGTTTTCTTCTTTATCTTTTGTACAAGCTCGTTTTTCGTACAAGTGTATATGTATCTATACATGCACGTGGGAGAAGCGTTTCTTCTTTCGACGATCTTACGTAATTAGCATAAACATAATTCATAACTGTATTATATATACGTATATGTATATACAAGCGGTATATTACAATTATGCGTTAGTTTCCCATACATGAACGTTTTCGTTTCGCTATTCTTCACATTTTTTCCTTTACTCATTTTTGAGTTTTTCTCTTTCTTTGGTATTGTTCAATTAGCGACGCTACGGTGTTATCGCGGAGCATGAATAAATATTTACCCAATCAGAATAAATCATCTGGTGTGTTAAATATTGAAAATATGTTTCCTTTATCTTCATTCTTTTACATCCTTACATTATTTTTTCATTTAGTTTTACTACCTAGCCTCGGATAAGAAAAATTGAACTTTGAAAATAAATCTCGAGCGGTATACATATATATACATAAATATCAGATGTTAAACAATTGCAGATAAATCTATATCATCGCGTGATGTTACATAGAGCGCGAATATCAGTGTATATGTGTGTGTGTGTATATACAATGCTTCAAACAAACAATATAATGGCCCTTGTGAAACTGTTAAAACTTACCGGCCTGCCAGCGAGATTTTCCCACGTAAAGTGCAGCTTGTGAACTTGTGCTGGCACCGGCACCACGAACTTCATCGCGTACTCGTTGATTACTCCTTCGCGAACGTAAAACAACTCGGCCTTTAAACCTGAAACATAATGAAATGTTATTAGATTAGTAAATGATGGTTCGATAAGTACTTTTTTTCAATAATTATTTACATTTATATTCATATGTTTAATCCATATTGAATCCAACTACTACTTAAATCTAGTTATCATATACATAACAAATGAAAAAAGTATATATTTTTTTCTTATTTAAAGTAATCGATTCAAACATTTTATTATTAAAAAAAGTCAACGAATATTTATTGAGTTTGCCTAAGTAAATTAGTGTGCGATATACCTTCGTACCCTTTGTTACTTATTCTATGTTTTTAAACTAAAGTTAATAATTTTATTGTGTAAGAATAGCGTCATGCAAAAAAGAACCTAAATGATATCGTTGGAATTATTTAGATAATAATCAATTTGTTTTTACATACATAAAAACGAAAATTTCATTGTCAAATTGTTGAATATCGAAATATATATATATATATATATATAAAAGTAACCCAAGTACCATTGTGCTTTATACAATTTTTTTTGTTTTTCTGGAAATATATTAAAAGTCACTTAGGTCCCTTTTTTATGACGCAACTCGTTCGTAGAGAAAGAGAGAGAAAATTGTTATAGATGTTATTTAGACTTAAAGTAACTGCAGAATTTCCATACATTTTGAAAGGAAATCTGAATGATGAATACCACGTCAATTTTTCAAGTTTCTTGGTTACGCTGTTCTCACATTCTTTGCAGTATTGAAAATAAAATCAAACGAACTTAAAGGAATAAACCAAAAAATTTAACTGCGCAATAAAAATCACAACCTACAAAACAGTAGCAATTTCGAAATTCTCTCATACACTTTTATAGTAAAGTGCACGCTTGAGCTGCTTCTATATATACATGTGTACGTATAACCCCTTCTTCCTAAAATGTAGAATGCTTTTTTTTCCCCAAGTGGAAATCGGTTTACCGCAGTTTACCACCAGAGAAACCTATTTCCCGAGTTGAAAAAATAAAAAGATCGGGAATATTTGGGAAAAATCTATCTCTCGCGTGTGTATAAAGTGAATTTGGCGCGAACGGTAATGGGCTATCGGCCAAGGTCATTAAATTACCGTCGATTTCGATTATCGTCGATTGAAGGAAGCCAAACGCGAACGTGTGGACCCCGAAAATCGAATATCGATCGGTATAGATTGCACTCGTGCGGCTAGCGTACACCAACTCCTTTTTCGTACATCATATAACGTATAACCCTCGATCACACTTATATCTCCATTTACGATGAGGGAGAACGATTCCTTTGGGTGCCGTTCATCGTATTTTGCCGCAATGCAGTGGCTGTATAAGACCCTTATTTACAGAGATAGAGACGAGATGGGTTTTGGGGGTAGACGATCATGGTTTCTCTATTTGGTTTGTCGCTTCAGTGGATTTAGGATTATTACTATATAAATCGAAACTATATTACATTCAATTTTCAAAGATACTCGGTTATCAATAGGTGGATTTAAAAATCTTATATAATTTTAATAACATTTTTATTTTCAATGTTAAGGTAATATATCATCGTTTGTGTGTAATCGTAACTTTACAATTCCAAGAAATCATCAAGTGTAAACGCTGCTGCTTGGTGATAAAGAATAATCAAACTTTTTAATGATTAGCCATAAATGGAGTTGAGAGTACACGTTACATCAAACGCTGAATCGACCATTGTAAAATCAATTACAATTTAATAATAATGCAGTTTATATATTAAAATCATAGGAATCAGTTGCTTGGAAGGAGTTGCGCACATTAATTTTTATCGTGAAACACTCTATACATAAATATTTAAACTGTAAATTCAAGTACGTTAATAGATTGATTAGTTATATAAAAAAAATAAATAAAATTATAATAAAAATGAAGTATTTTCCCTTTGACATAAGTAACATTCTAAAAATACATTTCGTAGTAAAATATCAAAGTAAGTAATAATAAAAGTGAAGCCTCGCAGAAGCGTCAATAATGCGGATAATCAACGGTGCAGTATCGGATGACGCGAATAAAGTAGCAGCAGGAGGTACCGGCAATAAAGGATGAGTCACGGGTTATACGTGTGTATAAGGTGTTCAGAAACTTTTGATCTACGGTCGTCGAGGAGGTAGAATCCTTAGGACACAAGATCCCAAGATGAGATTCTATCCTCCCACCTTTGGTAACCCCTAAATCGCACCATGAAGGAAAGAGAAGTGTATACAGAGATCGTTATCGAGGTCTTGTTAATTTGCGTCTCGTTTTATTAAAGAAAAGAGAGAGGGAGAGAGACAGAGAGAGAAGAAGAAGTCGTGTTAACCTCATACCCAATCTTGGAGTTTTAATGCGACTGTAAATCTATACCGGTTTCACTGTATGGGAGCTCGTTTAGGTTTGAAAACCGCGTCTCCGGTGCTTTATGAAGTTCGGTTGTTTGTCGAGGATGTGCGCGCGATGCTTTCGCAAATGTTTTATGTACTCGAACTCGATCGCTCTCGATAGCGCGTATATATATATATATAACCGCGATTTTATATGTGGGATGTCCTGGTTTATGCGTTCCTGGAAAAAGAAAGTTGTTTTTTTTTCCTTCGTTTTCGCAAAAGCTAGTCGTGATTTATTTGTCACACCGATAGTCGTTCGTATATACACGGAGAGAAATATCTCATAAAAATTGTAAGTAATTTCAGGGGAAATTTTACCATGAAGTCTTGTAAACGTGGGACGTTCTGCATTCATTGCAATTTTTACCATGAACTTCTTGTAATTTTTCCCCCGATATCTTAGTATAGGCAAAAGTAGCGCTTGGACCGTAAGAAAAAATTTGTTCGTACCGACTCTTCTAAGTTTCTCCCTCTCAAGCAAACGCGCGCGCACGTGATTTAGAATGCAGAGGTTAAATGTATACGCCGAACCGATCGCCGGCCGGTGTACGTATACAGTGTCTATTCGATGCGGTTATATTCAACGAAATCCAGTTCTGTGTAAAACCTTGCTGCATATTTCTAACAACTTTTTACAGATATGTAAGTATTTTATATTCATGAGAAAATTGAAGTAATGTACAGTAAGGAGTAAGTAATGTACACTTCAGTTAAACTTTCTATTCAAAAGTTACATTGATATAAATAAATTATACACAAATCAATATGGTGAGAAAATACGTTTTACAAAGAGCTGCAACATTAATACGTAAAACTTTAATTTTATAGGAAAGGAGAGCTTGGCCGATCGGTCATTAAAATGTAAGTGTCGAATATTTCTACAGCGATACATTTCTAACCTATAATTTGTACCATTTCAATGCTGCATTGTTTATGTTCAGGATATTTACAATTTGTTGATGCAAAGTGCGGATGGCAAATCAATTTTGAAGCAGTATATAAATATATATATTCAATAAATAATACTTCATCAATGTGAATTATTTCTACACCCATTTACTATTTTAAAATAAATCTATAATTTTTAATAAATCTATTCATTATATAAATTTGATTAATTAAAATTTTTTATTGCCTCAAAGTATTTGTTATTAATATATATGTACGTAATGAAACAATATAAATATTTATTATATCTATACTTGTTTATTAATTTGAAGTAAATGTTATAACTCTTAACGCTATTGGTGTAGATTATGTTTCGCTTTAATTTTTTCGGTTAGGTAATTTTTACCAGGAAGTTCCTGGTAAAAATTACTGAAACGTCAAGACGTCCCACGTTTACAAGACTTCATGGTAAAATTTCCCCTGAAATTACTTACAATTTTTATGAGATATTTCTCTCCGTGTAACGAATAACGAATGATTAATTGGGTTAGATTAATAAACCAGACAAAGATGATATGCATAAATCTTATAATGCAGTATTTATCTATTAATGCAAATGTTAATAAATTGAGATTTTCAATAAATTAAGATTGTATATCTCGAAGCTCGACGTGTACGTCGTTTATTATCATCGACCACGGCTCGTACGTTACGAAAGATATATTTATTTAATTATAACTTTATGAGGCTATCGTTTTAAACGACGTACGAATACGCGCATCAATTAAAAAATATCGCTATTTTAATTTAAGAGTGTTTCTTTCGAAATCTCATTATAATCGGAGATTTATAGAAGTAGATTTCAGTTTCGGATATTCGTATTGAAACGAGACGAAGAGTAACAATAAACTTTCCCTCTTAATGTTTTCATTCGGTACTATAAATATCAATTAGGGTTGTGTAAAAATTTCCAGATAGTTGAGCAAGTTATCGTTAGCGCAGCCGCTTCATTGTTGTGCGAGAGCCGATAATTTAAATGTCAAAAGAACCGAAAGTAATACGGGTCATCGTTTAAGCGGATGATAGCACTCTGTATGAGAAATTGCGAGGAAAAGCGTGCATATAGGCCTATTGTTTTACAAAGACAAAAGAAAATACGATGTGTCGCCTTCTTTACTACCGGGTCTCTCACACTCCATCTCTATATATACAGCTAGAATCTATTGAATCCAGGAGCCCTTTGAATAGATGGAGGTCATCGATCGTGTACCTCTGATATAAAATGTGATTTTAAATTGGCACTTTACTACCTCGATGATTCTTTACTTTTCGTTTTATTTTTAGGTTTACTCAAGTTTACTTGCCGTGCTCGGTTAACAATTCCGAGGGAACGGTTTACCTTATATATATCGATTCGTTTAAACTTTGGTTATAAAAACTAGGTGATGTTATATTTTACTCCGGGAATCGGATGATACGCCAAGGAAATTGGTATTCGACCCATTTTTTTTTTCTTTACTTCGATAAACTGTGCATGTTGAAGAAACGAGTAACTTTTTTAAGGATGAAGTTTGATAATAATAGAATTCTTTTCTTCTAAAATTTAAGAACGACATTTATATAACCTTGTACTTCTCGTGTATTTTAACGAACGAACAAATACAAATTGTACCCATCGACAGTCTAATATATATCTAACAGATAAAATTGAATAAAATTATGCGTATGTAAGCTCGACATGTTTATGTAGACAAAAATACTTGGGGTACTACGATCGATATATGAAATCACAAAGTAAATACATAAACCCATTGCATCGTGGAATTTAAAAGCGCACGTGTACGATGTATCCATACCGATATCCCGGAGTAAAGAAACAAAAAAATGAAAGTAAAGAAACTGAGTGAGATAAGCGATAAGATATGATAAATTCGACGAGGCGTAGGAAGTCACCCTAAAAAAGTGGAAACAAAAATATTGAGCCCTGCGGAGAGAGAGAGAGTGAGTGAGAGAGTGGATAAACAAATATTTATAATCAGTTGCGGCGTATCGGGTGGAGACGATCGTGAATCAGCCGAGGACTCGGTATTATTTTCATCGAATCTTCTTCTCGCCACTCGCATGGTAGATGGAAAAAAGGTCAGCGAGAGAAGCAACCAACCCGCAAAACCACGCGGCCGTTTGGCAGGTGGTGTTACACTCGCCACGATGGAACTTACGATCGGTATATACAGTGCCTTTCACCTCGCGAGCCGAATTCTCTTCTGCTAAACGCGTCGTGTTCTCTTTCGCTTACGTTGATATATGCGATGAGACATTATACCGGTTAACGATTTATCTTCCGGAAAAATACAATTGAATTTATGGTCGTTCCCTGATCAATCATGATGCATTTTAGTCATTTAATACAATTTATTATTGTTGGTTATTGAGATAATTGGTTTATTTATTATAATTACTAATTTAAAACTTTTTATCAGAAATATTACAAAGGTTTTATTAGTCTGGGATACTATAGTGTCAAGGTTAATGTTTTCTTTTTCTAAAAAATTTAAATATATTGCATTATAGTTAGGATTGAAATAATTGGTAAATTGTTTTGCAGATGTAGTTCACCGTAATAAAAGGAAACATAGACCACTACTGTGCAATTATTTTAATTTTATTTTCATGCGATATGCTGTACAAATATTTGAACTGCAGGGCATATAGCCTGCAGCTGCCTTAACTTTCACGATTTCAATAACCGCACTTTTCTACCATAAATACCTACGTCGAGGAGAAATGCAATTTTTATTAAATATTGAAATTGTCTTTGAAAATTAAATATAACAAAAGCAAATAATTATTTTTTTTATAAAATATACGACACAAGTTATAATTGAATAAACTTATTAATTTACTGAGAAAATACGAGAAACTGTTTACAACTCCTCTCTCTTTCTCTCTGTTCCCCATTTCTCCCACACTTTCTCTCTCAACCTCTCAACTTCGCCGACCGTTCGTGTCGCGTTCGGTAGCCAATGTCGGTATAAATTCTCGCACTGTACGCGCGCGTGCGAAAGATACCGCATAAAAGAGTCGCCCGATAGTGGGAGAGGGTCAGCCCCGAAGCGCGGATATCAGAAGTATAAGAGTAAGAGTAAGGGAGTAAGCTAAGAGGAAACACGAAAGTGAGAGAGAGAGAGAGAGAGAGGTGGAGGAGGAAGAGAGAAAATTTCGTGCAAAGGGTTTAATCGTGCGCTTTGCGAATCCTCTCCCTCTCCCTCTCTCTCTCTCTCCGTTTCTCTCGTTCTCGTTTTATCGCTGGTTCTATCTCCCTCCAACAGCCTCGTCGTGTCCTTCTCGTTTGCCTCTCGATCTTCCTTTTCTCGAAGAGGGCCCCACTCCATACTCGGGTTCTTCCTTCTCTCTCCTTCTCTCTGTGGAGTATCTGATAGGGACGCTTAACAAGGCACGAGTGAATTTTTAAGTCCCCGGAAGACAATGCTCGGCTCTTTCTTCCCTCCTTCCCAGCTCCTTCGTTTCGTTCGTCTCTGTGTATTTGCTTTCGGAGTTGATCTCTCTCCTCCACCTCTTTTAGCTTCCTCCTCTTCTCGTAGCAGCATTGAGAATCGGCTGGCTGGCTCGACTCTCTCGATCTTCTCTCTACTTCTCTCTCTCTCACTCTCCTTCTCTCCGACGGCCTTTACCGGTTTTCTGCATCAGATATCCCATGCCCACGACCCCGGCTATGCACGTTCTGGGCCTCTGGCCCCTTCTTCCTCCTTCTCTCTCTCGGTGTATATGTTTATATACCCTATACACACCGAGATAAATGTTGCAAAAAATATTACCATAAACCCTTTAAATTTTAGGTTTATTGGAATATATCTACTGACAATTATTCTGCGAACATATAGAAAAATTATTGTATTTCAGATTTGATGGATAGAAGAACAAACAATGTAATCCACTATGCAAATTTTTAAAATGGGATATCAATGTTTTTTTTACAAATAAGTGTTCCATTTTCTAAATAATACAATTTTTCTAGTTGAAACCAAAGCGTTTATGAAACGCTTTTTAACCAAACACTGGGAGTTTGACCGAAAATAACGATAAAGTTCGTAAATAATGACCAAACAAATGGTTTCAATTTATCTCAAAATATTCATTTCCTAATAGGCTTATTATTATATTTACAAATCTCAATTTTCATATGTTAATGAATAAATAAACTGACAAGATATCATATAAAACTTAGATATTTTTAATGGATTTTATGTAAAAAAAGGTTGTTTTAAAATTTTATTTTATCAGCGATAGTATTGCTGTTATTTTCATTTTGCGACATAAATGGATATTGTACCAGTAGGATAGTACTTGTAGCTTTTACAAGAGAAATAAGAGAATCTAAGGAAGATACAATCCACGACTATACACAAACTTGCGAGAGTTGATATAAGAAGCACTCAAAAGTTTATGCATCTTGCATTGGACGCATATCAAATTTTCAATTAGTATATAACTTTACCGGATCTTATTACGTTGAATAATAAAAACGTTTGTCTCGTGTATAATTATCCGAAACAACACGAGTATGTAAATTGCAGTATGTAGAGGTAAATGATCGATATAAAAGATAGACCACGAAAAAGGGAGAGAGAGAGAGAGAGAGCGATCAAGAAAAGGAGAAATGATCATCATACTCGGGACGCAGTTTACAAAGTAAATCCGGTCTACACGAGGGTAGAACGAAGGTGGTACATCGCCAAGGTCCAGTGGCTCACGCTCGAACACGGAACCGACCGACCTCAGCTGGAGAAAAGGTGCAGGTCGGATTCTCTGGTAAGCTGACGAGCCCATGGATTCGCGTATAGATTCGCGAGAACGATACCGTGCAATTAACAAGCTACGCGGCACCCGATCACTCTCCGATAGCCCTGAGGTCGTTCGTTAGCGTTTCTCGCGCGTACCAACTCCAAAAGAGTTTCCGGACCTTAAAATCACCATGCCCCTATACGATTCGGTAGTACCGCGACTCTCTACAAAACACAACTTTTTCTTCGTGATTTCCATCACTCGGTTGCGTGACGCGGAATTAAACACGAGGATATCATCTTCGTATAGACCCGACTGCTCGTTAATTTAATTACCTGGAGTATTAAAACGGAAATTAAAGACGAAAACGAAATTTGCATAAGGTCCGTACGACCAGATGCAAACCGTAGTCTTCTGATTTCAACCTGGTTAAGTAGCTTCCGATACGTTCTGACGATATAGGAATGGAGCTTTCGCCTGTCCTTCTTCCTTGACGGTATATATTTATATAGTGTGTGTGTGTGTGTGTGTGTGTGTGGTTCATGAATATGTACCGTCCAACTAGTTACTCGCGCCGAGGGAATCAATTTGGTAATGAACGTCAAGGCAGTTATTTATATTACAACAACTCGATGAATTCACAACCTCTACAGTTTATATTGTTCAAATTACTTTACTTGACATTTACGCGACGAGTTTATATTTTCTTTAATTCTTCTCTTTCTTTTTAAATTAATTGCATTATACGAGTTTTATTTCCTGAGAAAGTGTTTTATACTCTTAAATCTAACACTCTTATATCAATTAGTTTAAATACTTTTTTTATGCTTTTAAGACGTTTCAAAAGTCTGCCATATATTACTGAAATTTATTGTATCAAATAATCGGCCAAGATTTATGTAATTACTTTTGAATACAACGACAAGTAAAGTATTACGTAAAATTTTATACAAAAAGATATTTTATAATATAAAAACCTTCAAAAAAGTGTATTAATCCGCAAGTATTTTGGGTATTTTTCAATTTTACAATTTTAAATTATTTTCTCTATTTACCATTTTTTGTTGATTAAAATTATTAAATGACTTATTTCAGAAAATGCTATAAATAAATTATTAAACATTATCATTGTAATTTTGATTAACTCATACAACACATAATAATATAGTTAAGAGTTTTATACTACTTTTTGTACAAGTTTTACTAGGGTACGCGTAGAAATTATATTCTAATACTATTCTATATATTCTTTAAGTCATTATAACATTTATGTCACTTTAGGCTATGAAATTATAAGTAAGACTGAACCATGTTAATGTTCGCAATGTATCTTGAATGATGAACAAATCTTTATTGATTCTAAATTTGTCGAAAAGCTGAACATATTGACTTTAAGGAAAACTAAAAAACGTTATCAAATAACTATAAGGGTACACGGAAAACACTTTTCGGGAACGGCTACCAGGTGGCGTTCACTCGTTTACGAAAACAAGTGACACTTATTCCTCCGGTCTTACGTGTATCGTGTCTACGAGTTTCGGGGACTGAGTACTGGAAACCGAGTAACCATTCATCGGTCTCAAACGTGCGGTGGCGTCTTGTCCACTCCCGTCAACAAACGCGGTACATGTTATGACGCGTTACGGGGTACCGCGTACACAGTCTTCGATGACTGGTAAAGTGTGGGGAAAACTGCCATGCGCTGACGCCACTGTAGCACGCGGAGTAATTGGGCAAAAGTATTTTCCGTGTAGAGAATGACATCATCCACGTAATTAACATTATTTTTTCTTTTTAAAGTATTCAAGTCAATGTGAAATTAAAACATTCAGGCCGACGTTGAATTGAAGCACATATTTTAAAATACCAATATACTCTTTGAATGGATAAATGTTAAACTCAACGAATAAAGTTATATTATAATTAAAAATAAAATAATATGAAAAAGAGAATATACAATTATTTAACTTTGTTTTTTTTGCAATTCTTTATATAAGTTTGAAAAATTTATTTATTTTAACATTCAAGCATGTTAAAGAATACCAACATACCTGCAAAATCAAAATGAATGAATAATATAATTTAGAATGAAATATAGTACAAAAAATGGATACTGCGGAGTTTTATTTCTCTCTTTCTTTCTCTGTCTCTCCCTCTCTACCTCACTCATTGAGAGGTGTCAAAGTTTGATAATATGAAATCTTTTTCACATTATCTTACAAACGCGTAAATGAATTGAAACGGGATTTGTTGAAGAATGAAAATATATATTCTCAGAGAATAAGGTGAGGTTGAATATATTTCATAAATAGTAGATTTTAATTTATCATTTTTCAAAACAAAAAGCGGTCGACCGGGCGAGTTAGCTGAATATAAAACTAGCCTGTTATGCCCATATTGACGATGGGTTGATGGGTTAGTGCTGGTAGCGCCCCTTGATATCCGTGAAAATATACGTGATAACAGCTGACAGTAGCCCCCTTTCACGACCACATTTCTCCTTCTACCCTATAAGTTTTTACCTCTATACGTGCTCTCTCATGTGCTGGAATAGAATGTTTATTTTAATCTTCCATATCGCTATCTCACCTTTACTTTTATAGTTGACCATATATAATGAAGAAGACGAAAATCGAGTAAATTAAATCAACAACTAATTTCTTTGTCACGGCTTTTCTTTATTGTGAATTAATTCGGACAGAAATTGATGTAAACTGAAGATAAATAAATAAAAAAATGAAGTTTAATTGATTTTATAAAAGCTAATAATTTATAATTAACGTTTATGAAAGTAAAAATATGAGGGGTCAGTTAGCTGTATATAGAAAGGCTTACGCATCTTTAATTGATATTACAAATTCTCGAATATTTATATTGTCATTAACGAATACGTTTTAGTGTAGGTCGACTTGGAAACACACCTTCATTTAATTTATTACACAGAGTTTAAAATATAATTGTAGTAGCTGTAATGGATTATTGAATATTTGTATTATTAAATGCTTAATAAATGTTTAATCAAAGCTGCAAATATCCAGGAGTTGCGATATAGATATTTAAATTAAATATGAAGTAGTAAATGATTTTCGCAAATTATTATAAGCAAAAGTAATATATAAAAAATGGAATATATATATATACATATAATTATTGTATATAAACTGTAGAAGTACAACAAATCTGTTTACCGTCGTAAGTAAACGAAAAGATGTACTTGAAAAGCTATGTCAAAATGTTTAATGAATTCTTTTCACCGAGTACGTCATCTGCGAAGGTTTACGGAACCCAAGAAAGAAAGAGTCCAAAGCGCGTAGGTAATAAACGATGCACAAAGGTTTAGATGTGTATGCGAAAAACCGACTTCATAAGCTCGTGCCGAGTAGATTAACATGACGGTGTACGTGCGCGTATTCGTACCTCCGTAGGAAAACAAGTTGGAAGGTACGGGAAATTGCCGCTCTCGAGGCGTCCGCATCTCTCGAGACGTAGCAATAAAAAAACCATGTCTTTAATCAATCTGAAAACAGAGCGCGAGAGGGCATTTGAGTCTTGCTTTGCCCGAGAGCCGCTAGTAAACACACACGCGCACGAGCGAGAGAACCCCTTGCGCGTCTTTGAAGTTTTTCGCGCGCAACCCCTCGAGTCTACAAGAAGCTCACGTAGGGAGAGAAACACGTAAGTTTCTTTGAATCGCGACAGAAAAGAGAGAGGGAGTGTAAGAGAGAGAGAGAGAGAAGGGAGGACCACCACCGTGGACCTCGAGCTAACAGCTTCTTCAGCTAGCCTACCCCGCTAGAGTGCACATACTCCAGGACATCAAAGAGGGCGCTACTGTTTTCAAGCCCCTCAAAGCTCACACAGGCGTGGAAAACGCGGAGCGCTTTTTCTCTCTCTCTCTCCTTCCCGCAACCCCCTCGCGGACTTTGAACTTTGAGTGATGCACGCACGAAATAAAAAGAATCGAGTGAAAGCAGCATTCATAAGAAAGACAGAGAGAGAGAGAGAGAGAGAGAGAGAGAGAGAGAGAGAGAGAGAGAGATACAGAAATCAAAACGCAAAGTAGTGACGCGAGACAGTTTTATGGTTCTTTAAATATGTGTTCATTTTGTTATGATATACCGTAGTTAGAAATCAAAGGTTTTAGTTTTTTAATTACACTTCCTTTTCGTGCAAAAATTTGAAAAAGCAGTGAGCTAAATCTCAGTGTGATTTTTATATTTTAATTACATCCGTTTACCCAAAGTGTGAAGCGCTTTGACTATACATTTTTTTTGCTGTTGTTGGCATATTTGTATATAGCTCTGGAAATTTCTTTTTCAATTTTCCAAGCTGCTTTCCTTTTTTGTGGAACGAATATTAATATCTGTTACACAATATCGCGTGAACATTGCAAACGCGAATTTTCGCAATTAATATTGTTCGACATTTTCTTTTAAATGCATTCCATTTTTTTCTGTATATTTAATTACAGAATTGTATGCGTTTCGTAATACTGCAATTAGATTTTTAATAAAACACATTAAACAATATTATTATTCGTTTCCCTAACAATTTACTTGAAATGTTATAACAATTGGTACAAAGAATAATATCGTTAGATTTATTTGTAGTAACATTTAATTGATATAAATAAATGACCTAGATGTTCCATGAAAATATAAAAAGATTCTTCGCGAGTTCACCTTCATAAATCAATCGAATTCGTATTTCAAACATTTCAATTTTAATACATATTAAACCGTTGAAATGTGTATTACTAATTATAAATATAAATAATTATTATTGCATTATAAATTCATGTAATTATTAATATAATATTATTAATTAGCAAACAGTAAGTTAAATTGTACCCAAAATTATAATTGATTGCTTGACGTTTGTACCGGAAATATATAAATAACTGCAAATGTTCTTAGTAACGTACAATGTAAAATATTATATAATAGTGGAAAATAACAAATGTTCTTTAAGAAGTGGCTCTACTTACAGCAATAATTCACATAAACTGAAATTAAAAGTTATTTAACATCACGGTCAACGACAATAAGGTTTTACAATCTTGCAAACCACAAGACCGTAATAATTTAAAGCGAGAAAAGTCAGCATCCATATGTCCTCCCCCGCAAGATTTTAAACACCTCTACAGTCAGGCGTACGTACAAAAGCCTGTTCCTCAATACTAAGAATGCATCCTCGCAACGACAACTGCGAAAGAATAAAAAGCAAACAAGAGTAGAAAGAGATATGAAAAGAAAAGGAGTGTCGTGGTTGGATTTCGTATATAGCGGAAGCCTCGCACCAGACAGCAGCAGCAGCAGCAGCTCGTTTCGCGCAAAAGCAGAGGCGTGAAACAGCCGGAGAAATTTCGCAGGCGGTGTGTGTCCCCCGCTGTCAAAATAAGCCATTGAGCCGAGCTGAGCTGAGCGAGGACTGCAGTTGTTGGAACCCTCGTGACAGCAAACGAGATTCCGGCACCCGAAGAATACGGGTGCACGAAGGAAGAAAAGAGAATTTTTGGGGCCAGAGGAAGGAAGAAGGGGGGGGGCGTGAGGTGAACGAGACAGATGCAAATCGGTTGCTCAAAGGAGACGAATTAACCGCGACAGAGTCTCTGAAAAAGTTTGCGGCAACAGTCACGAGCGGTAGGAAAGAATCGGAGATGGATTGGATTATAATTTCAAAATGAATGGCTGTTGGGCTTAAATTTATATTTAACTAGTGGAACGGCTTTTTCTGTCAATCTGCGCTGGATCCGACAAATTGTATTTGGTTATTTAAATAAAAGGTACATATACGGATGAGTAAATGTGAAACTCGTTTTACAATATATCTAACAATATAAGTTAATATAATTACAATAAAGATATAAGGTACGAAATCATCGAGGTGCCAAAGTGCAATTCTGATCCTTTAATACAAAATGGCAAGAGTAGTGAGAAGCTCAAGCGCAAGGTCAACGACCAGAATTATTAGATCTCGCACCTCCGTAAAGGAAGGGAAAAATGTATAAAACGATATGGTAAATGCAAAAGGAGGGAGAGTCTTGGATAAGCAGCAAATCCACGGAAAGAACGGGTAAGAAAAGGGCAAGAGCGGAGGTAAGTGAGAAATGTATACGTATAAAGAGAGGGGGAGAGCGAAAAACCGGTGAATACTCGCGGTCCCCATCGTAGCCCCTCGAGGTCTGGGGCTTTGGGTCAGAAATCCAACACCTCGTCGAGGAACAGGAGAGCCTTTAACGTACGGCACACGTACGTATGGGTAAGCATATAACGAGCTGTGCCTTTCCTTCCCTGTACACACGTGCGCTGCTGTTTTTTTTTCCTTATACCTATAATACGCGAGAAGCAAGGCATACAAAAGACCAAGACGAGTCTTCGCGAAGGGAAAAAAATTGAAGAAGGGTGGGCAAAGCAACATAATGCTTGCCGGTATATATATACGTAGACTTTATATTGGATTTACACGTACCGACGCCCCGCGACAATAGAAGGAGACTCGATTCTTTAACCATCAGTCCTGTCACGAAATTACTGGCGTCAATGGATGAAAGGCATGGTTGAACCAGTCGAAAAATTTTTCGCGGCTCGATGCTTCGCGAAAGAAACGGCTATGTGCGCGTTTTTCTTTCATGCTTTCTTACACCGATGCTTTTGTCAGAAAAATACTCGTTTCACCTTTCTCTCTCTCTTTTACTTCAATATTGCACGATTTTTTTATGGTTTTCATATTTGTAGGAAGAAGTGAGTACGCGATCGAAACAATTAATTTGATTTGAGAATACGTGAAATCAAAGGGATCTAAAAATCGAATGTCTATTGGAATCTTATATTGAATTTCATTGTTTGTGTATGATATTGAAACCTTACAACAAAAACTCGAACCCCTGTGCAATGTTATAGAGAAAGGATTGCGCATTGGTTCATATAAGATGCTTCCGTCGAAATATATTGTAAATGATTGAAAAAATATATAGAGATTCCAAGAAGAAATATTCTTTAAAACACACAAATATAAAATGTTGTATTCAAATCTGTATTGAATATTGAAAAATATTCAAAATTCGTACAAAATCTTTCAAATTTGCGCATGAAATAAATTTACCCTTGCAGAACCGGACGCTTTCGTAAAAATATTCAATTTATTTACCGCTAAATGAATTTTCGCGCTATAGAAACATGTACGTCGATGGAAAGGCAAAATATTTATCGAATTTAAGGGGAGAAAAAGACTACGCACAATCTCGTGACTAGCATAACGGAATAAAGAAAAATGGTATATGAAAGGAAATGAAACTCTTGTGGGTCTCATTGGAAAAAAGAAGAATCGAAGATAAAATTAGATCGGGACTCGCCGGACCTCGAAATCGTTTCTCCAATCAACTGTACATTCCGAGCGAATTGTACACCGCCGCCACGGAAGAAGTAGCAGACGTAGGAGCTCTTCCTCACAAATAAACTGAAACTTCGAAAGAGAAAGAGTTTTCGAATTTGAAAGGCTAAAATAATATTGTTCTCGGTCGGTGCTTCCGCGAGTTATGAGGTTAAACTTGTTACTCGTCAACCGAATGTGTGTTCGCGTGCGCGTGTGCGTGTGACTCGTTATCGTTAATGTACCTTCGGAACTTTGGGTAAACTATTTAGATAACTGTGACAGTCGTACGCGAATCGTTTATTTACCTACCTACATTTAGAATGACAAAATACGAGATTTGTTAGTTTCGGTAATACTTTGACGTTTCACCTTTGTTTGTTTGTATAAACCTTTCAAATTTGTATATAGCAGATATAATCGAGTTTTCAATAAAATTTAAATCAAACAAACTGAAGTATAATTATTCATTGAACTTATCGATCTGTCGGATTTCATATATACATTGAAATACTCTGCATATCAAAATATATATACAAATTCATTTTAATGTTCAATGGGTGTAATTGAAAAATTCATGACATTGATACGCATCCGATCACAGAGAGGCCAAAAGCAATACTTTTCACTCCATGTGTGTGTAATATTAGATATACATATATTTGTCGATTTTATACCCCAGATGAACCAATACGATAATATCGCACAACAAACCGTTCGAGATCTCATCATACATGAGTAAATCCGCTCGGTTTTATCTAGCCATACGAATCAAATGAGTCTCCCATCGAGACTTGCGGGAAAAAGCATTCCCTTGTCAGATGTAATTCACGCATTCTCGTTGAGTACGCGGGAAACGCAAGAATAATCATCGGTCGTACCACGTCTTCCTTGATCACGTCAATGTACATGTGTGGATATAAGAGCAATGGGCACGTGCATGTCCCCGTCGTTACGCACCCCTTGCGACAGATGCGACTCTGATTGAGCTGTCGACATATGGGTTTGCTCTTGTAAATCCCCGTAATAAGGATTAAGTCTGGGAATTCGAATAGGCGCGAGACTTTCGATTTCTCCTTGTCTCTTTGTCGTTCGGCCTCCTCCTTCCCAATGATAAATTTATGCGTGCGCGTGACTCTTTCTTTTTTCTCGTTGTATACGTTTCGAAAAAGGGAGACCTTGGTTGAACATTCGTGATTAAAAGAATAATGAGTCGACGTTCTTGTTAGATATTTAAACGAATCCTTTCGTCGGGCGAAGCAAGAAAACTACGGAGTCCCTTGGAGAATGCGACTTTTCTTTTTGCTACCTATAAATGCAAGCTTCAACTAAGTTTACATATTCAATTACAGTGAATGATTACATTGTTGTATTTGCTACCTTTAATGCTGGCTACGTGAAGCGAATATATTTTTTTTTACTTCGCCCGTTTGAGAAACAATACGGTTCAACGGGAGAAAGGATGGAAAAGTAAACAGAGCACGATAAAACTCGCACGAGATGAAATGAGAAAAAAGACTGCTAGTACCATCATCGTGGATCGGAATTCCTTAAGCTTCAAATTCGTGCATACTACACGCATACTGTTTATTTCCTTTTTTTGACTACCCACAGTTTTTTTGCGGCGTAACGACGACTCCTTTTCAGGTGTCGAGAATGGCTCTCTCGAACGAGTTTACATTTCAAATTTCGTTACCCTTTGACTGTCTATCAAAACACGTCTCTTTTCTGTATTGAATCTATTGTTCAACAAGAATTTATTCACAGCTTATACATTACACCAAATTCTGATCTTTTTTATTTGCGCCAGAATGGTATTTACTTTGAAAAAAAAGTTGAATAAATAAACGTTCAGTTTCTTTACTATAATGCAGAATTATAGATAGATAGTGAAACATTTTCTTTAAATATTGTCACGAGGATTTAAATATATAATCGATGCATGAAAAAGCGAAATAATGGCTGTATACATACATTTATACGAGCACTGAACAACTAAAAACGAGAATAAAGGAATTTTACTGAAAAAGACTATCCGATACGAGAATGGCGTACGGAATTTCTTTTCTTATACCCTGGCGATTCACTAGTTGTGCTTTAAAAAAAAAAGCATTTTTAAAAGCGCCAATTAAAGAAAAAGCATCTTTATATACAAGTCGTCGTGGTGTTTCCATTTGTACAAAAGTGAGATCATATTATTTATACATTCTATATGACTTTTACAGTTTTCTCCACCTACGCTCGTTTAAAATGTTCATTTCTACATGCGCTAAACCTTCGTGTATCCAATGGAGAGATTATGAAACATTCAAAAGCTATTTCTTGGCATAAACACGTCAGGTAAAAAAGAACGAAAAAAATCTACTGCTATAACCACCCTCAGTGTCCTTTCAAAAGTGTCAGTGCGAGAGCCGTTTAAAGAAAAGGGACCCTCCTTGAAGGATTCAACTATACGGTAGATGTAGGTGGGGTCCAACCAACAGTATAAATATAGGAAAAAAAATAATATATATGTGCTGGCTCATTGTGTTTGGAGTTCCTGCGCACACCTTAGGGGATTGATGATCTTCATTTTTGGCAACTTTTGTCGCGGTGTATACACTAACTCTCTATTTGTGAATCCTCCGGAACTTTCTATTTTCCCCATTTTACTTTCCACGCTTTTCTCTCTGTTTGTCTTGCTAAGGTAACTTCTCAATTTCGTGTTTGTTACTTGGCTGCTGCTGGTGCCGCTAGTTGCGCCTTCTCTTTTTCATTGTCGTGTTCATCGAGTGTAAGAAATACGCGTTTTAAAAGAAGAAAAAAAAAATTGGAGCAAGTTTGCTGAATGAAGCTCCACGGTAAATAAATTTCATGGAATTTATATTCAAGGTACAATTGCCTATTAACTCTGAATAGTATTGATGGAGTTCAATTTTAATATAAATACTACAAATATATAAAAACAACTTTTTTAACATTGTGCACACGATTCGTAGATTGACCATCGATTAATCAAGATCATTCGAAACATTCATAATCGACTGACTTTACGTAAAAACACAGTATATCTATTGACCTTGGTCGCGCTTCTCCAATATAACCACGAATACATATCTCACTTCGTGTTTCTGATGTCCTCAGGCCAGTGTCGCTTTAGTCTTAAGAATCCCCGTGGAGAGAGATCGAAAGATCGTCCCGGGCGATTTATCGGACTCCAACCTCACGGAAAGATCGAGCGAGTCCGGGATTACGCAGCGGGAGATCAGGACGACGTGATCTGCCATCTGCCTTCGTATATTCTGTCCTTCTCGAGGCGCGATCGAATTTTAAGCAGTTCCGCGGTTCACCAGACGTATCTCCGTGTAGGTTTGAGTGGCCCAGCGGGGCTTTCTCGTGTATATATATAGATATGTATAGCCCCAAGGTACGTTTCGTTTTTATTTTTTTTTGTTTCTTCCTCAAGCGAGTCCGAGTCGCCTCAGGTACATGTTACTCGAGAAGAGAAAAGGTAACGTAGAAACCGATAATATTAAGGTAGTCGGAGACTCTAGAATTTTAGGTGGAAATCGAACCAATGGAAGCTCGATATTTCATGTCTTATTTCAACCGTCTATAATTTATTTGATTTTACTATAGACTCGTCTGGTAATTCGACAAGTTTATTATCGACTTTGGCGTACCTATTGTTTGATAATTTATGAACTTAATTATTTACAAGAAAAAAAAATATATTTTCATTCCCCACGTAAAAGTGTTAATTAGTGAACAACACCAAAGTATAATAAACTAAAAAATAAAACCATGAGATTGAACTTTAAATAACTCTAAGTTTTCGTAAATAAGTTTTATTTACTTTCCAAATAAAAGTAGTTGTACAATATTTGCAATCATGAACAATATAGTAGTTTATTTACGAATCTCGATAAAACGTAAGAGACATAAAGAAAGGAAACCCACACGAGTATATGGGATATTTCCATTCTTGAAGCGTATAAATTTGTATTCCTCCAGCAAAAACGCGTTTCTCTTATCTAGCCTTTTTTTTACCTATATACCATCCCATCGAAATCAATATGCGAGAAAGAACATCCTCGTGTTTCCAAGAGATAAAAATCCATAGTCAATAGCTTGCTGTGCTCTCAAATTCTCGAAACCAAAACGAAAAATTTGAAGTCTCGTGCAATCTCAAAAAAATATATATATTTTTTCTTCCTAAGCGTAGTGGTGTTTTTTCACACATCCTCCAAATATCTTTATATCAAGACACGGACAAACTCCTCGTGCTGCATCCCACACGTAACTTAACTGTTAGTCGGTCCCAGGTTGCCGATCCTTCGACATTCGTCGTTTTGTTTTTCGTTCTCGAGAAGATGCGTGCGTGCTTTTCCTATCCTCTGGGAGACTACAAAGTGTCGGACCTTTTTTTCGAGTTTACTTGCTACTTCCTCTAGAGGATTATTAAGTTATAATAGATACTCCTTCTAATAGAATGTGTCGAATGCATATTTTACGTCTTATTTTTGTTACTATATTAACAAAATTCAAACAGTTTTTATAACATTTTTGTATACAAAAATTATTTTATTACAAAAAATTGAATATTGGGAGTAATCCCGAAAGTATATATATTAGTCTCGTTGATCTATTATTCGTTCAACTATTTTAAATCCAAGATATTTTTAATAAGAATTGTGACTTGCTCGGATTTTATCGTGCAACTTACAGTCACAAGAGAAGTAAGGTAATTTTATCACAATTGTATATTGATATCAAATTATAACTAATTTAACTTAGTCGCCAGGTTTAGACATTTTTGAATACATTTACTAACGAAAGAATATTATTAGAAAAAATAATATTCCATGTTTAAACATAATATAATATTCTTCAAAGTTTCGTAATGATTGTAAGAATGCATAATTCATACAAGTACTTTTATTTTTTTTCCTTCTGCTAACAATTTATTATTTGTTTATTATTTTACACAATTCCTCTTTTAACATTTAAATATTTAACAGAATTTATGAGTGAGCTGTTGTATTAAACTTGAACGTACGTTTACATAGCAAATTTAGCTGTTTAAATATTTAGAAGTTAAAAACCGTGAATAAAATTTAAACGTAATAGCAGTAAATTCTTTTTTTTGTCTTGTTTTTTTTGTTGAAATACCTTCGTAATCTTTATGTAGCACTCGTACTACGAAAGACAGCAGTTTATTGGAAATTCTGATCAGGGGATGGAGAGAATGGAAAGACTTCACTCCCGGATTTTATTTTTTTTTTTTCGATTTTATTTTCTTCAATTTTTAACAAGCGATTACACGCTTTTCACGAATTAGTCTTTTTAGAATGCTGTAGAGGGAACGAGAGGCGCTTTACTAGAATTCTTAATTACGCCTTAGGCATGACGGAAGTACTAAGCTTTTAAAGCTCTATAATTATGTCCTTATTAGCAGGTTTATCGATTTTTCTCTTCCATCCAATGAATGACACTTTTAATTAAGTTTGACGCAGTTGCATTAATCAAATTGTCAATTAGTTTAGTAAATGGTTTTCCAAAGTTTAAGGATAAAGTGCTAAAGTTTAATTTAAGATATAAAATTCTGATATATTCTTGTATATAGATGTTATGACTATACACTTATATTCATAACTATTTTCCTAGTATAATATAATCCATGAAAAAAAATGATATTTTTACAGAAACTATTCAAAGTCACTCGACTTCCGTAAACCTTCCCTTTCGATTGCACATTGAATGCAAAGTCTCGACACCGAAGAAAAGAGAGAGACAAGTTCCACTTGAAGCACAGTCGAACAAATCGAAAGTGGCGTAACGTCAGATAATTTCTCAACGGAGTCGCAGCAGTTTCAAGAGGGAACAAAAATAAGAGATACGAGTAGTACTCTCGTCCCTCTTTCAAACTTGCCATGCTGGATTTTCTCGTCGACTCACGCCATCTAAGGACCCCGAGAGAAGCCATATGCAAACGGCCCTGCGGTCGAGAACTCGTAGAGGACTCAAGAGGGAGGAGACAATGAGGCTTGTTTCTCTTTTTAATACCCTCTCGCGCGAGATCGAATTATTATTTCTTTTACGCCTACCTGCATGACGATCAACTCAAGTGGACGAGAATGTTCCTTATTTTATTATTTGATCTATACTACATGGACCTTCGTATTAACACGGTAACCATATGGATTTAATATGGATAAAAATTTTAGAGATTTTATTAAGCGAGTGCATGTGTATATTCATTAATCATTTATTCCGTATAATACATCAAATTTTATCTATAATAAATGGGAGTGTGAAGATATTCATTAAATTAATTTTACGATGATACAAGATAAAACCTTCCGATAAGTCGAACATACACAAACTGTCTTAAAAATGTATGTAGATTCGTAAAGTTATAACGAGATACATTTATTAAAAAAAAGATCATTAATCAAATTCATAAACAAGTTTTAGCTGAATTAAGAAGAAAAAGTATCTGTTAAATTAATAATCGTAAATTATCATCGTATCGGTAAGTCCATATGTATCTTATTTCGCGTGTGTATCCATACTTCACCTTGTGCTTTAAAGAAAAAAAAAGCAAAGTATGAGTTTAACATATATACCCTCACCTGCGCAGAAATTTCAATCAGCGACACATATTAAATCAAGCGTATTCACGCAGGAGAATAATTTTATTTTGGTATTGGCGAGATAACAGGTAAAAGTCTCGAAGTCGAAACAAAAAAAAATAAAAGAAGAAGAAGAAGAACGAAAAACATGTACACTCTTAATTAAAAAGCCAAAATCATCAATCAGAAAAAAATACACATGAATAATTAATAAAACGGACAGTATGCTTCGAAAGGAGAAAAAAAAAATAAAATCAACAAAACAATCATCATCGAAGAGTTATACACCGTGCGTAGTTTAGACGCGTCGCGTGTACCTATTATCCATTATCTGTCGGCCGAAAATCTTGAACACGACTTGAGGAGTCATTCGGCCAGATGCTCGTTAAGATCCTGTCGCGTACGCTCGCGCGCGCGCGCGCCGATGGAATTGAGAGATTTTTCACCGAGATATCGAGACGGATGAACGATGTCGAATGGGACGCGTTCGAAACGAGAGGGAGAGAAGGCAAAAAAAGGAGAGAAAAGGGGTTTTCTGTGAGCAAGCACGTCTAAATTATTCCCGTCTCGTGGCTGGGCAATCGATATTGACTCGCGCGTTGGGAGAGAATAATGATTACGTCTCGTACGAGCCCCGGGCTTTGCTCCTTCACACAGAAGTTACATCGAATCGAAAGTTTTTAAACTTGTTCCTTCTTTTTTGTTTTACAAACAATACGTGTGGAACAGGATTTACTTTACTTTTGTTTTTAAAGTATAACGATGGATACGCCCAGTTGGAGGATTGAATTCGCATTATCCAAAACTAGACACACAAAAACTTTGTTAGTTATTAATTTCAGTTATACTTTTTAAATTCCGTATAATTCATCACTTTGAATCAATAAAAATTTACTGTTTTATAAAGTGAAAGTATCAATTAACATTACATACTGAACTAATTTAATACAATGGAAATTGTCACATTATTGATGTGTATAAGAAAGAAAGATTTGTTTATTTGTAAAAATATGTGCGTTAAAAAAATATAATTAAACGAAAGGATTATACTTATACTTTCATTGTTTTTGTTTCAATAAAACAAGCAATACTGTGACACATTTTATCGATAAATAAACAAATACCAAATAAATTTTAAAAGTATTTTCATTAATTTATGGTGAATCCAAATAGCTTTTAACGCTCTGGACAAATAAAGTCTTCATCGCTACCAATTAGAAACTTAACAAATTAAAATAGCAGGAAACTATTGAAATAGACAAATAAAAACATTGTAGTGATGAAAGTTTCATCAAGGAAAGAGATTTAGAAAACCCAAGCACAGCATACACAATGCTAGATGCGACTACAATTGCAATTAATCTAAGAGCTGCAATAAAAAAAATACGAAAGAATATAGATATATAGCTGAACCCCGTTTTAGAAATAAAGAAGCAAGCATCACGACGATTACTTGTACCATCAATCAAAATAGAAGAAAGAGTCTACGATAGAGGAAAAGCCTCTGTCCTCAATTTTCATGAATGAAAATGGATATGCGAAACACTCTGGAGAATGTAGAAAAGCGTGCGCTAGGAAGAAAAGGAATGGTAATAAAGACAATCGGTATTCTCAAGTGCCTTGGGGACTAAGGGTGAATTTTAGATGGCCACGTCTAGGTTAAGTAACTATATATCTATACTCGTGTATGTGTATATATAGATAGAGGAAGAACGAACGTCCTCACTCCTCTTCTCGTATTATGCTCTCCCGTGAAGTAGAGATGCGAACCACGTTTCTCTCTTACACTCTTTCTACATCTGCATTCGATTGTCTGTGTGTGTATGTGTGTGTAAGCCTGAGCCAATTTCATTATGCGAAAACCAATTCGATTAGGTCGGCGATCTAATTCGCGATCCATTAATACCATAGTGCAATACGAGTATAATGACAAGTTGGTCAAGATGAATTTACGGAGGGTTTTATCGGGGCTGCTTTATACAGTTAGCATTACCGTTAATTGGATGAATATTGGTACGGAATTTCTTGTATAAATATTACATCGTATATGAAGCACATTTTTATATTTTTGACACGAATGATTATACGGTTGTATGCATAATTTTGTGTGGCAGTTTGCCCTGGCGAAAAAGTTTGTAAAGTCAGATGTTTTATTTTTAAATGCGCGAACGAGCAAACAAAACGCCGAAAATCCAATTAACTTCAATTTATAATCGTGAAATTTCGAAGTCGAAAATAAAGTAAACTTCGTAACACCGCAACAAATACGAAAATAAGAGAGAATACATAAACAGTCAAAAAAAATCAACTCGTTTCGTTTATTTTTTTCAAAACAGTCGAGAGATTAGTCCGATCTTGAGGTATTTTTTTATATACCTCTTTCTCTCTTTTGAGGTGAGAAAAAGTTGTTTTTACACGGAAATCGGCGGGGGTCCCATTTGAATGTCCCATGCGAAACTTCGTGTCTCCTTCTCGCACGTATATACATACATACGCGAGGTTTTCTTAACAAGGCAATACTCGCATGGAGATTGATGAAGCAGCAGAGGAGGCCGTTTCACCGGTAGAATTTATGCTTTACTATACTCTCTTTTTTTATCTCTCTCTCGCTCTCTCTCTCTCTCTCTCTCTCTTTCTCTATCTCTCTCATTCTCAACCCTTTCTCTCTATCGCGCTTGTCATTTTCTTCGTGTTTCTCGAGTTGTATTAATACCACGCTCCTTCGCGATAAACCGTCCTCTCTCCTTACGAGGCTGGTTTTTCAGGGATTCACGCGCTTGAGACTTGATTTATCGCCGTTATATCGAGTGAAAATTATGTTGTAGGGAGAAAAAAAAATATACTCAAACCGAGAACTGAATGTGTTTGTAATGAGTGTGGGTATTACTTTATATCGCGATGCTGGAGATTTTTTTACGGATATTCTTAAATAAAAGTGAGAAAGAAAGAGACTGGTTACGTTGATTTAGCGGTGTCGGATGCGCGATAAATTTTCGTACTATTTTACAAGTCGATGTATATACGTTTTAACATTCGTTTCTTACTTTATTTTAGATTGTGAATATTTATAAATATTATCGGTTAGTTTGCATGTTACTTGCGGTATCAGTTTATGATTAACGTTCGTGCAAAATAAGAAAGTGGATAAATTTAATGAATATATATACACGTAGTAAAGGGAAATGTCGATGGATACTTATATGGATATCAAGTTTCATTATATATATATTTTTGGAATATAAAATCAATAATATATTTTTGATTAAATCTAATTTAAATAACTATTTTAATATCGAAAAAAATTATAAAATACGTTTATGAATTTATAAAATGACCATTAATTTTATATACATATTACCTTTTTTTTAGAACACTGCACTTTGTATTAAAACAAATATTATTTCCAGAATTATCTCCATAATATTGTAATATTTAGTGCACAAACAAAAGAGTAAATTATGTTAATGTATTAATTATTATTAATAATGAATTTTCCATTTACAAAATATGTATATATGCATCTGTGTACGCGTGTGTGTATGTGTATGCCCACAAAATATACGCATATATACAACAGCGATGCATTATTTACAGCTATAATTGAAATTGCAATTTATTAAGCGTAACTATAAATGTGTCGCAATTAAAACAACGTCGATACATTAAAAAAATGTAAATAAAGTGCTACATATATTAAAATCTCTAAAACAATATCATCGAGAATAAAAAATAAATGGTTTGTTCTTTTTAACGAAAAGCTTCTGGTTATTCATATATCAAAGGCTTATACATCGTCGCCTCCGAATAAAAACATTCTAACTCAGAAATCGCTTGGAAAATACGTTAACTCAGAATTCGCTTGGAGAACACGTTAACTCAGAATTCGCTTGGAGAACACGTCAACTCAAAAATCGCTTGGAAAACACGTTAACTCAGAATTCGCTTGGAGAACACGTTAACTCAGAAATCGCTTGGAGAACATGTTAACTCAGAAATCGCTTGGAAAACACGTTAACTCAAAATTCGCTTGGACAACACGTTAACTCAAAAATCGCTTGGAGAAGACTTTAACTCAAAAGTTGCTTGAAGAACACGTTAATTCAGAGGATGATTTTTGGCGCCTCGATTTAAGTTGGCACCACTACCAAAAATTTTTAACAGTTCAAGAATAAATAAAAAAACTTTCATATATTTATACACGTATTTTTTTTTTAATTTCTCTAAGCGTTCTTATTATACACTAATGCGTTCTCCTAAAAAAGGTGGAAAATTCTTTAAATATTTAAGAAAATCGTAGAAATTAGTGTTTTCGATAACTTTATGAAATCGATATTTATACGGGCTCTCCATAAATGTGTAAAATTACATAAATTTATTTCTACTATAAAATATAGTACACAGGTGTATATTCTCTCAGATAAAAGTTGTCGCCTCAGCATAAGCGAGGATAATAATATAATTCATTTGAGGGGATTGTCGGATATTACTCCAGAAGTGTAAATAAAACTATTCACCCTGTTCACTTTGATAATAGCTTACTTAATTATATGAATTTCTAAATTAATTCAATGCTGTTAAATTTTGTATTAATTAACTTAAATAATGAATTTAATTTTGACTTAATTATTATATATATATATATATATATATATGTGTGTGTGTGTGTGTGTGTGTGTGTGTGTGTGTGTGTGTGTGTGTGTGTGTGTGTGTGTGTGTGTGTGTGTGTGTGTGTGTGTATGTGTGTGTGTGTGTGTGTGTGTGTGTGGGTGTGTGTGTGTGTGTGTGTGTGTGTGTTTTTTTTTTTTTTTTTTTTTTTTTTTTTTTTTTTTTTTTTTTTTTTTTTTTTTTTTTTTTTTTTTTCCTTTGTTGGAAAGGGGTAAAAGGTAAATCTTGCATAGATATCACTGGATTGTTGATGGGGCTGTCGAGACAGTCCCATCCCCAATAACAGTGGGATGTCGGATTCCTACCGACTAAACCTAACCAGTCGCTGCCAGGGTTGACACTGGCAGCCACTGGTACACCCCGTGTGCCTTTACCGACCCTTAGTAAGGCACCATCTTCCGTCGTCTATGCCTAGTCCCCGCGGTACCACCGTCAAGCAATGCTTCGCGGGGGGCACATGGCTTTCGCCTGTCTCCAATTGATGTGGTCGTCATCTCCATAATCGTCGTTTGCTGTCTGTGTTCAGAATCAGCATAATCCGTTTATCTTCTATCCTCTACTTCTTACTGCATCGTTCGGTAATCAGCTTCTTGCCGCATCTATCGTCTTCTTCTTTCTTCCTCGGCATTTCTAACCTTTTTGAGTATGCACGCTGCATAGTTACTTACAGCGCACCATCCATTCTCTGAGGTCAGCATAGTCGTCGTAATGGACTCGGGAGTTACTCTCGTTTGCAAATAACTCTCGAGTTCTTCTCGCTCCTGTTGGAATCGCAAGCAGTTACAGAAAACATGCTCCGCATCCTCCTTTTCATCCGAACATGCAGGACAGTTCGGACTGTCGTCCAATTTAAACCGGTATAGATAAGCCCGAAAGCATCCGTGCCCAGTTAAAAATTGCGTGAGGTAGTAATTTACTTCCCCGTGTCTTCTTCCAATCCAGTCGTCTATTTTTGGAATGAGGCGATGTGTCCATCGCCCCTTGTCACTAGCATCCCATCTTCTTTGCCAATTGGTCATTGTCTTCTTTCTTTCTTCATCCCAGATCTCCTTCTGGTTTTTGTCCTTCGTTCTTCTTTTAGCTTGGAATGCTTCTTTCCGTTCAACCGCTAGTAAGTCGATCGGCGGCATACCTGCTATGATGCACACCGCGTCGTCCGATACCGTACGATAAGCGGACACCACTCTGAGTGCACTTCGTCTGTACACGGTAGTCAGTATACGCGCATACGATTTTACTCGCATCGCATCTGCCCATGTTGGGGCCCCGTATAGCATGATCGATGTGGTTACACTGGCTAAGAGTAACCTTCGCTTCTGAGTTGGCCCTCCTACATTTGGCATCAATCGTGATAATGCAGCGCCAACTTTGGCTGCTTTATCGCTGACTGTTTTCAGGTGTTGTTTGAAACTTAGTCTTGCATCGATGGTAATGCCTAAGTACTTGATGGTTGGTTGAGAGATAATCTCGTGTCCATCCACCATCAGTTTTATTCCTTCCATCTTTTTCCTACTAGAAATTAGAATAACTTCCGTTTTATGGCTAGCTAATTCTAGGCCCGTCTCCGTTAGCCATTCGTGTATTATACGGATCGCCTCTTCAGCTATTTCTGTCACTTCCTCTTTGTGTTTTGCTACTACTAGTACTGCAATGTCGTCTGCGAATCCAACGACTTTTGCTCCGTCAGGTAGAAGCAACTTTAGTACCCCGTCGTACATGATGTTCCAACATGAGGGGCCAAGTACTGACCCTTGGGGCACTCCTCCTGTAATTTCATAGGTCTTGATACCGTCCTCAGTTTCGTAGTATAGTACTCTATCCTTCAGATAGTCTGCCAACATCCTCCTTATGTACAACGGCACGTCCTGTTTCTGGAGAGACTCGTGTATTTCACTCCATTTAGCCGAATTGAATGCATTTTTGACATCCAATGTGACTATAGCGCAGTACTTTTTTGTACCTCCTTTCCATCTTTTCCCTTTTATAGCTGTTTGCACCGTGTCAATCACGAGGCTAACTGCGTCCTGGGTCGAACGGTTCCTTCTAAAGCCATATTGGTGTTCCGATAATCCACCTTTTCCTTCTATAAAATGATCCATTCTAACGCAGGTTACGCGTTCTAAGATCTTGCCCAAGGTGTCCAACATGCAGAGAGGTCTGTATGATGAGAACTCCTGTGGTGGCTTATTTCCTTTCGGCAGAAGTACGAGTCGCTGTTTCTTCCAATTTATAGGAAATATTCCCTCTTCCAGACACGAATTGTACAAGTCTAAGAAGGTCTCTGGTTGGGCTCGGATGGCATGCTTCAATGCAATATTGGGAATGCCATCCAGCCCTGGGGCCTTGTTATTCCCTACTCTTCCGCACGCTGCTAAAAGTTCCTCCAGCGTGATTGGCGGAACAGCCTCTTCGATCAAACCGGTTTCAATGACACCTGCTTCCTCCAGTTGCCTGGGGAATAGTGTGGTCACCACTCGTTCGAGTAGTTCTGGACATTTCGGAGCGGGTACGTAGCTTCCTTTAATCTTCTTCATTACCATTTTGTAGGGTCGACCCCAAGGATCCAGGTCGACTTCATTCTGTAGTTCTTTAAGGCCCCGTCGCTTGTTTTCGCGGATTGTCTTCTTTAGGTTCCTTTTAGCGTCCTTCATTTCTTGGCCTCGGGCGTCTACTATTTCCTGTCCTCTTCCAGTCTTATAGTATTTTTTCCTAGCCCGTTGATCTCGTCGTCTGGCCCGGTGACACTCGTTACGTGCACTTTCAACCTTCTTGTCCCACCAGTATACTGGTGGTCGTCGAGTATTTGGTACTCTTCTCGGCATAGTCACGTCGCAGGCTCGGGTGATATTATCCATCACCTGTTGAGCCTTGCCGTTCGCCGACCCTGAAAGTTGCACTTTATCTAGGGCCAGCAGAAACACTTCTTTATCATAATCCTTTGCTTTCCAACCGACTCTGTGAGTCCTCGTACTCGTGCTCAATCTCTGCTCTACTTTTCTCACTTCCATTATTATGGCCTGGTGATCACTATTTGTGTAATGTTCACTTACTGACCATTTGGCAATTAGGTCAATTAAACAACTACTGGCAAATGTCAGATCTATAATAGATCCTGTACCTCCTCTTCTAAAGGTATACTTGCTATCCTGGTTAACTAGCACCAAGTCCAGGAGTGCAAATGCTTCTATTAGTGCTCTTCCTCTTTGGTTAGTTCTTTGACTGCCCCACTCGACGGCCCATGCGTTAAAATCGCCTGCAATAATTACTGGCTTTCTTTTCACAGCATCTTGCACAATTCGATCTAACTGTCTTTCAAACTGTTCGATCGGTGCATTAGGCGAGGCATAGCAGCTGTATACGTGTATACCTGCTACTTTTACGCGAACGAATCCTTCTTCCGAGGTCAACATTTTTTCCTGGAAAGCAACGCTTCCGCATGCCCAAATCGCTGCTTTGCCAGAGTCGTCAGCTTCCCACACTGATTCATCCAGACGTCTGTATGGCTCACATATGATGGCTATATCAACTTGCATCTCACGGATATACTGATCAAGTATATCCTGTGCTGTCTCGCAGTGGTTCAGATTTAACTGAACTATCTTCATTATCTTCGTTTCTTTAGTTTCGCTATTGCCGCTTGGTATACTGGGCATGTATAGCTACCAGCAGCATGGTCACTTTTATCCTTTACTCCACTCTCCTGGCAGAGTACGCAGCTTGGATTGTTTCTACAATCCTTTGCTTTATGCCCTTCTTTTCCACACTTGTAACAGAGATTACTGCGATCTTGTGTTACAGTGCAGTTTTTGCCGATATGTCCAAATCCTAGGCATTTGAAGCAGCGAAGTGGACGTGCGTTCTGTTTCATCTCTCGTATTCTGCATACTACCCATCCTATCTTGATTTTTTGCTTCAAGATCATCTGCTGAGTCATCTTTGCCGGCAGATGGATGACCGCAGTCTGCGTGTCGCCGTATGCCTTGCGCATCGACTTTACTGCAGGTGCCTCTACTTTCAATCCACTGTCTTGAAGCTCCCTCTGTAGCGCTTCCGCAATATCTTCCTTAGTTGTAAGGACATCAAGGTCCTTTATTTCAAACGCTCCTACATCTTGTAGTGTTCTTATACTGGCACCCTCTTGTAGCACTTCTTGCACTGCTTGTTGGAATTCGGTGGCCTTTCCATCCGCTGTGCGCTGGAGTTCCAGAAGTAGGTCTCCATTTGCTGTCTTACGTATCCTATGTACGTTGTCGCCTACTACTTTCAGCTTCGGGTCCGTTTTCATCTTTCTCAAGATATCAGCATAGGTCTTCCCGGCTGCGGCTTTTATAATAAGAGCCTCTGGACGGGGTGGTCTAACCCTTACTGGTCTCTCCTTGTTAGTGCCTTTTTTATCTAAGGCACCAGTATCCATCTTGCCGTTTTCTTTTTGCATCTTCCTCTTAACCTTTCTTGTAACTGCTTCCTGCCATGGTATTTCTGACGTGGACGAGCCATTCTGTACACTTCTGGAATTATTCCTTTCTGCTGTAGGCTGGTTCGGCTTGGGCGTCGTTTCCTCTTCTTTTCGCCTCTTGTTGGCTTCGTTTCGTGGAGGCGACCGTTCCTTTCTCTTCTTTGGTGTCTTAATCGCCTTTTTTTCTTCAGCATCAATCGAACTTCCTAAGCTGCTTGATAGCATCTGTCCGAAGCTAGCCTTGGTCATTTTAGCCGCTTCTCTTATATTGCTGAGCCGTTTCCAGAGTGACATGACCTTCTTCATGTCATCTTTAACCGTCTTGTGGATGTTTTTAGCTGGACCTATTACCATATCCATCTTGTCCAGATGGACCTGGATCTTGTCCATCAATTCTTCTTCAGTATGATCAAAAGTCTGGATTTCGGTCCACACCTCGGTCATCTGCTTGCTCCTGCATCCATCGACTTGGTTAGTTTCCACTACCAATGTCTCTAAATGGTTAGAAATGGCTTTTAAGCCTGTATTCTCCACGCTTGGCAAACTGCTGTTGTTGTTTGCTGCTTGTTGGATTGGGGGTCCAGTTTGTTTGACACTTTTTGGGGTTTCCGAAGTCCCCACGTTATTCATTATAGTTGTACTATTCATTATAGTTATACATTATAGTGTGTGTGTGTGTGTGTGTACGTGTGTGTGTGTGTGTATAAAGTATACTTTGCGTCGCAAGGGGGAATACAGTTGAACTTTCTCCCATACAAAATATTTTTTAGATAATCGCTAAAACTAAACAACGCAAATTTTTTAATATTTATATTAAAAACAATATAATTATGAAATAATGCAATTTCATAAAAATAAAGTACCAACACATCACAATATCAATTCTTTCAAATATTTATTCTACGATTTATAGTAGAAATAAATTTATGTAATTTTACACATTTATGGAGAGCCCGTATAAATATCGATTTCATAAAGTTATCGAAAACACTAATTTCTACGATTTTCTTAAATATTTAAAGAATTTTCCACCTTTTTTAGGAGAACGCATTAGTGTATAATAAGAACGCTTAGAGAAATTAAAAAAAAATACGTGTATAAATATATGAAAGTTTTTTTATTTATTCTTGAACTGTTAAAAATTTTTGGTAGTGGTGCCAACTTAAATCGAGGCGCCAAAAATCATCCTCTGAATTAACGTGTTCTTCAAGCAACTTTGAGTTAAAGTCTTCTCCAAGCGATTTTTGAGTTAACGTGTTGTCCAAGCGAATTTTGAGTTAACGTGTTTTCCAAGCGATTTCTGAGTTAACATGTTCTCCAAGCGATTTCTGAGTTAACGTGTTCTCCAAGCGAATTCTGAGTTAACGTGTTTTCCAAGCGATTTTTGAGTTGACGTGTTCTCCAAGCGAATTCTGAGTTAACGTGTTCTCCAAGCGAATTCTGAGTTAACGTATTTTCCAAGCGATTTCTGAGTTAGAATGTTTTTATTCGGAGGCGACGACATATTCTTTTGATCCGTAGACCACAACAACAGCATTCGAAATCATTCAGGGAAATTGCATTCGCGAGTCGAATATAATTAATGATGGGACTGAAGCATGACAGATTTGCGGTCGTGCATGGAGACACGCTGATCGATGATTCGCTTGAGCAGACGGTATACTGTTTTGTTGTTTCTCCGGATGATACACCATGGGTCAATCTATCATTTTCGCTATCGCGGCCCTTTTTCTCTTACTTTTTTTTTTAACCAATTTTATTTTATTTCGCGGTTGAGTTCGTTAGTGGATAGATCGAGTGTCAATTTAAAATATACGGCTATATATTACTTTCAGTACGGGTAGAACCAAAATGTACAGATTTGACGGTTATTCCTATCACTGTAAACGATTAAACAAATTTTAAATAAACGTTTCTCGTTTGAACAGTCGCGTATTTGAATGTTAAGATTTTTATACAGGTATACTATTTCCACTATCATTTTATTAAACTTTAATTCTAGGTATAGAAATAAAGTTTAATTAAAATTATCGTAACATTGTACATCGTTTAGTAAATTTGTATATGTGCATTTAATTAAACTCTGTCTTTTTACCGATTTTAAATTCAAATACTTTGTAAAATAAAATGTCAAGTCACCAATGTTTCTTTCCCTAATTAGCACCAACTATCACGAAGAAAAAAGAAAAATATTCTAACGTATAATGTATGATTATATACTTTAAATTATTAGTTGGACACACATCAATTAATATCGCTGAAATACAAGCAGGATTTTCAGTACTTTTAACTTATTACAATATAGGAAACATGCTAAGTGATCGAGTCAACGCTTAGACCTACCATTTCTCTGAACGCATAATTACTGTTTCGTGTTAAAAGTCAATATTTGCTTTACTAACCCAACACGCATTTGTACCTCGTCTCTCGCTCTCTCTCTCTCTCTACCTGCGTACTACAAAACTGAAAGAGGTAAAAAAAATAACCGTATTTACGTATGTGACCATCCAACTTTTGTCAGTCTACGTATTTCAGCTCGTACGTGGCGAATAACAATGGAAATACAAACGAATTTTTTCATACGATAAAAAGGTAGAGAAGAGGAATATAGAAACGACATCGAAAAATTCAAATGAGAGATAAATATTCAATTTTCGTCGTATATGCGCGTATGGACTGTCAAGTGCTTTCACGTCCTCGTTTTAGTCCTTTTTTTCTATATATACACTCAGGGTCCACCTGCGCGTGTGCCAGACTTTAAAAAAAAGGCAACGAGGGCCTGACGGTGCAAAAGCGCGGGTCTGAAAAGCAGACGGTGCACCGAGTGAGTGGGGGAATAACAGGAGGTTCAAGGGGAACCTTTTCGAATATATCACTTGGTTTTCGTATAAGGAAAGTTACGACTGCATTTTAAATGAGACCGGTGTTTAGAAAATTAAAAAATGATTGGTTATACATATATATGTATGCCATTTGTTTTGGAGGGATTAATGTTACTAATTAATTAATGCTATACTAGGCTCCACATTTTGTTTTACATAATTCTGCTCGGTTGTAGTAACTATTTTAATGCGTATACGTATAATTTCGCTCTAATATATTTATATTTTAAATTTGTATGCATATTATACATAAATTTATTCGTAAATGGTATTATTATGATAAATATCTCTTTATAAATTATCGATTGTTAAACGGATCAATATAAAACGATGTTTAACAGTATTTGCACGTTTAACGCTGCTTGTACAAACAGATTGAATAAAATATGGCGTTTTAAAATTACTCAATATTAAAATAACAATGTAATTAGTACTAATTAAAATTGAAGCGAATTATAAGTTATTATCTCATCGATAATTGTTAAATGTAGTTATAAGCAAACTGTTTTTACAAGTTTAAGGACTCGAAAACAAGTCTAGAACTTTCGATTGCAGGTACGCTACACCTGAAACATCGTGAGAGAGACTTTGAAGACTGAAATTACATATATATATACACTAGTTTGAAGGAAGGCTCCAGTTATAAGACTACCGAGCACCAAGCCCAAGTGAGTCTAATACTCGGAAACCCGATTTACGCTCACGGGAAATCCCAGTTAGAAAATCGTTATTGTGATGTTTTGACACGGACAACCGACACCAGGAGTCCAAATAGGGGGGCCAAAGGTGTATATATATATATACCTACATCCAAAATTGACAAGGTCCCTAAAAATCTACGAAGGAGAGACAGAACTCGGTAAGAGAGAGAGAAATTTAATCTTATACCCGTCGCGGGAGAGAAGTGCTATAAGAATGAAAGGAGAAAGAGAGAAAACCTTATATATATATATACCTCTACCTGACCTTTTTTTCAAAAGTCTCGCGCTACGATAACTGGTTTGAACGTTCGTGTGCGAGCTCTTTTGACGCGCGCGCCATAAGGCTTTTTACTCGATGAACTACCTTTAGAGCAGTTATATACCACATGCGTACACGTATAGAGATTATATACACATTATATACATGTAAATGTATATGTGTTTACTACTTTGATAGTGGAGCACAAGTTTTCTGGCCGGAAATGCTGGCAGAGAATGCGTTTTTGCGGCTACCCTGAGCGATTAACCTGCGTAATATTTTCCCTTCCTCGAATCTAATACCGGAAATATGAGATTTTAACGATTTGAAAATTATATTACTTTATGATGATGAATTTGCCAAGTTTTTAATCGAGGTGCGAGTATAACCTCAATATGCATAAAATATATTTTTCTAAAGTTTCTACATTTCTATATATGGTATATTATATCTAGAGTGTATAATGTAATCTAGTGAAAATGTAGCCAATTATCTTATCTGACAATTACAATTTAAAGATAATAGAATGTAACATTATGATAAGAAATTATAATTATCATTACAGAAATATCCCGGTGTAAGTACGGTTCATATACGTACATTTTAATTACGTAATTTGCATTCCCTTATCGAGCAGCTGCGCGACTCTCGCCCGATTAGACAATTTGAAATTCACAATTTAATCGTTCAGCCAAAAGTGGACCTAATCTACGTAGCGATAATCGCCTGGGACGGGATTAGAATTCTGATTTGCTGGACCACCTGGAATGACTTTACCCTCGAATGTATACGTGTGCAACCCACTATACGATTTTTATTATTATACCTACACGCGGGAATTTTCTCGCAAACGGAAACGCGCGCGCGCGGCTGAGGAATTCTATTTTCGCGCTTTTTGCAGAGTTAGTAAGATCGCTAGTCGAGGGGTAAGAACCGAAGCTCGCTCGAGTTACATTCCCCGAAGTGGTAAAATGGCTCTCGCGCTCTTTTGCGGATTCGCACTTGACGATGCGCGCTCCGAGGTGTCGAGTGTCTTGTCTGAAACGGCGGGGGAGGGACATTTTTCTAGATTTCTTATGGCTTTCTCTCTCTTCTCTATCTATTTCTCTCTTTATCTCTCTCTCTTTCTCGTTCTGTAACGAGAGGTGCGAACGCGATCGTTTTCGCTTCGTTGTTGAGGACGTTCTTTTTTCTCAAGGTGTTCGCGTGTTTCTTTATCGTAGGTGGTTGTTGTACGTTTACTGAGCTTTTTTTTAAGAAACTTTACCTGATATTTAAGTCGTTACAACTTTAATCGACTTCAAGGATTTCTAACAATGAACAATTTATTGTTTAATCGGAATTTTGTTTTAATTTTTTCGTATCGAACATTAAAGTCCGACTGTAAAAGTGTTTTAATCGAATAAATAATTATTGGGTTCATTTATTTGGGGTAATCGGTCAATGTTGAAAGGTCAGTTTAATTTTTTTATTAGCTTCAAGAGTATAAAATGAATCTTTATTTAAATACTTTCGATTTGGATTGAAAGAGTTATATATGCGATAATTAAGGTTTTATAAAAAATCAATAATTTTATTAATAATAAAGAAATATGTAAAATTAAAAGAAAAATGATTATTACATAAGAGTATAATGTTGATTTGCATGAATATGATTAATTCGTTAAATCTACCATCTGATAACGATAATCACTATATAAGGATCACATAATCACAAGAAGATGATTGCAGCAGGTCAATATTCAAATTTCCGTCTGCATATATTGCATTCGAAAATAGTAGTTCTTTCTCTCTCTCTCTTTCAGGTTTTTTTCTCTTAGTCTCTGAGAGCACATCCTCCTTTCCCCCTATTCCGTTGTTCTCACTCTTGTTCCTTTTTCTCGGACGCTTACCTCGGGTCGTAAGAAGCTCAACCTGGTCCATGCACATTCAACGAGCGAAAGAGAGAGAGAGAGAGAGAGAGAGAACACACGGTATATCGGTAGAACCGATCTCACCATGCGAGGGAGGGAGAAGTGACTGCCGATTATTCGGTGTCTAAACAAACTAGAGAGAAAGAGAGAGAATGAGAAGAGGGGCGAGGGAGGGAGAGACAGAGAGAGAGAGAGGGAGAGAGAGGGAAGCAAGTCCGGTCCGTGCACCTCCTTCGTTTAACAAGGGCCTCGTTATACCACGTTATATATATAGGGATGGGAGAAACGCTTGTAGGTAAGACGGACCTTCCTAAGGTCGTATAATGAGACGAAAGAGGTAAAAGAGAGAGGGACGATTTCGAGAAATTCATTTGGATAATTCTTTGAGTAATCGCCCTTGACTTTTTTACAGCCTCCGAGTTCGTTTATCTTTTTACTATACGTCTCTCCTCTCGCTTCTCTCGCTCCTCTCACTCTCTCTCTCTCTCTCTCTTTCTTTCTCATCAAGTTTTGATTTCTTCGTTAGCTCATTCATTTTTTGGATCCAGCTCGGATTTATGATTTTTTAACGAGCCACTCGAGTTTATTGTTAGTACAAGGGGAGTTTCGATTGGACGTATGCATGCTATTTATATATGTATATATATATGCGTATGGCGTGGCCGCGTAACAGTGAAGTTAAATGAAGTAACTGAAACACGGAAACTTTACGTAAGTTGTTATTTTATTTATAAGAAGCGTGAATTACGTACCATTTGAAATCTTTGTGTTTTAGCGCACCGTCTTTCAATTATTAATTTACACTTAAATAGAGGGATTAAGACAATTGTATAGTGAAACAGGCTGTTGCGATGACAATGAATATGCTAATGAAACATTGCTGCACTTCTCGTGGGTTGTACCTATACAATACTATGTTTATATTACAGAACTTCTGGAATCAAGTCACTATACGCAATTATCTTTTATTTTACTCCGAGATTTTTACCTACTTTTTTTAACGTTTTTTAATGATTTTACCATTTTATATATATATAAGCCAACTATGAATTAAAAAACTTTTTCATTCGAGTAACGTTCTTCTTTCTATTACAGAGAATTCGATTATATGTATGAGTTAATTAAGGATATAAATGAGCTAAATGAAATATTAAAGAAGTTTTACCTTTGTAAATTAAAATTCAATTAGTCATAAAGTTTTTAAATTATTCATAGTATAGAGAAGGAGGGTAATGCGCGCGATCATTCTTTATGAACTATATACATAGGGGTAAATGCAAAATACGTATAAACTATTAATTAAAAAAAATATTGTTTTTAATAAATACTAATATGTTTGTTCTACTACATTGGAATAAGCACGCTAATGCAACTGTTTAAAAATAAACCATCGAAACAATACACAAAGAAAAAAAAGGATTGTAGAAAATTGTCTTACTTAGAGGTTCTTTTCGCAAAAGATAAAGAGGAGATACATAAGTTAACGTTGAATATAGAGAAACGTACTATTTCACGAGAAAATAATTAACGATTCGAACAGAAAGCCTCAGTGTCAGTTAATTCTCGGTCGGTCTTTCGCGTGCAAATACGCCGAGACATTTCAATTTGAACGGTAACGCACGCTCCTTCTATATAACCCAGTCAAAAGAAAACCACCAATTCCTTCTCTCACTCGGTGAACCTCTCTTTCTCGCCATTCCTTATGCAAATTCCGAAGAGTTCGCATACGCGGAATATCGACGCGCAACGGAATATATATTGAAATTCACCGGGCGTAAAGTAACGAACGTGAGTGTGTAAACAAGAGGCGCATTCATCCCTCATTTCCCTTCCACATGCTCATCTTCATGCAAATCGACGCGCGCGAAATGCAAACAAAAGGCCCACCAGAACTTTTACCAGATATCACGTGTACACATATATATAATATATATAAATATATATAACTAATGTACAATACAATATCTATTATATAGACCAAGTTATATATAGAGAGCACCGAGACTGCGGAAATCTAAGATTTTCTTTCTTCACACGTTTCCGGTGCACGCGTTATACCTTTCTTTTTTATTTCACTTTTATTTTGTTAAACTGGTCGTGGTATACGAAATAATATATCGTAAATCCCTTTTTTCATTTTCTCGGTTGGGTAGACTCCCAGTTCTCCTTTTTCTCTCGTGGTCGTCGTTCGCTTGTGGCGGTTATCAGTGCTGGATATCTCAAATTGCTCTGGGTAAGACACAGTCTATGTTTACTTTTATGATTTTTCTCATAAGAGTTAATCGTTTTATTGAACCTAGATGCTCGTCGACCCAGGGGAGTAAATTAATCGGTGTGCACACGATATTTTGAACGATGATGCTATTAACTTTTTGTTTCCTTTTTCTTGGTTATCATTAAAAAAAATAAAATATAATAAAGTATTTTAAGGTTCTCCTGTTTACTTTTCGATAAAGATTAATGTAAGGAAAATTATAAAAGCTTTTTTATGTATCGTGACATGTCAACAGTGCGTTAATTAAATTAACTCTCCAGATATATTATAATTATTATACATTCATACATATATACGTTAAAAGTTTACCAATTAATTAGGTTATCAAATGATTATTTATATGCGTATTTATATTTAAGATAATAATTTAATAAGAACAGAGCTCGAATTATCACGATATTATAGTAATTAAGTTATATAAATTATTTAGCAGATTTAAACCGGAAATTTGTTAATAGTAAATCTAGTTATATATATATACATCAATATTACTCTTCAAATTTATATTCTACAACAATTATGAGGTTCAAACTAATTACGTTCAATAAATTTAACGTTTACAAAAAACGGCTTCTACAACGCGAATCCTCCAAAAATATGCAGTGTTATTATTTTCCAAATTAACTGTAATGCATAATGAAAACAACGAAGCGAGTGGTATTATAAATTAAATTAATATTTAATAATATATTTAGTCGTTCAACAGAACTAAAATTCCAATCGAACAATTATAATTCAATCATCGAAGATCCTCATTTATAAATAATGTACCTTTGGTGCTTTGCGCATTCCAATATCCCATCTAGAACTTCCGGCAAATAATGTTGGTGATATTATGACGGGAATGCGCGCAAAATTTTACGAAGTAATATCTCAGCAATCGAGGAGCCATTATCGTCGCTACGTCGTCGAAAATACTTCCTACGGCGAGAGAAAGAAAGAGTGTGTATACGAGAGAAGGGAAGTCAAACAACACGTTCCAATAAAGGTGGATTTGCACGATCTCGTCTTTTAATCCGCTTACCGCCACGTTGAGACGAGGTTGCTCGGTTAGTTCTTTGTTGTTTTCGGCATGGTTCAACGTAAACAACTTCGTCACGAGCAATTGCAATTAATCGAGTTAAGCTGACTATTGCTTCCGAAATACGATGAGAAAACCAAATCTTTTATTTTGTTTCTTGGTATTTTTTTTTATTACGTCGACCAGTACGTGTGGAACCATGGCAATTTTAAAGTTCGATCATCACGTTTATCTTTTATTTTAAAATCTGAATAAACTATTTAAAAGTATTGAGTCGAGTTAAAAGTTGAAGAAATATTAAAGTTCTGTTCAATTGAGAATGATTTATCTGCGTCAATATCAGTGGTTAACAATTATTAATACTTAATTCGCTCACTGTTTCAGATAATCTTCTTAAAATATAATTATAAGATAAAAAACTATAAAGTATAATTATCAATAAACAATCAAAGTGAAGTAATAAAGATTTAAGGACTATTTATCAGCGTAAATCTCTTAAGCTAAAGAATCGGGTACCTCCGACTAAATGGTTAAACACTCAATCACGTAATCCTGGGAAACTCGAGAAAGTTTAATCCTTCCGACCTTCGGCCGAGTAATTACTAACAATTTTTCTACATATACACGTGTATATTTAGACTAAATTAGAAGAAAAAAGAAGCAAATAGTATTTTTCAACGTGTACCACAATTTCATTTCCACCTTTAAAAATTTTCAGGTAGACTTACGATCCTTGCAGCTGTAAAGTTTCCTTAATCCGGTCGGGTCGCTCCTTCATTGTGTCCCAGCTTTTAAAGGCTCGGCCACCTTCGTGCACCCGCATGTGTGTGTGTGTATGTGTCTATGTGTTTGTTTGTACGTATATATATATACACATATATAAACCCAACTGGATAACGTGAAAAACGCGTCGCCCAGTTTCTCTCTTCCTCTCTTTTTCGTAATAACTCGCTCGCTCGCGCGCGCCCGCCACTGTCTCCTTCCTTCCGTGGTTTATTTATTAGATCTGTTGTGGGAGATACATATAGATATATATACGAAAAATAAACAAGAGTGTGACTCGCCCACGCTTCAGACTCGCGTAAAATACGTCGCGGGTGTTGCGCTTCGGGCATCGTAAATTATTTTTGGGAGGAGACTTGTCTTTTTTTTTACCCTTTTTTTCCCTTCTTGCTTCCTTAATCGTACAGAATGCGTGATTTAATTTCTTAGGGAAGTACCAGTTTGAGTTAATTAATGAATCTAATGCATCATTTGTAACTAATTAGTGTTTATATTTACTCACACTGATGTGTATACAATTTTTTCTCTAATAGCCCAATGACTCGGTACATTAAATTATAAATAATTGTTGTTAAATGGAATTTAATAAACGATTTTAAACTTTATGAAATGGAAAGACATCAATAAAATTAATGTGAATCATAGTACATTAATTCTTATAACTGAGGTATCGAAAAATTTGTGTGATATACCTTATATGGGAAATTTAATTGTTCAGAAGTTTTTCTGGTTTTAAGGCGATGTGATACCCATTAAAACAAAATCAGTATTTATTTTTTCTCAAGCAAACAGTATACTTTATCGAAAAAAACGCTCTGTAACGGTGTTGTATTTACATTAAAGATAGTCTATGAATTTTTTCAAATTTTTTTATCAATAAAACAACGAGATTTTTGAGCAGCCGTGCAGCTTTGTTTTTAGCTATATATTACCGACCAAAAAATGGTTATTTCGATATAATTCATTTTAAATTAATTATTTTGAAAAAATCGCTTTGTAACGGTATTCTATTTGCTTTCAACATTACCTGTAAATTTTTTCAGATTTTTGATTCCATTAGTTTTTAAAATTTTTGGGATTTTAGATGTAGGTTCCTGTAATTTGGGTATCACATCGTCTTAAGATGAAAACATGCGGTATAATAGAAAATAAGGGTAACTATTTTGAAAAAGTCATAAAATACCTTCTACTATAAAGTATTAAAAATGTACATCAGGTATATATTATAAATAATATGGGGTGAGGTACGATTTGTCGAAGGCTTTTTTAAAATGTGCACATTGCTTCGAATTTCAAAAATTTTAGAAATGCATTGCTATTATTTAAAACCAAGAGAAATAGAAAGATCATTATTATTTCGAAAGTAATGCAATCTTCAGCTTTTATATATTTGTTTCAAAAATCCGAACTTTAAAGTGTAGACAAATAACTTTTATAATATTTTTCCATTAATACCTTGATAAAAGACAATAATTTTGAAAATTATTTATGTACTATTTGGAATTCGAAATGTTGCACCTATACAAAATAACTGACGATTTTAGTACTTTTGAAATAATGATCATTCTATTTTCTTGGTTCGAAATAAGAGAAAAACTAATTTACAAAATTTAAAGTATCGCACATATTTTAAACGATCCTTCGACAAATCGGACCCCATCCTCGCATATTATATATAATATAAAATAAAACAACTTTGATTGGCGATTTTTGTCTACCGCTTGGTACTTATCATATATAATATACACAATCAAACTGATTTATTATTTTTAATAAACAATTATTAATAATAATCTTAAAAAATATCTGAAAATATAAGAAATACGAAAAATTCATCCGCTAAGACTTCGAGTGTAAACGTTAAATAAACAGAGGCTGTTTATACCGATAAATTCGCCCATACAGCGATGGCTCAGTATATATACCAACTAGCTTGGTGTATAAAAAAAGAGAGAAACGAGACAAGGTGCTCACCGAGCGCGCGAGAAAGACTACTCGGCCGCCGGGCCGTTAATTCGAATTCTTCGGCTCGTTTTCGCGCGCGCGCGCGGGAGAGAGAAAGAGAGAGAAAGACCCGGCGAGCCATGCATTTTTCCCCTCTCGCTTAGTCTTTATTCACCGCATGCCACTCTCTCTCTCTCTCTTTCTTCTTCCTTATCCAGTCGCTTGACGAGTTATGACGAGGATGGGCCTTTTATCTTGAGAAAAGTAACACCTTATACCAAAACGAGGAGCGATCCTCTATAAACGCGAATATGTGTCTCTTCTGCTTGACCTTTGGTCCGAATAAATGTTTTTTATTTCACAAATCAGGAATTCCCCAAGACGAGTTTGTGTGTGTGTAAGTATACGGTAATTTCTTATACATTATCCGGCGTCACCTGTTTACAACATTCGGAGAACAGAAGAGAAACTGGTTTATATAGGAAACTACTTTGTAAAGAATCAAGAGGGAAAAAGTGTCGTTCGCGTGGATTGTGTGTGGTATACGAATACGGTTATAAGGTATACGGTCAAGTTTAACGAACTAATTTAACGTTCCGCGCGTTTACTTTGGGCTTTCGTACCGTGCAGTTTATTTAACTTGCCGATTTTATTTTGTTAGTCACAGGTGCGCCTCGTGGAAACTATTAATCACGTATATATAGGTTGATTTTCTTTTAATTTTCGTGCGGACGACGACGAGACGCGCGAGAGGATATAAGCTTGACAACGTTAATTTATTAAACTTCAACCAGTTATGTGTGGGTTACTTATATCAATTTGATCGTATCAGACTATTAGATTATTAACGAATGAAAATCGTGGGAACATTGTATACGCGTTATTACAAGTGAATACGATTTTTTTTAGAAAAATCCGTCTTCCTGGTTTTAATCTAAAATTTTCATACGATCTTAATTAACAAACGACCGATTAATTATTACGCATATACATCATACTCTCTCGTTTGAGAACATAATTATTTAATTATATATATATGTATATTGCTTTAAAATAAATGTTGAAGTAATTAATTAATTAATCGTAAAACGCGGGGTGTTTAAATGCAAGAAAAAGGTAATTAACACTTATTACGCCGGTAAATGTAAATAATTATGTGTTTTGAATAATTAATTCAATTCGCATTCAAGTATATAATGTGTATATATATTTAATGTTTCGTATTCAATTCAAGTTGAATGACTTTATTTGCATACACCTGTTCATACCTAGTACTACAAATGAATATAAAAGATATCTTAAGAAGTTAATTGTATATGAATCTAGAAAAGAGTCTCAAGCTTGTAATGTAATTCAGGAAGTTTAGTTAGCGCCGTATACACATACACTGTTCTCTTAATTATACACTTTTATTCGGTTTCTACATAATTTTTTTTAAATACCATTCACTTATAATATTTTAATTAGATAAAATCGTTTTGATTTATGATGCTTCGTTAGATTATTATAAATTAAGTAATACTCGTGCATAACCGTGCGTACGAGATTTTCCTAATTAATTTGAGGTATATTTATTTTTAGGTACAATTCGCATGCGGTTTACTGTAAGTCATATAGAAAATACATTAAAAACTAAAGATTCGCGTGAAACAATTGAATTATACGTTGCGTTCGGTACAACCCGCTTTTCGTTTTAAAAGAGCAACAAGTGAATTTTACGATTGAACGAGACGATATACGGCTAAAATGTTGGTTTCAACGTCTGCGAATAGCACGTATATATCGCGCTTGCGAACAATCCTAAAACGTTAAATGAAACAACGTCCCTTCAACTATATATACATGTATATAAGATTTGAAAAACAATCATTGACCTGACGGAGAATTGGCGTGGCGCATAAAAACAATCAAATCCGAAAATAAGTATATGTGTATATACAACAGACACAGGCAGACACATCGAAGATCGAGCCGGTAAACTCGTACGCACGGTTCATTCAACCGTTCCCTCGTAACGTATATATACAACTGCTCGGGTATACGCATTCGCGTGCGGGAAGATGAAAAATAATGTATTATCACTCGTACTCACCCATAAGTTTGCGAACCTCCGTCTGGCTGAGAAAGAGATTGAAAAATCCAGCAGTCGGTCCGACGAGCCACGCGACCATCGCGAACGTCAAGGTAAGATAAAACCCCGTCATACTCGTAGTTGCGTGTATATATCGTAATCGGTATTTACACGAATGTCAAGAGACCATGTGAGAAAGACGAGGAGACACTGTGATATGTATACGTATATGCTAGTCAAACTTGGCGTCACGGTGCGGCGTCGTCTCCGCCTTTACATTGCTCCCTCGCATCCTGCGCCTTGTTATGCATGTATATATTACACGTACACATCTACGTATACATACATATACGTATACATATATCCCTTCACCAGCTGGTTTACTCGATTGCCTCTATATCTCGCAGCGGCTGCAGACACAACGACGAGTTACGCGAGGCATCGGTATCAATATGAACATTTGACAGATCGTCGAGGCGAAACTCGAAACTCACGCACAGAGGGACACGACTACACGAGTAAACAAGGATAGAGGTTAGGTTCGTCGATCCGGGTGCCCGGGGTTACGGGCGTCACGAGCACGCGGAGGGGACGCGCGAGGAGCTGACACGCGGAAACCCGGAACGGTTGTGCCGCGGCCGCCATCGGCGGACTGGTCGGTAGGACAAGCGCGCAGCCCCGCGTGCACTCTCGGTAACGCGCAGGCGCCGAGTTTACGGAGCCACCCGAGCCCGGTCGATCGTACCCGAGGGAGCGTATACGTGCGCGTCGGTGTGCGTGTCCGAGGAACCGGGTTTGTTGTCCTTTTTCAAAAGATGCTGAGTATAGAGTGCTGGTGGGAGGGAGGAGAGACCGAGCCGAGGCCCGAGAGACGAAGGCTCGTTTTCTCGTCTCGCGCGCTCTCCGAGAGAGCCCCGCTATCTACTAGGTATATACCTTCGCCTTTATACACGTCTCTCCGTCTCTCCGTATATAACACTTTGGTTATACGTTCTCGGGTCTCGCTCGCTCCGTATCTCCCTCCTATCACCGCCTCTCTTTCTCTCGTTCTCTCTTCGGCTGAGTGTAGGTACTACGGTTTCAGGGTGGGGATTGTTGTGTTACCAAGCTTTACGCTGGTTATCCACCTTTTCTTACACTTATGGGTATGCCTGCGTGTGAGTTCCTTCGAAATCGCGAATGCCCATTAAGTATCACTTATTTTATTCGAAATAATTATAGTGTCAATACCTTTTATTTTCGTCAACGCCGATATAAATTATTCAATTATATATTAATTCGTGAATAAATTAAATTACAATTTGATTAATTCTATAAATCCTATTATAAAGTTCATCGATATAAATATCAACTGTAAAATACGTTTGTCAATAACCGTTTGAATAATTACAGTAAACCGATATACCAATTGATCAATGCGCTAATTGGAATAAAATATTAATAACATTATAGATTACAAATTGTTTCGCCGGAGCTGTAACGAGATTACTATTGAAAGTGTCAATTTTTCTATAACTGTTGGTTTAAGATCTGTATACCTACCTCGGAAAAGTATATCTTTTAAAAAGAACACCCGTTTTTCCACTTTTCTGATACTTATGCTTTTGATAAGAAAAGTTGGTGGAAATTTAGAAATAGATGCAGCCTGAGAATATGGTATATCTCGACGTACTACTGGGATTTGTAAATAAACGCTTAGAGAGATAAAACGTTAAAATTCAGAGATTAGACATTATCGTATAATTTATTAGTTTACTTAGTGTTCTACAACAGATGTAATGCGCAACTAGAACTATTATTACGCGTATCACATAATATTTACATCAGATGCATTGTCTTTTTATTACTAAATTTATATACGTTCGATTGATGAGTTCGTATAATAGTACTTATTATTAATATCTGTCTGTATGTCTTGACGTATAATAAGGTAATGCGTCATATAAATACATTAATATTCAAATAATTTTGCATTGTTAGAATAAACCTATATGAGAAACTACTGAAAGTCTTTATACCTCGATGTTGATATTGTACGCTTACGATTCCATGAGCTTTCGTTGAAAACAATATGTAATCAAAATGTTACAACCATGCGTATCAGAGGACTATGCGTATACTACATCTCTATCGTGCGAAGTTTTATGAAGAATAAGAGAGAGTATATATATATATATATATATATATATCCCGTATATACAGTTAGAAAAATTTCACGAGACATATATATAACCCTAAAGTGCAAAGCGTATGTATAAGATAGACGTTGTACATACATTGTGAGGTGTATAGATAAAATAATAAAGGTGGAAAAACGGCATAAAGCACACAAATTCGAGCGGTTTAGTGGTTTGTATCCTTCTTCCTCTAGAGGTACATGATAATCTTCTCCTCTTCGTCATTCTCTCGCCCTCTTTATTTCGCAAACTTTCTCTCTTTCTCTTTCGCTTCTTTTTCTCGACTTCGGTTTGCATTCATGAATGCTTTCGCGGATATGCGTGTGTGTGTTTGAGAGAGAGATTACGAGGAGAGCTCGCTGCATGTATGGGTATATGCATGGCGAATATTGCTGTATACGAGGAGGAAGGGCTGCTGTTAGTCGGTGCGCGTGCTCATCTTGTTTGATATTTGTTATGAAACTTTATTGCACGGTAAACTGATGGTGCTTTCCAAAGTGATTAGATTACGAGTTACGATAATTGCTTGTCACGTTATAATCCTCTTTCAAAAGTTATTGAAATTTCCGCATCGTCTTTGACGTTGTTTGCGCCCAGGTTAAATAAGCGATTTTACTTTACTCTTGATTTAATGAGATGTTTCGATGCTGTGAGACGTTCGCAATATTAAGTGGTAACCATATACTTAAGCTCCTTGAAATATTTTTTATATACATATACATCTAATACATATAATGCATTAGTGTATCGCACATATGAAATATCATTATTTTAGGCAATTATATGCACAGATATACAAGCAATATTATTGAATCGATAATGTGATATTATGTTGAGGGGGATGTCACATCCAAATTGCATCAGAGACCTACCTACAACATTCCTAAAGTTTTAAAACCTATATAATTGTATACCAAAAAAAAATTAAAAAATTAACAGATACAGTTAAAAACAAATAGAATACCCTGACTGACAAATTTTTACGAAATACTTAATTATTAATTAATTTTATGGAAATTACTATTTTTGGTCGGTAATATATAAGCTATAAAACAATGATTCGCGGCTGCTCAAAAATCTTGCCAACGATTTATCGATAAAATTTTTTTTTAATTCACACAATATCTTCAAAGGAAAAATAATACCGATACAAAGCGTTTTTTTTTCGTTAAATTGAATTCCTCGTTTAATAAAAAATAAACAGTGTTTCGGTTTTTGGAGTTCACATCCCTTTCAGTTGTAAGAAATATTTATTTAATTAAATTTTAATCTGCCTAATAATGTTTAATTATTTATATTAACATATTATCTGATTGCAATAATAAGTACAACTTAATATTAAATATTAGTAAACAATTATAAATTTTTAAATATGTATATTATTTATCTAAATAGTACAGTAAACCACCTGCTTTTAAATGATGCACAGCATAAACAATAAATATATCGAAAATTTGTATCGAATTAATAAATCGCGAACGTCGTGGGAATTCTAAATAATTTTTGCATTTTTGACATGCATAACAAATTTGGTAGTTTCTAAATGCAATGCTTGACTTTTAAAATTCAATGTCGCCACTTATAGATATACAAACACAAAGTATATAGTCCTCTATAATTGTACACTGAAAAATTAATTTACTATATTTAAAAAAATTTTATTTGACTTAACTAAATCGCTTATTTGTATAGTCGCAAATAAATTAAATATTTCATTTAAAAAAAATAAATTGTTTGAATTCAACAATCATATATTAAATAAAATTAAATATATCTTTGAATAAATTACGCAACTTATGTGAAACAGAAAAATATTTTATTGTTTATAAAAACAAAGGAATTTGATTTAATTGCGAATGTCATTCAATTAACAAATTATTTTATTATTTTATTGAAATATTTATTTAAATAGCGCAAATATTTATTTTAAATAAATCACCGTTTATTTGGAAACAAACTAGTTCAAATAATTAGTAATTTAAAATCAATTAAGATTTTCTTGAAAGAAATAATTAAGTATTTAAATTCAGCACGAATTTAATTAGTTGCACCAAATATTTATTAATATTAAAATCCAAATTATTTAAAAAAGGTAGGTATCAAGTAAATGAATGATTGGTACAATAAATTGTTTTGTTAAGAATACTATGCAGTGTATTTAGGTCATTAAATTGCGACAAAATATTTATTTAAAACTATGAGTTATTTATTTATATTCAAAAAATATATATTTTCTGGAAGACCATATTTATTTGAATTAAAAAATGAAATGATTAAAAAATCATAAGAATTCAATAATTGTGAATTTAAAACAATAAAATATTTGTTGAAAATTGTTTATTCGTTGAAAATTATTTATTACTTTTAACTGAATATTTAATTAAATTAACAACTCAAATGGTGAAAACTATAGTTATGTAATAATCGGGTGTTCAAAATAATAAAATATTTACAAAACAATAATAAAATATTTATTTAGAGTTTTTGTTCTATTATTAGTACCACACAATATTTTATTGATTTAAAGAAATATTAATTTGAATGTTTAATTGAAAAGGTTTAAAATTAATTTTATCAAATAAACAAGAGTTTGCAGGAATACCATGTTTATTTAAAAATACCTGACATGCATTTGTGTGCTAAAAATATTTGATTGGATAAACGATTGTATTAATTAAAACTATAAATTTTTGCTTAAAATAATAAGCCGATTGTAGATATATAAAAATTATTTATTGATCCAAACAAAGTATTTAGTTGCAAAAAGTAAACAGCTACTTGATAATAAAGAATATTTTCTTTAAACAAAGCTCGTAGGTATTAATAATCAATAAATTTTTATTTATATTTATAGCTTCAATTTTCTTTAAATTAAAGAAAATATTTATCTGAAATAACTTATTCTAATGAAATTATTTAATATTATTTGAAATTCGATTGAAATGATATACACAAATGTATCATGGATGTATGTTTATTAAGTAAAACTATTCTTTATTTACTACATTCAGTTATTCATATATTACATCACGCAACGCAAACAAGTTTATTTTTTACATAATCTCGCACTATTCATAAAACTTGGAACTGTTATTTATAAAAATAGTAATTCATTTTAAAACGCTTGCAAGTTAAAGTTATTCATCAGTCATCGAGAGTTCAAAATCACTAACTATATTCACTATATTTAAATCAGATACTTACAAACATTAAACCTAATATTTTAATGAAATAAACTTTAATTGAAAGTTGTTAGTGAATACGGCATATAAAATTTAAATATTGTACATAACTGTTGTAATCTACTAAATCTTTTTGAAATTTTAAGCCTAATATTTCCGTTTCAAAAAACTCTGTCGAGTCCAAGTGATTGCAATGTTTTTTAGAAACAACTTTATTACATAAAAAATAAATAAATTTATTTTCAGAATCAACGAAGATTAAGTTTATTTTATAATAGTCTACAGAATTTACATCTGTACTTACATTTATAAGGTAACCAATGGCATAATGTGTTGAGTTTAATGTTGCCCAAAATACGCAACAATACGTCTGAAAAAAATGCGGAGGTACGATATCTTTTAATTTTTCATCAGTATAGGAGTGATCATTTTTGGATAAAAAAGGGCCGTATTTTAAATTGTCACTAAAACCTCTTTTATTTATAAGTCTACTGCAAAGTCGCATTTGTTGTTTAATAGCTAATGTATATGAAATATTTTTTCTCGAATTACTAACTTTGCTGATTTCTTTTACATCTTTATGCTTAGCTTCAAACCGAAAACAGGACATGATTTTAACCGGTCCGTACAAACGCATGATCCTAGCATAATGAGTTAAATTGTGATGTTTTGTTTTCTGATTTGTTTTAAAGATTTTCCACCTGTTTTTTAAATAATCTGATATAAGATTTTCGAACTGTTCTATTATAGCAGTTGTTAATCTCTCCAACTCGCAAATCAAACTGATTTTTCGCAGTTGTAAATAAAACATCCAAACCGCATTTTTTACTGGAATTTGATCGCCTATAATTAGATTTAGATTAGTAACTAAAAAACGCATCTCAGATGCTGAAAAAATTAATTGCTCTTTTTCTAATAAATTGTGCGAAATATTTGGAAAACTAAATTTTAATAAATTTGCAAAATATTGTATCCGGTCATTAAGAATTTGTAATGAGAAAAAGTTTGATTGTAAAAAATAATTTAAAATTAATTTCAAATCGTAACGACAAATTCCTTCGTACACATCGTGCATTGGATCAACTGAAATATTAACAACTGCGTTGTAATGCAAAATTTTATTAAAGACACATTGTTCCGATATTCCAAAGCTATGATCTCTACACTGCTCGGCGTAATTTTTTGGGTTTCTTATTAAACATGCTTTTTCTTTTGTTAGTTGACGCTCTTTTTTATTAGCAAAACAAATTCTACAACAGTATTCCGAATTAAAGCTTTTCTTGAATCCTAATATCGTGTTAAGACCTGCATTATCTCCAGCTATGAAGCTTAACGCAAAAAAAATATTTAAATCGGTATTATTAACACTTATTGAAATGCCATTAGTTACCAAATTATTTAAATCATCTATTAATTTATAAAAAGTTCGTTGATTACCTAATGTATTATGGTCAGTACTATTATGAAGTTGAGCCAATAATATATTTTCTAATTTACTTGAAAATTTATTTGGAATTCCTAGTAATGACACGTAAATAGCTCCTACTTTATTCTTAACTTTACGCGAGCCAAGCGGATTATTTACTTCAACGTCATCAAAGTATAATACAAGAGGCAATACTATTTTATTGTGGAAATTATTTTTAATGTCAATCCATACTTTAGAATTGAAAAAAGTAGAATATGATTTTTTTGATTCATTTTCTAGTATAAAATGTTTTATTGTTGCAAAAACATCGGGCAATTCCAAAAAATGTTTTAATACAGTTCCTATTGGAATTAAACTTATTGTTTTTTGCCTTTGGACCTGGCGTATTTTCCGTTTTCGACATCCTAATGTTAAAATAGTTTTTATTGGTATCTTATCTGGTAGTATTAAAAAATTATTTTTTGTTAAAAGCTTTAAAGTAGATGCTTCCGATTTAAATGAGTTGAAACCATTTCTGAAAATGTGGAGCATTTTACCAATGTCATTACTTTTACAGTCTTCGATTAAAATTTGCATACAAGAATTAATGTATTTGTAAAAAACAGTATTTAATAAATTATGAGCTACTTTTCGACTTAAAGAAGCAGAAGCATATAATTCAGTGACCAATAGCAAAGCATTGTTAAAAACAACTTCTTCAAACTGACCTAAATCTATTTTGTCTTTTTCATATGTGGCATTTAACGTTGCATGTGTAGAATCTTCCACGTAATCTACGACTAAATCTTTTTTTTCGCAATTTTTTTGTGTCTTCATTTCGTTATAAATCTTAGTAATTGGAGATTGTACATCATTATGAGTTTTTCTTATATGATTAAACAAAGAATAAATATTTTGATATTTACGTTTGCAAGATTCAACCATGCACGCACATTCTGAACGAATAAATGAATGATGCTTTAGTTGTATATGAAGCATGAGTGATTCTAATGAATAGAAATTAGATGAACAAAAAAAACAATCTAACATTTTTCTAATTGATATTGCATATGCCTGCAGTCATTAATTCTTATAAAAAATGCTTTTACTTTATATAAGAAATAAAATAAACTTTTAACAAAATACTAGCATTCGTTAAAAAATATTAGTTAATAAAATTCAAGACGTCAAATACGTATAACTAAAAAAGTGAATTGTTTTATAAAAGACTATTCGTCATGTTTCTCGACAACTTCGGCAGAGGCTTCAATTTCCAATCTACTACTTAAAGCTGTTTCTAATTTTCTTAAAGTATTTTCTATATAAGAAATCGTTTTATCATATTTTGTGCGTACGTTAAAAAAACCTCGTTGCAGTAGCATCCATAGATGTTCGCTTTCAAGCGGGTAAGTTAAGTTAAAAACATGAAAAGTCTTGAAGCAAGTGTCCAAAGCTGTGATTAAATCAGGAACTTTGTAAACAATTTCGTCGATGCAAACGTAGATTTCTTCTACACTTAATAGATCGCCAACAATTATTATGTACGGCTGAATTGTCGTTTTGTCAGCATGTGCAATCGTTTTTGCTTCTTCCCTTACTTTGCCTAAATCGCTAATAATCTGAAAATATAAGATCATATTACTGCATAAATATTTCAAAATATAATTTTAGTACAATAACAAATTACTTATTAAATATAAATAAATATTCTTAATTATAAATAAAAGTTATAAAAAATACTGACTGGCACAAGTTTTATCATGCTGGATTTGGCTTCAGCGATGGATGGTTTAAAACATTGATTTTTTTTCAATTTGATAATTCGTTTTGGTGGAAATAAATGACTCAACAACATGAGGTTAATCGCAACGAATGAGTCTGTAAATAAAAATTATAATACAAATTAATTAATTTTATATTAAAAAATTTACCATGCTGAATCTAAATATTTGTGTAATTACTTGGATTATCTTCCAAAACTGGCAGGATGTTTTTTAGGGATACGGCGGTTTTATCTTTTGAATTTATTTTATTGTATTCCATAATGGTATTCATGAACGCTTGAAATTTCTCTTCGTCGACTTTCAAATTAAATTTCAGAAATGTAAAATCTTCATTGATCAAACTGTATCCTTGTGGATGTTTGTATAAAGTCCATTTTGATGTTATGCTGTCTATAGTTTTTTCTGCATCTAGAACCAAGTCTCGTTTGCGAATTTCATAAGTTTCCTTCCATTTTTGTATCACTAATCTCCATGGCTCTTGGTTGTTTTGCAACCAATTTATTGTGTCTTTCATCTCATTTGTGCATTCTGAAGATAATAAAAATAATTGGAAAAAATTGTTAAACATGAATTAAATCATGTGCAGAAATTAATTATTTTGTACACATTTAATATAATATCAGAAAGAACAATCAGTTATTATATAATTTATATACCTAGTTGTACATCGTCAGTCTCCGAGTCAACAGTGTTTGGCGTCATTTTATTTAATTTCGAGAATTTGACTCGTCTGTTTCGCCACATGATAAGCAATCGACCCATTGCTGCTTCAGATTTGCGTTTTATGGAGTCGGCTTTTTTTACGGGTGGTACATACCAGGTTTCGCGAACCTCGCTCGGGAATTTTGACACAATTAATTTGGATAAATGAGCTGCTGCATCATTAGTAAGTCTATAAAATTAGAAAATTCAGATTTATTAAATTTTAATTTCTACGATCGTTTACATTGTGATTAATAATTTAAAAGCAATTAATATTTGATTAATTTTTTAAGTGCGTAATAAATAAATATATTTAATAAAACATGACTTTAACACTTAACACTTAACGTTTAATTTATAATTACCTTATATTCTTATTTTCAAGTTCACATAATATTTCTCGACATAAATCACTGCGTAGAGAATCTGTGAGATATCCGTTTATCTCATGAGCCTTTATTATATGTTCTCCTGTTTTACTATTCATAAATTCATCGATAGATTGTACGAGTTGAATATCACGCAGCTGACATGTAGAAGTTATCTTTTGTTTTTTGTCTAATTGTAATTGTGGAATTTCAACAGTGCTAGCGTCAGAATCATTGGCTTCTAACTTGCGCTAAATAAAAATTGTAATAATAAACTTCAAATTACAAACACAAGAATGAACATAAAAAATTTAAAAAATATTATGAAAATTTAAGTGCAATTACATTTTTGTTTTGTAAATTTCCATCGTTTTCCTTCAGTTCATAATTTTTTTTCCAATAATTGAGGAATATTAAGCGAGAACCGATTTCCTTTATTAATTCACAAATTAAAGTAGGGTTTAAGAGATGCAGAACGTCTTCTGTTATGTTATTTTCTACAACAATAAAGCCAATAATAAATAAAGAATAGTAGACAGCAGTAAAAAAATGTGTTATAATACGAGATTAAAAAAATTATTTCATAGTAAAAAATATGTTTAAAAAATGACTAATCGACTGTGATTTGGTCAAATATATTATAATAAATAAATAAAACCAATCTTAACTAATTACTGTTTTCAATTAAATTCATTTGAGGACAATTAATATAAATTATTTAAAGAAAATTCAATTTGATTTAATTCATCGTTACGTAAATAAAAAATATTGGATAAATAAGTACATATACTTACTTATTATATACTAATTCGAAAATTAATAAATCATGGTTTAAACTTAAATTGTATGCAATTATAAACTAATTAATTACTATTGATTGTAACCGAAAAATTATAACTTACTACTACAATTTAATAATATGTATACAACGGTTACTTAGCCTAAATTAAATTCTAAAAACTAGTTGTAATTTTTATTACTCGAACTTATTTATAGCAATTTGCATTATTTTTTTAGTTACAGATAATCAATTATATAAAACGTACTAAAGAACTTGTCGAGAAAAATTTGGTGAATCTAAAGAATATTTAATGAAATCTATAATACACACTTTTACAATAATTTAATTGATTCAAATAAAAATTTCTCTACATCCAAAATTAATAGTTTGATACAAATAAAACTGCATGTTAATATTGAGAGGCTGTTATTTTTAACGTATGAAAAGCGTTAATATTAATTATGCTCTTAATTATAATTTTTTATAAAACATTACATGTAATTTAATCTAATATATCACGAAATCGAATGAATATATTTTCACGTATTTCGTAACTGATTCATTAGAAAAAAATGTCGGACATGTGTAAAAAGTATCGAAATTCAACATGTTTTATTTCTAACGCTTCAGTTACGAAATACGTGAATCAAATTTGTTTGATTTTGCGATATATTATATTAAATTACACAAAATGCTTTAAATATAATTATAATTGAAAGCATACTTAATATTAATGTTCTTCATACGTAATAAATAAAATTGCGATTTTAACTATTAATTTTTTTCAAGGCTAGGATAAATACAATTTTAAACTCAAACACGTGGTATTAAAAAATCAAAATCAAATTTTTAGAATGACTAAACGGTATTTATGTAACAACTAGTAAGAGAAATTCATAATCTAGTAATAAAACTTGTGCCGCAGTATTTTTTTCATTTGTTATATATTAAATCATTTTACTTACCTTGGAAAACGTCGATCAGATGCTCTAGTTTTAGTTTTAGAAGCAAGTTTTTCGTCTCCTGATCACCCATTTTTGAAAATACCACATCCACTTGTCCTCGAAAACTGCGTATCCAGTTGTCCTCTTTTTCTTACTAATGGCTGTGGAACTCTTGACGAGACGCCGATACACCAAATAAATGCACTTGTCCTTGAAAACACGCCCGGTTCTGATGCAAGGCACAGGAAGACTACCGCAGTTACGTGTTTCTTGCAAGAATTATTTCGTTGTAACCCCTCCCCCCATTCCTCACTCATCTTCGAATGCAAACGTAAACACAAGCGCGATACAATAACATACTGACCTCCAGTATTACACAGGGTAAATATCGTAACGTAAGGGCAACATTTTACTGCGTGTGGATTTATTGTAGAAATTTATTATCTTTAGATGATTAAAATAGCGATTAAATAAAGTTGGTACCATATTTTTTTTCTTAAAATTAAAGAAGATATTTTCTACAAACGCGTCGAAAATAATACTCGTATAATTTATCATTTATAAAACTAGAATCTAATCAATTAATAAAATACTTTTTCAATGAAATAACAAATATTATTTGTTTTGATTAACTATTTATTTGAAATAATGATAAATATATTTTTATGAAATAATCAATTTATTGGAATTTATTGAATATAATCCGAACATTGAACAAAACATTTATTACAATCAAATAACAAATATTTCACTTTATAATGTAATTCATAAGTTCTAATCAGTCGTTTATTTAAAAGAAAGAAGTATTTCAAATAAATATCTCTTTGAAACAAGTTCATTACGCAGGATATAATTACAAGTAATTATTAAAATACATATGCTTTGGTATTTGAACTAAATATAATGATAATATGGATTATTAAATAAATATTTACTTAAAATTAAGCATACGTTTTTTTATAAGTACTTTAATTAATTATAATTATTCTAATTAAATATTGTGTTGGATTAATTGAAATTAAATAGTGTACTTATAAAAAAATGTACGCTTAATTTCAAGTAAATATTTATTTGTTAATCAATATTATCAATATATTTAGTTCAAATACCGAAGCATATGCATTTTAATAATTACTTTTTATCATTCACTGCGTAATTAATTTGTTCCAAAGGAATATTTATTAGAAATACTTCTTTCTTTTAAATAAACGACTGAGTAGAACTTATGAATTACATTATAAAGTCAAATACTTGTTCTTTGATTGTAATAAATATTTTGTTCAATGTTAAGTTTATTTTTAATAACTTCCAAAAAACTGATCATTTTATAAAAATATATTGATCATTATTTCAAAGAAATATTCAATCAATACAAATATGTGACTTTATAATGTAATTCATAAGTTCTAATCAGTCGTTTATTTAAAAGAAAGAAGTATTTCAAATAAATATCCCTTTGAAACAAGTTCATTACGCAGGATATAATAACAAGTAATTATTAAAATACATATGCTTTGGTATTTGAACTAAATATAATGATAATATGGATTATTAAATGAATATTTACTTAAAATTAAGCATATGTTTTTTTATAAGTACATTATTTAATTATAATTATTCTAATTAAATAATGTGTTCGATTAATTGTAATTAAATAGTGTACTTATAAAAAAACGTATGCTTAATTTCAAGTAAATATTTATTTGTTAATCAACATTATCAATATATTTAGTTCAAATACCGAAGCATATGCATTTTAATAATTACTTTTTATCATTCACTGCGTAATGAACTTGTTCCAAAGGGATATTTATTTGAAATACTTCTTTCTTTTAAATAAACGACTGATTAGAACTTATGAATTACATTATAAAGTCAAATATTTGTTATTTGATTGTAATAAACATTTTGTTCAATGTTAAGTTTATTTTTAATAACTTCCAATAAACTGATTGTTTTATTAAAATATATTGATCTTTATTTCAAAGAAATATTCAATCAATACAAATAAAGTTATTATTTAAACCGTTCTAAGATTGGGTTCTAATTGGAATAATTGAAGTAACAAAACATTTTTGACTATCAATCAAATATAACTATCATTTTAATTAAATAGTTGTTTAATTAAATTTTTTAATTTTAAATTTCGCACATTGTTTCTATTAAGTAAATGGTTTATCTAATATCATGTATGTATCTTTTAGTTTAAATAAATTTTTGTTTGTTTAAAATAATTTAAATTTTCAGTAAATACTGCACTATTTAAAAGCAAATATTTATTTAATACAAATACAAGTGAATTTAATCTGAAATAATGATGCTTTAAAATGACTAAATCGATTGCACAAATAAATATTTATTTGTTTCTAATAAATTGATTTTTCAGTGTATAAACGTGATTAAATCATATAGAAATTCTTCATATTTTTGACTGCTATATAGTCCGGATATGCATATTTTCCAAAAAGAAAAAAGAAAATTTCATTGTATCTCTCTCTACCTAATCAGACCAAATAAACACCCGCATGCTCGCGAAAAATATATCCCCCGTGCAATCAATTTCCTCTCGACGCAGTGAATCATAAATTACGCATACAAAAGCGACTTTCAATCAAGCGTACACTAGTATACCTATATATATATTGACCGGGTAATAGAAAAAAGAAAAACGAAAAAGTCGAGCAATTAGGCCGAGCGAGCGAAATATCGCACGGAACTCCCACGTCGTTTTTCCCGTAGCCTCCCCCTTTTTCCTTCTCTCCTCGTTCGTCTTTGGTTTTATATATCCCTCGAAGGCAGGACGCGACGAGCCCGATTATACCGAAGCCGGTTATTATATACCCTCCCGTCCTTCCCTCGACTCGTAACGATTTCACTGCTCGATCAATCCACTGCAACGGGCTCGCGTGGAAAGTAATTAAATTCCGCAGCCTCTCTTTTTATAAACACCCTGCGTATATATACGCACTGTTTGTTTTGTACCCAACCCCATAAATATTTTCGATAATCGCTCGCAGTCAAAGTGAGAGATAGAGAGAGAGAGAGAGAGAGAAGATATTTACTTTTTATTTATCTTTTTCTCGCTATTTCTTGTATAATGTACAAGTTTCTTTGTGCGCGAAGCTATCCGAGCAGAGAGATAAGGTAAGTGTATATACCTATATATATATATATATATATATACACGCTAGATTCACTCTCCCTCGCGGCTTCATTTTTTCACCCTTCGCGAGGATTCACGAAGAGGAAAATCGCTGGTTTCGTTTATCTCACGAGCATTACTCGAGTTATATTCACAGGGACGAGAATCACTGATTTTCGTTGTTGACTCTACTTTTACATGCACTTTTTTTTAAAGCTAACATTTGTTGCTGTATATATTTTTTAAAATGTTTAGTAAATTATACGAGTAAACCCAATGCGCGTGGATTGTAAATTTTTATGCGAATTCATATATCGATTTTGAATAAAAAAAAAATACGACAAAATTTATGGGTTTTGTATTATATTTATATAGGATTCGCTTGAACTGCACTATCTGTTCCCGTAAATCATCTAATAAATTTTATAGATTTATTTTAATATACGTATGTAGAAATTTTGATTAAAAATATACGATTGTAAACAAGGATTTTTACACGGAAAAGAACATTCGCTGATTTTAATTAAATATTTCTGTTTATTGATTTGACAAAATATTTTATTCGAATAAATAAATATTTTGTAGATTTGAATGAATGTTATTTTAAAAAATATCTATATTTATTATACATTTTTAAAATCCGTTAATATTAAAAAATTGGTTGGCAAGTTTAATTGAGTAAAATTCATAAAATCAAACGTACATAAATAAAATAACATCAGATATATAAACTGCTCGATACGCGATAGAAAATTGAATAATGCAAGAAAGTTTTATTTATTTATTATCATTTCCGATTTCCTATAGTAATACTATAATAAAATATTCCAAACGAATAATAAAAATTAAAGTCGCTAATTACCTCTGAAACTTAATTAACTCAACTGTATCCGACATCCATCTTCTCGGTATACATACTCGAAAGCACAACCAACATCCTCTGCATCGTGAAAATAAACTGTGCATCGTGTTTAATGATGTGTTTATTATTATTGTTATTATTATTTATTTAAATATAAAGAAACGTTTAAAGTAATGAAATTTTACAAGGTGTATTTTCGGACGGTTATAATCTACCCAATTGCGGGGTAGTGAACGCTCAGTAACGAGGCGAGTTGACTGGGGATCGTTATATGCTTGATTAGTGGAACGTATAGCGCAACGAGTTGCTGCAGTTACATATATATATATACTGGACTTGTTTATCGGAGTTTATGTAACATTTTATAGTTTGATTTGCGCTGAAAAGGTATGTATATATATATAGGTCTTTCTAGAAATTCGTATACGTGTCTATATATAATCGAGTATTTCGTAATCGTTATACTGTCTACAAACGTTTAATTTATTCTTATAGTTAAATAGAATTTACTGCGCGATCAAAAAATTTACAATCTCATATGTCAAATAATCGAAGTAAATAGTCCTTGCAGTGTGTATACATATAGGAATGTCTTTATAGAATTATGTAGACTTAAATTTATGTGTATATATGTATATATATGCTCTGGTATATTCGTTTTTAGTATTGCAAGATTTATGAGTATGTTTTTTAGTAAATTCTTGTTACATATATGAACATTTTTAGAAGCATTTCCTAGGTGTATAACTAAAAATATTTTATCCGTTCCATTCTTTGTCAGAATGTTGTTATTACATTTATCTAGGTAAATTATAATATGAATAAATTAACTTTACGCCGACATAAATTAGAGGTAATATTTTGTCACATAAATTACTCTCATTGCGAAAAATCGTAATGTGTGCTTATCATTTATATGGATAGGTAATGTAGAAAATGTTGAACAAGGTGACATAAATGTTTAAGTAAATATAATTGAACATTTTTACAATATATAAATGAATTAATATTTACTTTTTTAAAATAACTTTTTCTATTATATTTGATTACTATAACTGCTCAATTGATCAATAACTAAATAAACGTTACCGAAAGGATAATAAAATGAATATAACTAAAATGTGAGATATTTTAAAGTGAGTTAGCATTTTATTTTAGATTTTATGATGCTCAGGTGTGTAAATATCAATTTTTATCGTAAAATCAATTTTATTACTAAATGCATATAAAAAGTATTCATAAAATCTTTATTAATAATGTTTATGCATTAAAAAATTCGTAAAAATGCATTATTTTCGCACAAAGCCTGGCTCTTTTACGAAAACCCCTAAAAACCGACCATCCGTAACGTTATTGTCTTTGTGTGCGTTGTATACATACACGATCGCAAGCTTTAAAAAAAACCGTAACGTACATCAGGTTTTGAATCATATTTACCGAGTCAACAAATGCGAATCTCGGATTATATACACGTGCAGCTCGAATGCACGTGTCGGTTGGTCAGCGATGCACAATTTATTCATATATATACGTTTATATATACGGATACGTGTAAGAAAGAAAAATCGGCGAATCGAGACGAGTAAATCGTCGATGAGACGGCTTCCGGGGTTGAATTTTCACGAGTCGAGCAAGTTACTTTGTCGGTGTCCTAATCAAACACAAGCAACATCATATCTTTAAGGAAGATGCACGATGCACGCGACTTTCGTTGTCGGAGGTTTTATAGCACACACGCGGGCTATTTGAGGCTTACGTGTGCGCATGTCGCGTTCGCGCGTGTTTGAGAAACGCGGCGAGAGCTCAGCCAAAGAGATGCAGATTTGCGTGCGCTCGCGTTGCGTTTAAAAAGAGATGTTGCTTAAAGAGAAAAAGAGATAAACGCTTTTTGATGTGTTGTTTTGATGTTCTTTGCGGCTGAGTGCGCCGCGCTTAATTCTTTCAATAAAATAATGTTGACAATAATTCGGATTTTTTTATTGTGAACTGATTGCGCATTGTAGTATTAATTTAATGATTGCTAACTGTGTATTCTGATATTAATTTGATTATAATGTAGTTGTTATTTACAACAAAGAAAGATTGTTTAACTGTTGACAATTTTCTAATTGTATTTAAATATTTTTCAATTCGAGAGTCTCAGCGTTTCTCGAATAACTAAGATCTCATGAATACAATAGTTCATTTCGTATTCAAATTTTATAACTTTATATTTGAAATTTGCATTTTAACCACCTTACATCAAGTAACTTTCGTTTCTCTCTTGCGCATTTTCATATTACATATAAGTATGAGGTACGTCTAATAATAGAAAAAGTTCATTTTTTTCAATGTACACTCAAAATGCTAATCTCATTTATATTTGACTACAAGTTAAATTTTATAAAATCTTAATTTATGGCACAAGAGCACAAATAAACTCGTACCAAAACAATAAATAAGTAATATTAAATATGAAAAGGTCTAAATGAAAACATCTCGGGTTTCCCTAATTTCTCAACGATAACAGCAAACACAACTTCTGACATAAGTTTCTTAATCCCGACGATAAAGCCCTACGTTTCGAGTGACTAGAGGTAAAAAAAGTGCAGCCGCCAGTGTGCACACGATCCTATCCAAAGAAAGCATAAAAACAGATCATAAAATAAAATAGCGGTGTAGGTTGGTTTGCATCGCTCAGCACACACGTAGATGTATATATACACTATTTTTCTGTATTTTTCGCGGTCGTATTAAAAAGTCGCGCTTATCGTTCGTCCTTCTGCAGCGTTTGTCCGATATCTCGCGACCTGCAATTAACGCCACCGCCTTTTTAAAAGGACGCGCCGCCGCGGAGGCTTCAAAGGGCCCGCGCCAAACGGATTGTAACGTCAGGAGAGAGATAGAGATAGAGAGAGGGAGAAAGGAAGAGAAGTTAAAGCTACCGCCTTTACGCCTGTTTTTCTCAATGATACTTTTGCGGCTTTTGCGGCGTTTCGTTTCTTTTCTCATTTCGTTTTCTTATACGGGACATGGAGAAAACGGGGTCGCGCGAGATTTTTTCAATGGAAACACACACACACACACATATATATATATATATATAGGTGTTCTAAACCGCAAGCTTCGTTGCAACTTTACGTGCACGGAGCTTTAATCCGTCAGGCTTTTACGGCTCCTTACCGGGATTTTATACCGAGCGATTTGCATAACTGCGAAACGACGTTTATTCCGCGACGTTTTTTTAAGTATAAAAATCTGTGTGATTTTAGCGGTAAGAGAGAGAGAAATTTTTCTTTAAATGTGGGTCGCCGATTTTCTTGTAGAAATTGCCATATTTCCTTCTTCAGGGCATACATAACTTTTATTCGTGTTATTACTTGTTTATAACAGTTATGAGAGACAATTTAGATTTTTTTAATACAGTAAATGGTTGAGTATATAAACGATAATTAATTTTTTTATTTTCAATATTAGTGAATATTCTTCTTTTTGCGCGAGCTCCATTTAAATGCACATTTTGATTAAGAAAAGCTATATACTTATATGATTCAACAAATATTAGAAAAATGAACGACCCATTTTTCTCTGGTATATTTGCATTTTAAATACTATCTTGAAATCTTGGAACTCAGATATATTGCAAATAGAACAATGTATACTTAGAATCTTAACTATTATTAAAAAAAATATTAACAAAAATTGTGTATCTAATTATATATTACTAAAGTTTTAAATACTATTATTTGATAAATTATTAATTACAAGGATAATATCTGTATTAAGTATTAAAATGTATTATTTTATACGTCTAATCATTTTTGCATTTGAATATCATTATGTCCATTTCCGAATCGATTTAGCTCGTATACCCAACTTTTACTGTCAAAACTCGATGACGTTTCGTTCCAAAATTATCAACAACTCCTCTTTTTTATTTAAATAGTTACTGCATTAAGTAAATAATATATTGTTAAATTTTTATCTTTGTAAAAAATTTTCACATGAAATAAAAACCATCTTCCGATCATTAGAGTTATTTACTATATTTAATAAATAACTATTTTAGCATACAAAAGTTACTACAATAGAAATTGTTGAAATCATAATAAATCATCAAGTAATTTCTATGCGATCACAATTTTTACTTAAATTATTTCCAATACATTTATCACTGAAAAATTTATTTCTGAAAATTTTTTTTATTTTATACAATAAATGATAATCTCTTTTTTTAAATATTAATTTATTATTTCAAATTATTCGTAAAATTATCAAATTATTCTTTCGTTAAAGAAAGAATCTTCCTTAAATGTTAAGAAATGTGGATTGAAATACGGCGAAAGGCATGTAGCTTCATAATAAAGTTTTCTATGACTTTATTTGGCAAAGGTGCACATTATATTTAAATTCTTTATAATTAAGACGCGAATACATTGTGATTTTTATACGAGTTCAGTGAATTAATCAGTCTTCGCAATTGCCATGTATAAAATTTAAATTAAATATGATTGTATTAAAGAATATTAATTAATTTTCACATATCTGTAAATAATAATTTAAATAGTAAAGGAACATTTCTATTAGGACATCGACATTTGGTACAAATGTAATCAAATTTTATGCTACGAAATTCATGGTTTCTTTGAATGAAATAATCGTTTTTCCTAGTGTGAATATTATCCGATCACAATTAAAAAATTATTGATAATATTTATCACTTTTTCTTCTTAAAAAATTGGTTTTTAACAATATTTGGACATTGTCTCTTTACTAAAATATGAACATATTTTTGTAGCTATTTAAGTTTAAATCACTTATACATGTTCTTGAGGTTGTTTTTTATTGATATAATTTTCAGTTGGTCTATTTCTCTTGTGAAAATTAAACATATTAAGTTCAGTTATTACTAATTATTAATATCGTACAAAACTTACTTGTTTAGTTAAGGTATATGCAGAGATTAACATAATATATATTTGCATTAGAATGGGACAATACACGAAAAATTGCCTAATAAGATAGAAAAACTTATTTTTGGAGACGGTATAAATAAATTATTATTATATCCGGTATGTGCGATCAAAATATATTTTGAGCCAACAAAACCTTAATTCTGTATAACTTGTAAATATTTTAACGGTGATAATTATTTCAATATTCATTTCAAACTTGTAATGAATTTAAAATTATTATATATTTCAAACTATTTCGATATTGATTCAAAATTTAATGATTTTAATATTGATTTCAAGCTAATAATTATAATATACCAGGTGAACAATGAAAAAAATTTTTTTTTTAATTAATAAAAGTTATTTTTTAATAATAATATGTAATATTTGGATTTGAAATAGTAACATTTATAAACTACTTCTACGATTAATTTTTATTACTTTTTTTCTTTTTTGTTAAATCATTACTAGGGGAAGCCCGGGCAAGACGGTCACCCCCCTCTATTTCTAATATGGCTGTTCGGAAAATTCCCAAAAATTCAAGTATATTGTTTGTGTTACTAGTATTTAAATTTCAGTACGTCCGCGCCGGTCTCGATGGTAACATTGTCAAAAAACATAAATATGGATTTTCGTCTGAATCCTTACAATGTTATCAAGGTAAGAAAGTAAACTTATTTTTTACACAATTTATTAAATTAATAAATAAATAGTGTCAGGCTATTGTATTTAACTAGTTTTAATAAAAGACACAGGTTAGAGCCCATATTAATTTAGTTTTTTACTCATTTTTAAAAAAAAAAGTCATTATATCCATTCCGGGCAAGACGGTCATATGGCAATTATTCATTCATGAAGATTTCTATTGTTTAATTTGTTACGAGAAATATGTAGAGCCTCCCACTGAAGATTGGATTCAATGCAATCAGTGTAAAAAGTGGACTCATGAAAATTGTTCACCATACAAAGGATATGGTAGTTATTTTTGCGAAGAATGCGACGATTAATGTACTATTTATAAAAAAAATTTTTCTTTTCTTTACTGTTAATGTTTCTATAAAAGTAATTTATATATTAATCTATTTTTGTTAGTAAATGATGTTTAAAAATATAAATATGTTCAAACTTCCTTATTTAACCAATTTTTATTGATTTTTCCTGAGGGTGTCCGTTTTGCCCGGGCATTTTTGAAGGCCTCGAAATTTCACAATTTTTTCAACAATTTTTTATTATATGCTTAAGTTATAATATATCGATATACTTGCACGTACTTCTTTGTTCTGATTCCTACTTTACGAAAAAATTTTTATTGATCGTATATTTTGTTGTTTAGTCCATTTTTTATTCGTTTTTCCTTAAGGGATCCGTCTTGCCCGGGCTTCCCCTATATGTATTTTACCATTACAAAAAAATAATAACTATTATTATATTATTTTTTAAAATCATTATCTTATTTAAGTGTAAAAAAAGTTTGTTTTATTTATTTATTTATTTACTCTTATAAAAAAAATATATATTTTTCTTAAATTGATCTTAAACTGATGAAAAAATTCGATAAAATGAATAGTTATTAACAAAAATTGATAAAAAATACTAAATAATATTTTTTGGTAGAATTAACGATTGCTTTAACGAGTCAATTTGATTGTCTAATTGCACAACGTTCCGGAGACATATTTGTCTCCATCTTCAGGTGCTAAACTTTATTAATAATAATTACTAATATTGAATACATAATGGTCAACAACAAAAAGATTTTTACCTTAACATTACAAAATGCGTCTATTAACTTGTCATTATTTCACCCTGTCATTTTGTATCTATAATTATTTACAATAAATTATTTATTGTACTAAATAATATTATCAATTGTCTGAAATCTAGGTATTAAATAATACTTATTCATTTTAATAAATATCTTAAAATTATTATATAAATATTCTTTCTTACATTTATATATCATTATTTTAACTTACTAAAAATAGTCAACTTAGAAAATTGCGTATTTACTTAATACAAGTTTTTCTTGGTAGTTTTGTAAATTAATTATTATTTCAATTGATACCAAATGTTGGACCAATATTGGTATCCAAGGTTGTTTTCGAATATGTCTCTCGATTTTTATTACGTACAAAAAATTAAAACTGTTACATATAATATTGAACTGAGTTTTACGTTTCTTTCAATGGTGTATACATGTAATTAACTAATAATTGGATCATTTACTCGTACCTATAATTATTAAATGTTAACATCGATTATTCGAAAATATCATCTGTAAATATAAACAACGGTCAATCCGCGGTGGAGAGAGAAAGAGGGAGAGAGAGAGAGAGAGAGAGAGAGAGAAAGCATATATGAGAAAACTTTGGTATACACACTTCAATTTCGCAGGCATTTGCAGAAATGAGCCCTAAAGTTTAACCTACGCTTAAATGAGAAAAGCACACGCAAACGTCATACGTTCCAAAACGATCATCGCTGCAATCTCGTGAAATAAGGCAATTTGGTGCGTTCAATTACAAATCGCGAATTGCAGTCCAACTCGTTCTACAGCCTAATAAAATCTCATAGCATGCATAATTTGCTCGAACCGAATGAGTCCATATATACATACATATATATATATGCATATACACATGTAGACCCTTGGATCATAACTCGATAAATTGCAGTCGTAATAGAAATAAAAGAAGAAGAAGAAGATCCACGGATATAATGACCTGCGGTACCTTCGTCATTGTTTACATTACGCGCGAGACTTATGTATATATATACCCTTATCAATTTAAGGATACCTCCTTCCCTTAACGAAGGAATTATGCATATATATACATATAGTAGAATCGCGAAAGAAAAGAATATGCTCTCGAGTGGTTAGGATGACAAAGCGCGAGGATTCGTGAACGACCGAAGGAAGGAAGAGAAAAGGTGCTCGAAGAAGTAAAAAAGTAAAAAAAAAAAAGAAAAGTAAGTAAAAAAAGTAAAAATAAAAGGATGGAAAAAGGGAGATAGATAAAAGAGCTGACTTCGCAGTTGGGCTAACGAGACTCGAGACTCGTCGGGGGGCTATTATCATAATTGTGGGCTGCAGGCAACGGTTGTGCCCACAAACCAGAATCCACTCTTTCTCGTCTCATCATCTACCTATAACCACTGCGTTTGTCTCTCCTGCTTTACCTTCCGTGCCCATATGCGAGCTTCGTTCGTATACACTCTTCTTTCTTTATTCTTTACTCGACCAAACTCATCCTCCTTCCTTTCTCTCTTTCCTCGGGATGAGCTCTTGTATATATCAACCTCCACGTACACGTACACGCACATACGTACTTGCATAAACTAAAATTTCATCCCGACTTGGTCTCCAGTACATATAGATTGGACCAAGATGGGCTTGTCAGGCAAATTTGTGCGTACATGTTTGATGTGACTGCGAGAAAAATCATCTCTAACCCTCTGTGCTTCACTCTGCCCTCTCAGTAATTTCGTTTATTTAGTACGTCGTTGTTGCTTTATTCATTTTCACTAATTTGTTACGCCACTTGCATTACAACCGAGATGCGGTATCTGTCGTTCAGCTTGGTTTATTTGTCTTGTTATACCTATATATAATTGAATTTTTCATTTGGAATACGCACTTTGTCTTCTTAGCGTTAATATTCTTAGACTAATATACGTTAATCGGTAACGCAGACAATAAATACACGCGGATGAACGTTTCCTTATTATTGAACACTATTATTTACGCTATTCATATACATTTCCATTCGCGGATTCATTTTTACGGAGGACAATATAACTTAAGACAATACGTGTTGCTCGAGTTGCGTGCTACTTTCTCGTTTGTACAACGATGATAGCGTTAAGAATAGAGCACAGCTGTTAAAACTGGTTATTAAAATAAGATTTCATGTGAAATTAATGATGAATTTCCTTAATTATAAAATACCATCTCACTTCAACTCCCCTTTTAAATTACGTTTTATTGTTATTTTTATGTCGTCTACCAAGTTGACAATACATTTGCTATTTATATAAAACCAGTGACCGAATTTTTAAAACCAAGATTGTGGCTTCTTTACTGATTAATCTGGAGGTTTTAAAACAATTGAAGGTTTTATTTACAAAATTTAAGAAAGTATGATACAACAAATTTTGTGCGTAGACGATAAATTTAAGAGGATAAGTATATTTTTTACGAAATTTTTTTACGAAACTTCAGTTCCTGAAGATACATAAATTCTTATAATTGACTAAAATTTACTAGAAATAAGATATTTACGGCACAAGTTTGTAGTAATTAAAATTAAATATGAGCCTTATTAAGGTTTCATTATAATTATTTTACCGTCTCGTGATGTACTCTAAAGATAAGCTGAATAACATTATTATGAATAAGTAAAAAATTGTACAACTAGAGGAGTCGTGCAGTTACAGTGTCTTTATTAATCATTTTACTACATACAATAATTCTTTATTAATTTTTACTTCGTCGAATATATATATATTATTCTTAATTAAGATTTTTACGATACCAGTTATTAACGTTTTATTTGAATAACAGGCTATAAAATATAAAATATGATGTAATTATCCTGCACTTTTTGTAAAATTATAAAATCATCGTTATTAATTCTCATTAATAATTGAAAATTGTAATTTACGAGAGTAATGACTATATTACTTTTTTTTTTGACAAATTTGTAAGAAAATTGAAAAGTAATATTGAACGTAATTATTAATGTGAATATAATTTTAAAAATAACTCTCTTACCGAAATTTTGCGAAATTGGACGAATGTATAATAATTTTAACGAAACAAATTTAAATTACCTCCGAGTTTTGATGTTTGTATTTATATATAAAAATGCGTCAGTAAATTAAAATGGAAATTTTATGTATTTATCATATTTTTTATTATAATCGAATACAACATCGAATTCGAAACACTTTTATATAGATATAGGAATAATCTCATAAAATTAACCAAAATGCAATATGATACTTATAAATTAGAATGAAAATTCATGAGTGGCGTAGGTAAATAAGGACATTGGGCAATAAAAAAAATACGATCGATTTAGAGAGCTATCCTTTACGTGTCTTGGAATTGATGCTTCCATGCACATATGTAAACCTGTGGCTCGATCGAATCGCCCGCTAGGGAGTCTGCGAAGGTGTTTCAAATTTGTCTGTCGCGCTTGCACACGATATTTAGGTAGACAAGAGAGAAAGAGGTCCTTGATAAATCATCGGGAATAACGAGTGGGCGGGTGACGTCTTCGAATCTTTCGCTACCTAAATCTTTCCTTTTTTTTCCTCTGTTTTTGATACCTTTTGAACTTGTTGCGCGCGAATATCGCTTCTTCGCTCGTTTATAACGTCGCAGGATCGCTAAACATTTATTTTTATAGTTCCGAAAACACATTGAATATTTTGAATGCGCGTTGTCAGTGTCCACAATCGTGAGTTATGACATCGATCAGGATATTTTTTTTTGAATAATTTCATCTGATAGTTGTACGATATGTTTCTCCCTCCTTTTTTTAGTTAGCATATATATATATGGATACATAATTTATTTTTTAAGGTGATTAAATCTTTTAGATATTATTAAGCTAATATTGTTGACTAATAATATGCAATAAGAAAAACCAATTATTTATACTTTTTCAATATTTCATGGAGTACTATATTTATATATTTTTTAGACTTTAAAAGGTTTTATAATATCATTTTAATATTACTCTTATAGTAATTAAAAATTAAGTTAATCTTTAAATTATTAATCGAAAAATAGATATCTTTAAACAGCGATATAATAATTAAAAGTTAAGGAAATAAATAATATTGTAAAATAATAGTGGAATGGCAACAAACTTGACACAAAAGAATATTGTATTGATAATACGATGTATTGAATTCATTGATAATACAACTATTAAAAAAACAGCTCATTTTTTGTACGAATACTTTTTTCGAAAAAAGCGAATATTCGGTATAAATATATTTTCGAATGCTTTTATATTTTGTTACTATTAAATTAATTTTAATTTAAAATGCATTGGGAAAACATAAAATAAATTTAAAATTAATAAAATTGAAATACCGAGTATTCAATAAAACCGTATTGAATAAATCATTTTACACAAAATTAAAAAAAGCTGTTTGTATAAAAAATGGGGTCGAATACTTGCTGATCTGTGTTATAAGAAACGTCAAATTAATTAGAAAGTAAACATGATTGCTTAGGAAAAGTTTTCTCGTATAGAGTAGATCATTGTCATAATTGTATCGCGAATCTGCATATTGAAACGATAGTAACGTAATATCTTCATAAAAATACAGTTTGAAACTTAAATCTCTGGAAAAAGTAAGTTCGTAAGTATAAAAGACTAGCGCAAACTCTTTTACGAGCTGAACAAAAAGAAAGTGTGCACTTCGTTTTTCAAACAGCTTTGCTAAAATATACTATACATATATGGAAACGTCAACGAGAATCCGCCCGTAATAAAATACGAGTCTCAATAAACCGTCCAACCGAGAAAGATTGAGCTATTCGCGCTCTTCTACATTTTTCCAGTTGCGATGAAGAACTATATTCGTTTCATTTTAAAATTCCCATTCGCATTAAAACCTTCGCGGATTGTGTATATACGTGAAACGGAAAAATGAGAGGGACTCGAGAAAACGAGATTGAATGGTTAATCCAAGTTTGTTATGAAATCCAAGTGGTTTTAAGGGCTCGTAAACTAGAGTAGGTATAATATTCTCCTGAGTATTTGATGCAAAAGTTAATAATCATAGAGATATAGATGTACACACACATTTTAGCTGAGTGCGTAATAAAATTTAATAATATAACTGTGAAAGTATAATGCCGTTACAAAGACGGTGGTTACGTGTGTATGTGAAATATTAAAGCAAAAGGAGCAACTAATGTGGTTAAAGTACATCCAAGTTTATACTTGCTAATTATGTCTTCCTTTAATAGTTCGTTCAAAAGTTACTTATGCAAAAGCTCCATAGTTTTTTTTCAATTTGTGTATTTTAACGAGTTTCAGTATTTATGCATAGCATTACGTATTTTTTCTTTATAAATTATTTATCTATATATACACACTATGTTCATTATTTATCATTTACGTGAAGTACATAAGTTTTTACGACTGAAATAAGTAATAAAATCAAACATTTATCAATTAGGATATTTAAAATAATGCGGATCTTATAATTGATTGAATGTTAGAGTGAATATCAATTTAATGACAAGAAGAGGTTTATAATGATATAAAATACATATACTAAAACTCTCCAGTAGATTGGGTAAAAAAAATAACAAATTTAAGGAACATTAAAGATCGAGTAGAGTAAAAAAAGAAACTAGTGTCGGGGACCTCCCTGATTTCGGGTCGCGCAAAATGCAATTCGTCCTAAAAGATTCGAGAGAACATATACACATGTATAAAAAAGAGGGTCGGGTTCCGATTTTGGCAAAGGAGCCATACGAGGCGTCGGATTCGCGTGTTTTTGCGCGAGCGAACGCGCGACATCCGATACTTTAAAGGGTTGGAAAAAAGAAACGTATACGTATGTATATGCTAAAACCTTAGAGAGACATGAGAAATGGAAGGAGGGAGAATTTATTTGCAAAAGATTCATGATTCTGAGTAAGCTTTCGTCCATTTAATTGCTAGGAATTTTTTATATATATATATTTCTTTTATTGCTCGCGCGAAACCCGAAATTCGCCTTGAAAGGATATGCGAGTGTGTGGTTCGATTCTTTTTTTTTTATTCTTGCTCCTTGGTGTTTGCGGTGTTGGCAAATGTCGCGATAAATTTGATGGTTAATGGCTTTTCGAAACAATGAATTCTATGACGAGTTTCTTGGAATTAAATATCGACAAACGACTAATGTTATGTTGTAAATAAAAGAAAAATTAAATTTTAATATCAAACGTTTGTTTTATTACACGAATTTGAAATAAAAAATAATTATTATAAATAAATTATACAAACATAAATGCAAAAAAAATAAATAATTAGATTATTTTATACACTGCTGGGTACTACACTAATTCACGTTAATTTATGCGAACGCGATAAACGTATAAGTGTTAATAAAAATTAATTAGCTAACGAGTAAATATAATTAATTATTACTCTCTCTCTCTCTCTCTCTCTCTCTCTCTCTCTCTGTCGCTCTTGTTACGTCTCTCGTTTAGCATCTCTCACTTCATATATTTACACGGTCGAGTCCGAAGAAGCTCAAAATCCACCCACGAAGAATAAGAAGGAGCGAGTGAGCGAAAACAATTAGAGTCTCGAATCTGCATGAAATAAAAAGAGGAGAATACGTATATATATGTGTGCACGAGGCAACGAGTCCCTCGTTTACCACAAGCTGCAGGTAGTAGGTATATATAGAGGTATACGTGCAGAGTGTATACGCGCGTTCGTTGTTGTAAGACGTTTACGGTGCGGGCCAATAAAACCCGTTAGGGGAATAAAAGTCACGTATGTTTTGACTGACGCTCAAAATCCGCCTCGTTCATTCGGCTTGTTATTGCTTTCGACGCGAGCCAAACTCGAAATGGATTTTTATGACGCGTACGTAATTGATTGGGCCCGGTTCGGCTCGTCTTCCCTCTTCTCTTACCTTAAGGGCTTCTATGTATATACCTATATATATATATATATATTATACATACTACGAACGATTGTTCACAAGGTGATGCATGTGTCGATTGCAATTTTTAATGAATTTGCCGAACGCTTCTTCCCCTTGGTACACTTTTTTTTCATATAATAATTCAACATCTTGGCTGATCCGATATACCTATATAGCGGTTTAAGAAAAATCGGTTGAGAGATACTATGGACTCTTTACATTGATTATTCATCATCCTCAGGTTTATCTTTCGCGTTTAATCAATTATTTTGATCATTCGAAATTTTTCATTTTTCGAGGATTCACTTAGTTCGAGATTGAAAAAATGCGTCTCTTTTACTATACAAGTACTCGACGTTTAAATTACATAGGCGGATCTTTTCTTATATAATCCGTTAGTTTGATTAAACGCTGGTTATTATCTTTTAATGAGAACGAGGTCGAGAGATTAATTGAAATGCAAATATCGTATATATATACACATATTGTTTATTTTAGTGTAAATTTCTCAACGTAAATCAATCTTACACGAACCGATAAATATTTGAAATTGGCAGGCGAAATTAAGTTTGACCGTCCAATTGGCTGTTCCCTCCATGATAGAAAAAGTTATCCCTAATAATACAAAGCGTTAACTCGCAGATCAACTTCTAAGTGAAGTCACTAACAAGCGAGTGAAAAAAGGAGATGAAGATGAAGATGAAGAAGAAGAAGAAGAAGAAGAAGAAGGAAAAGGGGAAGTATAGAAGGTAAACCCATACTTCAAAGAAGCAGAGAAATTCCTTTTCAATTCCATCCCGAACTCGGTATATTTTTTTCACTCATCCCCCGAGACCTTCCGAAAGTACAAGCTCTCTCGCAAAATCTCTCAAGATATCCGTAAGAGAAGAAGAGAGCGAGAGAGCGAGAGAGAGAGAGAGAGAGGAGTTATTGAACCCCGACAGCGCTCATTTTCTCCCCCCTACTCCGCGTGATGCTTCCTTTTTTTTCGCAAGGCTGACTCGAGGGCAGAAAGCCCCGTCGCTCTCATCTTTTCGCGTGCGTTTTTGCTACGCGCATTTCCTTCGACCTGCGCCATGGGCGTGTATGTTTGTTTAGCCTCGGCTCTGCACCCTGTTATTAGAACCACCGTGCCCGGTGTTCTCCAGCTCTCTACCTTCTACATCCTCTCCTCGGTAGCTCTCGCGCACATACACGTACACCGGACGACTCGTTTGCCTGACCATGTATATATATTGCCAATTTTCTTCCCTCGCTACGAGATATTTTGCATTATCTTCGATGTGGAGCTACTTACCTTCCTTTTTCCTCCTCCCCTCTTTTTGAGCTCACGATGAGATTTTGCAGCCTCCTCGGAGAGGGAGATCCTTTAAATTGGATGGAATTTACGAAAACGTCGAGGTACCAGTTTCATTAGATTGATTACCCATCGTAAATTTCTTGATCACGAGATCATTTTTTTCTTGCGCGTGTCGTCAAGATCGAATGTATGTAATTTTTTCGTGAGGATACTCACCGGTTATTCCAAAGAACTGACGACTGTAATTTCACTAAAAAAAATTGAAATTAAATTAATTTTGTCAATAAATTTTTTGGTCCATGAACCGTTGAAAGCCTGGATATGCAATGTCATTTAATAATCGATAGGAATATAGTATGATTTTTTAACGACATTTAATTAGCATCGACATGTGCAATTAATAATTAAAAATTTCGATAAAATATATGATTCATTTTAATTTAGTTAATGTCAATGTTAATAAATTATTTAATATAAGAAGTAAAAAAATTGAAACATACTTAACAAAAGAAATTTTAATAACAAAATAAATGAAGTGTTGTTAAAATACATTTGCCTTTACTACTTGAAAATGTAAAGATATATAATTGATAGCAATCATAATAAAAATAATTGAGCCTGTTAAGTTACAAAACTATTTGAATGATTACATTCAATTATATTTATTATTCTGTCGACCATATATACTTAATTTTAAGAATTACTATTTTCAATCTGCTGGTTTTATAAATGTAAAGATATTACGACCAAAGGAAGTATCAGTTTGCATTCGTATATATTTGATACCATTTTTATTTGTTCTTTTTTTATTTTCTCCCATAACATTTCCATAAATACTACGATTATTTTAACTTTTTAAATATTTGATTTTTTATAGTAATATTCAGTAACGTATAAGCGTTTTAAATATTGATGTAATGAGTTAAATTATATACAATTGTAATTCTTATGCGGTTTCCTATTATAATATTATATTTTTAAAATTATTTCAAACAAAAAGAAATTTAACAGGGCATATTAAATCTGCAAAAGTATAGGATTACTTTTACAACCTTTAGTTTTTCATCAACGATCATATTTTCAGTCGGTTCTGCAGACTCCGTCTAGAAATCTCATCCAACTCTCTCGGCAGTCTTTTCCACAAATTGAACTTGCCGTTCGTACTAAAACGCGAATCACAACAAAACCAGAACTGTAGAATTTCTTTTTACCGTATAAGTAAAATACCGTGGGTAAGTTGTTTTTTTTTATTATCTTCGTGTTTTCCGTACCCATCGTAATATCTTATAATTGTCTTTTTCATGATTTTGTGCACAATTAATAACATTGTTTTTATCGTCAATTCGTAATTAATAATTAAGAGAAGTTTTATCAGTTTCTGTAGTAATACAAAAATACGTACAACCATAGATGATAAACCGACATTTACAACCATCGAGCAATAATGTAAAATTAATTAAACGTAAAATTTCCATTTTTCCTGGTTTATGAGTATAATAATACGTTTGAGAGCATAAAACAAGAAATGGATTCTCTTAGAAAGTATAATGAAATTACATTTATCTTTCATCAGCAATTGGCATCACTCAGTAGTTATAAGAGTACTTTGAATTTAACATCACGAAAGTGCTGGATATACTGCACATACTCCTTCATTATTTGTATAAATGCACTTCCACGTATTTGTTAAATTTAATTACCTACCTATGAAAATGGAATTTTTCATTATCATAATCTAACTAGTAAGCAAATTTATAATGCAAACATTACGAACTAAATCATCCTTATCTTGTTAATTATAACGACCAAAGTTCACTAAATAAATAGTAAATAACGAATAGATTTTATAATACAGCCTATTCCGTTGCTTTATCAAAACTTCAATAACTCCCATCAGAAGTATAAAAGATTGTTCATGACCACGACGTATAAGAAGGAAGGGGTGAAAGCTCATGCGTAAAAAACAGTTATTGTGGTATATGTGATTCAAAACCCTTGGGGGTGCCATATAAATTTAGGATTATTTTTTTTCCGGATGCGAGTGACAGTTTTTGAGTGTCCCGGGGATCGCGCGATGTACAATGCCAACATTATGAGGATAAACGTAAGGGCGTTTTTCACGTTGATTTTTCCCGCGTGCGAACCAACCGTAGATTCAATGGACTGTGTTCACTTGAGGTGTGGTTATGTACAGTTTGTATACATATACATGTACACGTATATGTGTACGGATGCATTGTGCGGCTTACAGCGAGTGTTATGGCTACGATAAACCGAATGAGGTCGTGGGAAGAGCTAGGATTTCGAAAAATCTTTTTTATTGAATTTTATATGCTTATTTTGTTGGTGTTGTTTTACGGTTTCGCTAGCTGGGTTACAACGGTTGCACTATGTTGTCTAAGTTGTAAATTACTTTTTTTATGAAAACGTATTTACTTATATCATATTTACAGTGCCACTGTTATAGGGATCTGCAACTTTCAACCTACAAATTAGATTTAAAATATTTAATTAAAAATATGAACAAAATTATCGTATCAGTAGGTTAAAAAATAAAAAAAGCGTGACAATTCACTTATTTGAAAAAAAAATTATTTTTGTAATAATTATTAAATAAACAGATAGAAAAAGGTATATATTTTCAATCTAAACGTTATATACACTGAGAAAAGTCATTCTTTGAGTCAAAGAATATTTCTTAATTGTTAAGAAATGTGGATTAGAATACGGCGAAAGGCACATGTCTTAATTATTAAGAATCCAGTGACTTGAATTTTTGGTCAAAAACGATTAAATTATTTTGTCTTAATCAAGACGTTCTTTTATTAATACGTAATACTTAAATGAAATATTATATTATTATTAGTATAATGCATCGTAAGGATAATCTTTTACGCACCGCTAGAGGAAGTCGACGAATTTAGAACTTCATAGTAAATTTTTTACATTAATGATTTAAGTATGTCTACCAGCGTCCTCTCAATATTAGCATATTAATTATATTTACTAATTTGACTTAGCGAATGTATTCAGTATAATAAAGTATAATTTCAGTATGATATATAATTATATTCCTTTGTTAATAATAATTTTAACTTTGTAAATTAGTTTAAAATTATATCTATTCATAAAGAATATTAGGTTTCATTTGATTACTTTTTTATTAAGGAATGTTTCTTTATAGTTAAGTAATTGACATTTGCTACAAAGTAAAGATTTTAAAACAATAGCAAATACACTATTTCTTTGAAGCAAATGAATTGCTTTTCTCAGTGTAGAAATTAGCCATTTAAAAATCTGAAAATATTTGAGTACATTGATTAAAGCATGAATAACGACTTCACGTAAAGAAATTTTCTAAAAAATAACTTCTTTGTTATAAGAAAATATAGGAATTGCCCATTTTCTGAGTTCGACATCTCATTTTAAATGCTGTAGAAATATATGTATACAATCATTAATTTCTAATGAATATCAAGATAAATATTCTTAAGGATTAAAGAAGCTCGACGAAAAAAGAGTTGCTTTATATGGCCGTGCATATTAAAAGAATCAATTTCCTCGAGTGATTGAAAAATTATTTTTATACTCAAAAAAAAAATCAATTATTCAATTGACCGTATTTGTAACGAAACGTCAAAATTGAAATTGATAAATATAGTACAGTATTAAATAATTGTTAATAATTGTTCGAAATAAGTCTCCGACCTTCTTTATTTCGTAAATATCAGGTATTGAATCCAAAAAGAAAAATTCTAATCTATATACCCTACTAAAATATGATTTTCAAAAGTAAACCATGCTTAGCATCATTTTTTTTACATTAATTTATTAATTGATTTTCATTCTTGAATAATTCGAAACGCTCATGATGTTATTTATTTAATGGTTTTATTTTTTATTTTTGCAACTCCGCATGGTTTTCAGGAAATTTTACACAGTAGCAAAAAACTACCAGGGATAAAAATAACCTCTGAAATAAAGAAATGAAAATTACTAGGTGTGTATACATACATCCACCTCTTTTCATTCGCAATCGCTACTGAATTCCAACGATGTGTTTGTTTAATTTAGTACCAGGGCGGGTATATATACTTTCGCATCGAAGGAGGGTAGTCTCCTCGCGTATTTGTCGATGCGTCATCTAGAATCGTGTAATTTTTTACCGTGGGAAAAATGAATATCAGAGGGGATGAGAAAATCTGGATGGATTATATATGTTTGTACAATTTTTACGGTACTCTCGGAATTAAAATGTCTAATGCATAACTTTTCTAATCTTCGTAGAAACGTGTATCTTTTCGAGTTCTAGTCGAATATGACAAATAATACATCCTATCATGAATATTTTTTTACTTCTATTTGTTTCTTCTATTATTTTCTTTTTAATCATTAAGTTTTTAATAATTTTATTATTTTATAGTATATGATACTATAGTTAATAATTATAATTATGTACAATTAACATTTTGAAGTGTCCGCAATAAGTTTACTATGTATTATACGAGGTATTATATATATTAATAATTAACAAATATTTTCAGTGTTATTTGAAAATAAATATACGAAACTTGTGTGATATGTTTGTGCTGCCATCTTTGGAGAGACCGCGCAACACTCTTACTAGTCTTCTGTCTTACTCTTAGCCAGTTAGTCTTAGCACTTTAGCGGTGTTGATACTTTCAGACTTTCATTCTAGATGTCAGGCCATAAAGGCAATAAAATTAAATAAACGTAAAATCCCAAAATATTAATACATATTTTTTAAAAGAGAGTTTTTCGCAATATTTGAAAAAATAATGAATAACGCAATTTAGTTCGTAAATACAGAATAAATTCTTATATACATATTAATGTTAATACATATGTTTGTAATTAAGATAGTGATCAATTAATAAATATCACAATTTGTGTTTATTTAATAAATAAAAATAAATTAATTAAATAAGTACAAATAGTCTAAAGTACATAACATATACATATAGTTACGCAATAAATAATAATTTAACATGAACCATCGCAAATATGACTATATGATTTATACACTTGTATACTTTTTCCTCAATATCCATTTTGCACAGCGATTAAAGTAATTATTAATACTTTTTACTTTTTTAACACATAAATTTCGGAGTTCTCTTTCTCGTTTCACGTATTTACAGATTAAAATTTTTTTAACAACTAGTTGGAACATAAGTTATTTCGTAACGTAGGTTTGCATTTGTTTTCAATAAAGAGTTTCTGTTTAAGATATTTGATTGGACTCTTGCTTTTCGGCACAATTCTTTTGATCCGTTCGAACGAAAAATGCTCGACTAATTTTATTTTTGTCAACGATTTGATATGCCTTTTCTAATACAGCGACAGCTGGATGTTGTTCCCTTGTCAAGATCCAAGCGTTTCTCGTGCTAAAACAGTGTGTGCAATATAATAATTAATAAAAGTGATTTTTTAGTGTTACTTAAGGGGACAAGCCTGGGTTAAAATTGAAAAAGAACTATTGAATATTAACAATTAATAATTTTGCTTCCTCATGGAGGAAGCTTTGTAATAGTAAAATTTTTCAACTCACTAAAAACACGTTATAAGTATGTTTTAACATGACAGGAGTCAAAATTACGTGTTTTTAGAAAATGTATGTATGTGTGTGTGTAGTTTTTTTTTATTTTCCGAATTCTGGAAAAGACTTTGGTTATTTAGCCTCGAAATAGTTTGTATTTTAAAAACAATTTTCGATTTTTGAAAAATTAATTTTTCGAAAATTTTGATAATATATTGTTAATTTTGTTTTATTGCACCAAATGTACTTTATAGAGAATAAAAAAATCTATCTTCTCAAAATTGGATTGACAAATTATCTTTATTAATTTTTTTGTTATTTAAAAAAAAAGATTTTTTTTAATATTTTATATTTTGGAAATTAATCAGTCAAATGTGCTGAAAAAATTTATAATGAAAAAACCAACAAATAGTCATGAACCGTTAAAATTGGAAGTAATCATATCGATTAATTTCTATTAAAAAAATGAAAATGTGAAAAAATTTCGGTATTTATGTCGAAAGTTTTCAGGAATAAAAAAGCATTTAATCCACTTGAAATTCTAGGAAAGAATAGTCATTTTAGTAGTTACGATCCCTATTATTTTTCAGTTTAAAATATCTATAATTACCTATGTTATATAGGCATTATATATTTTTGTACAAAATGTTTGATTGCTTGTATCTCTGAACATGATTGATCAAATATGTATTGAAAAAAATCGTGAAAATCGAATATAATAATAGCATTATGCTGTAAAATTTTCAGAACCTTTCGTGGATTAGTTTTTAGGAAAAAATTATAATCTAAAATGTAATTTTTATTTAAATTTTTTTTACCTTTAAAGTAGTCTAATGTGGAACTAACCATATTTTTGGAAGAAAATGTTTTTAGAAAATCGAAGGAGAAGCAAAAAAGATAATTTTTTATATTTTTAATTGATGCTATCTAAAATTTTCTATGCCAGTTGATGAAAAATTCAATTTCATTGAACACAATTTGCTTATAATGAAGAAACAATCTTGGAATATTTAAACAGAGGATTATGAATATTATTAATTGAATAATATTAATTGAAAATTGGCGAAATGACCTTTACTTTTCTATTTTAATCATTTTTTTATTACATTTTTCATATGTACTTTTTTTATTACACAAATACATTAATTTTTTTTAGATATATCTATCTAACTTTATAAGGTTCAATAGAAAAAGAATATATAATATTTTTCGAAATGTTATAACATTTTGTTTTAAATAATTAAATTAAATTATAATGTATACTTTTTGGTCTTTCCGAACTAAAGTTTTACTTTTGACATAAAGCAGGCTCTTTTTTCTCTTCGGCCACTGTGTTTGGTGGAATTTCCCAGAAAATGGCCTTTTTAAAAAATTAAACAAAATGTATGAAAAAAAAACTGGAGATCAAGGACGAAACACCTATAAATTTTGTTTAATTTTTTAAAAAGGTCATTTTCCTGGGAAATTCCACCAACCATAGTGGACGAAGAGAAAAAAGAGCCTACTTTATGTCAAAAGTAAAGCTTTAGTTCGGAAAAACCGAAAAATATACATTATATAAATATCACCGAACGTAAAATTCAATTTTGTTTTAAATTAAACTACATTTGAGTGATATATTCCATGAATCGATATGTTTTTTCATAATGATTATAAACATATTTTTGGCTGGAATTTTAACAGTATCTTTTAAATATGATTTTAATCCACTTGAATGAAACAGAATTTCAATAAAAGTCTGAATGTTTGTTTAAAAAAATTATTTAGCTGTTTTTAACACAATCTTTCAATTAATTAAAATAATTTGGCGAGTATAATTTTTTCACAATGTTAACACAGTCTATTTTGTTCAAGTGGATTAAAATCATATTTGAATGTTACTGTTTAAATTTCAGCATACTTGATGTCCATTATGGAAAAAAAATGAGAGTACGGAGTTTCATAATTAATTAATACAAATAAATTGGTCAAAAATTTTAAATAAAAGTTAATAATAATATGATTTGTTCAAAGAATAAATAAATGTTTTCCATCGTTATGAAAAAAATTATTGATTGTCAATATTAAATAGTTTTTTCAATTAGGCTTGTCTCCTTAATATACGTAATTATAAAAATATATCGAAACCCGAAATAATTAATTCATTTTATTTTCTTTAGAGGGATGCAAACCCCAAAAGAACAGAAAAATTATTTATATTTTTATTCAATGAGGAATTTAATTGTCGATAAAAACATTCTATAATAACAATGTTGCGTTTCCCTTTAAGATGATGTGTGAATTTTTTCGAACTTTTTTATTAATAAATCAACAACATATTAGCATTGTTTGATTTGTTTAATTTAAAACACTATTCTTTTACCTTATAAAATAAAAAAATTCAGATTCTTAAATTAATTCATTGAATACAGTTATTGAGTTACGTATAAAGGCCAATTTTCGATTTAAAATTATCGACATAACTTTGCTCATTTTAATTTTATAAAAAAACAGCTATATTTTTCTTAAGGTGGTTCGATACTAAAGTCGACAATAACAGATATGAGTGAAACCAAGTTATAAACATTCCATTTAATATGCTTTAATGACCAAATAAGGTTTGAATATGGTCACGGACCTTATTTTTTAAATAAATTAGTTCAAACTTCAAAATTTTGCTACAGGCTCTTATGGAGTGATGACACAATTTATCCTTTTACCGTAATTTATACATATTTCTACACCTATGATTGAATATAAAAACTTTTTAAATAAAAGAATATTTATTTCTAAATAGATTCCCGTCTTAAAAAATATGCATATCCATTGGTTATTGTCGAGATACAAGCGTAGATGTGAAAAAATGTCGCGCGGGCTATAAGCTACAAGGGCCCTACAAGACAGAAATGAGAGACTCGCAGTCAGCCAAGTGCGCGTTTGTCTTTATTTGAACGCAAAACACTAAATCACCTCTAACTTTTTTTCTACTGCATATTTGGACCTCAAATTTTGTACACATCTTCTTTAATATATTTTAAATAATACAGCAGTTTTATTTTGTCATTTTTTAAAACTTCCCCACTCACTTTTTTTTAATTAAGAAATTAGTAGCGTATTAAAAAATGTTTCTTGTTTATAATTTTTTTTACGTGTTTTATAATACCTTAGTCATTTTGTAATGCGGCAGTAAGGGACTAGTATTTATAATGTATACTCTGTAATTTTTTTGGAACGATCCATTAATTACATTGTGAGATACGGCGAGTTGAAAATAAAATAATTTTTTTAATTCGCCGAGTCGGTGCATCGAGCACGCGGGCAAATGTTTTTACATGGGGTTAGTATTTTAATTTTGTCGTTCATAATACTTCCACAATAGCTGAAATCGACAATCCCTCCCCGCACTGATTCCCCCCGCGACCGGTATCGAACCACCTTAAATGAAGTTCTGTCAGCTTCTTCCACATTTTTATGAATTTTTTTCCAATTTTTAATTTAATATTTTAAACAAAATTGTAAGGTTAAAATAAGATAGATTTTTGTACTTTCGATCTTTCCGCAGTACAAACTAAGCTGTTCCATGAAGTTTGTTAATTAATCAGGTATTTTTAATTTTATAAAAATAATTTTCATTAAGTGAAACTATACTAAAAGCACAATCGATTAAAGAGATTAAAAATATTTTTAGCATTTTGATTCCGATCAAATTATAAAAATGAACATATTTATAAGTATTGTTTAAAATAATTTAAAGTGAATTAAAATAGATTTAAAGTTATTTTCATTCTATACTAAAAATATCGTTTGACGATAAGCAATTAATAGTTTACTTTTCGTAGTAATCTCCTCAATTTAAATAAATGTATTTATACTAAGCATTACTAAGCATTACTAAGCACCAGAGGGTATTAATAACATTTTTTCAATTAAATTATAATTAATGCGTATATCTTGCCAAATGTTTGCAAATACGTAACATCAATGTAAAATTGATCAATGAAAAAAATTAATACAATTAAAATGACCTACTGTAATACATTTGATAAAGAAAGCTTGCAAGAATAATGCCTCGTATTTATACTTAAATGAATATATAATATATAACGGTTACCTGAAAATGCCAAAATCAGAGCAACTCCATACGACCGAGTAGGATGTGTAATCGGTGTCGAGAACCCAGTAAGGCGCATCGAATTGCACAGGTAGAGATGGAAAGACAACCGACAGCTTAGCCTTACTAGCGGTTTTTGGCATGGCGAAACCTTCGATACTCGATGCTACACCGCTCCTGTCGATCGAACAATGACAATCAGGACATTTCATTCGGTTTGACAGGTTGTTTAATCAGATGGAAATTTCATACACTTACAAAGATGATATTTGTTTATTGACAACGTTTACAGTTCCGTTATCGTTCTTACTATACGTTGCGGTGACGCATTTTCCACCGAACTCGAAGAAAGCAAAGTAACGCTCTGCTTCGTACCACTTTCCAAGGTACTGAAAGTAAAATACCGGTTTTTTTTTCTATGTCTCTCGCTCTTTCTCTCTTATTAATGACTCGTTGGGGAAAACCACAAAACTTTGTGCGTTATTACCTTTTTCTAATGCATACGCATGTAACTTCTATATATTCATAGGATGTAGGTTAATGCAACTTGTCGTTTTACGTCCCATTGACTTAAGTTCATCCATGTGCATGGGCATGGCCAGTACATTTCAAACTGAATTATAATTACAGATTTCCATTGACAAATTATCGAGGGACAGTTAGTGTATGCATTGAGAAAGTTAATAAACACTTGTACTTTTCGCACGTGTAAACAATCTCAGTGGAAAAATCGAAATAGAAATTTTAACGTTATTGGTAAAAGACAATATTTTTTATTTATGTTCTGAGGTATTTAATTAGATTAAACGTAAGTGATACGTATTCTTTCAAATAATACACAATTTCACATGTGCGACATGCTACATTTGCAGTTCTCACTCAATTTTACGATTTTGAGTAATTTTAAAATGATGATTCTCACCTTCTGGACATCAAAATCCTGCATCACTTCTACTTTTTGACAACCGCCGAGAAAAGGTACTTGGGCTACTGCACTCCCAATCACGAGAAAACCCAAGAATATCCACATCATTTTTATTCGTGCGACAAGAAATTAATAAAAAATACTATAAAATCCTGAAACAAAATATAATTATCTCGTTATTAACAATCTGATAATAAAATGAACACAATTGCATACATTTAAAGATTAATAAGATTATCTCTTTAATAAGAACAAACAATTTTTATTATTATATTACATAGTCAAACCGTATAATACAATAAACATGAAATCAACATAAATGCTAGTTTACCTTATTAATCTGAGAATAATCTTACAGTACTAAATGAAGGAAGGGGTTTTTTTATTTAAATGAAAAAACTACTTAGCCCTCAAGAAATTGATAAACAATCCTTTTAATATTTTAATTATAACAATAGATGATGAAAGACAAGTATTATAAAAATGTATAAAGTAAAGGGAAGTATATAAGACGAATCTTCAAAGTAGAATACGCTAAGCGGTAGTATAATGGTAAAAAAAATGAACTACTTTATACAGGACAATTTCTTATTGATTTGAGCCAACACGAACTTTACCTGACCGTAGATACTGGACGTTTAAGCAGATGTACTGTGCGCACCTCGTATTTAAAATGTGAGATAGTGATAGCTACTTGCTGACTTTTTTCCCCCCTTACCCGTTATATTCTTGCAAGAGTAGAAAATGCGGCTTTTGAAGTTGATGCACCGCTACGTAATATTTATATAGCAACTTGTTTTATTATTAAACGTCACTTTTTCAGGTGCGCGTTCCCTTTTTTTTCTCTGCCAAAGAAATACGCGTATTTTTTTTTTCGCGAAAAATTGCGCTTTATGTCTTTTATAAAATAGTTTTTCCTCGTTATGTTATGTTAATTTCGACGCACATTCTAGTTTTTTTTAGATATGTCATGGATGTTTATGTCGGGGATTAAGAAAAAAAAGAAAAATAAGGAAGTGCAAAAACTATCCTGCAATCTTTCACAATATGCAGGTGCAATTTAAATACAGGTTATATCAACATGCGAACGAAATTCAATGAGTTTTCGAAACTATGTACGAGCTGGTTGTAAATCTATATTATTTAATAAAAATCTGAATTTACTATCAGTTTAGCAGCAAGTTTTTGTACCGTAGTATTATGGCTTTATTATAGAAATAAATTAAATTAATTGATAAATCTTAGTCTTGAAATTAATAATAAAATGACGTAAAATATTGCATGACCACATAAATGTATGTTTGTTCAATGGATCTAACTTACACTTTCGTGCAAAAATTGTCAAGTAATTAGTTCATAATTATTATGTAACGCAGTAATACCTGGCAAAATTTTGACGATTGAAATCAATTTTCCTTTCATGACAATTTTAATTATCTTATTTACACGGAAAGAGACAATAGCAGCAAACAATTACAATTTTATTTATAGTTTTTTTATTTCAAATTACAAAGTGTTACTCAACTTTAACAAATATAAAAACAAATAACTTATCAAAGCTTAAATAGCACATTTGGAATGATATGCAAAAGTGTAATAGCGATACATGAAAATTACTTGCTAAAAACATTATACTATATTGCAATATACGTACAGTTAAAAAAATTGAAAATAAATTATGTTTGACACTTTATGCAATACTGTATTTAACATTCTACTGATTGCGATATAACTTTTTACGATTATTAATTTTTATAAAAGTCAAGTCAAAACTTTTTGTTCAAAGTCAATGCAAACTGATTAATTGCCCATGAAGTTGATATCGCTTTAATGTTAAACTTATGTCATGTAATTTTCTATCATAACATGTAAATTCCAGTAATCTTAACTGTAATTGCAAAATTGCTACGATTTAAATTAAACACATAGCCAGATGTGCACGTACTGTTATTACATCGATATATACAAAAGAAAAATGATTTCACGTCCTAGAATTTTGTATTTTTATTTCTATCCGTACGTTCAGAAAAAAACGTATTAAAAATTGAAATAAAATTCATTAAAATTTAAGGTAATCGGACGGATAATAAATATAAAAATGTGGTACATTATCAACATATAAAATAAACCATTCAAATTGAATTGTTCAACTCTATTTTACGAAGAAATGTGCAACTGCACAATTCGTATAATTTTTTTAATTATATTGATGTATATGTAATTTAATTAAAACAGAGTCTGATTTTCGACTAAATTTTATATCTTTTTATTAATAAGCTAAACGTTGATTAAGAACTAGTTCATTTACAAATGGTCTTGCAGAAAGTTGGCCAATTTCTCTTCTAGAAATGGATTCAATATCTATTAGGAAAGAGCTCTCTCACGTGAGAGAGCCATCGTGGATAAAAAGAAATCAAAATTATTATAATTAACCAAAAAATATGTGTACTAACTACTTAACAAAGTTTAATGTATTCACAGTATTCTAGATTATTGATACCTAAAAATATCTGTAAACACTTTGGTTACCTGCTATTTTTGCGAAAATCAATATTGCAAATTGAAAATGAATACTTTTGATGCAAGTAGAGTGCGTGTACAGTCTTCGATGTGTGAATTAAAGCATAAATTAATGTTGCAGGGTATAGCAATATTTTTGATATCAACTAACACATAAATCGTTCGAGTTTATACCTTCTATAAATATTCATCAAATCCGATAACATCAAACTACAAGTCTACTAATTAATGCAAACTCGCCGATCATGCCTCCCTTTAAACAACTGTTCAACGAGTCATGTATTATCAACACTGTCAAATCGATACATACACACACACACGTTCGGTGAATAAAAAAAAGAAAAGTAAAATGCGGTATAACCAACGAAAAAAACGTGGCCTACGAGATAACCCCGGTAACGGTACTCACATTAGATATTCCTCTGAAAATCACGGAGAAGGAAAGAAAAAAAAGTCGATAAATCTTCTTACCTGGTGACCTTGAGGTTGTGCGAAGGTTCGGTATTGAATCGAAGGTCACAGAGCACACCAGCGCGTACGACGTCGATCGCGGTAATGCCGGGCAAAGTCGCGTGCGTACACCTGACCTCTCGCCGGGGCGCTGCTCGCCGTGACTGCCTTGCGCGTCCTCCAGGGGCCACGACATACAATCTTGTTATTGGGTCACTAACGGTAACGAGAGACTGGGGTTCAAGAAACTCTACCAGTGACTCGAATTCGCCAATGCAAAACTCGATGAGCCGATTTCTTTTCTCTCTCCTTTTCTCTCTATCTCTCTCTATCTCTCTCTATCTCTTTCTCTCTTTCTCTTTCTCTCTATTATGGAACTTCTTATTTCGGAACATTTTTTTATTTTTCATCGTAGATCGATTGAGGACAAGGTGTTGTTACGGTGTGATTACATCGGAAATAGCATGACTTTTCATATTTTGCAGTAACGTTTTGTAGATCATTACTGTGTTTATGGATATTATTATTTTTAAGACAATTATTCTTATTATACCGGTTTTCATTGATTAATTTGTTTAAATTATTTATTATAGAAATTGTTATTATATGTCTAATAATATAAACTCACCTGTTACATTGTCGATCGAGGTACTAGAATATTCCAAAATAAACTGCGAAAGAAATAAATGAACGGTGAAAGTAAAATTGAGGATTACGCTATCAATTTGTAGAATCAGACCTTGTAAAATTTATTATTTATAATCGATGTCCTTGTTAATTAATAAATTGGTTTTTAGTTAACAAAAAGTTAATTTACTTATCAAAATAATTACTTTTAGTATCGTTACTATATAAATTTATGTGTATATCTGCTGTAAATTTCCGGGTGCGTGTATCGTTAAATAAAATAATTAAAATTTATGCATATATCTGGAGAACTTTACGGTTGTAAACACATTATAATTTTCATATGAAAACTTACTTATTGAAAAGATAAGACAATTATGTTTTATTTTATTTATAATTATCATTTGTGATGAATTATTTTTTGTTAATTATTAAACATTTATTTGATGATTAATTGTTATACACAAATTATAAAATCTTTTCGCCTTTATGAATATATACAATTCAGGAATAAATATAATATTACTTAATTAATGGTGATGATGATGTGGTAAATAAGAAAAAACGTAATTTATATATTTTTTAAAAAAGGGTTTTTCGTAACAATTTATTCGTATCTTTTTTTTTAAGTTTTTTTTTCCACATTGGGTACACATCCACTTTGTTTTCGAGTTCGACATTTTTTTTCGAAATATAAATAAATAATAATAATAATAGAGGGGGGGGGAGGGTAATGAAAAGAAAGCGACGTTGAGCGAGACTGGTAACCACAAGGGATGAATCCGCACGCGCGTCTTACGGTTTTCGTATCATCCGTTTGGTCGCCGCTACGAGCCCATTGCCTTTTATAAGGAAAGGATTATTGATAAGTGAGGGAAAGGGAGGGATAATCGCGCATTGTATCGCAGCTCTCGTAACGAATTTTGTAAGTCTTTCGCTCGAATCGTCTAAGATTTGACGATTTCAATTTTTTCTTCAATGGCCTCGATTTTTTTCTCCGGCTCGATTTCTTTAGGCTTTTCCTCTTCGAGGGTAGCGGGTGCTGTTTCTTTGGGTTCCTCGACGGCTACAGTACTGTCGAGTTTTTCCTCTTGGGCAAGGAGATCACCGGCATCCTTAGCTGGCTCTTTCAATGGTTCCTTGGGCAATTCGTTTTCTTGTTCCTTTGCTTGTTCTTTCGCTTGGTCGGCGATTTTTAGGATTACTTCGGGTACCGTCTTTACGCTTTCCTCGGGAGTTGCTGTAATTCGAAATGAAAATACAGATTCAAAAGAGAGTTTTTCATAATGGTCTAATATTAATTTTTCTTTGTATACTCTATGTATTTCGAAGTGTTTATGGCTTCTACGTAACACGATTTAAATATTAATTTTTGGAATCTTTTTGATTAATTTGATCGATATATCCTAAATAATATTTAATTTGAAGAAAAAGTACAACTCACCAACAGGTTCAGCGGCCTCAACGATGGGTTGCTGAATAGTAGCTTTCAAAGCTAGCTTTTCCTTCGAGTCGGTTTCAGCCTTTCTCGTTTTGATAATGGCTTCAGGTGCATCTGGGGTGATGTGAGTTCGGATTTCTATTGCGCTTTTTCCGGCCAAAGGTTGAGGCGATTCGTCGTATTCGACGTCATCGGATGTAGTCGCCTTCTTGGGTGGCTCAGTTGGCTTACCGGCTTGTTCAGCCAGCAAACTGTCCAAGTACGCGCAATCATCCTGATTCGTCTTTACGAAGAATACTTTGGAGATCTTGTACTTGTCGAGGACACCGTAAGCCTGGTGAAAATACATCAAATGGTTAGATCTCTCAAGATTATTTTCTCTCGAATTTAAGTAAACGAACAATTGTTTGTTAACTTATTTTTTACGAAAAAAAACAATAATAATTCACTGATTAATTTGTTTCGTTTGAAGTATAAAGTGACATTCGTACCTTCTGAAGAATTTCACCAGGTGCGAGACGCTGCCTGGTCATGATCCATGCATTTTGGGTGTGCACAGGACCAACACCGGAGCAACTCCACAATACGGCGTAGTTGTCATAGTCGGTCTCCAATACGTTGTATTGAGTCTCGAGTGGGATAAGTGGCACTGTCGTGTACTTTACATGGAGTTTACCTTCCTCTGCTTTTGAGGGAGCTTTCCTTATTTCACCTTCGAGGACTCGTTTGATACCGGTGCTACGGTCGATTAAAACATTAGTTATATTTATGACTGTAATGTATTTGAATGAGTTTAATTGTGACACCAAATGTATTATATTTGAAACAGACGAACATTGATTAAATATTTTAAAAATTTTGTAACTCTAATTTTATTTATTGCAAGTTTAATTTAAATTAAAATTTATAAATCCTTATTTCAATAATGAAAATTAAGCTGATTTAACTACGTAAAGTTCTTACAATCGGCTGGTGACTTCGTTGACCACGTGGAATTTACCATCTGGTCCTTTGGTGTAGTTGGACATAACGCAACGGGAAGCTACTTCTGTCAGTTGGAAGTAACGTTCGGCTTCGTACCAAAGTCCAGCAAACTATTTGAATAATTAGAAATATTAATTACTATATTTTTGAAAATACTTTTTACGGAAGAAGCACGATTGCTGAAGTAAATAAAATCTACGATTTATTTTCAAATGAACAAAGTTTGATGTTTCAGTCGACGCAAAAGGCATGTAAAATAAGTAGTACGAATAAAGTAAAAGAATATTTTTTTTAAATGGCACTATTGATTTCCAATAATGGTCGAATATAAATAAATTTAATTTTTACTCGGTGAAATGTATAAATAGTTAACATACGTCAAAAAAATAATTTTAAACTATGGTAGTATCGTAAAAAAATATAATTATCAATAAAAGAAATAATGAAAATAGGGTACTATTCCGGTTGACAAGGTAAAGGTTTAGTCAAGTATTTGAGCAGTCTCGAGTGATCGATAATATCCGAGGAGGAGCCGAATATAAAAAATGGGATAGAAAAAAAGGATAAAAGTACTCACTCGTTCCATATCAAATCCAGTCATAGGCAGGTACTCGGGGCAGAAACCCAAACTAGGAATCTGAGCCCTAGCGGTGATGGCCAGGGCCGCGATAATCAGTAGCGCGGTCTTCATCTCTAACTCTTTCTCCGTGTGTACGGTATCTCGGTCGCGGCACGTAAGGATCTGCCGTCCACGGGCTAAGTCCGTCGAGCTTTATATACATTAAGCGCCGAGGGCAGCCAGGAGCGTTGACCGGACCCATCGCATCCCCCCACCTTTCGATGAAGCCCCTCTTGTCTTTAACTTTTATATATACCTGTGTACGTGTGGAGGTGTCTGCGTGAAGAGATTCGCCGGTGAGTTTACGGTACCGGCGTTTCTCGTTTCTCCTCTCTTGGGATTTTTCTCTCTTTGGACCCGCGTAAGGATGCAGGCGCGAGATGACGCTTATATGCGACGCGTGGGAATTACGAATTTCTTCTCTCGAACGGTACATGAATAGCCGGCCCTCGACTCCAAGGTTTGTTTTGGTTCACGAGGGCGGTACAACTTACTTCTCCTTCTCCTTATCTCTCTTCCCCTCTCTCTCCCTCTCTCCCTCTTTTTTTTCCTTCGTTCACGCTTTATTGCTCCTGTAACCACTATGACATAACTTCCGAGACGGCGAGCGTAATTGCGCGCCGGCCGCGTTTCGAAATTACGTTCAAAGGGGTGTTTTATGAATACGTAGACATTTTTCAACCATTTATACAAGTAGGACTTTGACGGAATCTCTTAGGTGTTTTAATTAACGTGAATAAATTCATTCGGTCTATAACTGGATTTTTTTATCGTAGCTTCTTTAAATAGTGGGATATGGTAATTTACGATCTGTAGGTTGAATACGAGAACCGATTGTTTTCATTCGTACGAGCGTACGTAATAAAAATAAGGTTTTTATCTATATTAGGAGTATTTTTAATACGACAGATTTAATTAGATGCGCGGATGGATATTTTAAGTAAACCCGGCCATAAAGTATATTTTAAGAAAGAACCTCATTTAAATGAATCGGTTTTCTTTCGTTGGATCTTAAAATTACGTCCTAAAATTGACCGTAAAGTCGTAATGTTAAACGCACATAATGAAGAAATAATGAGGATATTAACCCTTTACAATATAATCTTTCCTCTGGATAATATAATTTATAAATAAATGCGGTATAATATAATGAAGTTTTAAACCAAGATTTATAAAAATTTCGATGAAAAATATAGTCGCGCCCGTAGTTTTGACCCGGAACTCTATACGCTATTCGGTCCAAGAATTTCAAACAATTGTCATTGTTGTTATTATTCACAATATTTTAACGTACAAGATAAAATAAACGCAGAGCATAGTCGGTATATCCTTTGTTAAGTGTAGATAAAGGTATGAACTGTTTAATTATTGTACTTGGAAGCCGCGCGCGGTTCAATAAATAAAACAAATATCATACCATAAGGAAAGTACGGAACAAAATTGTTCGTCATCCACTTTACTACCGAGCTATCGGTTTAAAAAATATTATTATTCTCGTAACAAAAAATAAAGTGTAAAAGAAAAATTATCTCACAAAAGTATAACTCATCAGAGGCACGCACACGCGCGGAATACGTAAGAACGACTTCCTGAAAAATCAATCAAACATCAACGTCAGTCATCCCTTGAAAATAAGGCATAAAGAAAGGAAACTAATGTGAGAACGTTAAGAACGTCATTTGTTAAATCGTCGTGTTGCGGAAAAGTCTCCTTAAACTCGTATAGTTGAAACGGCGGCTGCGTAGAAGCGGTGATCGACAGCGGCGTCTCGAGGAGTTCAAGTTCACGCGTCGCGCCTTTTTTCTTGGCATCGAAAGTGCACTATCTGGAATTCTGTTCGATATCCCCCTTGTCACGCGAGACTCGTCACCTGCCTGCTCACTCGGAGCAAATGCGCTTTTCAAGCATTAGAGAGAGGTCGTTTACACCGCGCCGTTAGGGCATTTGCATTTTTCCGTTTTAAACGCGAGTGTTTGTGGACAGACGCGAGTGAATATATTAACTTTAGATTCTTTTTTTTTCCTTTTTTTTACTCGCATAAGTGTGTGTACGCGTGTGTGTGTGTCTTTTTAATTGATTTCAGTTGGCAGGAGGATTTAAATCCTTGATCTAACATAAATTTACAAGTTTTCTTTTTTTTTTTATCTATGCTAGAATTTGCTTGTATAGTTGCTCAATACGTTATTATTATGAATACTCGTGGGTATATATACGTGTGTGGTATATGTACCGTAATTACCTAGATTTGTGAAATTTGTTTACCTCGTTCGAATCGAAAATAATTAGTTATTTGGAAACGTGGATAATTGACTATTTTTCCGAAATAGCCAAATAAGCATACACAACCCACGGTTATTCGAAGCTTTTTATACCAAATTGATTAAATGATAATTGCGCGATAAATTTTATTATCTCTTATACATTCTGTTAAATGGTACATACGTCTCTACAGTATACAGTTACGACCATCCTCTTTTTCTTTTTTGTTGTCGTATAATTAAGTAAGGTTTAAATAAGCGAGACTAAGTTGAACGTCTATAGAATTAACTTTAACTCAGTGCACGTATTTGAACGGCTTATTAGCAAACCAACGACTCGGATAAATGGACTCTGCGTTTGCTTTTCTATTAGGGCGTAGACTGACCTCACAAAGAGCTTCGAGTGAAAAAGAAAAATATAAAAAATAAAAAACAAACTTTCTCGGTGAAAATTTCGGTAAATCCAGTGTCAATGAACCGGACTATCCAAACTTTCTCGTGATCGATTTATCGGAATGATGTATCATCGATGACATTTTCTTCTTTTTTTTTATCTTATACGTGTTTACAAACGTATCGAATCGTTTATACCATAACTATTGTTTAATAATTATTATACTGCTTGACGCGCAGTAACTCTGGAATTTGTTTGACAACATGTCCTATTAAAAACGATCATTGATCTTATTTTACGAGACATCAATTTTAGTAGGATTAAAGAAGATATTTGATATCTCGTAACCTCAATTGAAGTTGTTGATCCGTTTCTTTTAAAAATAGAAAACGTTCGTATATCAAACTTAATTTATATTACATTTTCGTAAATGTATTAGTGAATCATTATTTGTATTCATGAAATTTCGTGATATTCTAAATTAAAGCATAAATAATTTACTCTAAGAAATAATAATAATTTGATTTATCTTATTGCAAGTTGATTGCATCATATTGATGCTTTACTCATCATTTACAAACGTCGGCAAGTATCGTTAAATTTATAAATAAAACGTATGAGTTCGATTCAATTAATAATTTATTCTTCAATCGGTATGAAAAACAAATTTAAGAATTTTACTTACAGTACTGTAGGAACAAAACATTCAGCTTTATATTAAAATGTATGTTTTATTATATCTACGTTGCAAAATAAAACTATCTTTTGCAACGAAGGTACGTTCTACCTCGCGCCTATAACGTTTGTTAACCAACAACATCATTCATAAAGCAACATCAGTAAACGTTCAAACGACGTTTATTTTATTATAGATTATATTTAAGATTACGTAAATACGAACTAAGAAAAAAAGGAAAAATAATCGTAAGATATAAAAATTAGCATACAGACACGACCTAGATGGATAATAGCCGTATATATTGGTATGGATAAATGTAGAGAGAAAAAAAAGGTGTTAATCTTAAGGAAAGAAGATCGAGGAGAGGAGAATAATATCGAGAGGAAGCACGTGTAAAGATCGAGGAGAGTGGTCGATAATGTTGAACTCGGACTGTTTATGCGTGTGTACACCTGCCCGTCGACGCAGCCTGGAACGTAGCCCACCGCGGGCTAACGGATCTGGCGACTTTTTGTACAAAAGTAAAACCTGGAACCGTTAGAGTGTATGTGTGTGTGTGTGTGTGTGTACACGGACACACGAACACCTCCTTACCTTCTCACTCACTCGAAATGTCGAGAGAGAAGGGCGAGGGTATAAAACATCTCTTCCTCTTCATCTTCTTGTTATTTTTCTTCGTGAACGATCATCATCTCAACCTCCACGGTTTATATGTCGATAATGAACCCTTTGCGTCTAGCATTGAAATAACGTATATTCGAACGCACGGTGTATAATTTGTTATACGAATTGATGGCCCTCAGTGTGTCTATACGTATATATACCTATACACATAATATTCGATGGCTCGTCTCGCGAGGAGTTTCGATAGTCAGTTCGTTTCATTAGACTTGATCGTTAAGACTTTGATGGATTAATGTGTGTATGTACGAGGGATAAAAGCCGTCTCTCGCTTAGGGCGTGCGATTAGCATTAAGAAAACGGTTGTGATACCGTTAAGTAGGTGAGCAATTCGCTCGAACGGCTAAACTACACTGTGTCTATATAGATTGGTATGCGCGTATATGTCCATGAAAAATATGCCTTCCTTACCAGTAGGGTACACCCTGGTTCATTCATTCGGTTTTCGAATTTCTGGGCGCACCGGACAGGTTTACGGTTATTCGACGATCAATCGATTACGCCTTGAAACTTTGTAATCGAGAAATGGTTTCGTTTACGAGCTTCTCACATTATCTATATATTTATATATATACACGTATACATACCATATACACACGCTTTACCTTTATGGATACGCGATATATTTATTTTTTAAATTATCGTTCACCGATGTGTTATACGATATGTTTCGTATTGTTAATTAATAATTCAATGAGATCCCTAGAAGGTATAGACCGGTGAGATAGGCATTTTTTTTGGTGGATTAAGCGAAAAAGAAATATTAAATATTGCATTCGGATTTTATGTTCTATTTGTACGATGTGACTATACGGTAACTCTATGTTATCCTGATAATAATGAGATAATGTTATCGTATACAGTACCGTTCTTACGTTAACTTCTAGATAAACATAGTCGACCCAACATTGGTGGGTAAAAACGATAAAATGTAAAAGATGCATTTTGCAAAGAATTATAAATAATATTAAGTATAAGAACCATTATTCTTTCTTATTCGTATACATATATATGTGTTCTATTGTAATGTATAGAACAATATGTATAAAATTATATAAATATATTTGCACAATTGCAAATAAGATAAGGTTTATAAATGTCAAAAAGTAGACAATTTTAATTTTAAGAAAAAGTAAGGAAAAAAAAATTAAGATTAACATTTAGTTTCGTATAATTAGTATTCTAAATTTATATCGATGCACATTGAATTCTCATATATGTAACTTTAATGCATTTTACGGACATTTTCATTTACGATGATATTTAAATTTATATGATTATAAAAGATAATTTTAAATATCGCAAAATACTTGCATTTTTTTACATTTTGATATAAATTTATGAAGAAATTATTATACAATCGTAAAACTGTAGATTAATTTATTATACGGAAGTAATATGCATCTGCTTCGTTCGCTGAAAGAAAATATATATAATGTAGGTATATATAATAAAGGTATAAATAAAACTGCTCGTTAAAAACTTTTTTTTTAATTAATGTATTTTTCATCATTGTAAGTCTATGAACACTAAGAAAGCATTGGGCGGAGATGCGCTCCGTACTCGGAAGAGATGCTTACGAACTATTGCTCTTTTTTTTTGTTGTTGTCACCCAGACTTCCGGAAGGAAAGAGACACGTCGATGAGTGAAGAGAAGCAATGAAGAGTAGTAGCTAAGAAAGAAAGTGAAAAAGATCGTAGGAAGGTAGTGTAGAACGAAATGAAGAGATGAAATTCTTTAATAGTATAGAGAAGCAAAAGACAAAGATAGAGAGATAGAGAGAGAAAGCAAAAGTGAAAAAAAATATCTTAGAATAGTAGAGATAGAGAGAAAAACAGCGTGTGCTCGTGTACAATTGTATTAATCGCGAGATCATTGTATTTCCTTTATTTATTTAATTATTTATTTTTTTTATTCTTTTATATATATATATCGAAGTCCCTCGTACGCAACATGTAATCTCCGAACGCAGTCGGACGATATTTCGTAAGGCATTTGTTTAAAATTCTCTTTTCCTCCTCGCCCGCAAAATTATTTATTTATTATATACTTTACAAAAGAATTTCGGAAACATATAATAATACTCGACGCGCGCTCGCTTCGAGGACTTGAATAAAACAAAAGTCCTTATCGCGTGCTCATGTTTTTTTTTCTTACGTGTTTTCTTTTTGTACTATTACGACTTGTCCGCGAGATGAGTCTTGGTGAACGACGTTACAGAAAATAAAAGAGAAAAAAAAAATGGATTGTCGCTACTAATAACACTCATCCCGCTCAACTTTGCGCATTTTGTTAACTTTCTCCGATTCTCTTTTATACAACGATATACATTATACATATATAATCGCGGGAGCGCAAGATTCGGAAGATCTGGGCTTTGCGCGCGCGCTCTCTCTCTGTGTGCGTGTTTATTATTTTATTTTTCCTTTTTTTTCTAACTTTCATTATTTATAATTACATATTTTTTATTTATTTACAAAAAAAGAAATTCAAATTACTCTCTTTAATTAATCTTACATCGCTAGGTTTATTTAATTATTTATTTAATTTTTTTTTACTTGCATCGGTAATACTTACATTACGGATATATCCTCTATTTATAACAATAAATCTAAGGGTGGTGAATCAAAATTTTTCGGTGATAAAAATAAAAAGGGAAGTAAAGGTACGAAGAAGGGGGGGGGGTGGAGGAATGGGTTGGGGATCGGGGGTAAAGCTTAACATTACGAGTTTACTTCGTCGGTTGGTCGTTTTCATTCTCGCGTCGCATATTTTTCATACTCATTTTTGTTTCGTTTCTTCTCATCTTTAGCGTATTTTATCTACTGTATAAATCGTAATTACACGATGTTGTATACAAAACGCGAGGAGAGGCAAAGAAAGCATCTCCTGTCGCGCTAAACAATAATTACTTTATTTATTATCATTTAGTATCACATTGCGTTCACTATGTTGTAGATTATTATTTGCTGGCCGTTTGCTTTACCTGGCTTTCGAGAATAATCGCGTAGATGAATATACACCTATAGATTTACGTACGTAAGATGCTCAGGATGTTTCATCAACTGGGGCCTCGTAGGGCTCTATACCTCGATAATTCACTGTGCGTTTATTCGTTTCGACGGCGCATCGGATCGACAACTCAAATATTTCAACCACGATAAGACTAGATATATCTCTTATATCCGTGGACGCGAAAAATTTCGAATTACCAGGCAACGGACGATCGGATGCGAAAAAAAGCAAGTGTCTCTCTACAGGCGAACAATTAAAAATGGAAGGAGAATTAAGAGAAAAAGAAAGCTTACGCTCGATCGGCCCTACGAACGTATCTTTGGTGTGACTACTTCGTTAATTATTTTAAAAGATTAAAAAAAAAACATATAGATACGTGTGTACACAAGCACTTTCCCTTTTTTTCGTTATTTATACGTTGGGGTATATTGCGGCACTAGAAAATTTTTCTTTTTTTTTTTTGTGTCATCGACTCTCGAATGCCTTTATGCCTCCGAAATAACAAGGTTTTACATGTGTATGTATATATGTATCTTCCGTTTGAATACTTGTGCTGTATATATCTGCATATACGTGCACGTTCGTTTTGGAATGTCGGAGCAATTTGCCTCGTTAAATTAAGAGAACCGGTGTCGAGGTACAAGCAAAAATTTCGATCGTAGAACGAGAGGCCGAGCCCTTCGAAGCGCCAAAATCGAGAGTTCAATTGTTGGTTGATTTTTCGTATTATTATTATTTTTTTTTCCGTTTTAATTACTATAGTTACATATTTTTTCTGTTTATTCTTGATCTGACGACCCGCGTCAACAATCAAATAAGGGAGATAAAAACACTAACGTGCGTATAAATTCAACGCGGCTACCTAGAATATATATTCGACTGCTAATTTTCCTTCGCAAAAGAACGTACTGCACGATGAAGTATAAAAAAATATTATTCTATAAACCACTTGTCGTTGCACCTTCTTTATTTACAAAGAAAAATTCGAGTCCATTCGTACCTCACATCTTTTTACACACTTGTTCATTCATTTCAAACATTTTAACGGTGAAAATTGCAGCTACTAGAAAAGAAAAAGGAATTTAATTATTTTGCGCAAATCTATATACGTATATACCAATCGGTTTCGTTATTACATTTTTACATTTTCGTAAACGAGGATATACAAAATGAAGAAAAAAAAAAAAAGAAAAACAAACAAAAGAGGAGAAACGTCGGTTCTATCTACGTTAATTCTCTCTATCTCCCTTCTCGTCTCTTTTAAAATGTTTCATCTAAAAACGCTTAAGCCTATGAACACATGAAATCACTGCCCAATCGACCAATTTTTGGACCCATTTGACAAGGCACTCGAGTCGCGTATGCTGGTGTCATGAAAAGAAAATTCGAGAGGAGGGACGAATGTTCAACGATTGGATACATGCTTCCAAAAAGTGTACAAAACAATCGAAAGATTAATCAATCGAGATAATTCCGTTACATTTTTTTTTCTACAAGCCAATAATATCGCATCGATCACTTCGCTATTACATAGATTTCTCTCTCTCTCTCTTCTTTGTAAACGCATCGCGTGTCATCGCGCACGTACATATATATGTTTTTGTAATCGTATCCTTTTATACATTGAAAAAAAAAGAATTTGTTCGAGGCGATTGCAGGCAGGCCGCTAAAAGATCTACTAATAACTGTTATTCGGTGGAAATTCGGTTGGTCCCATTGCAAATGTAAAATAAATAACAACTCATACATTCTCGTTTCGTATGTAACACTATGTACACAAAAAAAGTCAAAAAAAAAAGAAAAAAGAAAATAATAATATTAATAATAATAAAATACAATTATCGTTATATTCTAAAAACAAAGAAGGGATAAAAAGGGGTAAGAGGGTTGTTAGGGCGTTTGCTTGTTTTTTTTATCGCTTAGGGGGCATAAAAATGATCGACGTACAGAGAAAGAATTTCTTATTCTAGATTCTCCGTCGTCGAGCGCTTATTATTGTCCTTGGTTTCGATCGTGCAATCATTTTTTTTTGGATTGTCACAAGGATCTCTTGTGCGGACGGTATTTTTACTATATATCGTGGTTCTCTTGTTTAGTTACATTATCAATGATTTGTGATTAAGGCTTCTCCCGATACCATCGACACGTCGTTGTAAACGCAGTCACACATTTATTTTCATCGGATCGCAAAGAATCTTCGAAGCCGAAGGACGATATCGATATTACCAGGAATCTCGATTAATGTTTAGGATATATGTATATTAATATTAAAGATTGTTAATCCAAAAGTGATGTAAATGTCACATTGATTGAAATAAATCATTTAAATTTTAGACGCATCTCCTTGTGGTTCATAATGTAAAAGTGTTAATTTACTTTACATTTTCCAATGGTTTATAATTTTCAAGATCTATTCCGAAAAGTACAGTCATTACCAACGTATAGTAGTCATAAATTTAAGATAGTCTACGATAAATCATCAGACCTTAATTTATAATTCCAAATAGTATAATTATGACTAAAATGACAAAGTTCTTAGCGAAAAGTATAATTCCGAAAACCACAAGGTTAAGCTATTAAAAGAGAATTGATGGAGAGCAATGAAAAAGTATCAAAAGGTGTATTTAATAATTTTTCACCGCGAATCAAGATCCCCGTGTGATCGGCGAGCCTTTAACTCATTCGTTAGTCGTGTAGATTTTTGCTCAAGAGCAAACTATTGTGCGGCCCCGACAAATGCCTTATCAGCTCGGATTGGCTGTCGAAGCTGAGTGAGCAAAAGCAACAGGTAAATGTATTATCGGGAGCCTGCTATCACACCTCGATGTACCGAGCAAAGGTGCTTGAGGAGGTGAGCCTTTTGCTTGAACATCGCGACGCATAGTCGACACGCAAAAGGCTTTTCACCCGTGTGAACACGTAAATGTGTCTTCAAATTCCACGACATGCCAAATTGTTTGCCGCAATAGGTGCACCGATATTCGCGAACTGGTGTAGATTTCGGGGAATCCTCGGATGATGGTGCCGGTGGTGCACGCGACGGTGGTAACGTCCACGCACCCCAAGGTGGTTCTAAACCTGCGGCTGTCGCTGGATCGGCTGATGGTGGTCGGTGAATTATTATCGGTGGTGTCATTGATCTGTCCTGCTGTAATTTAAATCGTTTACTCTTTATTTTCTTTTCGTTCTTTAGTTTATTTTTCATATTTCATTTCATTTAAAGGAGAATTGAATGTCGAAGTTGTAATTGACGTTACGAATTTAAATTAAGCTTTTGCGTATATCAGTTTTTTTCACAGTTTTTTGCGTCTGATGGGCTGACGTTCGAATATTGCAATTATATTCCTGACATTAAAGTATTTTTCTACAATTTTCATTTTTTACATGATAATGCAAAATACTCAGATCCTTTGGGATCAATTTGTTCCAGAGATATAACAAAAAAAATTGGTTTGACTAACATTTTTATGTAAATTCGAAATAACAAATTAAATAACAGTCTATATAATTTCAAATAAATTTTAATAACAGGCGTCAATAACGAAGCTAAATTAATTACTAGTACGGAAAATGTAATAAAAAAAAGTGAAAGCCATTTGCAATAATTGTATAAGATGTACAGACTTTTTACTCTTTTTGGAAATTGCGGTAAATATTTTCCTCGACACGTTTAACTGTCCAAAAAAATCGTAGTAATTAGTAAATTACCATTTTGCATTAACATGCTTAATTACAACCAGTCTTTTAATCGCTACTAAATTTGCAGAAATTTATTTATCATATATAGTTAATTAATTACCCAATCTTTTCGAAAGTACTTGAATTTATTATAAAAAATATTATAAGAGAAATGACGGATGGTCTAAAGTATCTATACGACCGGTGAAACTTTGAAGAATTGAGGGTTGCGTTTGATCAGGCGTCGCGATACAAAAAGAAACGAAAGTCGAAAATATAAAAGAAAAATGTCTTACTGGGTATGGTGGGGCAGAAACGCTAAGCGCGTGAGGCGCTTGTAACCTCCTCGGCGTTTCGAAGCCTGGATTGAAAGGTACGAATGCGGGATTTTGCGCTGGTGCATTATGAAAACCAGGTCTGCGTTTCCTATGCGGCGTAACGACATATGCTTCCGCTGCCGGAATGGGCAGTTCCTCGGGTTTCCTCTTGGTTGTCTCCAAACCAAGTGCCAGCCTCGCTGCTAGTTGCCTTCTTCGTTCGTCTTGCTCTTCGAGTGACTCTCTTCTTTCCAACGATGCTTTCTCATGCCGGAAGTTCGACCTGTTGTACGCACAGATAAGACAATGAATATGCGCACCCTGACAGAGATATGTGTATATCGTAGTACTTTGTGGGTTTTTTCCTTTTACGTTTAAGTGATCCATATACAGATTTACGTTTACGGGTATTGAGATTGTGTAAGATTTATGTTAGTGTATATACGCGGTTAGTACTAACCTTTGTTGTTCCCGTTGTTGTTCACGTTGCTGTTCGCGTTGCTGATCCCGTTGTTGTTGCTGTTGTTGCTGCTGTTGCTGTTGCGAGGAATCGCTGTTGTTTTCCCGATACTTGTTGGAATCGTCGAGACATCCACGCAACGACGATTCGAGCCTGTGCACAATGTCGTGAGAACTATCACTCGTTGTCGACGCGCCGGAATTCAAACTTAGATTGACCGGGTCCGAGCTATCCCTTCGACGAGGTGGTTCTATGTTACTTTCGTGGTTTTCGGAGTGGATTGTGTCACCTTCGGCACTTTCGACGCCTTCGACGTCGACTTCTGGTTCCGCATCGTCGTCCTCCTCGCAGCCCTCCTCGGTCTTTATCAGTACCGAGCAGCAATCCGCAGGATTATTCGACTGCCTGTTTTGACGATAAATTAGTTTTTATTGTAATTATCGATAATTATATATAGCTAATTCTAATTTTTAAAATAATTAATTTTAATTTATTTATACATACCTTCCGTCATATTGTGACTCGTAACTCGAGCTTTCTTGACCTTCTTCCGAAGGTTGTGGGGTGGGTATTCTTTCTGGTTCGGAACCCGTTGAACCCTGTGACTGATTCGGTTCGAACAGTTCCGATTTTATTTGCAGTAGCTCAAATAGTTCTCTCAACGGCGTTAATTCCGTTGACTGAAATTTAGAAAAAAAAGGTAAAATTATAATACTTGTCGGAGCGGTTTTGACTTAGAATAAGAAATGGATCGATGATTACTGGTTAGTTGTAATTTAATTATTCAAATTCCATGTCTATTTCAAATACAATTACGAATTCAGTTCACTTATTTATTTTTTGTTAGAATTAAATGAATGTTTAATGCCGATGAAAAATTATAGTCAATTTCTTTTATTACCCATTTAAAATTGTAATATGATTTTCACGTAATCTTAACTCTAATTAATCCATTAATTACCAGTGTAAACAGTTTTTAATTTTCAATGTCATCAAAGGCGAACTAATTCACGATATTATAATTCTATCTGATTAAACATTGGTTTTAATCGAACAAACAATCCGCGTGTTAAATTATACACAAATCCTCTTTTTATAACACGTTTCGATCTCTTTATCGATTAATTTACACGCATCGAAATTATTCTGCCATATTTGACTCGTCGTATATTATCATTTAATTCACATTCTTAATACTCAATATAATATATTTATAAGAAATATTAATGATTAATCATTTCTTTTGTTTTATACAAAACTGCTTTTCTACAGCAAAAATGAATGTTTTTATGAATAAATTAGCAATGCTAATTATTACATATATCAACCAGTTAGGATTATATTCGCAATTTTATTGCCATTTTTTATCATTGCGTTTCAGTTTATTTTTAACCAATTTAAGTGCTAAATCGCGTACGGAATGATTCAATATGAAAATGTCTTTCAAGAAATAATCTGAATAAGTGAATTCATTTCCTCGCGATTAAACAACAGAAAGCGTGAACGCGACGATGAGCAAATGTGAAAAATAAAAGTAGAAACATAAACATCTATTTATAAAATTGAAAATAAGATGCATAAACTCACAGGTATGAGAGCTTCGCCATTGTAAAGAAATTCCAGAAGGTGGGTCAAGTGCGTTCTGCGCACCCCCGAGAGGTGCACCACGTGATCCAGCACCGGATTCCTGAGAAGACTAGCCAATAAGGGACTAGCTGCTGCAAGTACGACCCGGTGAGCTCGGATGACGGAGCCATCGTCACAAGCCAGGGTCACGTCCACGTGACGATCCCCGGAGTACCAGGCTCCGACCTCCGCAGCCAAGGTCGCTGGATGCTTCCCGTAATGGAGTGTTAGAAGTCCGTCCGTATACATCGTCTGAAAACAATATTCACAATTGTATATAATTATTCACTTATTTATTATTAAAATGTCTATCTGCCAAGAAAATACTTAAAACATTTAGTGATTTTAATTAATACTTTTTTTTGTAATTTAATAATTTTTTGTTTCTTTTGCGCGTTCAATTGCTCCGTTAGAATTGAGATGTTGATTAGAAAAATGAAAATTAAATATCTCGATATTTACTGGAAGTTAAGATTTGTTTAGAGAAGCTTGCGATTTACTTAAAATGCGAATTTAGTATGCAAATTACATATGGGAAGCATAACATTAGCTAATTAACGAGAATTACTGGGTGTATGGATAATTATTGAGGCATTTTTAGGTTTTATGCTCAAGGTGAAAGAAATATTATCTACAGTTTTTCCTGGTGCTTTCATAACCAGCGCTATAAAATTTAAAAATAAAGGAAATGATGTAAACAGTTGGAATATAGTTAACAAATAGTCCTTACATGCCCAATGATGCCATATGACATCATCTTCTTTATTCCTTTTCGTCAAAAAACTATGATTTATTTTCCACCCTCCTTTCTCCGATGATATCTATGGCATCATCGCATATGTCTTCTATTCCTATAGGAGAGAAATACAAAATTGATTAAAAAAATTTTGGAGTTTTATATATATATATATGTATGCATGTATGTATATAATATATATCATTAGAATAGCTCAACGATTCAATTGCAAATTGATTATTTTGTTCAATAATAAAATACTATTTCGACGACATCGTGGAGATTTTTGAGTAAATGAAAGTATTTCGTACACCTCGCAATTGTAAATTTATAAAATAAATTACGCAACAAAATAAAAGTAAAGGTAGTAGTACTACTACTACTTTATAACTCTGGGAGTAAAGTAAAGTGTGCCTTTCGCATTTCTTTTGATAAAAGGAACAAATAAAAGAAAATGTATATAACCAGTTTACGTTCCTTTTGAGTTCCTTTCAATGACAGTCTTCAAGTTTATATACTCTAAAAAGAATGTGAAACCACTGTCTGCTTGTATTTTCATTTTCTTTTACAAATTGATCTTTTACCATTCGCGACTGTTGCAAATAAAGTTTCGAAATTCCTGGAGCTTATGTGTGTAAAATTTTGGTAAAAGCTGAATATGTAATAATTATAAAAAAAAATTCGAATTATCAGAATGTCAGTCAATTATGTAATATTCCCAAAACGAAAGTATTTAATCGAAATTTGGAAAAGATAATTAATAATAATCTATAAAAATTATTACGCTGCAGAGTATAGGTATAACTAAAAAAAGGAGTGAACCTCGTGGGTTTTCCGCGCGATGCGTCACGCACGCACGCGGGGATAGTCCGACCTTCGCGCGCGCCCAGAGTATATAGTAGCTAATTGCAATAGGAAAGGCGCGGGAGACCTTGGGTAAGAGTCACGCAGAGCTAATGCTCTCCTGTCTCTATCGGCTGCTTCCAGGAGTCGTACGTCGCATAACTTCCAGCCGCGAATACGTAATCCCGAGTTACGCGCGCTCGAGCGTGGTGCAATCAATTAGCGGTGGATCGAGCGGACAAAGAACGCGAGAACTCTCTACATTTTTCACTTACCGTATGGTTTTTCAAAAATTATAAATATTTCGCTCTAGTATTTTGATGAAGACAAATTTTTTTCACTAATTTTAGTATTTTTTATTTATTAACGGGGGACTTATTTTTCCTATACTTTACGATTTCCACGTATAATTTACACAATGATTTTTCTTGATTACGCTTGAATTTTAGATGAACCTGATACAATGTACCGTTACGATACCAAACACTCATATAAATAATTAATCAGTGTATACATAAAAATATTAAGCGACGATAATTCTTAATTTAAATTTAAACATATTATTTATTTTAGTATTACGTATACTGTTTATATTAAATTTCAATATATATGAAAATGAAATAATTACGTAACGAGCCTTAAAATTTTTTTAATCACAACATACAAGTATTATCCAACAAATTTTATTACGTAACAAAAGTGCATTTTAATAAGTAAATTGTATACAAATCTAAAAAAACGGCGGACGTAAAAAAAAGTATTTTTTAACAAAATACCAAGCGAAAAAGAGTAACCGTTGACGGAAAAAAAGGCAAGTTCGTGCATTTGCAAAAGAAAAGAAGAATATACATAAGAAGCATGAACGAAACCTCCGCAAACTGGTTGTATAAGCATTCAACTCAGCAGAAAAACAATTTTTTCATTTTTCTTCTTCTTTTTTTTTGCTTTCTGCGAGTGAGAGAAACAGGGCTCACTGAGAACCTCCTGTCATTTCCTATTTACGCAGTCTGTCCAGTCCAGCGTGACTTTTTCATTCCCACCCATCGTATATATATATAAATATCGCATTCGCGGTGCATCGAGAAGAATCTGACAATGATCGTTGTTTATTCCGCAATTCCGAGACGTATTTGTTTTCGATACGCGTATCTTATTTTAATTTTAAAGATAGGAATCGCTAATTCTTTTTATTTTCATTTTGCTTTAACGGTACTGAGTGGATCGATTAAGTCTAAGGAAATCTTATAGATTTTATCGTTTCTTTTTTCGTAGCAACGGATGGTAATTGAAAATTCATTTTGTTTAATGCTTTTGCGAAAGTATTAACTTGGATAGATTATAAACATGTAAAGGAAAACATGATAGAATTGATACTTTTTAACTCTGTGCAGGAAAGAAACACGAGATAATCATGTTACTTGATATTAAATTGATGCTTATACATAACGAAGTAACTGATGTAATTTTCTAGCTTTGTAAGAGGAGTAGTTTGAAAATATTGTTGTTATTTTTTACTACTTTTTTTTAAAATAATTGAGGATCGTAACGCAAGCTTTATACTTTCTGTTTGAAAATTAAAAAAAAATTCACGGTTTAGCCATCGATAATTTACGGATACACCATTATTATTTAGAGTAATAGTATATAGAAATTGGATGAAAAATCAATTGGTATCGCTAAATTCTGGTGAGTTGATAATAATTCCAGTGCGTTTTATAAAGCGTGCGCAATCAATCTTCCAAAATAAGAAATTGATACGCATTGACGAGTATTTACGCGATTAAGAACAATCGCTAAGTCGAGTTGTTGCTAAACGGGTCCTCGGTCATGGTCGATTGTTCCGCGAGTTAAGAGGAATGATGATGGTGAAAGAGCAAACTTTCCGAAGTCTATGACAGCTTTCATAATTTAACGATTTTTTTTGTATTTTCAAACATTTTTTTCACATATATTAAATCGTAAACATTTTTTTTCTCAATAATTTTGTTACTATATCATACAAATTTGATATTATGCATAACTGTCAATCGAGTGCTAAGTATTGAAGAGCCGAAGAATCGAATAAACGAGATAAGATGAAGAAAAAAAAACGAATTAAACCGGAAAGAAGAAGCAAATCGAGAGAATGAAAAAGTCGAGTTGTTTGCGTTTGAGTCGCGAGTCGACGTCGCGCATTCTCCATCACGATCGCGTCGCGCCCACGTGCGCGTGAATCGTACGAAGGATAATCGCGCTTGCGATCCTCCGTACGGCGGCAATAGTCGGCTGGAAATGAAAATAGATCGGCCATGAAACCGACACGGTGATAATTTGCGCGAATCTATTCGTCGCGCGACGACGAGACACGTGTATATCTACGCTCGATGCTATATACTGCCATGCTTCGTACACGATACTAATTATTTATACAATGTGTGCCATTTTTTTTTCCTTTATAACGTGTCGGTTGTTTTTATTTTTTAATTACCTGTCACTTTCGGCGACTGTTTTTAATCGTCGGTAACAGGAATGCGAATTGTTTAGAATTAATTACAAGTATATTGTAAAATAGGACTAGAGGCTTAATACATTTTTTTTCATATTATTTACGTTACTTTTATAATTGTAGACACGTAGTTACTATAATAAGTTGTAACAATTTTTTTTAGTTAATAAGTATATACAATTATTTTCATCGAAAAAGTTAATCCGTTAAAATAAACGTAATTGGTGAAATGTACATTGATGGTGCAAAATGGAAAAAAAAGGTTGGAAAATTCGAACAATGTTAGAGGAAACGTCTGCGTTGCGGCCGCACGCAGAGACTGCTCAGCTGCAAGTTCAAGGCCAATCCTCCGTCTTACGCCACGGCGATATTACGCGCATTCTGTCTTTCTCGCGGACGTGAATATCGCCGGGCGGAGCCTATATGCAGGTGTTCCAGTATTATATCTCGGTGGGAGGGTACCTCGCGAGGAAGGACAGAAAGTCCGATTAGTCGTGGGTGGGGGAGACGAGGAAATCGGTGAGCTCAACCGGTGCTGCCGCGAGCGTCAGGTGTTTCAACTTGATTACCTTGACATAAGAATCCTGCAGTACCGGCTGTGGTATAGGTAGATCATTTGTTTACTTTTTTCTTTATCATTTTTATTTAAATCGATCTTTTCATTATAAGTATCATACACTGCACTGTACATATACTTCCGCTTAATTTGAACGCGCGTTTTATTAAAATTAATTAATAGTTCTCTTTTGGACAAAGTTAATTTAGCAATGAAAGATGTAATTATAAGTGTAAGTATAATTTAGAAAAATATTATAGCTTCTTATTTAGAAAAAGTGAGAGTGTGCGCGCAATAATTATAAACGAGGGCAGTTACATTAGACAGGTGCGCGTGTACCCGCTACCTAAATATCGCGGCAAGGATAACAGGATAAAAAACTGTATATATATAAGAACGATTGCGCGAGGACTTTCGCCGATTTTCAGCGCAAAACGAACGTCTAACGCGAGAAAGTGCTCGTGGCTCATGCACGAGCGCTTGGTCGAGGTGAATTAGGTAAGCGGTGAATTGGGCCAGCGGAAACGGCCGCCATTGCGACAACGAAAACTCGTGAATGTGTGTGAGTGTGCTGCTTATACAAAAACCCATAGAACAAATACACTTTTTGTTTCTCTCTTCCCCGCTCGCCGTTGCTTTGCTCTTGGTAAAGTCACGCGGACACTCCCATTTCCCTTTTGCCCTTGGCGAACGCGCGCTTTCGTATGTATATGTATATGTATATATACGTGTGTGGAACGGGGCGCGAAGAAGAAAAGGATGGTATGTATGTACGTCTATATAGTGATGTCACCATGTTCAACGATTGTAATCTCGAGTGAGACCACTGCGGTATATATAGATATACACACTACTGTGCTCGGTTTTAATGACCGGAAAGTCGCTTGTGCGGGATGGTTATACAAGAGGAAAGTCGCCGCATTTACGGAAAAAATAAAAGAGAGGAACGAAATAACGCGTTTTACTATTGTCATTTATACATTTTAACAGGAGCGCGCATCGTATATACGCGTGTACGTACTTGGATACGTTCTCTGCTTTTTAGGCAATCATTCTCTCTCCCTCTCTCTTTCTCTCTCTCTTTCTCTCTGTCTCATTTTTTTTCTTTATTTTTAGTTGAGGATACTCTTTGTGGAATGTTAAATTATCCACTCTATATAGGAATGAAAATGTCATTGAGAAATTTTTACTCTATTCGATTGCGTAACCACGCGGCCAAGTGGTACGGTACAAATTTATGAAATTAGATAAGAATTAGAATCGATTAATCAAATTGGTCGATAAATGTATAGGTTTTAAAAGAATTACACTTAAAATTGTCAACTGAAAAATTACAAAATTCGACTTGGACTCTTTTGACTACAGCGTCTACAATAAATCGAGTTATTTATCCCCGAAAAGCATCCACGAAATAAATAAAATGTTGAAACTCACAAGTTTGTCAGTAGTAACGCTCGGTCCGACTTATGCGGTAATCGGTATACCACGAGCGGAGCGGAACCGTGACGGAGAAATTCGGCCGGTCGATATATCGTAGGTGGGCGCCAAAATCGCGTTATTTCGGCAGGGGCCCGATCTCTCAACTTTCCACCACCTCCCTCCTTCCCTACCCCCTGGCCTCCCCCCACTTCTCCCCCCCCTCCCCCACCCCCTGCGTTTCCTCGGTTGGAGAGATTGCGATAAAAAGAGAAAGCGAATTTCGTGAATTTCGTGTTCGGTGCCCTCGCTCTCGCTCTAATCGGCTCAACTTTTGTCCTTCTATACACAAGAATATACTTTTTTCATTCGATAGAGCAAAATTTTGTAAGAGCTTTGAACTATCTTTTTTTTAGAATCAATGGAGAATTATAACGGGTATTTAAATAAAGATTTAGTGAAAAGTTGATTGTGTAAGTACTGATACTTTTCTTTCAATTTTAAATTGGGTAATTTCTAATATTTTCTACGTTCTTTTTATTTCTAAGGTTTTTAGATATAATGTGTAGTAATAGAAAGAATCCACTATCGTATCGAATAATAGTGTAAGCAGGTTACGCAAATGTCGAGGTTCAAAATTAAAATGCGCGCCTCGAGAAGGTCTTACTCCATTCGTTTACTGCGTGCGCGCTGTTTCTCGGGCGCACTTATCGAGACACCGCTTGGAATCAATTACTTTCGATTTCGATCAAGTTTTACAGATTGTACGCATTCGTGTTTGGAATTTTCGGTGTACTTAACATTTCGTTTTTTCTTCTTTTATTTTATATCATTTGTCTTGCGCGTCCAGTCCGATCGATCAAACGTCAACAATAAAACACAAAAATTAGAAAATTTAAAGAACATAATGAAGATAAAGTAAATCGTCAACTTGCAACGTTACTCGCAATGCACTTACATATTTAAATTTATGAATGTTAATAGATAATTACCTAGTTGAAGGTACATCGACACTAATTCATTATACATTTATTTTATTCGAATGAATTTCTTTAAATATAGTTATCATAGATAAAAATTACATTGCGATTCTCCTCGTATCATTTCTCTTTATTTTAAGTTATTATAAACTATTTACATGTGTTTCGAGTTTATTACACCCGTCTTTACATTTATATATATATCGCGTAATTGTAAGCTATGTACTCGTTAAATATTCTAAAACTATGCAGAAATGAAAATATCCACTCGCGACAACTTTTTTCGGAAATATAAAAGAAAAAAGTAAGAGAGGCTGTAACATTGTATTTAATTTAATGATTTCTTTTATTTCTCAACTTTTACTTATATATCCAACAACTAATGAATGCGTATAACGTCTCCTTCTTCTTTTACGCGAGCAACCTTTTATACACGAACTCGAGGCAACAAACTTAAGGTGAACTTTTTATCGATTCCCTATTGTAAATGCAACAACTTGGTGATCAACCCATAAGTAAATACGTATACATTTTCACATACACAAATAACGAAAAGAGTCAAGGAATTTACATTTTAATCGATTTCCATAGATTTAAAACACGTTCGTAAGTTTTGCCGTCCTTGGCATTAATATTAACACTCGAGAAAGTAATACGTTTTTCTTTTTCCAATCGTCTAAGGACGATTCTTGAGAAATTTTTATCGGGTTCAGTCTCGCGGAACTAGCTGTTATATTTAACACGAAGAATCAACGTAATTTCTACTTCTGTATGTATATATATATATATATATATAGGTATGTGTAAACTCGTTTTACTGGCAAACGCGCGTTTACGTCGCGAATTATGAGTTACATAAGGATTAATGAAGCTGCGAATTACGACGTCAAGAAAGTAAAATTGAAACATAATGTCACTTTGACCCTCTTTGCAGTACATTGTTTCGTTCTTAAATTTTTTTTTCTTTCTTTTTTTTGGGGGGGGGGGGGTAATAACTAGGCGTTTCGGGTAAAATGCTGCAGAGTTGAGTTAAAATTGTAATAAGTATAATTTGTATATCCTTAAACAATGTAAATAAAAATATAATGATTGAGTGATTAGTACATATTTTATTCTTTTGTTTACACATATAGTAACGACTTTTTAAATTTCTATTGTAATACGATTCCTTTTGTGTGAAAATGAATGACGAATTTCATATTATTATAAGTGACAATTTTTCGGTTTTCTTTATTTTTCTTAATTTATTTCTGTCCATTATTAATTAAAAATTGGAAATTTTATTAATCAATTTATCAACAATCTTTTATATCAATTGCAACTGCGTTCGGACAATCCAGCGGAATCGAGAGAATGCTGGAACGCTGCAGAATCAATTGAATTATTTCGAAGAATATATAAAATAAAAGTGTCACGTAAAATCGAATAATCGGTCAAACGTGTGCCTTTGCATGTCACTATTTATGCGTGTCGGTGTGTGGTGCTTAGGATATGCGTGCTCACCGATTGATGCACACATGTATATATATATATATGTATGTGTGTACACGTATACATACACACGTAGATACAAACACGAGAGAAGTTGAGCAACCGAATGAAGATGACTGCTCGTTACGGGGCTTTAGTACTTCCGCTCTATTTTTTATGAATCAATAACAATGCCTTTGATTCTAATCGTAATTATTTATACGACCATTTCACGTAGCTAATCTTCCTAGCGAGACCTTGCGTCATTGTCAACTTCGTAATACCGACGAATTTTCGATTTCCATTGATGATCGTTGTTGCATGATAATTCGATTCGATAGATCAATTTCGATCAGGGATTCACGGTTTCGTGTACACGATGATTATAATACAACGCGTACCTTCATAATTTATATACTATTAGATGTATTATTGTATCAAAGGTACGAATGGATTTAATATTAATCGTAATATCACACGGTAAATAATGATTAGCCATTGCAATTAGCTAAACCGGAATAAGAAATCATACACCGTACAAAGTTGACAATGGAACATTAACTATATACATATATATATATATATATATTACATTATACGTATACAATATATACCTTTCGTGAGATCCACTTATATTTTAAATAAAAAAAAGGCACAATTAAATGTCTTCCAAGGTGAATAATTATTATGTAAATGATTATTCATGAGCGAACAATTAACAGACGTGAACCACACATATAGGCTCATGTGCGTATACATATACATATATGTATACATGTTTTTCTTTTTAAATAAAACAAACTAAAGTACTTGAATTACAAATTAAAGACACAACGAGTACATTCAAGAAAAATTCTAAGAATTCATTGTGCATAAGTTTCATTAAATTTCGTTAAATTATTTAATGACCTAATAATAATTTCTCTATGTAAACGTGCACCAGTATATCGAAAGAAAGGAAGACGAATGGATGATTATACGCAGTGAGTTTTAATACCAAACAAAAAAATATATACATAAAATAACAATAAATCACACGTCAGTTTAAAGCTCGCGAAAATGTTACACGTATGTGTGTGTGTGTGCGTGTGTGTATCGTCACGGTAGAACGAGCGCGACAAAGAACCAAGGAAATTTAGCATTCGAAAAAAGACGCGCGACCTCACGCCTGATGCATCAGAGAGCAGTCTATCCTCCCCCACTCCATAGATATATAATGTATGTACGTATATATAGATACACGTGCATTTCGTTCAAGGTCAGATGTAAAAAGGCCTTTTCGAGAAAGCCGCGCGTTCGTATAGGTGATAGGCGAGGCTCGTTGCGCGCGTGTAGGCGAGCTGCTCGTTACATGATCCCCTCATTATATAAGAAACAATCGCTCGGTTAATGGGTGAGCTCTTAGAGCGCGCGCCGCCACTGCCGACGCTCTACTCTCGGCTTTCGAGATATCTATATATATTACCCATTCAAATATACCTACGAAAAGAGAGTTTTGATCATTTCAATTTTTTCGCCAATGGGTATTATAACGTCAAATTTCACGTTTATATTTTTTTATTTTCCTACCTTTTTATATATATATATATATTATGTAGAGATTTATTTGGAGAGCGTGGAAATTTTACGATTGAAGATGCCTTGTTATTTCTACAAAAGGAATCTTAAATTATTTGGTGCAAGACATAAATTTGAGAATAATAGTTGTAGTTAATTTAATCGAATAGAATAAATAACAAGAATTACGATGTAATCAGTGGTTTACATATAAAATATTAATTCAGGATTAATATAGTTATATTTCAAGGAAGTTAATATACACAAACTCTATACCCACGATACATTTTAAATACAAATTGAAATTCAACGTATATAAATGCACTAGCACACACGTACGTGAATTTTTCGCATACACGCGTTTATTAGGTGAGAATCAACGAAGGGCATAAGTAAACGTAACGCATTAATCATCATCGCGCGCGAGAAAATATATGCCGCGAACAACTCCGAGTTTTTCTCCTAACCGTTTTTTTTTTTAATTCCTATACTTTTTTTGCCGCAACAACATTTTTTACTATGCGTCGAATATATCTTTTTGCGCTCAACAGATGCGAATAATTTTACGAATCAATTCGTTTCCTCAGTGATTTAGATAATCCAATTCGCGATACGCCAATAAACAAAGAGTATAAAACACGTGCGGTTTGTAACAGATTTTCTCAAAACAGGAGTGTCTTTACCGTGCACAAAAAATTCTTGTACACTGTTTTCTATTTTATGTAAATTGTTAATAGCTGCGGGGCTATATATATTCGAACGTATAAGTTTTTAAAATGCTTTTTAATCGATACGAAATGATTATTGTTTATTAAGAAGCAGTAAGTGAATTTATGATTCATTTATCTACGCTTCTACAGCTCACACAACCTGTCATTATTTATTATACAGAAAAACTCCGAGCATTGTTATTTCATTCGCTTTGTTACGTTATTCGTTGCTCCTCGATAATTTGTACCAGTTTTCTCAAGTTCTGGAAAAATGTTTTTTTTTCCACAATTAAACGTTAGTCCAGTTTCCTCGTGGTTAAATAGATTTATGGATATTGTACTTATTGAATCCGTATAATTCGAATCGTTCGAATTTTTGAGATGGGCTTTTAATATGTTACGATGATTAACGTGTAATATAGACAGATAATTGATTCTAAACGATAAATTCAACGATTGATTGTTTTTATTATTTAATAAAAAATTCCATATAAATAGAGAAAAATAATGGAATTAAAAACGGAAAGAAAATATTTAAGCGATTCTCCGCGCGTCTTACCAAACACAGCGTGTAACTACTTAAAAACCGCGCATTTCTCATATCTGCTAAAGAAGAAAACATTTGTATGCATTCGAAAATCTGCATTAATTCACAGTTATATATAAATTTAAAATAAAAAAGAAAACAAGAGCAAACTTAAGTATTAGAAAGTAGATATACACGAATCTATTTACTACATAAAAATTTGAAGGATTCATATCAGTCTACTTTGAAAATCGCAAACAATTCTCTCATCTCTCTATACATATAGACTTAGGAACACGCAACGCTCGTAATCCTTCCTCGCAATTTTCTTCTCGGCAATAACAAACGCTCGTAAACAAACGAGGCATCCGCGAAAAAAAAGAAAAAAAAAGAAGTAGAAGTAGAAGTAGAAGAAGAAGAAGAACAAAAAAAAAACACAACGAGCAGCAAGTGATCTCACGCGCATATCTCCTAGCTCGGTGATTTTCTTAACGTAATCTCCACCCATCGACACCTCTCGAACGAGAGCGAAACGTGGAGTCGCTCGCGACTCTTTAAACTTACGTAATGTACTATGATCATTTCTGTAGAAGAAGATATAGGTATATAGTATCGTGTACCCATCGTCTGCTCCCTTCCACTTTTCAATATATATAGACGGACTTTCGAGAGACGCGCAATGACGGAAAGATTCTTTCAAGGTTAACGGTTGCTCTAGTGCCAGTCGATTCCTATACTCGTATATTTTTATATATATATATACATATACATATACATCTACAAGATGGAAACCTCGGTGTGTGCATGTCACGTAATACGCGCCTCTTCTCTTTTATTGTTCCACGATCTTGCGCAAGGACGGTGCCGCCGTCGCCGCGGCTTTTCTTTTTCGCGGCCTCCGAGACTAAGTTTCGGATTTGTTTTCTATATGTATATGTATAGACATATGGCTTTTCTTACTTCGCGGTCGCCGTGTTTCCGCAAAATTTTTTGCATACGCGCATATATTATACGTGAAAATTAATTTTACGAACGTGTGGTTTACTTTGTACTACGCGGGATGCGTTTATTTTCAAATACGTTTGTCTCTCGTCGCAATTTTTGTATTCAGCGTGAAAACAAAAATGCTTTTATTGCGATGAAAATTCGAGTAATTTAGAAAAACATTGAGCTACACTACTATTAAGTAACAAAGTCACTCTTCTAAGGACGACTCGTCGATATTGCACTGGCGCAGCGCATTTATGTAACACTGGGTAATAAAAAAAAGGAAAAAAAAACTCTATCGTCTGACGAACTATCCTTTATTTTAATATTTCAATCTTCTCTTTTTCTAAAATCGCTTGCTTCTTTTTGCGATTGAAAATTAAGCAGATAACTTGGCAATACGTAAAGTCCTGGGAAAATATATAATAACAAAAAAATATGTATAATCTACTAATTTTAAAATATTTGTGTAACTAAATATCACTGCCGTTGTCATCAATTAATCATCCTAATAAGAAAATATCTATATATATTCGATTAAACTTGTTTGTTTATCTTACTAATATAAAAACTTCCATATGTATACCTATACAGAAGGGAGACAGTGAAAAAAGGCAACACGCATCGTCTTTGTCGTCCGCATCTCTTATATATATATGCATTATGCAAATTTACATACATCGACGGCGACGTAGCCTTTACCAAGGATCGCTCTTTTTCTCGCACCTCGAAGTGAGAGGAAAAATGTGCGCATCTATGCATCTCTATTTCATTATTTCTTTTTCTTCTTCTCTCCTTCTCCTTACGTATCAACGATGATCCAGTTGATCAGAAGATTTTTTTCACCGACAGATTTTGTAACCTGATACTTTGTATATACCGAAGCGTCGCTTTTATTCCTCTAATTAGTGGAAGTGGCGGCGTGATTAATGCGACCGAAATATCGATAAATTACTGTTACGCGATCTCGATCACTTTGTGTATATATATACTAAAACAACACCGGCCGTTCTTCATGATTTTATAGTTCTTATTTTTTTTTTCGCTACGGAATCGATCGATTTTTCCGCAGATAATTTGCGATGGATGCTGCGGTGAACGGTGGTTCGTGGAGGTATTGTCGGTTAACTCGATGAATAATGCGATTTACTTTGCCGCCTGATGTTTATTAATTAATCTCTCCCGTGAATCATTGTCGCAATTAAAACTGTTTAAGATGTCGACGATATAATACCTTATTTGTATTATGGATGAATATTTTTTGTCGGTTAATCAGGAATCTCTTTTATTTATGCTTGAGTATACGTACATAGGCAGATTGTCAAGATCACGCGATGGATAATTGCGCTTGAATTATTGATTTCCGTATACCTATAGTTGTACACTCGATTTAAAACGAAAATTATGTAGGAAATAATCTCGATAAATACATTTATGTAATTTCATCGGTCTTCTTGCCCAGAGAAATAATATGAATTTCATACAAAAAAATTTTAGTATAAACTGTTGTAATTCACAATTCTTTTTATTGCGATTTGAGGTTTAATTATTACTTATACATAGATTTTACAAAAGTAACGAAAGTACAGTATTTTACAAAATATGTATCAAGGAAATATTTGTACACGTATGCGATAAATTTTATATAGATTAAGTTCGATCGATCAGTTATTAATAATGATTATAATAAATAATAAATAATTTAAAAATATGTATCGCAGTAAAGTGAAATGAGGATCGAAATTTAAACCAGTAACCTCATTTACTCTCACGAGGAACAGAGGAGAGTAACAAATTTCCCATGAGCACTTTAACGACATTAGATAAAAAGTACAACTGAATACAAAATACTTCCCCATTCGTATAGGTGTACACAACCAAGGAAATTTATTCAAGTCCACGCGATGAATCTATATGTACGCACAAAGAGGCCACATAGCGTTTTCTCGAGAAAAGAAAACGTAATTTATATATATACACGAGAAGCACGCGCGGTAAGAAGTTAAACAAAAAAAAAAGAATTTCAAATTAACATTGCAAAAAAATCCAATTTAATGAACATCCCATTAATCGTGTTGTACACGAGACGTAACACCGCATCGGGAGTGGCCGAGGTGACGCGTTCTAATATGAATAGGATACATATATGCGAAAAAAAGGAAAAAAAAAACAGTCGGTGGAAAAAAGGAGAGGAAAAAAAAACTAAAGGAAAAGAGAAGAGAAATAACGTAGGATAAACAAGGTAGAATGTACTTCTATTCTTTTTCTACGAGTTTTCCCGTGTGATGCATAAAAATACCAAGGCGCGCTCTTATAGTTTCGAGTTCTCGGCGAGCTTTTACACACCGCACTGAACGTTCGTATATATATAGTCATAGATCAGCGCGTAATATACACGCGCGAGCAAATAATCGAAGAAAAAGGAGACACCGCAAGAAATTAATTGATGTCCGCGAGCGAGCTGGCAATTTTTCTTTCTGCGTGGAAAATTGAAATTTTATTTTAACATTCGCTATGTCAAATTCGTTACTTCGTGCCTCTTTATATATATGTACGTATGCAGTGTGCTTTACCATATTGTACACATACTCCACCCTGTAGTAAACCAATTGCATTACGAGTTAAAATGCTTCTTGGGAATTTCAAAATGCGTTTTTCTTATTTTCTTTTAAAGCTGATGCACCACAACTCACGTAGAACTGTGCGATCACGCACCGGCAACTCGTTTCGTTATTATATAAAATTTATAAAATATATGTGTACAGTAGAGATATATTGGATTATGCAATTGTAAACGATCCCATTTAACTTATATACATCGATATTAAATAAAGTTGTTTATTATTTATTAAGTGCATTTGGCACTTGTTATTGGAAGTGCGAATCTTATTTAAAATTTGCACTGTCAACGTTATCGAGAATTATTATATTAATTATTATTTATAACATTGAAACTTTTTTAAATTGTTTATTTATATAAAGTAATTTTAATTATCGTTTAAGAAGTTATATAAAGTATTTTAAATTATTATTTTAAAAGGTTTGCAAACTATTTCAATAATGCATCATATTGAAAGAACGGAGTTTCTACATAATTTGAATAAAAAATAATTGAAATTCTTTTACCAAATTGAAATAAACGTGGTTAGTTTTATTTACAATAAAGAAAATAAATATTCTAGAATTCCTAGTTAAAGATGGGACTTTCTTTTCGTCCATGTAATATATGTAACTACCAGTTTCATAACTTCAGCGTAATCTTTTCTTTTCACCGAGTACCCCATTGACACTCTACTTCACAAATTCACGTATACTAAATACGATGGGAAAGCAAACTTAACCCAATTGGCAAATCAAAATTCATCACACTTATATAAACAATATCATCTAGATTCTTTTTTATTTTTAGGTGGATCCATAGGCAAGTGTGCACACTCGGTAGGATTCGTTTGCGAGAGTATACGCGCTTCTCGATCCGCATCGAGTGCGTGAAACGTTACGTAAGACCGATCGCTCTTTCTTTCTTTCTTTCTCCCTCTCTTTCGTTCGTTCGTTTCGTGAGGTCGAGCACCAACACACTCTCACGTACAGTTGTATACATATATATCTTCGCGCCAATGGCCACGTGTGTACGTGAACGGAATGCACACATGTTCGATTCTATACATGCACACGCGTAGAGAGCTTAATGCGATCTGTCGCGCTAGTTTTGAGCCATGAGAAAATCAAGTGGGAGGAGGGAGAAAGAGAGAAACGGTGTTAACAGTGCGACCGAGAAAAATAGTGACGTATCTGTACGGGAGGAGGAACAAAATAATACATTTTGTTTTAAATTTTACGTTTTTTTTCTTTTTCTTTTTTATCACTCAATATACATTATTTCCATTATTAATCAAGAACTTTTATATATAAATAAGTTTCAAAATGTTCTTCTCTTGCTTTCATCAATATTTCGATGCTTTGTTAATACAAACATATTTAAATATAATGTTTACGGTCATCGTTAATAAGGTTTTATTTTATCGTGTAAATAGTATTTTCAATTGCTGTAATAGTGCACGGATGAAGGAAAATAAAAAAAAAGTTGGGGATTAATAAAAGAAAATGGAAACGTCATAAAAATAGAACCAGGAAACAAAATAACGATAAAGTAAAGAAACATAAAGAAGACATAAAGATAACAAGGAAAGCATATATACGAGCGAAATATGAAAATACGTTTGGAAAATCACTTAAAAAAAAATATGCAAATGTAAGAAAGAATAAAGCGTTGAAATCGATTAGACGCGCATAAAAATATTTACGACAAATATCGTGCTATATATTGAATCAAACAAATTTTCAAATATTTAACATTGTTTTACGAGGTAGAGAAATATATTACAATACTATAATTAATTGAAAAGATAATCATTAAGAAACAAGAAAAAATAATCATTAGTAATTTAGTTAATTATCTTGTGATAATGAATTACAAAGTAGAAAAATACATTTTCGTACACTTAATCGATACTTGTAATGTACATGTGTGATAAATTACTATAGATTTATTAAACATTGTATCCTCCTGTTAATTCATTGGAACAATAAAAAATTGTATATGAGTTTAGAAAAAGATTTTTTAACGGTTTATCGTAATAGTCAATTTAAATAAAATTTTAAACAAATTCTAAATTCCAAGTTGTGCGTGTAATCGTAATTAGCGTAAATATAACAAATAAAATTGAAAGTTGAAGTTTCGATTTACGCAATTTTGCTATTTTTAAGATATTTCTCCCGAGCCACAATAAAATTATTATAGATAATTAACTTTAGTAATAATAAAATTTTACTCATAAAATTGCTCTAAATAGCACAATTAAGTATTAACGACGCACAGGATCGGGTCGCGCAACGTGTTAATAGGCATACCTTTTTAAACAACTGCAGCTTGACAACTCTAAACATTTTTTAAACTTCGACTTGCATCGCGAACGCTATAGAGACAATGAAACACCATGCGTTCTTGGCCTCGTAACACATCGAATCAGTCGTTTCGGTGGAGTGAAAGAAAAAAAAACCGAAGCATCGTAGAAAGATGTACGATCGACGTATACATAGCGACTGGATGCATATCGACATCAGGATAAATTTCATTCTGGTCGTTTGAGATCTGGGACGCTTTGGCGTTCTCTATGATTTTCCAGCACCGCCGCGCGAGAAAAACGGGCTATTGAGAATATGATTGTTGAAAGAGTGTATTGTTGAATCGAGAGTTTAAATAGGGAGATTATGTTTTACTCAAATTTTTTTTCTCTTCTAATATCTATGAATACTTGCGCGTATACACCTTGTAATAGACACATACTTTTTCTTTATTTTACGCCACCTGAGGTGTTACCGCGATTAAGCACTTATAAAAAATACTATGTAGCAAGTATTTTTTTTATTACTAACTCTTTGTATTTATCTAATTTTCCAAAGGTAATTTCAATAAAATGATACATTTTTTTGTTCATTTTTCTATTGAAGAATAATAAATTTTAATTTTTGGAATAAATGGTGTATATTAATGCCTATATAAATATCCGTAAATAAAGATGTACCTGCTACGATTTCATTATTAGCATATCTATCACTAGAAAATAAATTAAAATTAATATACCGATCTTAGTCCTTAAACTAATTATTCACACAATAATTTATGTTAAATTACATTATATACCTTGCGATGTAATTATGGAAATTATATGTACATTTCTTTAGTAACCATCCAAGTAAAAGATAAATATACCGTTTGCTTTTATTCTTTGATTTTTCTGTGTCAATGTCACTTCGAATATGCATAATAGAAATTGACCGAGTTATGTAAATAAATTATAAATAGTATTATATAGATATCTATATAGAAATTTCCAATCATTAAATTTTTTTTTTCATTTGACAAGCAAATCATTGCATTCCACTAACCGACAAATATCCGCAAAAAGATAATATTTCCTAGTTGAATGCTTGACGAAAGAAGATCGAAAATAAAAAAAAAACAACACGCAATTCGACCATACGAAGAGCAGCAGGACAGCGGAGCGAAACTTACGCAATCGAAATGATCTCACGCCGTGGGTTGGGACGCGGCACTGCATATCACCGGTAATTACCAACGAGTCGGGACGTTCGGAAAAAAGCTCGCGCGATTTTACGATAGCCTCGTTCTTTTTTTCTTTCTCTCTCTATCTCCTTCGTCTTTCTCGTCTGGAAAATTCACTGGAAATTCATTGTCTGTCTTCTAGCCCCACCATTTATTTTTTTAAGCCCGCATGAGAAAGGAAAAAAACTGATTCAAATAATAACGAAGTTAAAATAAGGTGTATTTATGGTATATATACACATATAAATAGATTATGAGAATTTAAATTTACGAGTCGATTCACGATGATGTATAGTTATTTTATCGTTATGTTAATTGATGGAACATCAAATATGTAACATTTTTATAATATTTTTATTGTTCGATATTAGGTAAGCATATTTTTTTTTGCGTTTTCCGTTTATTATTTTTCTTGGGTGAGTTGCGCTTTCAGAAAATTCTTTTAGTCTTTGAAAAAAAAAACCGTATTTTCTTTTATTTTACGATTCAGTAGATCAAGGTCTCATTTTAATGGAATTTTTTTCCACGCTCAAGCAATTTTTTTTTTCTTCTTTTATAACACAGTGCGAACGTAATCCTGCTTTTACTTTGAATGACACTCACACACGTACTTGATAAATTACATTTTCATAAATAGTCATTTTATATAATTTTATGCCAATAACTATAGTCTTAAGTAATGCGACTATGTTTTATAAATGTATAACTGTCTTCGAAATGTTAAAATGAAATTTTCTTAATCATTTCATTTATTGTAATTTTTAATTTTAACTGTAATAATCACATGATATTTTAACACAAACTAAAAAGATAGATTACACGAACAATTCGAAAGGCGCGGTAACAAATGAAACGGAAGCTCCAGAGGAAGTGAAAATGAGTTCGGCTAAAATTCACCTACGAATACCGGACGTTTTGTACGTAGGTCTAGTCATTGCTATCAACCGTTGAAATGTCCTTATTCTAGAACAGTTATATTACATAAAAGGAGTTTACTTTCAAAGTCAAACCTAATTTCACAATGAAAGAATTCTATTTTTGTACTGTAATAATAAATTGATTGAGCATAGCGTAATATGGTTTTTTTTGAAAAAATAAATTTAAGTTTGATCGATTCGGAAAAACGACTGTAAATGCGTTAAAAAACGATAAAAATTGTTTATCTTCTAAAATTTGTAAATGTATAAATTATTATAATTTTGGTAGCTATACGAGTGCACACAATTATATACAATGTATTGAACCGTAATTAAATTATTACTCAATTAATTAGTACTATACGTTTACATACTATTTAATATAAGAAAGTATATTCTCATTGAATATGCAGAAATATCCGAAGAAAAATAAATCAGATTATCTAAGGTTTACAAGTCTACAAACTGGATCTCGTACTCATTCCAACACGTGTACCCCGAGAGTTTGCATATAATTACAATTATATATATACATACATCTATAGATACCTTGTAAAACGACTTATCCACTCTCGGACTATGCATTTCCATTGTCTTATCGTACAAAGTACTTTCCATTTGTTCCGTTTTTTTGTTTCACGCATCTTTCAATATACATATATACACTTTTACGATTTGTATACAAAGCTGTCGGCGCGACTAAACAAGGACGAAAATTTCATGCGACAATTGATAAGCGCTATCAACACGCGTATCATTTGGAACACGTCGATCGCTTCAATCGGTACGCTTGTAACTGTGTTTATGTAGGTATATATATGTACATATTTGGAAGCAGTATCATTCAAGTGTGTGAGAGACAATGTTGCATATATCGGTATCGTCTGGTACGATTGACGTGATATGTACACACAACCTCGCGTGTCGAACAAAATTTGCTAATTCCTTGTTAAAGTGGAAAATGGAGAAAGCCAAGAGTAAATATATGTAATCATACATGAAATTTTTTATTCGGTAGGGTAAATAATAGTGATTCGATTCAACCGTTTATCGTATAGGTTTATTTTCTTTTAATTGCTAAAGTATATATTAGCTGATTGATTAACGAGATGGCAGTTTAGTTTGTTTTTTATTAAAATACATTGTTGAATTACTTACAATTAGATATATTATTTAAACAGAAAAATAAATCAACATGATATTTCCTTAAATTTTTAAATTGAAATTTTCAAAGAATCATTAATTTAGTAACAACGAAATTTTTTTATATTTTAGCTAATAGTTTATTTACAGTACTTTCATCATCTCACTATTCTTCACTTTTATCACCTCCCTCGAAAAAAAGAGATCTTTCTATACCTTTTTTTTTGATCGGATGCCTAGCTTATGTACAACTCGAAACCCACGTACACTTTCGAAAGACAATCCTTTCCTCATCTACCCGCATAATCACTGCATCTGCCCGCTTTTCACCTCCCAGCTGTTGCAACTTTCGACAGTGTATTTGTGTATATACCGATTTTTTTTCTTTTTCGCAGCTCTTTCCCTTCCCAGAACGAGATTTAAGAAGAGCGAGACGAATGCCGCGAGATAAAGGGAAATAAAGGGTCAAGAGAAGAAGTGGAAATTTGGAAACTCGGTGTAGCGCGCAGCGTGAAAACTCACAGCGGGCGGTCAAGGAAGAAACCCCTTTAGCCTCTGCCATAATTTCTCTACGCGCCATCGTGGCGCTGCGATGTATTTATTACGCTTCGACCTCGTAAATACAATAACTGGCGCGTGCGTCTTATTAGGATTTGCATTTGCTTTAACTCGTTCTTCTTCATTTTGTCCTTTCGGTGTGTATATAAGCATACTAACCCATAGAGATTTTCGCTTCAATTTTTAGACGAGCATTTTTCGCGGATTATTTTTCTCCTTGGTTTTTCAAGTGTTATTTGATATTATTTATTTATTATTATTCTTTTATATAATGCGTGTCCAATATTTAACTAAAATTAGACAAAACATTTATAATGTTGCACTATTGTGTCGATTGTGTGGACAGTTCTTGTTTAGATAACAGTACGACGTAGAAGCTTAAAAAAAAACTTACGTTTCTTATGTTATTTTATGTTCTATTATTCTATTATTTTTATCATTGTCGTTTTATTTTACGTAATTAATTTTTAACCTGTATCTTTGGAAAATATTGAATTATTTTCACTTTTTCACATTAAGCGAGGTAAAAACAAACCATTCTTCAAGTTTTATGGTTATTCTTTTTTTTTTCTTTTGGTTAATCGTTAATGTTCTTTATTAACTTACGGTTTTATGTATCGAAACACAATATACCTTAAGCCTCTTTTCAAGTATATACGTATACGGTAAAGCGTAGTTAACCATTTTAATATTCTCCTTCTCTCTCCCACAAAGCCAAATAAAAACTAGTTTTGTTCTTACGCATGGTTTATGTTTTCTGTAAAAATAAATAACTTTAAAGCAACTAGTTCTGTCAATAAACGAACATTTGTTTTCTAGCCGTATATAACCGCAAATTTTTTTTTTTTTTTTTACATAAATTTTTCCTTGCACGTAGAAAATTTTCCATTCGAAGTTATTTTAAAATTCACGGTAATTATGAGACGGCATGCTTTTACATAATATATTGCCGTAGCTTTCTTTCGTTGTGATTTCATTGTAAAATTTCCTGGTTCTACGCTTTCAGATTTTTGAACAAAAGGTATATTGTTTTCTCTTTGTCGATACATACATACACATATACATCTATATATGTGTGTGTGCATATATCGAATATCCTGGTTATATTAATATTTAATATTCCATACGAATATAAGATTCAAATAAGATTGATCTTCAAATAATTATTTTCAATTCACACGTTGATGAGGAAATCACGGACAGTGGTTGACACTATCTTGTCTTCTTCGGTGGAAAATATTCTTATAGGAAATTATCTTTCAATCAGTTTTTTATACATGCTCTTTTTATAATTCGTTTAAAAAAATGTTTGGCAGGTTTGATTTTGAACGATAAGTTTTCAATGTAACTTTTACTTTTAAGCTGTAACCATTTTGAGTATAGGCATTCTCTATCAAATTTAAATCGCCAGTAGCTTATACAGCTATGTTATCTTTTCAGTATTATGCACACAAATGGAAAGTCTCTTATTATTCTTTAAATAATTTATATTATTTTAATTGAAATTATTCGTTGTAAATATATATTATTTTATTTTTCATTCAATTTCAATTTCATTGTTAAATACCTGTTACTAAACGCGATCTCTGTAGACATTTTAATAACATACATCATTAATATTTTTTAGAATTTTATATAAAAAAAAAAAATATTTATTGAACTGTTACCATATATTACCCGAAAAAGTACGTCAGTTCAAATTGCTATATACGTGGGAATGTCTGTAGTAATATATAAAAGAGTATAAACAAAATGTGGAGAACGAAAGAAAAGTTCACGATAGAAATACACCGAGTCTTTTTTCCTCGCTCAACTCCACGGCAAACTTCGTAAACATCGCAATCCCTCTTTCTTCCTTTCTCTCGGTTGTGCCTTTTCTTTCTCTCTCTTACTTTTCGATTCGGTCTTTCTCTCCCACTTGAAATTGCGCTGCGCGCTCTCGATTGGCAATTCTCCGCGCGCGAAAGGCTTATATACGTAGGCACACACACACACACATACACACATTTACAAGCGAGCGCGCGAATAATACGGGGAACGAGCGCGCAAGCGATAGATGAAAGTGAAAGGGAAGGTAGAAAGGGTTGTTGCCGCGGGAAGCAGGGACTGGTCGGTTTTGCCGTCATCCCGGTGAACGCCGCGAAAGGCCGAACCGGCGAAATACCGCCATTTAATGCTTTGGCGACATGCACCCAGGAGCGTTCGTTCGTTTACTCATTTTTTTCCGAGAGGGATATATGTACTTGCGTTGAATTCTTTCGATCTATCGACTACTCTCACTACTCGATCGATTGTGCCTGCTTTTTTTGGAAACATTTCTGACAATTCTCTTTCTTTTTACATTTCTTAGTCGAAGAATATTGGTATTTAATGCACTATATTCGCGATGTGTATTTCGAAACGAATCTTAAAATGTACTGACTTATAAATGGTTTATTATAATAATAGTTATATATATATCCATTAAATATATATTTCATAGTTTATGTATACAAGCAAGTCGCTTGAAATATTCATAGAATAAATAAATATGGATCAAGAGAGGTTTAAAAATAAGTTTTACTGACTGGTGACCAAAAAAACCAAAGAAAGAAAAACACCGATGCAGAAGAAAATCAGGAAAAAGGGTCAAAGCTGCAGCTACGTCGTGTGACGCAACCTTGACACACACTAAAAAAGTCAACTGAGCGAGAGAGAACATGAGAGAGATAGAGAAAATAAACTAATTTTTATCAGTATATACATATATATATGATCCGTTAAACATGCTGAGAGAATTTTCTTGCCAAATCTACTAGACAATTGAGTGTATAAAAATACTTGTTTAAAAATTCCTATAAGTAGTAACGACTAAACATAATCAGAAAAGAAAATTATAATATCTAGAATGTTTTACTAGATTGTTGCACTATAAATACTTGCAAATTTATCCTTATATTTCATATGTATACAAGGATACATATATGGATACAGATCACTATTAAGAATATATTTTATCAACTTGTTACGATGTTTTATTATTATACGCAGAAATAATTCAAACTATATTTTTGAAAAAAGAAAACGGCTAAATTAAAATCGGCGAATCATAATGTACAAATAAAACTCTATTTTTTGGTATAAGGCATATCATTTTCTTCTACAAATTTTATCAAAACATAATTATAGTTACTTTCAGAAGGAAATTCTGTTATGTGGCTAACATTTTTACGATTTCTTCTTTACATACATAATCCATTGTATCTTCCGAAAAATTAGCGTTATAAATATAATTGATTCTACAAATATAATTGATTTTTAAGAGCCAATATTTCAATTAAGTTTATGGAATTACAACTAGTGTCAGCCATTTGTGTGATTATTCTATGTCTACATTCAAAATGCATTGTTCAAAAATCAAAAGGTGTCCTAAAATTTTTAATAATTTATTATAATGAATAATATATAACTCATTATGCTCCGTTTACTATACTTTCAAACAATTCGATTGATCTTGAAAATAATCGGTAAAAAGTCCATAATGCATTTCATTTTGGATGTTAAATATATAATGGTATCTGATTTCCGGTACGTAAATAATATGATAACTACACAATATTGTAAAAATAACAATAAATTGAGTTGTGTGTATTACAACAAGTATCCAGTTTACAGTACAAGCTAAATTAGTAAAATTAGCTAGATTTTATTGTCATTATAAATAGAAACGAATGCTATAAAAATATTGTAAAGTATACTATGTACGTATTGTGTTAACTACAAGGTAATAGTAATTATTACTAGAAAATTTAGCGATAAATTTCTCTCAGTGCCATACACATGTGTGATTATCATCGGTACTTCCTGTTTCTTTTTAGGAATACAAAGAAACTTGCAACTTACAGGTGCTTGCTTAGGTACCAAGGGGTGAATTTATTCGATCGTAACTATTTTGATCAGTTTATAAATTATTTTACTAGTATTTTATCAAACAACTTTTCAGTAACAATTACTTGTTATTATAAATGATATTAAATATTTGATAATTGAATTATATATACAGTTATATTTATATATTGCATAATAAATCTTATATGTATATATTTATAAGTATGAAAATATTTTTATTAACTACGGTTCTTTAATTCGAGAAAGAAAGATTTTGATAAGACAGATTTTGGCATGATTATAAATTTATTTATCGCAAATAAAATGTCATCTGTTAAGTGTATAACTTAGTAAAACAATGTTACTCTTATCCATTCTGTCTGCACCTGATAAGTAGACAGATTTCATTGTATTTGGATACGAATAATTGATTATTTATGAAATGTCGCAGTTCGAATTAAATATCAAATTTCTGTTTTCTTTTGGCAAACAAATCACTTTCAGTTTTGTTAATGTACGATGATAAAATTTGCATATATTATTTTTTTATTTAATTCAGTATGCGCGGCGTGAAAGGAATTAAAAAGAATTTTATGTATGTATATATATATATTATTTATAAAAAATGAAAGATGTTCAATTACGATAAATATTTAATTTGTAATTATTATTTGCGTGGTGAAATAATTAGATATATATAAATATACTGCGCAATGTAACTATATATTTTATTTTTTTTTTAAATAATTGTTATTTATTATTGGGAGAAAGTTGTTAAAGTTTGAAAAAGTAATAAAACATACTTGTATGTTATAACTTGGTTATATATCTCGTCTGTTAAAAATGGGAACGCAGATCAACCCAATTTACCAAAAAACCGCGTGATCTAGAATTGATTCAACGTACGTCCAAATCTAAACTAAGAGAAAAGTGTGAAGGAAGAAAAGTTGTAAGAAAAGAAGTGAACGCAAGGAGGTTCATTAGGACGACGTCACTCGGACGCGGGTTGGCACAAAGGTGCTTCTTCCTCTCCCGCTTATTAGTAACAGTCCTCGTCTCTCGTCCGTCGACGACTGCAGGGCCGGTAAATCAAGCCGCAATTAAAGAGCTAAAAACCGCGGCGGCCGCGCTCCTCAAGGCCTCTGAGCTCGCCGGAGCGCGCTTCCGCTTCTGATTAGCTTCCTCTTTTCCCACATTGCCCAGTCCTCCTCCTCCTCCTCTTTTACCTCTTCCCTTCCTTCGTTCTTCCTATCTACGTTTATTTCACCTCTCTTTCTACTTTTACCGGTGCATAAATGGAAAATTTTCTCTTTCTTTCCTGAGACTCTTGCTCAATTTATAGACCTACCGACGTAATTTGCAGTTTTTTTATTTTATTTTTATATATTATTTTTTTTTATATAATTAATTTTATACATATTATTATTATAGTTTATCATAATTTATATCTTCTCAGCATTATGCTAATTTAAACATGTTCGTGTAAAAGTTAAAGGATATTAAGAAAAATAACGCTGACATTTAAATGTTACTCAGTACTGATTATAAATGATAATTTCGTAAATAAAACATGTGTTCGCTTTTCAAATTTAGAATTTTAAATGTAGAAGAGAGTTTATTTTAATATAAACACGTTTATTATTAATAAGCGATCCACATTACCCATTTTTTTTATAATCCGAGTTATTATTTAGATATATCTTTACTATATAAACCTTGATCTACAGAATGACATCAGGAAATTCGATGAAGTTGATATAAAGATTTTCTTTTTATCCATAGAATTAATAATAATTAATTTTTTATGACGGCAAATCTCAGCAAATGAATATGCATTTCTATTATAGTGATTGGAAATAAACAATTTTTTCGTTGCAGTTTAATAAAAGTTGAGAAAAATTTGTTGTGCAATAATAATGTACGCGCGCACACGCATACCTATGTAGACAGAAAGAACATTTTTATCGTTTTTCACCTCAAATTATCGATGGTGATATCGCATATTTTGACGTTCAAGGCTTTGCAAAAATGAATTGTGTAATTAAAAGTATCGTTGAGAGATTATCGATGTGAAAGAACCGACTGATATTAAGTGTTATATGGTAAAAATACGATTACGTTATATAAACTTAAAAATACAGCATGACGTGTTAAGAAAAAATTATTTTAATTGCTTCTGTTTGGAAAAAGGAAATACTTTCAAGGCTAATCTAGTTTTAATTGCTGTGCATTATAGGTGCTTTTAAATTAAACATCCGCGAGTATCTCTACACACGATTTTTAAAAAGAAATCAAGATAGTCGTTGATTAAGTAATACATCTACATCCATGGAGCCATTTCACTATTTCAAAATTTGCCCACGGGCTAGATTTTTTTTTTTTAATTTGAATCTAGATTCTTGGTCAGTTTTAGTAGTTAGCTTTGAATTTTGTTTTCTTAATGATAATTCGACAAATTAAGAGTAAAATCGCACGTTTATTTACTAAATTTACGTTGAAACAAATTATTATTTCAGTATTTATTGGATGATTTTAAGCGACGATCAATTTTTTCAAGTAAATAGTTATTTATTCAGCTAAATTAATTGTCGAGCGTAAAACAAACATTCTTTTCGTAAAGGATACATATAGTGAAAGGCAAAGTGAATTTCTAAAGTGTAAGTAATATATTATAGCAAAGGTAAGAAACCTGGTGAAAATTGATCGAATAAATCGAAAATTCTCGAGGTAATAAAATGTAAATTGCCTATCTTTCGATAACGGTGGACAGCAACATTCCCAAGTGCGTGCACACACATACACGCGCGCATGCACACACGGTTACATACATAGTGTATGCCGGTTCTCCATTTACCACAATTTAATTTTTCTCAACTGTGCGAGATCTCGGAGAAAATAAAAGGAACGATTCGCTCGGTACGAGCTCCTCCTCTTTGTCTTTCTCTCCTCTCTTCTTTTATAAGAGAAAGAGAGAGAGAGAGAGAGGGAGGGAAAGAAGGGGGAGGCGCCTTTTCCTGCTAGCGCTCCCGCTCCCCTGGCCCTTTTCTCTTCTCGGAGCGCACACGCGCCTATATCTCGCTGGCTTATCTTTCTCTCACCTTGCGCCCGCGCTTGTGGGAATCCACGCGTGCGATTCGCACGACCAGGGGGGGAAGCCCAGCCAACGTAGGAAAGGGAGGCAAGGGAAGGCAACGCCGAGAGAAAGACCGAGGGATCGCGGTGCTTCTCTTTTTCCTTGCTTTTTCCCGACGCTCTTTCTCTCCCTCTCTCTTTCTTATACTTGTTTCTTTATGCCACTCTTTCCCTCGCCTCGTTTGACTTCTTCTGCCCTCGGAATGCCCCGTTCAGGGACGTTTTCTCTTCGGTTCTTATAGCCGCGGACTTACGTGCGTCTGCGTTTTCTTTCATGCACTTTCTGCGAGGGAAACACTCGTTCCTCTATCGTTCCTTTGCGCTTCTTATTTTTTAATTATCCCGGATTTTTCAAATATCCTACGAAACTTAATCCTATCGGTATGATTTTTATACTGTGGCATTTCATTAATTAATCAATCAAACTGTATATAAGGAACAAATTAATATATATTTTTGATATTAGATTACAATTATTAAGCGAAGAAAGTAAATAAAAACATTAAGTAAATCCTATTTATTCTTTGAGTTTAGTAAAAAAAATTATGTCACAACATTGCGTATTATTATTTCATTACAAGTAGCTCGAAAAAAATCAGATAGTGTAATCAGTATCTTAGAAAATCACCCCCTCGTGAGAATCTCAACATTTTTCGCTTATTATAAGATAATCTCAAAACGATTATATCTTAGTATATTAATAAATTTGTAATCGTGATGCGTGTGTATGTGTGTGTGCTGTACACTGTCTGTAACAAATTGTGATAAAATTTAAATAAAAAAAAACGTCTCTATTACACAAATAAAATATCTCATTCAATGCCAAAATTGCTCATAATTTAACTGATAAGAACAATGCTCGTAATAATTAAAATATTTTAATTACGGCTAATCGTTCAAAATCAAAAATTGAATCAACTGTTCGAAGTGTGTTTCGTGGCCGATAATTTAATACACGTAACAGATAAAATAATTTCAAAATCTCGTGTTGTATAAATCGTTATCAGGGCAAGTGTATGTGTAACATACGAAACTATGCACCACGAAATATAAATTCATCGAGACAATTTTATCGAGATATAATCCATCGGTTAACCGAAGCAGTAGCACGCAATACGCATTCTTCCCGCATAATAATTTCCAACTCGATAAATAATATTCTATAGATACTTTTCGAGTCGGAGAATAGGCGAGTCGCGTTTCTACTACTTTGCGCCCGCGAGCTAAAGCTGCATTTCATCGAACATGTATGTATATATATATATATATATATATATACCCACACGCGCTTTTAACTTTTTTTCTCACAACCGATTTACTTAAGCAGTTACCACGATCCAACGAGTTTGCTACGAATGCTTCGAATAAGCATTTTTGGAGCATTTGAGAAAAGCCTTTCTAAAATGTTTCAGTTTACCTGCTATATATAGGATACTATACGGATAGATTTAAGAATTTGGTCGAGATTACAATCTTAACGTGTACAGTATGTGTGTAACTTAATCATTTATATCGCACCTGAGTTTTCATTTAAATTGGAGACACAGTGACAATTCATTTTTGTAAAATTAAGGAATGTATGTGTGTACACGTATAACTAAATGCGTAAAATTTACGAAAATTTTATAGTGCGTCTCAAATGTCACTTTCACTCAAAGGCAGTCTGGTGAAATTAGTATTATAAGAGAGGTTTCTTAATACACTCGAGAAAAAACTTTTTAGTTAACGATTATTTTATGAACTTTTTTTTTCGTTCGTTTCGTTTTCGAAGCGTGAATTATCTTTATCTAAATTACAATTGATAAGTGTTTCACTTAATTCGACATATATACATATATACAATGTATATTCTATTGCATAAAGAATTATCGAACCATACTTACAACTAATGAGTTAATCAGTTTGAGCAACAACGTATATTTTACTAAACTTTTCGTACTAACGAGGAAAAACACGAATATATATTTTAAACTTAATTTCGAGTACGATTATCAAAATTGAATAAAAAAAAACGCTTATTACAATACTTCCGCATATCATTGAAATTAAAGTAAACAAAAATATAGCGTGAAAATAAAAGTGTCAAACCAACGTTACTTTTACAATGATAAGGATAAGCGTTTGTCATTTTCTTCCTAAATCTTATGCAATTCCTTAAAATATTTCTCACCAAGACAATAAAAAATATACAGAACAGATAGCGATACTGCTTGATTCCTAACATTTTTTCTTTCACGTATATAGATGATCGAGTATGCGTATTATTGGCCATGTCGTGTATAATTCGCACAAAATTCTGAGAGCTGTCTCTTCTTTCAATGCTGATTTAAAAAAAATAATAGAAAAAAATGAGGTATATATTGCGACTACTGTAGGCGATTGTTCAACGCGCATTTGTGCGCAAGAGAGCGCGATATTATACGATTCCGAGTGAAAGCGAATTTACGCTGTTACGAGCGAGCGCGCGGCGAGAGATTACGGAATGGAAATCGATAATGAAGTTTGTAAGCACGTGCTTGGTACTCGATGAAATTTTATATATATATATATATACCATTGTGGAACGTTTTATATGCAATGTTTCACGGCGACAGTGTAGTAAGTTTGTGCTATATTTTCCTTCGATTTGCTTGTAAATTATTTGATCGGTTTATTTTGTAAATGTTGTGCGAGGATTTAACTAGTTGTTGCTTTATGTGATAAACTTGCTATTTCGTTTATTCTCATTCGCTTCAAGTTTCATTAATTCGGACTTATTTATTGTAACGGTTACACAAAGATTTGATAATAAATTAGTCGATTATAGATATATTTATACTGCAGTTTGTTTCAATGAAGAATCTTTCGAAAGAGAGATGTATTCTTTTACAATTGTAAATAATAAAGGGATTGAATAAAAATATAAACAAAAGCTGTAATTGATAAATATAAGCATTATTACAATTAAGATCCAATAAAAAAATGTTATACTTTTGCAATTCATGCAATTTCACGTGACTATAATGAAAAAAACACAGTTAAAAAGAGGAGACTAGTACACTTAAAAGAAAATTCAAAAATATGGAAAAGTTTCAATAAATTAATGAACAAATGGTTTCGTAATGTATCTAACGCACTTGAAACTTCTCATACGTCAATTGTAATATATAATCTAATTAACAATTAAAAATTCTAAACATTTAAAATTGCAACTGAATTCAAAACAATATTGCACGAAACGATTCGCTTTTTCAACGAAAGTTATCAGACGATTTTCACAAAATTACTCAGCTCTTTTCTCGATAATAACTTTAAGAGAAAAATTATCATTGAATAGCCGTATACGCAGAATGCAATGAATCGATTCAAGTTTATCATTTTCATCGGAGTGCGTGAAATGTTTTTATTTGCAATCGTATCTAACAATGATCGAGCTTTATGCCATCGCCGCCGCCACCTCGTGTACTTTGGATTTTCGTTATCATTCACCGACATCAGCTTCATTCGCACGCCAGCTGAGAAATTGATATACGATTCGCGACCTTCCTCATCGAAAAACAAAAAAATTCGGGATTCTTTAGTATGCGCGATAGTTTATGGAAAAAAAATTGCTTTTTCTTCATTTACTCTATCATTTTTGCAAGCTCGTTTTAGATTGTGGAATCCTGAAAATCTATTTCCACGATGATAATGTAAACATTTACAGGGAGAGACTTTTTATTTTGTAAACAGGCAGGGAATCGCATATTCAAAAATTTCGGCGTATATTATAGATTGAAGAATTACATAACTTAGCGTACGAATTATTAAGATTGTTATCGACAACGCGTATAAGATAACAACGCGTATTTTTACGCATGTGATTGTCAGTCTTTCATATTCGTTGTAGTCTTTTTGGTGTATGTGTATATATATATTCTTTTATATCATTGGAATTTCGAAGAAAAAAAAGTGAAAGCACGTCTCTATTGTTGAGATTGTTTTCCTGCGACGTTATCGTTTAGTAACATATATGTGTATGTCTAAGTGTATATTCCATAGTGGGTATTTCCTCGTTTAACTGAGCGAAAATTATTTTTATTACTTTTTTGTCAAAAGAGTTTTTCAACTAAAATTTTTCACGTGGTTGTTTGATGCTGTCTTATCTCGATTAAAACATTTGTCTCTTTCAAGACGTTATTCAAAAATTTTGTATGATTTAGTGTATACATATACGCACAACAATATTTTCATTATGAATATTGTTAATTTTTTACTATCACCAAATGTTGGTGTACTCATATATCTTTCGAAATATCATGAAATTATGAATGTAACGTTTGTGTCAAATAGTATCTCTCGTTTAAAATGGAGTTGTTAGCAATTAATTATCAATTTGCACTGAAGTGAGTAATTATCCTATTCTAATATTTTCGGTACAAAAGCAAATCTCATTTGATAAGATGTTACTAAAATTATCGTGACTACAAATTGATTTAGATTTAATGAGCAATTTGATCAGGTGATACAGATACACATTTCAATTACATTTACTAGATCATAATTATATTTAAATAGCGAATACCGCTATCAACGTCAATCGATTAATAATAACTTTACTCAATTAGATTGACGCAGAATTCGAACTTGATAAATCTGTAATCAATGTTTGATTGTAGAAATTAAACAAAAATTTACTGTTTTGAATAATCAAGTAACAGTGTTATTCACTTTCGTTACGTGTAAATCGTAAAGTTTTTAATTATCTTATGAATTTTTCAATATGAACCAATTACAATATTATGATCTTTCATTGTTTTTCTTTTTAATCAAAATGTTAATTTTTTTTATAATCGCATAGTCTCAATTTTAATTACGAACAATGTGTTTTCATTATGTAATTTTATGGTTATAATTATTCTATATTTGAATAATTCATATCAAGTTCTGAAATTCCCATCAGTTATTATTGTTTGTAGATTCAGGAAGTGTGTTCTGCATCATACAAGTGTGAAAACAACTTTTCAATAATGATGATTTCATCAAAAACCTCGATTGCATTTTTAATGCTCCTTGAGCTTACCTAATTGAGTAATCGCGTTTTTAATTATAGAAAAAAATATATTTATCTTTGAATTGCCGAATATCACAATAATTTTAATTTTATAGTGTTTACATAATTTAATAGGTGAACTGATATTTCTCTTTTATACGAAATTATGTGAATTTTTAACGAAATTTACAACTTTCAACTGCAATAAGTTGCAATATTATGAAGGTTACCAAATATAAATAACTAGAACGTTATTGCAAATAATCTAACTTTACAATGTGAAACTTTTTATTTGATTTAAAAATAGTAAAATGCTATCGCGTTACTTCAATTTTCTATTTGCAACTTGTATAATCGATTCTTTAATAAAAATTCAAGTTTATATTAGGTAACCCAACGAATCCTCACAAAATTAAGTGATTTTCAATTTACAAAGTAGATGCAGCAGACGGTGACTGAAAGAGCCTTTGTGTCACTAATAGCTCCACTTACTGATCGATTACTAAAATCTATTTTAGGATAAAATCACCACTGTTAAAAAATTAAGAAATATAATTAATCAATTTTTCACACTTTTAAAAAACTTTATGTATAATTAGAACTAAACACTTTCCCTCTTCTATAAGGAAGAATTGTATTTGACAAAAATGTCGGCTTTTTAACAACTTTTTAAAATTGCACTCGGAGAATTGAGTATTTGCGACAAATTATAACTAATATATTGGGTATAAGTATACTTTTTTCGAATGACAGACACGTTTTACTTATTGGAACATTTGATGATGTCTTATTTTGTCGCAAATAAACTCTGTACGTGGATCCTAATTTGGTGTTAATGGAGATATTACATTTGTTCGAATTAAGCGGTCTTCTAGTTGTTGAGATTTCAGAGGTCAATGTTACCATTACGTCTCAACTGACTTGCATATTGGGTAGTTTTAATGCATATAAATGAATAGTTAAACAGCAATGTAATATTTATGAATGCATCTATTTACAGATATACTAATCATCGAATACATATGTAACTAACATTTCTATTTTTAATTAGAATTCAAATAATATGGAACATATCCTAAAATTCGTAGCGACGAAGAATTTAGAAAAATTGCCTGTATGTTCACGTGGGCACGCATAAACAATGATAATTCGCGTATCCTTTAGGAAACTAGCAGAAAGTGTATAATAACATTGACAACTCGCGTGTGCAAAGAAAAAAAGCGTAAAAAAAGCTGAACGCACGAAAGATCGTAAATAGGGAATCGTATATCACTTAACACCAAATTGCAATCCATATAGCTGTGTAAGAAGTTTAAAAAGCCGACATACACTTCCGCGTATATAGGAATGTCAGAACTTGCAGTAAACAAACGAAATCACTGATGGCACGACTGTTTGCGGATGGATCATCCGATCAAAAAGCTCTTTTTCGGCCTCCCGAGGATGAGAGGATGCGATGACAACACTTAACATTATCACTGTAGAGATGTGTACGAAATAAAGATGAACTAACCTGTCAGCTTAGCTGCCGGGTAAAACCACGTGCGCGCAGGCGCTCTCTTCACAACCGAATATCGGGTAAAAACGTAGTCGTGTATATATATATCTATATATATATATATATATATATCTGTATATATATACAAACGCACGCACTCACAGAGACACAGAGAATTCTCGTCTGGCAGATATAGCAGAAGAAGAAGAAGAATCAGTAGTAGAAGAAGTAGAAGAGGCAGAAGAATCGGTAGGTAACCCAATAAGCCGAATCGGGGGTTAGGGGGGGTGGCCCAAAATAAAAGGATCAGTCCGCGAGCGGGCGATCCCGCGCGCGCATCTCGCCGGCAGCTCCGTGTTGTTTCACCCCCCGATCAGCCACATATCGCAATCCTGAGCGATCGGTAGCAGACGACGAAAAAAGTGCACTCCAGTGTCAGCTGGTCCTCATCTCGCGCGCGGCTGCTGCTGGCCTTTTTTTCGCCTCCTCGAGCCAGTCCAGGGTCACCCGGCTCTCCGGCACTTTTACTCTCACTCGCGCTCGAGAAAGAGAGAGAGAGAGAGAGAGAGGGAGAGAGAGAGAGAGAGAGAGGGACTTCAAGGACTCGCCTCTCCTATTCCTTTCTCTTTATCCTTTCGCCAGTGGTATAGCGCGAGGTGCGCTAAGCCGCTCGCTTTTTCCGAGATACCACCTTCCCCCCCGGGTTTTCCTCTTTCTCCGGCAGTCCTTCTCTCGTTTTGTAATCCGCGTCGTCGTTACGAAACCGCTGATACTTCAGATCCTATGGTTTGTAATAGCGTTTCGGGTAAACTTGAACACCGGGTGACAAATCCACCGGGGTGCCCCGAAAGAGTGGTTGCTTCTTGCCCTTCTCTCTGCTCCCCGTACAATTGGCACTTGTTGTAAAAACGAACGAAAAAAATCCCACTATCCCACTGTGCGTATAGCGCGAAGTCACTGTGCACGTATATTCGATTTGTCGAGTAAGTAAGTAGTAAGTCGGTTGGGTGCGCGATTACGATTACGGCGCTCTCGACTTTTACTTTCGAGCAAGCGCTTACACAACGTCGCGCGGCGCGTATATACGGGTGGCGCGCACAAAATCACCCGCGGTCTACAAGAACTCTCAGTCCGGAGTTATCGGCGATGCATCGTCGTCGTGGGGCGCGCACGCACTGTCTGCTCGGCTCTCCACGAGGTCCGCTCCGTCTCTCCTCGGAGGGACAAAGCGAAAGAGAGAGAGAGAGAGTGAGCGAGAGAGAGAGAGGGAGAGAGGGAGAGAGGGAGAAAGAGATCTCTTCCGGTCTCCGCGGTCTGTCTCACTGCGCTCCGCCGTAACTTTTGCGCAAACCCAAGAGAGAGAGAGAGAGAGAGAGAGAGAGAGAGAAAGAGAGAGAGGAGCTCGCTTACTCGCTCACTCGCTCGCCTCTCTCTTTCCACCGCCGTATAGTCGTCGCCGCCGTCGTCGTCGTCGTCGAGTGTCCTAGGTGAGGAGAGAGAAAGAGAGAGGGAAAAAGAGAAGGCGCGTGCTGCCGCCGCTCGGAGGATAGAGTTGACTGAGGGAGACCGACTCCCAGAGAAAGAGAGAAAGACTGATAGGGCGAAGGGGAGGGGGGAGGAGGAGGTAAGAGTGGAGGTGGACGCGGTGGCGGCAACTTGAGGTACCGTAGTGGTGGTACTTGGCGTATACACACACCTCTCTCCCTCTCTCTCTCCCTCTCTCCGTGAGCGCGCGTTACGGGCGCAGAGCTCTTTCGCTTAGGCTTAGAGGCCAGGTATATACCGCACGGGCGCTGGCGAACCGCTTCGTGCCGCTTCGAGCCGAGCGAGGCCCGGTGAAAGGGTTGCACCGATATCTCTTTGCCTGGAAAATCCCCTTATTCGGGTGGGTGCGGATTTTCGTAGATTTTGGCGATCGCCGGCCTACTTTCACTCGCTCCTTCGTTCCTTCGCTCCTTCGTGTGCATGCACGCGCGAGACCGACAGCCCGACAACCCGAGAGCCCGCGTTTTTCGAACCTTTTCGCGGCTCGGTACCTATTACTATCTATATACACCAACTCTACTGCTCTCGTGCTGCTGCTGCTCCTGCTGCTGCTGCTGCTGCTGCGTGCTCATAGCGCCGTTTTGAAAGTCGCGTCGTGATGTCACAATGCCAGGAGGCGTAACCCGCCCGTCGTGACGTCACAATAGGACTTTGACGCGCGCTATAACTTTTCGGAATTTCACTTGTTTTAAAATACGTACGAAGAAAGTCGCTGCGGTACAATTATCACCGTGTACATGTATGTTCGTATCTATGTGTGTGTCTGTGTGTGTGTGTATGTCTGCGCGTGTGTGTATATACCCACACACCGATCACCGACCGTTTCCTCTTCGTTAACTTTTTTTATATAGGAAAATTTAAATACAACTTCATTCTTTCATAGGATTTTTTAGGAATATATCTGATATACTCATTTTATGACGTTTTTTTTATGCAACTTGAAAAAAAATTACGCAGTTTGATATTCGTGAAACAATAGATCGTATTATTTTTACAAATCAGTTGCCTTTTCAAGTGGTAAAATATGATTGAAAATTTAAAGATTTAGCGGAGATAATAATTTTAATAGTATGACTACTCTAAGCACGGAACAATTACAAAAATTTAATTAATGCAAAAATGAAAGTAACATATTTCTTGTATACGGAGATAATATTAAATTGTTTTTCTTTGGTAATTAGTTTAGCTGGATTAAAACGGAGATCAGTAACAGATGTTAACTTTACTTAGTACTGTTAAACGTAAGTTTTCTTAACGTTATAGTCAGAATTTTTAAAATGAAACAACTTTCTGCTTCTGCTAGTTTGAAGACATCGTTTTTGGAGCACTGATAAGAAATGTCCTAGTTTGCGTCGGACATGATCTAGCGCTCGATAAAACCTTACTTTCCTAACGTTTATTGGAATGTATATAATTATACACACTCGCTCGATCCACATGCATGTATATATTTATATTTAAATGGCTATAAAAATTTAATTACAATTATCTATTAGGAAGAAAATTTATATGCCCGATAGTACGAAAGTAACGACACAACATAATGATTTTCTATTTTAATATTTTTTTTTTTTTTCGTTTTATCTGAATGATACTGCTTTATCACCATGTAATTGAAAATAGCATTTCATTTTTTATATTAACCTTTAAAAATTTCAGCAATTGTATTGATAAGAAATATATTTTATACTTCTTGTACACACTGAGGAAAGCGAATTTCTTATAATATTATAAAATATATATATGTAATGTAAAAAATTATCCATATTATAGTCTTATCTAAATAATATAGTAGTAATCGCAGTAGCATAGACGAGTTATTTTCCAACTGATATACAATTAAACTAATTAAATAAATAATAAATGGGTTAGTATAAAATATATTTTCGTACATGTATTAATTAATCGATATAAATATAATTTTCGACATGAAATAACTTCTCAAAATGATAAATTTTCGGGCGTAATGCAATTTTTTTTATAAATATTCTTGAAAATTTCTACGAAAGTTTTACAGATATAGATAATTTTATTTATTTATTTATTTTGTAATAGTGCATACAATATTGTAATGTTTAAAAATAAATTTAAATGCATGTAAATAAAATTTAATAAATACATGTAAATAATATTATAATATTTAAGAAGTAGTCTAACTCTGTAAACAATTACTTTTAAGTATTTGCAAAATGTTTAAAATTTATAAAATATTTGCTATGCATACGAAACATCTATTCTTGTATATCGCATGCTTTAGATGCACTTCACACGTTTGTGTTACACAAATGTAGTTTAAATAACTATTTTACTAAAAAAAGTCTTTATTTATACAATATTCATGAGGCAAAGATCACAGATGAACTACATAAAAGATTTCCAATTGCCAGTGTCCCTGTCTCTAATATAATGCAAATTTATTGTAGTTTAACAATTTAATGTTTTAAAAATATTTCCCGATGAAAGGTTGCTGTTTGAATTAACCAACAACTCCAAACCAAAATGAAGGGATGAAAAAAAAGAAGACTATACGGGGTGAAAGAAATCGACTAAAAGCTCCTGTTTCGAGTACTCGCCTTAAAGCTTCCACAAGTGCAAATGTAGCTGCGAGCACGCACATTCGAACATGCGTAGGCTTAGAAAACATTCACGCACAACCCTCGAAGCTGACACTCAGCCACTTTTATTTTCCCTTGACGAGTCAATCTTCGTTCTCTTCCCTATGCACCACAGTATATACCATGCACTCTTTCTCATCGTTGAGAGTTTCAAAGTTATATTTTTATAAATGTAAACTTCAACTTCAAACGATATTTAAAGGCCACGCATTCAACCAAGTGTGACCGTTTCGACTTTGCCGTGAAAGAAACAGGGGGGAAAAATAGATCTTTTTTTTTATTGTTCGCTACTCCCTGTGAAATTGAAATACGCTATATTATATATGCGAAAATTCTGAAAAAGTTCATGCTTCATAAAATATTAGCTTTAAATGTAGATGTTTCAAATACGCGCATCATTGTACGACCGAAAATATTTTACGATGGAAGATAATATAGACTTCGAGTAGCGAAAAATTTCACCGTAGAGAAAAAAAAAATAAGAAATCTCTAAAGCAAATCTTTCGAAATACAAATTCGAAATATTTACGTTGCTTTTTTTTTTAACGCGAACTACATTTCGGTATATATATAGACTCGCGCTCACGCATCCCAGTGGGGAAGACCTTGTGCTCGTCTCTCGCACATGGACGTAGATGCGTATCTCCTTTCTAGCGTCGTTTTTTTTTTCTTTTTTCTTTTTGCTGCGCACGTGGCTTTGTCTATGACGGCCCCTACTACAACTTGGTGCGTATACTCCTTCTCCCTCCTCCCAAAGCGTGGCTATTAATTCGACGATTGTCTTTCCGTTCCGAGCGCGTGTGAGCTCTCTTATTTTTCTATCCAAACTGGAGCTGGATGGCATACGAAACGTATACATTGATCCAATTGGAGTGATTTGCGGATTTACCTAAAATTCCACTGGTTTTCATTTCTTACTACTCATTTCACGAGATATCCACTGTATCGATAATTTGCATCTGGTTTTTCTCATTCTCTAATTCGAAATAATTGTAATAGCAAATTAAATCAGTAATTTTCCATAACATTGATGCACGATGACTAAGCATAATAATGTTTTCTATCGGTACATATATGACACTCTTTTGACAAAAAAAAGACACTCGCGGACAAGAACTAAGTTATGTAAATATACTTTTCAAGTGTATCGTGGACAGTTTTTTCTTGTAAAATCTATGCACCTGAAATTTCAGACTAATATTTTTTCGAAAATTTGCTTAAAACCAAAAATTATGTTTTTTTAACGATTTTGTTTTAATTAATTGATTTTGAGAGTAACGATGTACACTTCATTTTTTTAACAAATTGTGTACTCGTACATTCTTATACTTCAACGTAAATCAAATTGTCTATTTTGTAACAGCTCTATATAAAATTATCAGAGCCTTCAACCTATATGTACATATGAAAATTACGACACCGTGTGTTAAACGAAAAGTGAAGAGAAAACAAAATAAAATTAAACATTTCGACCTAATTTTAAACATCTTTGCTCATGGAAGTACAAAGTTGAGAAATCGTATAAGCTCTTTTTCGACTGTGCGTTTGGTAAGAGAAAATATATCTATAGAAGGTACACACGAGACTTTGAATTTCGATTATCCTATAGACGCGAACCGAAAGTACACGCGATCTAGATTATTTTCATTCGTCTTTGACCGTCGACAATTCAAGATAAGACATCGCAACGCTTTGGACTTGAATATACGATCTCGTAGCTTTTCTTATTTGCTTTTTCGTTTTCTATGTATATATAAGCGTTGATGTTAACATCACTGGTCATCAGAAAGTCCTTTTCGTATGTATATATATACATAAATATGTATACGTCTTCGGCATTTGTAGTTTGTTATTTATGATTTATTATCCGCGAACAAAGCGATTCCATTTAATTATATAAAGTGTGGAATCACCATGTAAAATAAAAGTGTATTACTGTTACGTGTAGAGTACTTCGTATAGATTAAAAAGTGTGACTACAAAATATTAATTATCGGTACGTTATCAGTAGTCTCTATTGTGAAAAGTATTTAGAACAAGTTGGATACAATTTGAATTGAGGAGACCGTCGTTAAAACTAGGGCGCAAATCAGCTGTGACTTTACATTGTACACGTGTGGAACCGATACAAGAGCACAAATCTATCAGACTTGAACGTTCGATTTCGGTAAAAAATATATTTTTTTTATCACTTATAAATCTAAGTCAAATAAAAATGTTGAAAGTTAAAAGAAATAAGACACAAGGTTTGTTTAAACTAACGGAGAAATATTATTGTCAATTATTATTTTATATATATATACGTACATGTATAGTATATATGTATACATTCATAATCGTAGAAACTTGCGCAAAAACAAATAGATATGACTGTGCCTTGGTGTAATCGATAAACTACTAATCTAGCGAGGTCAACATTCACGTTTATTCTTCATATATATATACACACATAGAGAGAGAGAGAGAGAGAGAGAGAGAGAGAGAGAAAGAGAAAGAGAGAAAGACATTCACGGTGGTATACATATTTGAAGTTTTTAAAAACCAACTGTATATTTATCGGTTTCCGTCTCCTTCGTGGTTTTGCTCTGATTCGTTGAAAACTTCCGACATATTTTTTTTCTTCGTAGTTACAATCACATTTTTGTGCCTATCATAGAGGTTGACTAACTATGAAATTCCTTTAAAATTATAATTTCGTCGTATTAAATACATTTATTTTAAAAATAATTTTTAAATAATAGAAAAGCAAGCACAAATGTAATATTGAATATTAATTTAGACGATATTAAGTTATTTAAAAAATATTGAATTATATAGACTATTTATCTGAGTGACTCATAATCGTGATCTATTTTACTTTTACTTTTAAACTAATCTCCGGACATCGTACATATAAATATAAAGTGAATTATTAAAAGACTCATTCATTATTCTGACAATATAAAGTGTAATGTTCAATATTTTTGAACTTTCTTAGTCATTGGAATAGCTACGTAAAATTATATTTGCGATAAGCTGTAATTTATTTGATAATTCGAAACTTCCTTTTCCATTTCACGCTAAAACAGAACAAAAAATAACTCGCGAGCTATTTAAATTTAATTCGTATATCTTAAAATTAGCGCGCGCTCGCGGTAATAATCAAATTTTACTTTTATGTTTCAGTGTTTCCATTGCTTTTTAACGATTCCCTGGTAACCGGAAATTTTTATCGACAATATGAAAATCTAAAATAAATTTCGGATCAATCATAATTACACATCTTCGTAAATTGAAATTTTTATTCATATAATAACTACGTATTGAGACTATATATACGCGTACGCATCTAACAAATTTTTGACCTTACGTAAAAAGAAAATATTCATAGCGAACGTCATACAGTCGTGTAATAAAATTAGATTAAAAAGCTATTTGTATAGCCTCGCGTATGCAAAATTTTAAGGTAGTTAGTCTCCCGCGCAAATATTTGTTATAAGGTTTTCGAATTTGCGCGCGCGAGCTTCAAGGCCTCGAAAGTTATCGGGAGCTCTTCGACTGTTTATTTACTTGCTCGGTCTGATTAAAATTGAAAGATCGGACTGAGCGAGGAAGGCCGCCGACGAATTGCGTAATCGCATTTATGTGTACGCGTGTGCTACGCTTTTCCCAAGCTGCGCTTTCCAACTTTTCCTCTCGATTATATTGCCAGAAATTCAAAAGCAACTGTTTTCCTTCTGATTTTTCCTTCGTATTTTCCTAGGTGATGTTTCCTATAGACGCACAAAGGATATATGTATAATTAAACAGATTTTCTGAGAAAAATATAGTTTGACTTGCATTGGAATTTCACGCGCGCTACATATATACATATATGCATATATAGGTATATATATAAAAGCATTACGTAACGTTTGATTTTCATTGAACGCGATTACGCTTTAAAATTTGACGCGTTGCACTGGTTACGATGTTACAAGTTTCGATGCAAAACAATTACGGTGTTTAATAAACAATTACGTGTTACATTGTGAAAGTCCACGTATACCCATATATAAATCGAGAGAACGAAGTGTATATTGAATTAATTTAAATAGACTCCGTTCGCAGACAAATCGAAGACTCTAAATATAATCAAGATAACCTTCTCTGTATACCAACGATACATTTCACCGAATCGAACTAACGCATGCACACTCGAAATTTCTAATTCTGTCGAATAGTCGACCCACTCGTTCATTTAAATTTCTAATTCGACGAAAATAGAAATTATCGATATCGATGACACTTTCTCCTTTTATCTGTCTATCTGTACGTACAACGTGTAGACGTAAGTGTAATCCCAAGTCCTGCATGTACTTTGCTTTTTTTTTATCATCGCACGTGACAGACGATTCTTTTTTATCGGCGCTTAGTTTGAGTCATTCGCGTATATACACGATGTTATAATTAGCGAAACTTCCCCTACTCTTCGGTGTCGTGTTGTATGTGTGTGTACGTGTTCTTTTTTTTTCTCTCACTCAGCTGATTATCGTGAAGCGCGGGCGACGTCGTCTCGTACACGGCGAGACGATCGTAAACAAAGGTGAATTTTTGGGGTACCGATAATTCGTATATACCACCTTGCATCGTATGTACGATTGCTACTTGTGCGTACACGCCAGGTGATGATGACTCGATTGGACGCTAATCGAACAAGAGGAAAGAATGACTTTTATTTTATTTTTATCAGTATTTGTTTGGGTGGAAAGTAAGGAAAAGGTATAACGCTCTTAATGTCTTTCTGGAATATGTTTAAGTTAGGTTATTAACATTTTGACTGCGTGAATTACGTTTCTATTTAGTTTTTTCATTACTCGATAAAGAAAATTTTGCGCGTGTCTATGTATACTTACAATAAAATATGCCACGCTTGTGAAAAATTTGAATTTTCCTTTTCCGCGAACGCGCGAACTTCGAGGTTAAAAAAAAATTTTTGTTGAATGAGTCATTTCGTCTACACCTTTACTATTTTTTTATGATTTGAAATTAAGAAATTGATTACTTTATCCTGTACGAAAGAAAATACGATAGTTCCAGGAAGTATATAATGTGGAAAATCGATATTCCCAGCAATCATCAGAAATTCTCATTTCAAATTGTAAAATTGCTAATTGGGATTATAAAACCAATAATTGTATTTCTAATGCTTAAAGAGAACAAAAGGAAAAAGAATTGAACTAAGCAATTTTCTTATTGTAATTAAATCACATTTTTCCTATAGTTCGTGAATTCTAAAGTGTAATTTTTTTATTGCTCTTATCTGTGAGATAAATAGCGTATAGAAATTAAAAATGAATAAAATTAATATGATGTAATAGTAGAAAATTACGCTGGACTTTCCTAATTATCGTTTTGAATATTACCTGTATAATGATAATCGCGTATAAAAATTTATGTAATTTGACAGACACTTAATATATAAACACACACACACACACACACACACATACATACGTACACATACAAGGTGTTGAAATATACTTTTTAGCATCGTAAACTTTCAACCTTACAATTTGAAAATGAAGTATTTTATTCTCTTGAATGAATCATAAAATAAATCACGACACAAATAACCGTAAAACAAACAAAATTACTATCATTGTAAAAAAAGGGGAAGAGAGGGAAAAAAAAGAAAAATAATTTTGAGTTCGGTAGTTACGATAATTTCCTTTCTCTCTTACTTATATAGAATTGTAAACTTCGTTTTATCGATCCCTAAATGTCTGTAGGTTGCTCTTTTGTTGGTAACTTTACATCACGATCGATCTTTTGCATTTTTAAATTTTTTGTTTATATAATCCTGGTGCTTTTACTCTCGGGTAAAAGTTTTTATTTCCTCGTTGTAGAGGTGTAAATAAACTTTTATCGTTTTCACACGTTCGGCTAGACTTTGCCACTTTCCACGAGCTTTTTTTCGAATTGGATATTTTGGTGGTAATAATCAATTACGGATATTTGAAATAAAACAAAATAATTTGTTTTTGTTAAGTGTGCAGTATAAAGTAGAAAAATGGTGTCGATCGAGTCGCTACATATTTGTTCGGTAGATGCAGTGATACAGGGTAAAAGCAAAGGATACACAAGCTGAAAGTCAAAGAAGGAGCGAAGGTGAGGTGAGATACAAGCTGTTCGACTCGAGTTGCATTTTCCCATTCGTAGTTGCGGAGTCGATACTCTTTCTCTGCGTTGTGCCGGTCTCCTCGGACATTCGCTCGCGTTTCCTCTCCACCTCTCACTCGCGCCTTAGGTAGTTGCTCATAATGCGGAATATATCGCACTTGCACCTTTCTCACAAGTCTCGCCAATGCCACCACATCCCCCTTTCCTTTTCCTCTCCCTTTCACTCGAGCGAATCGGAGAAGGAAAAAGAAAGGAAACGGAGCCTTTGGACAAAGGAGAGAGGGCATGTACTACGAGCGAGCGAGCGCGCCGCCACAAACTCCGACCATAAAAGACGGAGAGCGAAAACCGAGAGTACTCGCATACACACATCGGGTTGTACGTGCAACCCCGTCGTAGGCGCTAGATTCCTCTCTCCCTCTCTCTCTCCCTATCTCTCTCCCTCTCTCTCCCTCTCTCCGTCTTTCATTTCGCTAGTCCGTGCTTTATATTGCGAATCCGGTTTGCGAGATCTATACCCATTAAAGAGAGCGAGAGGCACGTATATAGCCTTCGTACGAGTCGAAGAAGACGAAGGAGGAAGGAAAGCTTTGAGGATTTATGTCTTGGTGGGATACGAGCGAAAAGAAAGGTCGTAAGGAAGGTGGGAATCCTTTTGCCGAGATATCCCTCTCCCTCCCTCGCCCTCCCTCTCTCTACATGTGTGTAGTGTGTACATACCGGTCCTTTTCTCGCGCGTCCTCGGCGATCCTTTCTTTCTTTCTCTCTTTCTCTTCGCTCTTCGCTCTTCGCTCCCGGTTTCTCCCCGCGAGTGTGCCGAAGGTCACCGATGCGATTCAGACCGATTCAGACGAACCGGATGACTTGTTTTATGGCGTGCGCGCTCGCGCTCGCGACCGCCCGTTTCTTCGACTTTTAATTCGCGACCGGAGGATTATCTCGACTACAAACTTGGCTCCCGCGACTATCCTTCTTCCAACCATCTTTTCTTACCGCGCGCGCGCACACACACACACACACCCATACTCCTGTAGGTACTTCACCTTCAGTTTATAAACGTACTTCGCTCTTATTATTCCATACCATTTCATCCTGCGGCGCTACATTTCTTCTCCTTCTTCGTGACGCCGAGCTGGTATATCTTTGATATCGTTGGCTAACCGTTTATCCAATCTGCCATTGAAATTTCTAAAATATTCCTTTCTTCCATACTTTTTATTATTAACTCCAAATATAGTTTTTATCAAATATGTAACAAAAATTATTTATTTCACATTTTGATTCGTTTTATGCAAAATTAGTCCTACACATTCTTTATAGCTACGATCGGGAGACACGTATATAAGAAAATCAATCGTCAAATCAGTTTTTTGTGAGCACAACGTGTTTCTTTTTTTCATTTTTTTTACCATTCTCGTATAAAAGTAACAAACGTCTAATTATAAATGACAATCGCGCCTTAAAAGCATGGATACAAAAAATTTATATATATACGTAATATTTCAAAAATTTCAACCGAGCGACCAATTTGACAGACCGATTAATATCGCCGATGCACTTAACGAAAATCTATTTTTACGAGATGATTTCATTCAATATGTGTTTGCGTTTAACAAAACGAAAAAATTCTTTTCGGTGTCGAAGCTATATACGTGTTTTGACGGATTCGGTGCTAAACTCAGTCGTTTCGCACTTTCGTCCTAATACGCTTCTTCGAATTTGTTGTAACCTCCCCCGCAGAAAAACACGCATTATACACACGCACACAATGATACATCCTCTTATAATCGTTTACTTTTTTATTTCGTTCACCTTTGCGCGACTTCCTTTTCGGAGAACCGAGTGGTATATAACCAAGCGCGCATTAATTATTGGTTTCGGACTTTTTACACCGATATCGTGAGTAACGAGGGTCGCTCGAACGACAAAAATGTCTTCTCCCCGATTATTCAGCTCAGGACAAAGAGAGAATTATGGATCAAGGACACGAACGAGTCTATCCAGCACATATGACGACGATCGCATCCCATTTCTTTTATGCTCTGGGCTCCTTTAGCCTGCACACACACACACACACGCGTACACATATACATACATCTTTTTTATATATTTCAGCGCACCTTCCTACCACTTTCACTCTCGGCGAGTCCCGCCTACACACGTGAATCCGACTCGGTCTTTTTTTTTATTTCCCTGTGGTGGCCTTTTTTGCCTTTCTTTTTTTTCTGCGTGAGGATGTTTTCGTGCGGTTTCTTTTCTTTTTTGCGGAGGTTACGATTTCCTTGGGTCGGCCGCGGGGGCCCGTATGGTGGTTTTCGAGTTAAACCTTTTGTCGGCGTAATGGAAGTGTGTAAAGGATATGCCGATTAAAATATTGGAAAGTGAAAGTGACGCAATCGAATTGTGATTTTCGTAATGGGAAAGTATGTGTATACTTACGCTCCTTTATTAAATTAATTTTTTCCATTTTGATTAGTTGATTTTTTTAAGAAGATGTATATTTATTTTCGATGAAACATGAACGAACTTTTCATCGCGTTGTTCAATATCGATTCTCGTCGATTTACTAACGAGACATATTACTAACAAGGAGACCATCATATGTTTGGGAAATGAATAGTGCCCAGCTTGTAGTATATGTTTTCTAATATAAAAATATGAAAAAAGCCAAAGCCGCAGACCCTAACAATCAATTTTTCAAAAGTTATACGCTGTTAAAGAAAAATTTACAAATAAAACGCTTCAATTTAAATGCTTGTAACTTCTAAACTATCAAATATTAATACTCAAACCAAAGTAAAAAAAACTGAGATAAAATAGATATAATTTAAAAAAAACTACGCTCAAATCCGTTGGAATGCAGTAACGTTATAGCCAAATTAAGAATTAGATGAAATTTTAACAAAAATTAGACACTACTAATTTTATTGATTTTTTAAGCTAAATTTCTTCAAATTCTTCATTAGGTCGTAACTTTGCTTTATTCTAACAGATTTGAGCGTATTTTTTAAAAATTATATCTATTTTATCTCAGCTTTTCGTTAAACTTTGGTTTGAGTATTAATATTTGATATAGTTACAAGCATTTAAAGTAAAGCCTCTTTTTTGGAAATGTTGCTTAATTAGCGTATAACTTTTGAAGCAACGATTATTAGGGTCTGCGGCTGTGGCTTTTTTCATATTTTTATATTAGAAAACATATCCTACAAGCTGGGCACGATCCGTTTCCCAAACATATGAGGGTCTCCTTGTGAATATAAACATTATTGCGTACGTAACGTTTGAAAAATAACCTGTTTATAACTAAAAGTTTGGCGATATTTGTCTCGTATAAACAAAAATAATTGAGGGCGTATGATTCATACTTTATTGCAAAAGATTGTTCAAATACATCGTGCACAGTCGTCCCTTTGATACAATCGCGTACAGCTCGTAATCAATTTAGAATAAAGACATTAATTTTGCACCTACAAACTGTTTAATTTCTATAAGGTAACAATTAAAATAAATGCGTATAAACGTTGTTGCATAAAAATGTGCAATCCGTTTAATATTTATCAAGTAATATATATACATACGTATCCGTGTAAACCTTCCTTTCGCGAGTTTAATTATTCGAGAAGGAGAATGAGAAGAGTACAAGAAGATGAAGGAGAAGAAGAAGAAGAAGAAGACGGAGAATAAGAAGAAGAAGCCGTATAGAAGTTACCTAATTTATTTTTTTGCTTATGCACCTCTGTACGAGAGTTCCCAGCGCATCTCCTAGCGAAATGTAACGCGCATAATAACACGGCCTCGTGGTTCCTATATGTATGTACATACATATACATGGCACCTACAACACTTCCTGCCAAAGTATACCACATCTATATATACATGCGTATGATAATTATGATAAATACACGGCGATAATAATGATTACAAGGTTAAAAATACCCAACGCATGTGCGTGTGTGTGTGTGTGTGTGTGTATGTATATATCGGGCAATTCACTCCTTATATTATACGACTTGACGCCAATCCTTCGTGTTCCAAGGTCTTGTCAGAGAAATTTCTCACGCTCTTTCCCTTCTCCCTACACGGTCTCCGACTTTGCGTTTTTCTTTCTCCACCACCTCTCTTTCTCGACGAAGCCCTTGACTTCTTTGTTTCCATCTTTCCTGCCTTCTGTACTCCGTCTCTCTCCCTCTCGCTTTGTTTCTTGTACGTTAATTCTGTTGCTTTACCCTTTATCGGTGAAAGAGATCGAATTCATTAGTAAGGGTTTCCCTTTCTTCGCTTGTCCCTTTGTTTCCTTATTCTATTTCGTTTCTCCCTCCCTCCCCGTCTCACTCTCTCTCTTTTTTCACTGTACACTTTGCGGAGTACCTCAACACGTCTCATTAATAAATCTATTCGATCCAGCTGTTTTCCTTGAATTTAGTTAACACTTTATTCGAAAAGGGGATCAAGTGCAACGATCGGCTGAAAGAACAATTAATTGTAACATTTTTCGAGTTAAATAAAATAATCGTACGAATAAGCTCGGTTCTTCTTCTTCTTTTTTATTTTTAAACTTTCATCGATGTACGTGTAAAACGATGAATGCGGGTATGAAAACGTTAAACGATCCGAAACAATAGAGCTACGAGTTACAAGATCAGTTCGCGAGAACAACGTCCTCCCTACAAATCGATCGGAAAAAAGTCGCGAAAACCACAAAGTTATTTCGCAAACGGCATTATATACCGCGGGCATAAAACGCTCCTTCTTATGTAGGTATATATATATATACATATACATACATACGTAGCTATTGTCTCTGTAGCCGCGTATTCGCGTTTTCAAAAGAGCTCGCGCGCGTGAAAGTGACGAATGTGCGTTACCAATATACATATATACGCTTCGCCTTCCCTTTTTTTTCCTTTCGCTCTCTTTCGACACGGCCTTTCGGAACGCACTCCTCTTTTATCATTATTATTACTCATTTTTTTTCTTTTCATTCTATTACCTCGGAGACTTACCCCTTAAAGCGATTCTATAAGCTCGGCAATTGGTACGGCCTCGGGCTAAGCTCAAGATCTTGTATGCTAAATCGATGTCGACGTGATAACACGATATTTTAATAATGAATGTTTTTATGGATTTATTAGTTCGTGGAACGCTGGAGAGGTAGATGTTTGAGTTACAGATGATATTAATTATAGACTCCCATGTTTGTTTTTATCATTCGGTGGTTATAAATATATGTTGGACCTTTTTTTTATTACATTAACGTATAGACATTTTTGATTTCATTAAATATTATTTGGAACATATTTTATATTTTATATTCATTCGTTTATTTCGATATATGTCGATAATGATATTGTAAATTGTAATAAATATTGTGGTGTAATGTTGTTGTAAGTATTGTAAAAATTTATTCCTATGTAATATGTTGTAGAAAGCTTCGCTTACAAATAAAAGTGTTTAAACATTGTTACGTTAATCGCAACCATACTAGAGTAATAAGAAAAATATTTATAATAATATTTTGATTTGATACGGAATAGACTTTGATACGCCAGCCGAAACGTTGTCGTAATCGATTGAAATAAAGAAAAAGATGTTTTGATATGTTGGACTGTGTGTCTTTTAGGTACATTTACCAAAAACTAACATAGGGATCAAATATTTACTTATAACAATTTTATTTTCCATCAATTTTAATATTCACTCTGCACTATCAGTATTAAAATATTATGCTGTTCTAGTAAAATAATTTATTCAATCGTACACCGATAATTACCTAACAAAAAATTAACATTCGGAACAACACGAATCGTTTGATATTTAAAGAGGTCTCGTATATACACGTATACAAATACACTATTTCATGCTGTAAAATTATACTCTTCCCAGTGCTTTTCAAAAGCTTATGAAACGAGTAAGATAATGCTGTCTGGTATGTATACAGATATATATGTATATATACACACATGTATGTATTACATCGACTCTACAAAACTGGTATGTCTTGTCATTATTTTGCTTGTTATTAAGATTAATAAACAATTTTTGTGGGTGATTTGATTTTTTTTTCCACTTTCTTGTTTGTGTGGAGATATTATTAGCGTTCGCATTCTTTAAACGTAAGCGTAGTAAATAGAATGCCGAGATAAGATTGAAGTTTATAGTTCCGGATTCTTGTACAATCAGAATTTTACGAATTACAGATTGATGTCTTGTCGTTATCAATGAAATTTAATGGGCAAAACAACCTTTTTTTTATTTCAATTATTCGCGACTTTTTTTTCTCGTTCGCAGACGTATTTTCGTATTTACATCGGTATACGCGTGAATGTCGTAAGTATAAATAAATTTATAGATAATACAAGAGAAAAAGTAATTGCTTTTATTTTTATCATCGATATAGGGAATGATAAGAAAAAGTTGTATTGTTGTGTAATTGTAACAGTAGTGTGTTTATCAATCGTTAGCCGATACTTATTTTACAATGTTTAAAGATTATTAATGATTAAGTGGTATACGTGTATTATTAATATTACTTTTTTTTCAATTTCAAGATACGGTAGACAGTGAACGACGTAGAATGTGGATAATATATTCATCTTTTACGTCTTCGTGGCAATCTTACTGCACTTTAGGAAAATTACTTTTTGTAAAATAAAGATGACGATCCCGCGAGAATGTCAAAAGTATATACGAAATTAGTGTTTTCTACTTTTTCCACACTTGCATCATTTGTTTTCAATTTAATTTATTATTTATTTTTCTTTCGACGAGTAAGAAAGTTGTCGATATGCATAATATTTATGTGAACATTAAACATTATTTACCTTACTAAAAATTTTAATCGTTTCCTGTTATTATAGGAAACTTTACGCTTTATAACAAATTATTTTATAGTGTAGTACTATTTATTGTTAAAACGTGATCGACTTTATATATAATTTATTCAAATACTATTATCTTACTTTGTCACATTTTTTGTTTACGTAGCATTTTGTATGAATACCGAAATGTACGACGTTACGATGATTTTTATATTTAAAATTAAGTAAATTCTCACTGATTTCGTTTTCTTTTGTATAATTAGTTATAGAACTCTATAAAATAAACTTAATTGCTTAAAATCTTTTATCAAATTATAACCACTATTCTTTTTAATTAATACAATAAAACAATTAATAATTTTCAAGAAATAAGTTGTTATGCGAAGAAATATAGGAAAAAATGTACTTTACTGGTGATGGTATAAATTAAAATAAAATTGGTCTTCCGTATTTTATTAATTAAAACCATAAATATCAATTTAGAAAAATGCTTAAACATCGACAATTCGGTCGAGTCAGTTTTCCTTGATTTTTTTTTTCATTTCGCATATCTCCGTGGTGTAATTACATGGCGTATACACATACACGCGATGTTGCAGCAAGTCGACGCGTGCGGTCTGGCATAGTACAATTAATATCAATCGTCCAAATGAACATATCCGTGAGCATCTTTCTAATATAACTGCAGAGCGTTCTATCCTACCAATTTTCTCGGAAACTGCAGTTTGACCCTTAAACATACGATTCGTTCCTATTCCCGAGTTCCAGTTTGCGGTGTACGTATCAGCTGGAGCTTCATGCGAATATCTTTGGACAATTTGTTCGAAAACTATATTTCACGTTTAGAAAACATAGACGATGTCTTAAAAAGAAAAGGGGAAGAGAAAATGACTATTACAATTGAACGAACAAATGTAACGTAATTTGTTTACGCGTGTAGTGCGGTAATCAAACTAGAGACGTTGCGTGCTCGTTAAAAAAAAGAAGCTCTTACATACATGTTATACGAGCGCAGACGTTTTATGTGACGATTTTGTTTTTCTCGCATCGGGAAAGGCCATAACCATCGCAGTTTGAAAAAAAGTTTGACGATTTTTACGGGCACGTGATGGATTCAAGGGAAAAACGAAGTGATAAAAAGCAACTATGTTTACGAGACTTGCTTTAATTCCATTGAGCTCGATAAGGAACCTTGGGATTGCGTTGCCTTATCGCTATTGAGCGAATAATTGTACGCTGCAAATGCCTTATCTCCAAAGAAATTTCGCACTCTCTCTCTCTCTATCTGCCTCTCTTCCTCTCTTTCTAAACAGAATGCGGTTTACTCTTGATGTCAATTGATCAGCGTCACAAGTCTAAACTTATTGGATCTGTTTTCAGTGATACAGCAGAATTCTTTTTTTCTTTCTCTAGCCTGTTAAATATAGAATTTTTATATCTTCCAAATTCATTGATGATTTTGTTTATCGCGGGGTGTTAATAGCAATATTAATTTATTAATAAGGAAAGTATTGATTTAATTCGTATGCCAATTAAACGGTATACCGTGAATATTTAATGAACAATTAATGGCAATCATTAATGCGCGAATAATAATAAGAACAATAATATCATTAACATATTTATACAACACCGCAATATTTAGTATACAAATATGGTACGCATTTTTCATTGTGAAAGGAAATGTGAAAAATATTAACCAATACGAGGCGTATATACCTATATATACGCGTCAGGTGGAACCACAAATATGCACGCGAGGTAAAACAACACTTAGGTTTGTATCAAATTTCCGAATGCAATGAAAAGAATCGCAAAATAATCTCCTGTAACGAAAGAAAGAAAGAAAGAAAAAAGAAAAAGACGTTCCAGATGTTTAAAATCGAGCGCAGCTAGGAAAAACGCACGCATCTACGCATCGGCCGAGAAAGAGAGCAGCGGCTCGCGATTAGCTATACACTATACGGCACTCTCGCAGCCTCATCGCGATTATTACGTAAGACCATTTTACGTTCTCGCTCGCGCACGCGTTGCAGTCTCAAGGTCTCTCCTCGCAGCATTATTGTTTGCACGCGGAGTTAGAGTTGGAGCAGCAGGGACGTATCTATAAAGGGACTTTCTTGCGTTATAGATCGACGTCTCTCTCTCTTACTCGAGCGATTGCCTTCACGGGAGAGAAAAGCCGGTGGTTTCTATGCGGATGTTGGAGGACGCAACTCCGAGCTATAAGGGAAATATCAGGGTTATACTCTCCACTCGAGAAAATGTTCCTGCTCGACAAATTAGGAGTGGCTAAAGTTATTTATTTTAATGCTGACAACAATTCTATTGATCATTTTTTTTAAAGTCATTATATCCAATATCGAGAGAGCATAGAAATTCTATTCGAATTGTTTGGTTACATAATTGTTATGTAGTTTACATGTCTATAATTGATGTGCAAAGGAAATAGAAATTTTTTTATTAAATTCGTCATTGATACTATTTTAAATATCACGCATATTTTTAACGTATAAATTTTACTCTTTAATTTTTAAAACTAAACGCAAAAACAACTTTATGAAAACTAATTATTTCAGGTATTTAAGATAATTTTTTTTTATAATTTCGATTATATCTACTTAATTTTTTAAAAGGAAAATAAAATATAGAGTATAAAAAGTTATCACACTTTTTTTACATATTCGGTTAATATTTACTAAGTGCATTAAAATGTTGCTTTAAGGCTTATCATCAAACACCAAGTGTTTCGGCATGTTTGTATTGACGTATGTAGTTTTACCTTGTAATTATCTATACGTAAAGAAGAACTACTCGACCTTAAACTATTCTAAAAAAAATTACAGTTACAATAGCGTTATCAGGCAAGAATAGTGCAAGTGAGGTAGGTGTACTAAATTCTTAATCGAATATTCCGAACTCTAAACAATTTGGTTAAATTTACGCATGATGTATATATAGACACATGTTAATTTAAATAATGATATACCATAAGAAAAAAAAATGGAATTACGTTTTTCGACCAACTGTAATAAAATGTAAAGTTTGTACGATGGCAAATTTTGGAGTAGTGTTAACATTGGTAATATTCTCTTTCCCTCGAGCGAAAACACGTGACTCAATGCGAAACGCATTCACGATGACATTCTGCGCGCGTTCGGCTTCCTCGTGTGCGAGACCTCGGCAGAGATCGCGCGCGCAAGCTCAATATTATTTTTACACTCAACGGCTGAGCAATGAACTCGATCCACTTTCGCGACACTGCTAAATTCGTCTACCAATAGTAACAAACCCAAGTTAAGCTTATGCGCAAGAGATACGCCGAGTAAATTTAAAGGACGAGAAAATTTCGAATTGACGCTGCAATGACACCTGGTATAGGGGTGTGAGAGCGGCTCGTTCTCGAGATGAGAATTTCAACGGGGTTAAACATCAATCGATCAAATTCTATATCTTAATTTATTAAATTATCTTTAACAGAGTATGAAAATTTCTTTTTTGCAAAATAACCAGGAATAGCAGCTCGTATAGATTGTGTAAAGGTTTAATCTTTACGAAGTAAAACTTTGTTGAAAATAAATAAACACACGAGGCAAACGAACCAAACGTATACCTAATTTACCATCCAAGCTTTCGATCGCGACGAGCATACAAGGAACGTTTGATTCAAAGTTCCGCGGATAAAGAGTGTAAGCAACACGGAAATCCTTCTCTTTCACCGCGCGATCTTAGAAGAGCGCGCAATGATTGGGAAATCCGTAGTGGGCCATTCAGGTTCGCACGCGTGGGAAGCCAACTTTTTCTCTCTCTTATTTTTTGTACCGGCGTAGGCGGGGAAACGCATGCACACACATACACAGAGAGTCCGATAAGGCCTTATCGCGTGAAAGCACCGGTTTGGCCTACTTATTCGTGTGTACGTGTGCGCGTGTACGCAACTCGAGGACCGGGTGTAAGTGCGTATGCAACTGGAGCGACGGAGAGAACGATGCGCGAGCGTGAGGTATATCGTATACTGGAGGGGGAGAGGAGGAGGGAGTATGCGAACGAGAGGTTGACACATATTTCTTTCGCTTGAGAGACGAAGATAGTGACTTTATTGAAAGAGGCGCCTTTTATCGGGAACTCTGTCGGTACTCAACATTTTCTTTTTAGTTTTTCGTTCATCCGAGGGTACATTTTTGTGCGAACTTGGTATTACGAGCTGTTGTGTAAATCAATTTGACTTTTACTGAATCGTTAGTTGTATTATTAGTCGTTTTTCCTTTGTGTCGTACTTTAAACTATATATAGTATTATTTGTACAGTAGATATTTCGACGAAATTTATTTTTCTTTATAAAATATATACGCATCACCAATTTCATTTAGTTGGTTCAACGCAAGCGTATATTCAAGGTTCGATTGAACTCGATTTTTCGACAAGCGATAACGCTACGAACTACACGAGTAGTTTACTTTTCTATAAATTAGCGGCTTGAGCGTTGAGAATAATGTAGGCTTAGGAATTAACTATTCTAACTAATACGTTTACTTTAACTAAATTTATTAATGTAAACGATTTATTTTGAAATTGTCGAAGATCGTATTTTACATTTTGGCTTGGATCTTTATGTTACAATGCGCTCTTATACTACGTAGTCTATTTAAATTGACCAGTAATTTTTGATAAATTTATTATCACCGATGATTACAAAATTTTGATGCATCTGTTTCTTTTTTTGATAAATGACTAAAGTCAATGGAATTATTGCACTCGAGGCTTAGTCGATTATTAATATATAACGCGATAAGCTTATTAACATCACGTATATACCGAAATATCGTAGTGATACGCGGATTGTTGAGTCACTCTCAAAATTACAAAATAAAAATTTAAAAAAACTGAAAAGTAAACTTTCCAAAAACTTAAGTAACTTGAATGGTATATAAATATTACTTATCGAAAAATAAATAACTTAAAATATATATTGATCATATAATAAAAATCACTATAGCTACATTTTATTAAAATAAAAAATAATTTGCACCGTCATTAACAACTTATCCTTCCGTTTGAAATTTAGCTCAATTACAAACACAACTGTTTAACAGCTCTTAACTGAAACTTATAAATCTTAGTAAATCATTTTTTGACAAATTTACTCGTAGAGCAAACTAAGTGGTTGTAAAACGCATACCTGGATTCGGGTGCTCTCGCGTACAGTTACGTATTACCCCAATAACTAGGGCATACGAAATCTTAATAAGTAGAACAACAGAAATTATCTAATTTCCACTTGTCTGTCGAACGTGTAGAAGAGAAAAAAAAAAAGATTTGCATACGACAACAACTGAATTTGTATCACCGGTGTGTACAACTATACCAAGGATTATTATCACCGATCAATTTGTCTCCAATCACACGGATTTAGAAATAAATAATTACGAAAATATTGATCGTTCACCCAAGATAAATACGTTTATCGTTTTAATCGAGCATACAAAATAGAAATACCATTCACGGTGGCGATAAAATTTCGTGTAACCCAGATATATAGTCGTGATAGTTCGATTAGAACGAAGGAAAGGAATAAAAAAAAGACAGAGAGAGAGAGAGAAAGAATGTATTTAATTCGATCGAGAGACAGACGTTCGTTGTATACTTATTAGACTACACATACCTAAGGGGAGAGACATAGAGCAAGATAGAGAAAGAGAGAAAGAGAGCAAGGCAGTGAAGTCATGTGAAAGAACGAGGTCTTATCGCGTGAGACACGTATTGCGACCCTATTACGTTCACGATTACAAAGCCCACTCTGCTGCACTTGATTTTCTGCTCTGAGATTGTAACGTCATTCGATTTCTTTTATTTTTTTTCCTTTGCTTTTCCTTTTGCTTTTATTCCATCTATCAATTTGTCGATATAATTATAATTGCTTTGTCGTAATTGTTATTAAACGCTAATTAATTAATCTTCAATATATTTTATACGTATTTAATAATTATATTTTATTGAATTATTACCAAAATTTGAGAAATTTATTTCAGTTGGCAACTATACAAATAATTTCCCGAAATGAAAAATTGTACTTAATCAATTTACCAATTTGCAGCGTGATGTAAGGAAAGAAAAAATTTTCAATTATTATCGGATTGTTTAAAAATACTATCGAAATTTGACACGACACTTCAATCTTTCGAAATTAAAAAAAAAGAAGGTAGTTTACCTTCGAACGAAAATAAAAAGAAACTAGGCGAATAGAAAGAGAAGTTTAAAGCAATGTATACACCGTCAGTGACGCTAGTGCGACAATTTGCATTTCACCTATTTTATGCGCTTCATACGTATGGAATTATTCGACACGGGAATAATAAACACAAGAATTTGTGAAACAAATACATTTTCGACTCATTAAAAATGAAAATCTGATCTAGGCTTGCGATATACGGCGATCGAGAAAAATAAGAAAAAAAAAAACGAACTTTCAAGTATATACACGCGCGCTGCGATGTGTGTGTTTGGGAAGAAATATAAACGGCGCATCAAATATAAATTATTCTCCAACAGGATTTGACGAAATATATCGGTGTTTTGTAAGCGAAAAAGTCATTACTTTCTATACGTTCGCGAATATAAAAAAATTATGGTACAACATTTCCAGGAATGCAAATCAGCATAAATGTGTGCGAGTACGTGCGAAAATAATAACGAATTTAATAAGAAAATCGTGTTAGGTAATTGCATCACAATAAACATTTTCACGTTATCTCTATAAAACTTCCTGGATCCGCAAATTGTTTATACAGTTCATAAAAATGTTAAACTATAAACGAGGTATAAGGATCATCTAAACATTTACCGAGTACGAACCGATGGAAATAAAAGACGTGTGCCTATGAATTAATATCTAGAAATATTTGTATAGTTCAACCTCTAAAATGTAATTTTAGTTTGTATTAAATATCGAACCTAACAATTCCATCACGAATAAAACAAATATTTCAAGAAAATCGTTAATCTTTTTTCTGATTCCTATATAGCATCGGCGGTTATGCATATCGCAACTTCATTCCTATTTATAAGACCTTAATACACGCTAATAGAGTATATAATTTTCCACGTATGTGTGTACTATCTTCGAAAACAAACAGTTGAATTATTATCCGCGTTATTTATAAAAATTTCACAAGCCTCGCATTAATCATTCCAACTTTAGTAATGGTGCGCGCGGTCACGACGACGATTCGTCCGTCGAGCGACAAAACAAAAAGAACAAAACAAATTACATGTATCGCCTTAAAAAGGACGTATCGCCTGAAAAAGGACACTTTTTCGGCATTCAAATGCGTGAGATTTGCATCGGAAGAGAAGAAAAGGAAAGAAAAAGAGCGCGTATATAATGTACCTACGCACTCGTTGGTAACGCATACACACACGAGGCCGCGACGATTTTCGAGAGCAGACGTAATACGGGTGAGTGTGGCTCGTGTGTGTATATATATACATATAGGAGAGCATACGAAGAGGCTCGGTGTACGTGTGTTTGTGGGGGGATTGCGAAATTGGGTCGTCAGAAATTGAGCGTCAGTCTCTCCACGAATACCAAAGGGGTCTCTCTCTCTCTCTCTCTCCCCTCTCTCTCTTTCTTTCTCTATATATTTTCTCGCACTCTTTCTTTCTCTCTTTCTTCATCGTTCGTCGTATAGCTAGCAACTCTTTTCATTTTCTTTCTTGCTCGTATTATCTCCCACGGATTTTCGTTAGTTCCTTTTATGCCGCTAGAGAATCGTTTAAACTGATTATTCTGATGCAAATGAAAATTTTTATTTCATTTTCTAACTCTTCGGTATTTTTCGTTATTTTAAACACCGAGATATGCGAGCGACAAATATTATTTATTTTATTATTTTCTGAAATTACTATTGCGATTAATTTGAATTATATGCGTTACATTTATTGGTATATGGTCAAAAACTTTAAACTTTTACTCTAATTTTGAAAGGTGGTTATTTTGAATTTTAAAAGAATTTTAAAAGTTATAATTTTGAAAGCTATTATCATATATCACGATGAAATCTATAAAACTTGTAAATTAGTGAAAATGAATCGTCTATTATAGCATTAATGTATATGTATAGATATATAGTTATAAAAATTAAATTTACTTAATTTAAATTTAATAACTTGTTCTAAAATTTCATAAATTTGTGAGATCTTTTCAAAAAATCTAATTTTGCGGATCTTTTGTTAATCTTGATTATTCATTTACGAACAATAATTTGAAAATATATTTTTGTAGATTATTTTTTCTGATATATGGGATACCGAAGTAGTGTGTAATTCAAGATATAAGTATAAGGTGTAATAATAAAAAATTTGTATATCATAACATAAAAAATATGAAGGTACATATTATTAATGTAAAAATTGCATATTAAATAATTATCTTCCTGCAATCGGTATTAAAATAGTGTTTCGTGGCAACCACATGGATCGTATCGTAAAAACGAATGTTAAAATGCCAGAAGCAATAGCTGCTCATCGTAATAATGTAGAATTGTAACGTAAAAATTAAAATTTGTGTAGCGAAAAGTAACCGAGTAGACATATATCCATAGAAAGAACTTGAGAACATTTGCACCGCCGTCCATGATGTATATCTTTGGCGATTATCCTCTCACTTTCATTGTCGTTATCGTGGTTTTCGGTATAGGCACGTATTATTAGCCAATCGAAAGGCGCCCACGTGCACAAAATCGAGTCCCGTGTGGCTCCCGCGTGCGCGTCGATAGTTATCATTCGATGCTGATCGTTGATTCACTTATATGCCGAAAAGGTGTTATCTCTCCTCTCTTTCGTTCTCTTTATAAGTGTATATATATAGATATATTTATACACCTCTGTACCTATTTATCCTTCTGGTTTTCGTGGCGCCACTCGTCGTGCGATTTCGTCTTTATCGCTTAGCGCTTTCCCTCGATTTGCGGTTGTTGGTGCGCGCGACATAAACGACGCCGATTCGTGCAGCGAACTCGCCGGTTTAAATTTCAAAGAGTCCTTGCTTTAGATTCTGAATACGATCGTAGGATTACGTCTGACCCATTTCCGACTGATCTAATTTTCGCGAGAAGGTAAAGTTATTTATGAAGGTACTCGGACGAAAAAAAGGAGAAGTCGACGACGACGTTTATATATCACACACATATATATATATATATATATACACGCCTCAACAATTAGCATAATAAAATTCATTGGGTAATTCTCAATGAAATATCAAAAAGGATGATTTGTTGACATATGCATACAACGACGTAACAATAGTTACATACTAATATTGACGTACAGATTATTTAACGAATAAAATAGGTAATTTCCATTGTTATACGTTTATATTACACCTACAGTACATTATACAACACATCTTCCGAATAGAAAGTATATATGCAAGAGCAAGAACAACAAAAAAAAGGAGCACATCCACATTGTCACTTGTCAGTAAAGAAAGGAGTACATATAGCGTACTGCATTATCGGCGCTTGCATAAGTATACTCGCTCGTAGACACGCGTCGCTCGACAATGTCGCACAACCGTCCGTCATTGTTGTCTTTTGTCCCTCTCGTTTACCATCCTACTAGCTACATAGATAATGCTCTATATACATTTGGTACCTCACACGTATATACACGAACGAGCATACCGACGAAATGCCTCTTCAACATATTATTTTTTTTTTCTATTCTACGATTTTTAGAAAACAAACGTCGCGCCTAGTGATGGATTTATTATAGCATACGTCGTGTATATTTGAGGGTAGAAGACCATCATTTTTGTATATGCTTAATTAGCTTCGTTGTCAGAGGGCATTCAGCCAAGTTTGCACCCTTGTCTCGTTGTTGTCATTAGTCACTTGAGAAACTATCCTCGTATAGTTTTAGCTACTTCGTAATCGATTTTCTCCCGCGAAAACTTTAATTATTCCGTTCGTTCGAAATTATCGTTTACGACAGTTAGGACTTTTTATTTTTTATCTTACACCTTTTTTTATGAAAATTAAAAATTTTTTTTACTTAACTAACAAAGCCGTGTCGCCGCCAGAAATTTTTATTGCCCAAACAATAAACTCGGCAAAAACGTTGCTTGACATTTGAATTGATTAATGGTTAATCATAAGTAACGAATTCGTTGAAAAAATCAATAAAATCTAATGGTATCATACTTTCTAAAAATGAATAAGTGCACTTGTAAATTTATAAATTATAAATATCCTTAAATATTAATAATAAATAAGTCTTAAAATAGTTAAACCTTTAACTAACAATAACTTAAACATTTTAAATAAACATTAAGTAGATAAATAAAGAACAGCAAGTCTAATTAGCTCACTACATATATAAGCTTAGTACAATGTTTATAATTTTTTATTCCTCGCAATTCATGTATATATCTAAGTTATAAATAACATTTCACAAATTTTCAATGCGTCGCTTTCTTAGATCGTTTGCCAACTATATGCATATCAATATAATATATATAAATTATGTTTACTTTACTGAAAACTATCCACTTAAATATACAAAAACTAGAAATGTTGTAAAAAAATAACTGTTTTTCACTGATAAATTTTTAAATTGTTGTTAATATTTTTTTTAGAAGTGGAGTAATTATTTAAACAAAATATCGACAATTAAGAGGTATAATGTAGACGTAATGTGATAATTGTTCATTTTATCATGTTCATGAAACAATGTTGCAATAAACATATTAATATTTATGTAACTGTGATAATACCATTTTTTTGTTGTATATTTCTTTTAAAAGCTCGTTAAAAATTAATTGCAATTGTGACGTAATTAGATAAAATACTTTTTATCGATTATAAACAAATTTCTAAAGTTATACATTTTTCAAAATAAGTAATCTTATAAATCAAATTTATGGAAAATATAAAACGTAATTTCCCGCAAATTGATACGAAAATTTCTGGTAAACCCAAGATATCGATCGTTCACGTAAAATTAAACCATATATAGCTGAAATGCGAACGTAACTAATGTATCGAATTAGAGGAAAATATATTTTTCTCAAATAATTTATTCGTATATAATTAACAGTAAAGTCTATAAAACTGTTAAATTTAATATACCTCGAGGTTAAACGATCGTTATATATTTTCTAATTCATTGACTGTACATTTTTCTTACCATAACATCAATAAAAATAACTTGTCACAAAGAGTTCTACGTTTGATCCCAATCGTTAAAAGCAGTCAAACCTTAGCAATAAAAGTTTTGTTATATTTGTAATGCAACTTCCGTAATTCTGTAAAATATAAAGCTCGGATGCTCAGGTCTACCAGAAAGTGAAGTTGCGGTTAACGCGCAAAATGGAGATAAAGCGATACATTGTGCCAGGATAACGAATGTGCATTAGGAATGATGATGCAGCCGCGAGAGACAGCGCAAGTTGGCGATGACTCCAGCGAAGCGAGACTTGGCGCTTTTCGCAGAATTTTCGCGCATTTCCCGCGCCTGCGCGTGCATTAAAAATAGAAGAGCGCACGAGCGCACGAGAGTGCGCGGGGCGGGGGGGGGGGGGGAGGGGAGAAGAAAAAAAGAGTTACGAAGGCGACTCGCACACACGCGAGACCTTGAGCGGCATTCGCGAGCTCGCCTATAAACCAGATAGGAAAAAAAGAAGGAAAAAGAAAAATAAGATGGTGAAGAGAGTGAGAGAAGGAAAGAGAGAGAAGTCGAGGAATACCGAGGACCATCTGCAGCGACAAAATCGCCGTAAAACGTATCCTCGGCCAACTTACAAGCTGCTGCTGCTGCCGTTGCCGTTGCCGCTGTTGTTGCTACTGCTGCTGGATGCCATAAACGTTGAGCGCTGCGTTTTCTTTTAGCGTTCTATCTTCCTCTCTCCTTCTCTTTCTCTCACTCTTTCTCTTTCAATACGTGTACATTCAGTTTCTTCCTTCAAATGCGCAAAATAAAAGAATTTAAAGAATTGATGTATGTACTGAACGTCAGCTTGACAGGATATTGTTAAAGCTCCTGCAGTAACATTTTTTCTTATACTTCCTAAACTTTAATTTTAAAATATATCCAATAAGATTTGTACGGATTTATTTATATTATCTAAATGCGTGCATTATGTTGCAAGTTAAAAATGTCTAAATAAAACTCATGTGTAAGAAAAGTTTCAATCCTAGAAATACTTGTTGAAAGTGTATCATACTTGATACGAGCACATATCGTACTTTACCACCAACCTTTTATATTAAGGAAGTTACCTACTGTATCTTATATTTTTAATAGTCGTGCCACGTGTAAAATCTAAAAGTATATACCTAAGTACAAGAAAAAATATAACGTAAATATATATTTTGAATTAATTTAAGAGAACTAAATTAAATAGAATTTAATATAAAACGCCGATGCTTGAAAATTGATTTAAAAAAAAGCATTATAACAGCATTACCGCAATATAAGCTAAAATCAAAAATTGCACAACCTTTCTATTACGTCAATGTCAAACAAAATGTATACGCTCGTAAGAGATCGGTGCGCGTGAAATTAGCGCTATATTTGAAAGTTTAATCAATGTAAATAACTACCACGAGTCTCGGTTTTGTCGTAAAATCGTCCAGAATAAAAAAAAATGGCTATTTTCAAACGTTATAATCAGACGCAAAAAAATTATGCGCGTAAAAAGTAAGAGAGTATATACAAGATACATAACAGTTCCCATCTTGTTCTCTTTTGAATTGCACAATCAGCTCGATGAAATTTCATGCACATTTGGGCTAATTTCGGTCGCTTTGTACTTTCGGTTTCCTTAGAGGTTGACTTTTCCTTCCTGTTACGGGACGTGTCGGTTCACAAGTATCATTTCGTCGACCGGCAAGTCCTTGGCCAACATGCGTGTGCGCCTGAGCATATGCGTGCGACTGCTTTGTGAATCACATATAAACGATGATTCGACTCGGTTCGGTGAAGGTGGATTGGAAAGGAAAGCGTTCAGAAGAAGGGGTTGAACACTTTTGATATCGAGTTAGGAAAGTTTTTGCTGTTTTTTTTTCTAACTTTTTTTTACTGTACATTACTGTATTTTGTCGCATATACATATGCAGTTATAGAGCGTTAAATTAATTCGAATTAATATATGAAAGGAAATGTGTAATGAATAGTGAATGTAATTTAAACTGGTTCTTTGTAACGCAAAAAATGCTTTTTTTCGACTTTGACTTTTTTAATGAAGGAAGGATATGTGTACATAATGTTTTAAAAATACTAAATAACGATACTCTGTAAAAAACTTGATTACAGTTTTTAGGTGGTTCTTTCTTCGCTAAACTTTCAAGTGTAAATCGAGATTTTGCACCGATTAGTTAAATAAATTTTCAAAAATTTACAAGGTAAAGAAAAAAAAATAGAAAAATGCGCGAAGAGAATAATAATTCAAGGTTTTGCGCGTTAAAATTATGCTAAAAATGTAAACAAATACTTTGCACAGTAATTTTTTCTTCGAGTATCAGCTCATTAGCTTATGAAAGTCTTCCTTCTTTTTGCATGTAAACCTATGATCGATTCCATTGACGTAATCGTGATTCTTTCTATGCGCATACGCATACAGATCTTCTGAAAAGAAAAAAAAATGGTTACGGCACGGCAAATCGTTATTTAAGTGTGAAAAAAAAGAGAGAAGCTTTAAAGAACCTAAGCGAGAGTGTTCTTGTGTTAGCCTTTCGTTTATATACTTGAGCGTTGCTTCTCCATTTCCAAGGCCATCGTAGGAGAGAGGGTCAATATACAAAAAAACTTCTAACACAATATCCCACTTTCAGATTTTTCGTTTCTCTCTTCACCTCTTCATTTATTTTTTCTTTCTTCTTCATTCATCCACCGTTGTTGTCTATCTTCCCTGTCTGGTATTCGATAACCTATTTTTCAACCAAGTATAAATGTGTATATATATATACGAAAATGCTAAAGTCATAAAATAGAGAAATCTTTTTCGAAATTCCGAGATAATTGATAGAACGTGGAGACATTCTTGATGTTTTTATTTTTATCATTATTAAGGAAGTTTTAGCGATTGGTATTTTTGAGAAACTTGTTGGAGAAAATTTTTGAAAAAAAGACGATATCCCGTTTTATAATCTTAAAATTAAATTTGTTATTTAAAATAGTAGTACTATTATTATATACATTTTTTAATAAATAATAGCAAATATATATTATATGCACACATTGTTTGATTCGCTTTCGGAATAAAACAATGTTTATATACAGGAGAAAGTTCATAAATCGTGTACTTTAATCGAAATATATTGAAATCTTCGTAAGGTACAGATATTACCTTAGTAGAAATTAAACCACTTTTAAAGGTTTGAGGCTGAAAAAAGCTACTTCATAGACAATAAATAACTACTTTCTACGGATTTTTAAAAGATGACATGTACCTAAAAAAATGTTTCAATGTATTATTTTTACAAATCAATGAAGATAAAGCATTTAACATTTAAAATGACATTTCCTAAGCAAACAAATAATGTATAATATTATTAATTTTATCCATATACCTTAATATTGGTTACTAACAATTTGTAATTATAAAATTACACTCTAATCGCAAATAATTTAAAATAGTCAAGTGTGAATTTATTTTTGTAATATAAAACATCGTGTAAAACTAATAATACCAAATAATAATTCGAATAATCGTACTCATTCAAAAGTAAAATCATAACTATACCATCAAGTACTTACCATACGTAATCCAATCCTTCACCCAAAATTGACGTATATATTCATCGATTATTCATCGCACGCGAAGGTCAACTGCACGCGTATAAAATTTCGATGCATATGTTCATCCGTCTCGAGCGTAAAATAAAGAAGTGAGTGTGTATACCTTTCGAGCGAGCCGAAACAAAAAAAAATGGAGCAACGAGAGAAAAAAAAGGAGGCAAGGTGAATGTACGTCAAGTAGGTACGTACCTATATGCCAATTGAAACAATACGTAAGTGGATACGGAATATCCCTTCGAAATGAAAGGGGTTAAAGACCTTGTTCATCCAAATGAATAATGATGACCAAGTGGAAAAGAGAGAGAGACGCGCCCTAATAGACGAGTAAAAGGAAAAGGGTGGACGGAATTTTATACCTATGTATATATATATATAAACAGGAAGCTTACGTCCAGATAATACTTTTACTTTTTTTTTTCTAAACGCAGGTGAACTTCCGCTTTTCTCAAGGACATAACCAGGGGGGTATTATGACTTTATGACGGGCAGAGGCCCCTTCTGCGGCTGGAGAATGCGCAACAGTATTACGAGGGCCTGCGGGGGAGTAAACGTTTGGTCATATACATATACGCACTCTATATACCTCGAGGGCGGAACTTTCTATTTGTTTAGTTAAGAAGGGGACCCCTTTTTAACGAGGACTAATATAGGTGCGAATGTAAATTATTACGGGTTATTATGAACTATATAAGGATGATGCGACGGGTTGTACAGATATATATATATATGCATTTTATTATTTTTGCTATGTACATTAGCCGTTCCAATGTCAATTATACTTACTTTTTTGTTCTGTTACAGTTTCTTAATTGAAAGTGAAAATTTTATGAGATGCTCGTAAATAACGAAAATGAAAACTTCTGGGTAAAGTGATTCTTTGCAGGTAAAGTACCTTTTCTTTTATTAGCCTTCACAATTTTAAATATACGTATTTACATGCGTATTGCGTAAACCTATTTCGACAAAATTGCGTAGAAATTTTATTATTATAACCCTGTTATAATGCACTTTTTCGAATTTCAATCCTTAATTGATTCACGAATTCAGATTTCATTTGATTATGCAGTTTATACTATATTATTTATGTACCTTTGAAGTAATATAATTAATTGTAATACAAAAAAATTAAAATATATATAATGTATATAAAATTTAAATTCGTTTAATTAAGGATAAATAAAAATATTGCATCTTCGTTGATAAAATTACTGCATTTACAAGTAAAAGATTCAATTGTACGTGTAAGTAAAGAGAATATCAATTGAAAATACAGGAGTTTAACAACGCGAAATTCTCTCTCTCTCTCTCTCTCTCTCTCTCACTCTCTCTATTTCTCTCTCACCCTGCAGAAATCCTTTCCGCATTCTTCCTCCTCCGCTCGGAGAGAACGATCTTGTAGCAACAAAACTAAATATATATACGTACCATATACCTCGTCCGTTATCGTTTTCCGCTCGTTTTTCCTCGGTGAAGAAAAGAGGTCGATTCTCGTGTCCGTGCACCTCGTTTTTGTACTCCCCTCGCGACTTTTTCGAAAATTTTTTTCTTCAACGAAACTCACTCGTCCGACAAGGCCGACGTTTCTCTCCGCGCTCACATCCTTGAGGATTAGAAATTGGCCTTCGGTATATTATTGCCCTCTTCGCGAAGGGCGTTGACGCAACAGGAAGACTCGAAAAGAAAGAAGCAGAGCAAGAGAGAGAGAGAGAGAGAGAAAGAGCGATTAGCGCCTCTTTCGACCCCTTTCGATAATCCTGGGAATATTTTTTTTGCCACAGAAAGAATCCACGACATAAGGCGGAGAGAGCCTCCGTATTGCGTGCGACCTCGCAGGCATTCCTCGCGGACCCAAGGACGCGAAAAATTGTATACCTACTGGTGACGTAAGGATCCGGAGCAAACGCAAACACAGACAAAAAAAAAGAAGAATTTTTCAACCGGATGAATTTTCGGGGGTGGGTTGTAAAGTGGGCACCGTAGCTTCCAGTTGTTGAGTTGCTGGATCCTTGACCTATGAAGCAGAGTTACACCGAGTGGACGAGTTTTGCGCGAGATGATTATCGTAGTTTACTGCCGCACGATGGATTTCCTTCTTCTCTTACTTACCGAGCTGAGGGTTTTTATTGTTCGAGCTTTCACGTGCGCTTGCAAGGGTGGAAATATGTTTCTTCTTCTTCTTCGGGTTATATATATATATAATATGTACATACCTACTATTTGACCGTGCGAGCCCATTGTTTATGGTTGGTTTATAGTCTATTATTATACTTCAAAATAAGAAATAACTCTTTACTTACTTGGCAAAGTGATATTACGTAAGGAATTTATCACGATTTTTATTTTAATTTATTGTTACTAATTATTTACAAGACCTAGAATTTTCCATACAGTAACTTCTTACAAATCGACACTCATCGATTAGATTTTAAAATTTTAATTATCAATTTCAAAAGTTTATTAATTCTTTGCGTAGAGAAAGATGTTGCAATAGTGTAGAATTTTTCCTTTTATCTACATTTAAAGTAAACATGTATTTTCTTACAAATTTCACAATTACCAATTGTGAAAATGAGTTTACGCTTATCAAAAAGAAAAAGAAGAAATGAGTGATGATGATAAAATATTACCAAATAATAATGAAGTATATACGTTATACTCTGTAATTAATGAAAATTTTTGAGGTCGATAAAACGCAATAGATCGTTTAAACCAATACAGTTCTAAAACGTCTAGGCTTTTTACAACTTTAAAAAAAAAAGTAATCTAGCATTCCCTGAAAAATATCTTATACGCGATATATCAAACTTTCTACGTCGAACTCCACATATATATATATATATATATATATACTGCGGCACGTTTGGAATGTGTGCAATAATGGTATAACGCACACATGATGTATACATGAAAACTTTATAAATTAACGATGAGTAAACATAAATTAAAGCGTAATCCCGATTATGCAAACAATCGATCATTTTGGATTACATAATTTTATGTAAATTATATTACACGATGTTTTCATTCAAAATTGATCGTTCACGCATATATATCGTATACCGAAAACGTAAACAAACGGTAAATCTTTGAAAAATATTTTTTACTAATCGAAATATATAACAAGTTGTTGTGTTTTTCAGAGAATACAATACTGTTTGTTTCGTTAGAAAGCAAGCCTTGTACAAGAGAGACGTTAGAGAAAAACAAAGCAAGTTAAAGGCTCGATTGAAGGAGAATATCTATCGATGCGATGTCGCAAGGAGAACTCGGTCCGGCTTTCGCTCGCATCGTTGGTCTATTTCTAATCTTACCTCGTCGGAGAAATGGGAGCAAGGTCCGGAGAATTAGGAAGAACCCGCTAAAGATGCAATACGTGGCTAGGGGCCAGCCGTTGGCCAAGTCTCTTGACTCGGTGCTTGGAAAATAGATCGGTTTTGTGGCTGGCGTAACGAGAGAAACGCGCAAACGCGCGCCGCGAAAAACGGCCAAAGGCCGAGATCGAGGGCTCTCCCACTGACTTTTTTTCTTCACTCCGGCCGCCATCGGGGCTATCCTTCTCTATATCTCTACATTGCTCTCGGAATAATAGAAATTCACTTGGATTAACTAATTAAACAATATATAATTTTATAAATCTTTAAAATTGACTTCAGTCGAATAAATATTATGATTTATATGTTACTGTCGTTTGTCGATACACTAAAATAAATAAATACTATACGTATATGCGTATTAATTCGTAAATAATTGTATGATACGTGAAATCGTGAAAAATTGCTAGTCCTGAATATTTCAGATTTTGCTGGTTACAAAATGATTTTGGTGTTAACTTTGGTGCAGTAAACATATGGCTAATATACGTATGCATCATATATGGATATACTGCACGTTACGCAACAGCGGTAATGTTTTGAGGACAATTAGGGTCCAGATTGCAAAATGGGCCACTCGCCTTATGTGCATTTTTCTGTGCGGATGTAGATATTCAAAACTACTTTTAAAAAAAAAAAAAAATATATATATATATATACGTTCCCCTAATTTATACTTAACTTTGGATTTTGAGGAAAGTGTGTGAACGGAACCGTATGAATACTGTTTAAGTATAATGAAAAAAATGCGAACATTTGGGTCATGCAACCTCTTATTTCGTCTTTTTCCTATTACAAATACCTGCAATACAAAGTGATGTCTCTCTCATTGAAGAAAAATCAGACTAACGATATAGGTATACGTGTGTTAGAGGATTTGTAACAGGTGGTTGACGTAGTGAAATTTTTACTACCTCAATTACGGTGCCGTATTCAAATTGATAAGTATTTTATTTACGTTTATGCGTAATCGATAATTCTTGATTTACGTACAGATTATTTAATTGCCTAAATTTAAACTATTGGTCCATAAAAAAATTAAACGATGATTGGTGGATTTAATTAAGAAAATAAATATTATGTAACAAATAAAAATAAAAAATTCTTGCAAGATCTAACGTACATAGTAACTACAAATAATTATTATTAGTCAGATATTCTCTAATTTATCGACACCATACTAAGATCTATTCAAAATATAGCGTTTAATAACAATTTTACGACGATGCATTTAACATTTTCTCTTTGATCAAATAAAAATTTTATTTCCAAATATAATACGAAGTAGAGAGAACTATAAATAATCGTTGGTACTTTTCAATACGTCGCCGTTCACTTTCTTACAATGAATCTCCTCTAAAGCTTTAATTTTGAATTTTTGTTTATTAATCTTACAATAAATATACATACATCACTCGAATATAATCTAATGATTTGCAATTTTATTTAAACATCTTCTTCGGTATATCGAATCTTAGTTGTTCCATTCATAAAATTTTGTTTTTCATATAGGTAAAAAAAACACTCTATTCATCATTCTAAAAAAATGGTAATTTTTTGAAAACTACAATATTTATGACTCGTTAGATCGAAATGCAGCCTAAAACGATATCACATATTTCATTTAATAATATACCTTTACAATGTCTCAGAGCGATAACCATGCGCGTACACGTATACATTTAGTAAAATAAAAAAAAAATACAAGAAAAATAAAATAGTTGATGTTTAACGGCGTATAAAATAGGATTTTTTTTTCCTTCTCCACCCGCACGTAAATTAATAATCCGCGGAATCATTTTATAAAACCGCACGAGCGATTAAAATCTCAATTAAATAACGGAAAGCGTAGTAATTATAAATATTTCAATTATCACGATGTACTTGAGTGTAAACAATGGGCCTCCCTCATTAACACCGTGAAAAGTCACTGTGTGCCTTTACATACATATACACATACACATAGAGTTGAGAGCGCGGGCGCGTGCACGTACACACGTACAGCGTATATATAGACACGTATACTCATAAAGCTTAACGCGCGGCAAGCGATTACACGGACTACGCGGCATTTAATAATTTCCCTCTCTCTCTCTTCCTCCTTTTACACAGTGAGCGCGAAAGGACCGTAAGAGAGGGAAAGAGCAAGCGAGAGAGAAAGAGAGAAACGCTCTCTCGACTAAAAGGCAGCCAAGGTATAACATAATAAGAGCGGCCACTATTATTTCGACACGCGCGCGCCGCCGCCGCCGCCGCCGTTGCTGGAGAGAAAATTACGTAAGATAACTCGCCGAGTAAACGAAATTGAAAGTAATACTATATGTATGTGTGCCTGTGTAGAAGCGAGAGAGCGAGAAAAGTGTGGAGAGTTGTGACAAACGCCTCTCCCCCTCCTCCTCTCCCACATTTACTCGTGAGTCGAAATTTTAAAAGACGCGTGTGTGCTTGTGTGTGTGGATATGTGTGGGTATATGGGTATAACTTTCTCAGAATGTACGTGTAGACACGTGTGTGTACGTGTGTGAGTGTGAAAGGGCCACGAAATCACTGAATGAGATCGGAAAATTGTTATATGTATTCGTGAAGTAACTATGCATTTCGAAACTGAAATATTTTTAAGAAATTTTAATGGTAAAAGTATAGGTATACAGCTTGAAAATTTACAGGCATAATTTGTATATGTTTTATAAATTTGTCGTGGTAACCTAAAATTATAAAATATATTTGAACAATATTTAGGTATAGTAAGATCAATGAAGTATTCATTTGGTTCATAATTATCCTATACCTCATTAAATTTTAAATTATATAAGCAATTAAAAATTTGAATTTTAATTTATACGCAGTCTTGATCACAGAACATAATAAACTATACATGATTGACAATTTATACAATTACCGATTTCAGAAATCACGATTTTTATATCTTTCTGAAAGTGCAATTACTTTTATAAAAATTATGTTTGTAAATAAATTTTTTAATTGATTTTGATTCTTGTTGTCACTTTCTTTTATGGGAACATGCCTTAGCACATATAAACCGATGAAACTTTTCAACGTTTTTTTCTCCATATTTTGGAGTAAGTATAAGTATCCATACACCATAATTGTGTGAATCAATTACGAATCGAGGATTTGCTTTGTTATTTGTTATTGACTAGCAGACTATCATATGTTTGGGAAACGGATCTTGTTCTAACTTTGAAATCTATTATCTAGCATAAAAAATTAAGAAGGAGAGAGATAATACCTTAATAATCGTTTTACAAAAGTCGCTTTACTTTAATTGCTTCTAGCTTGTCAGCAATTATTCAGATCAAACAGATACAATTAAAACGCCAAGCTTCAAATCGTTAGTACGTTGCGAAGTACAAAAATTATAAGAGTTCTTAGCTTACAAAAATGAAATAGAGAAAATGTATTGCTTCATTTTCATTGTACTTCAAATTCAACGAATTCTAGGTAATAAATTCTTACTATAGTTAGGTGATTTCTCTCTTTTCAATAGAGACTGTTGAATTGTTTATAATTAAGTTTTACCTGCAGTACGTTTATAAATAAACTTTGCATAAACTTTATTTTTGAACGAGGTTAAGTTACAATCGTATATAAATCCTTATAGGATTTACCTATAAGTATAAATGAAAAAAATCTGAGGGGTTAGTTAGCTGTATAATAAGGGCTTACGCGCCTGCATACTTGCGTGCAGGCGCTATCGCGCCTTTTGATAAAAAAATAGTCAATATTAATTCAACAATAATTATTTGTTGCATCTATTAATAAAATAATGTTCAACATTATCAAATACAATTAGATTTCAAACTAATTATCAATAAAAGTTTATAGTGTAGTCAAGTGATAAAAAGAGAAAATAAATATCGATAAATACCAGATTTACAGTTTTGTATCAATAACTATCAAATCGGAAAGTATTACATTATACTGTCTTAGATTTTTTTATGCGAAACTCTCAGTTGGGACTTTATAACTCTAAATAACGAGATTTTCCTTGCATTAAAATTTTACTTAAATTTTTGTTACAGCCTGGCGTCTATTTATATATTACAAGTACGGATGACTTAGCGTTTTACGAGACTGAATCGTCAAAATGAGTAACAGATATAATTAATGTACAACGAAAGCTCACCAACAACAAAAAAAAGGTACGTCGCATATTCTTAAAGGATTTTTTTCGCACCTATCGTTTATTTTTAAGATAATATATTGCGAAATGTTGAAGGTTTCTAAATAGATGCATTCAAATGGATATATATATATATCCGAGTATATGTAATTTTTGAAAAATCAACGAAAAAGAAAAAAGAGATATAGTTAACAATGTCGAAAAAATGAAAGTGACGCATCTATACAGCTCGACGCGTCCTTCGATCGTTCAAGCAACCATAAAGGAAGATTCGGAGAGGACACAATAGAAAGTCGAGTGTGTCAAACCCGATTGTGCCCGAGTCGAAGAAAGCAAATCTAAGAAAAACCAGTCGCGGGAGACGTAAGAAAAAAGAATGTAAAAATGTAAAGGCGTGTAGAAGTATATAACAACTTGTTAAACGATCTTCACAATAGAAATATGCTTGACGTTTCCTTTTACATTCGTATAATACACTTAATCAGATTCATATATATATATAGGTAATTCTACTTTTTTTTTTGGTTTGCAACAAAAGAAAGAATATTGTTAGGTCTATCTTATTTTATATTTATAACTTAACGACAACGTACCAATATATTTTATTAATAACATTTAAAGGTATAATCGTACATATAATTTAAATGATCAGTGTAAAATAGATGAGATGATCTTGCACGAGTGAGTACTATAGCGATCGAACGCCACGCATATACACACTAAGACGACAACCGTCCCTACATCCCGCATTTCACCGCGATCGTTTAACGCAGCCTCGGTCGTTCGCGTGTGCTCATATTATAGCCTGTGTCGTAACTCGCGCGCGCGCTCTTCTGCCGCGTGTCGCAACGTCGGCGGCGACACACACTCGCGATTGCGTTCGCCCTTCTCTTTCTCTGGCTGCTCTTCACCCACATACGAGAAAGTCCCGGCCGTCCTCTCTTTCGTACTCATGCGGGAGAGGACAAGGTGAGAAAATATATATACTCGAACGTACACACACACACTCGAAGGGAGAGTGAGGATGAAGACGTTCCACGATGGGACGGACGAACACTCGTTTTTTCAACTCCGGTTCTTATAAAACTTAACAAAATTTCCATTTCATTTTTAATCGTTTTTTTTTCATTTACATTGATCTTGCAATTATTAAGGTAGTGTATACGGTAGTGTATAATTTGTCAAAATGTACAAACGCGTCAAAATAGGTTTACGTTAATCTCCACATTAAGCTCGACGAGTGCGTTATTACGCCAAAAGAAAATAAATAATCGTATATATCGTCGGTTATATCAATCGTAGCAGCTGTCAAAACCTGTTAAAAACGAATTGACAAACAAACATAATTTCTCCACGAATGCCACATAATCGTGTATATAAGCAAACGATGTCTATATATACATGTCGAAAGAGCTGGTAAATTCCTTCCCGGGGAGGGGAACGGAAGCTGCACGAGAAGGTCGCGCGTCGGCCAACGGACGGCAGTTATACTCTCTTCTCCTCTCTCGTTCGCTCTCGACCCATTTTCGGAGTCTCCTCGATCCGCGACATCTTCAACACTGACCCATTTATAAATGCCACCCGATAGAAGACCCCGCGATAACGACTTTATATTCTCGAAAGAGAGCGAGTTGCGCGAGCCAATTTCTAAATGCTCAATCGGCTAAGTCTTAATACAATATATTTCTCTCGCTCGTTTTTGGCCCTTGGTTTTTCATTCATTTTAGATATGAATGGCACTAGAGAGAGAGCTCAATGCACCGGCTAATTTTGGGATTACGATCTTCTTTCTCACTGGCCTGTTTAATTCATGCATATTACTCGATTAGCAACAGAGACATGCAGGCGGACGGAGAGAGAGAGAGGGATCGAGAGAAAAGATGGATACTTTAATTTGGCGTGGTTGGATTGTTCTGGTTATAATGCGGGTAATTTCGAAAATCGACCTGTCTATTATAGAGATACGTTATTGATTGACTATTCTTGTTCAATGTCTTATTTTTTATTGTAACTAATAAGCGAAAGTTAGCGTATATATGTTATATACTTTATTTGACGTAGAATAATTGTTCAAGCAGTCTATGCAAATGTTAAATAATATTCAATATTTGAAGAAAAGTTAACATCTAAGAATAACATCTTATTATAATTTTCAATTTCACAATCCGTAACATTGTTAAACTTAATTTTTTCAGTCGTCGAAGTTGACTGAAATTATTATAATTATTATAAAAAAGAATCCCATTCATTGAAACAATTTAAAAAAAACTTTAAAATTGTATTTAACCCGTAATAGTAAACAATACCATTATTCAAAAAGAATAAAGATCTTTGATCAACGTTTATATATGTATATATATACACACTTGCAGAAAAATGTAGGAAATAGTAAACAATTGAGTCACGCCTTTCTTTTCCTCTAGGTATATATAAACAGTTTCATGCTTGTTATAAGATTCGCGTACAAAGGATTGCGTTGGAAATGTAACACAACAAGCAAACGGTCCGAAGGAAGGATTAAAAGGGAATGTCTCTAGAAAAGGGAGTGAAACGGATTCCAATTGGTATATATGGGTGCGCGCGTACCTGTTTTCCGGGGGCCAAACAGAAATTAGGCCCCCGTGGTGGGTTTGGGCACGCGCGCTTGATTTATGATTCCCTCCACCGTATTGCAAAGGAGGAACATATATACGTTTATAACCTTGAGAAAGAGAGTTCGACCTATTTTTGGCAAGGAACTGTACTTACCAACTACCACTATACCTATAATGTATACCGTTTACGCTTGTTTTCAAATTTTCTATGTATATTGTAGAGTTTTCAGGGACACGCGAATCGCCAGACAGGTAAATAGCTTCGTGGAACCATTGCTGACACAGTTCGAGAACCTACGAGATCTTTGCCAATTTGGATTTAACGGTGCCGATTCTCCTGGGAGAAAGCTGCAGGAGGGTGAAATTTTAAGGTAACACATTCGTAACGGACGAAAGAGTTATTCTTCCTTCTCATTTATTTTGATAAACAACGATCACATTTTCGTTTTATTCCATTATGCAATTCGGCTGTAATATAATTTAATATAGTAAACGCTGTTTGTACATTAATTAATTTAACTATTCCCTCCAATTTTACAGACATATTTTGATGTTGCGCGCATTGTTATTTTCACCATACAAGAAAAACGATTGATAAAAAGTAAAAAATATGTTTTACCAAGCTGAACGTTAAATTTTACAATACTCGTTACTCATTCGCATGAGTATATAGACAAAATCATAATTTCCATATTACGTAAGCCACATCAACGTGATTTTTATCAACAGTTTAATAAAAGAAATGAATTTTTTAGGTTAATGTTTCTACATTTTAAGACCATTACCAAATCTGCATTTTAAAACCAGTTTCATTAAAAGTGGTTTCGTGATTCTTTCATTGCATACTATACTTTTTTTATATGCATATATATACAGAAGCAGTTGCTGCTCCAAATTAACTTGTTCCGGATTAATGACGTACGCGCAGTTGAAAATAATAATATATTATTTTGCACTTTACAGAACACTCAAAAATATCCCTTTCAAATTTAGAAATTTTAACTCATATAATTTCGTAGTAACTTATAAAAAATTTAATTAATTGGTTTTTTTTTTACTAAATTGTAAATACATATTTAGTATCAAAGAGGGCGAGTACAACCTTGTAGTGCAACAATAAATATTTGTCGGTAAAATTTTTTTTATAAAACACCCGAATCGCTTATTTGGACTCAACTTTCACCGTCCCATAAAAGGTCAACAAATGAGTCGAAACAATTTTTTTAGTACCTTGGGCACCTGCTTTATATAAAATTAATATATTATAATGATATTACGCATAGACAGTATGGGAATTTTCGTAGTACTTTTTCCCGCGGAAAATATATATATACATAATATATAGATATGTGTATATGTGTACACGTTGCACTCGTTAACCGGCTTTCTCGTAATACCTCTCGTTTCAAAGGCGCCAGGATTTTTGTTTGCTCTTAATCGTGTCGAATTTCATAAAACCCACACCATCGTTCGGTAATGGGTTTAATTTGTTATTTTAACATTTTTCTTCCTCCTCGTCTTCGGTGCAGTCTATTTTTTTACGATCGCAACCATTTAATAATAATACATCCATACAGTGACCGAGAGTGCACTTACATAACGAATTCGTCGAGTTAATCTGATAAGATTGAAACAAAAAAAAAACGGTTTTATAGCGTCCAATACATAATCGGACGCGTAATCGCGAGCAATTTTCAAAATCGACGAATGTGTAAACAGGGTCGTATATGTTGAGGTGTCGTTTTTAACATAGAGTATAGGGATCGGTCGAGTGAGAGTAAAAGAGGGAACGGGAAAATGAAATACTAAAAAAAAGAAAAGAAAAAAGTTTATCCCGCGCGCACGTGTGCGGCCTCGCGTGTATTGCGACTTTTCTGAGCGATAATGTAGGTAATACACGCGACGACGTTGGAAAGCCACGCGATGAGCGATCTTTTATAGAAGAGTCATTTATTTTTGATGTTTTTGTAATTTGCGCACTGACGTTAAAAGGTGTGTAATTCATTTTTATATTTTCCACGTCCATGTACATCTGATATGTATATATTGTAACGAAATTTCATTCGGGATTCGTAATTTATTTTATTTTAAAACTCTAATAAATATTAAATTCATTATTATATGTATATTACGAAAATAAAGGTAAAATCAATACATCTTATTTTTACTTTTTATTGAATGTTTTATGTTTGGATATTGTTTTTATGTTATATAAAATATTTGTTTGTATAATAATATTACCAATGTAAATATATATTTTTAGCATTTATAATAATTGGTTTCTTTTCCTAATTATGTTGTTCGAAAATCTTTTTAATCTAAGATTAAATGAATAAGTTTAGGGTAGAAAATAGCAGTTAACAAATGTTAATAAAATAAAACTAGAAAATATTATATTTTCATACGTGTGAAATATTAAAAAATGATTGCAGCATCATCAATTATCTTTTAACAAATTGAACTAATAAAATATATTATTAGTATTATATATAATGGGTACAGATTTTGAAAACTACTCCACACCGTAATCTCAAAGAAAGTATAAACATCAAGAAACCCAAGTCAGTAGCGTTTTTACTTTCTATTCATCCTTTCATTAGAACCAGCCAATTCACGGATTATATCATAATACGATAAATCAAACGGAGCCTAAGCCAAAAAAAGCCGAAGTAAAAAAAAATAGAAATTCCGAAAACGCTTGCAATTACTTGCGATTAACAAATTTGAAATACAACCGAAACAATCGGTACAAATCAATTGTAAAAAAAAAGAGGAATAACGTAAAGAAAGCGTGTATACATGTACGCGAGTAACGATGAGAAACGCGAGATCGCGGCGAGCAAGAAAGAATAATAATAATAAAAAAAAAGCGAAAGCAACAATCCGAGAAGAAACCGAAAACAGTGGGGGCAAAGAGTCGGAGAATCAAATCGAATGCTCATTACACGGACGAGAGGCACAGAAAGAGTAAGAGGTATAGAATCGAGCGAGACTGCCTACATTTCCCAGGCGGCGGTGGCGGCGGCAGCAGCTTTCTTCTGACATAACCGAGGCGAGGCGCGCGCGCGCACGCGGGCTCACCGCTGTTATGCAATTCGAAAGTGCCCGCCTTACTTCACGTGCTGTATAGCTATCTGCACACAGGTATATACCTCCTTCGTTTATCTATACATATAAATATACACACCTATACTGAAATATGTATATACACACATACACGTGCGCGCGAATCCGAACTCTTTACCGAGTTCCAAAGAGATTTTTCTGTTGAATAAATTCATCCCAATTGCTATACTTTTATGAATCTCTTATGGAAGCTTTCGAAAGTTTGTGAATTAGATGAGAACTTTAAATTGTATATTAAACGTTTTTTGTTATATTTATTATTTATTGTTATTTTTCTTTACGACCCTGCATATGCAGCAAAAATTCTTTACCTTTCAAGTTAGAAAGTGCGAGTAGTACTTTAAAAATATATTTTTAATTAAATCTTTGTAAAAAAAGACGTTCGAAAAAGATTATAATATTGGTATTTGAGAACTTGGAGACATCAGATTTTGAACGCAACACTCGAATACATCTATGCACGTGAACGTTCGGTTATTTTAATGCATCGGAGGGAACGGCGCGATCTTGGAGATGTAGGCGCGAAGGGCACTCCCTTTCGTATATGCATATATACGTTTATCGGTATATATATATATATGTATATGTAGGTATGTTTATATCGATAGGGAATTCGCGTGGCCCGGCGCGCATACACACACACACATTGCAAAGCACCTCCGCAAATGAGGTCGCGCGCATGGGAGCTGTTCGTTATTAGTCGCGCGCGCTTCGATTGCACCGAGCGCGCGGAATTCCAATACCCAGAGGGGGCGGTCGACCCAGTCCCTTTCTGCTTTTGTTATTTCGCATTGTACTTTTAATCGTATCGAGAAAGCGATCGGGACACTCTCGTTTTCCTCTTACTCGATTTTCTATATACATCGGATAGTATTTTTCGATCCTTCTATTCTGATCGCTAAATTAAGGATTTCGTGGTGCAGCTTTGGCTTTTTGATCGCTCGAGATACATGATTTATTGTTGTTTGTTTTGTCATTCGGTCTCTCTTGTACATGTACACTTATCTACTTAAATATCGTTCCTTCAATATATATTTATATTGATTTATTAGAAAAACGTAAAAGGTAAAATCAAAATTTTTACGTCTATAATAGTGATAGTGTCATATACCTTTCAACTTCGGATTGTATCGTAACTTTGGGATATAACTTATTCCCATGAGCCCTATATAAAGGCTTATAAGATATTTGAGTAAAATTTTGAAAAAAAATTAGTACTTTAGTGATCGTTTGTATTTAACCGGTAACTAGAAATAATTATTCGCAACCAGATTTAAAAAGTAAGTCTGTCAATTTATTTAAAAGAGTTATAGATTATTAGGAATTTAATGAAATTTAGCTTTAAAGTTTCATTAATTTTATAGACTAAAGGTCGATTTTTTTTGCTATAATTAACAATCTTGAAATAAATTGAATATTTGCTTATTCTTTAAATTATATTTATTTAATCTGAGTTTTGTCTCCAAACTGGATTTAAATGTTTATCTCCAATTCCCCCCGGTTAGTTTCAAGCTATCAAACTGGTATTGATTTTTTTCGAAATTTTACTGTGAAAGCTTGTAACTTTTGATAGAGGACCCATGGGACTATATTACTACGGTTTATTTTTATATTTTTACATAACAAAACATATCCCAAAATTACCATACAATGTCAGTTTTAAGGTATGGCACTACTCTTGATATACGTCTAGATAATTAAACAACATATTAGGAGTTGTATTTGCAAAAATTTATCAATAACGCGAGCATTTAATAAAAATTGAATAAATAAACATATATTAATTAAAAAAGATTAATTATTAAAGTGTAAATAATATAAATTAACTTTTCTTATTAGAAAGTACGGAAACGTTTGCGAGTTTTTTAACAAAATATATAAAATTACACAAATCGAATAAATTATTTAAATTAAAGAAAATATTAAAACACTACGTAACAAATTAATTACTTACTGTATATATAATCACATGACGAGTAGTGACGTCGAATAGTATGAGTATAAGAAAGTGTTAAAAGAATTTCAGACACAATTTTAATGTGTTTTTACGGTAATATATCGTTTACTAAAAATATTGCATACGAAATGACGAATACACAAGAAATATAGTTTTTGTAAATGCATAAATAATCGTTTTTTTATCATCAAGTCTGATGATGTATGGAATATCTTTATCAAAGATTAAGAATTACATTTATAAGAAAATAATTGGTATAAGATCTACATTTTCACTAATGCAGGTGTTTTTCGATAATTTACTATGGATTTGCGATTGTCGTCACAACAAAATTGAGACTTACTGTTTTATTCAAGAAAACATGGAATACATTGTGAAGCAATTTATACGTACAGATGAGGGTATTTTTAATTTGATAAAATGTTTTAGTATCATTTTTCTAATGTACGTATTTCAACAGACGATAAATTAAATGTAAAATATATCAAAATACGAATTACTTAGGGAGGTTCAGGTATTTTGACAATATGTAGAGAATAAAATGAAATTGAAATATGTTATAAATAATACTGTTAGAAATGAGATTGAATTTTTTCACTATTTTTTACCCAACAAAGTAAAAAGATGAGCGGTGGAGAAGTTGGCTTCTTATACATGTATGCCTACAGACTCTTAAGGAGACTCGGAAATAACCGTGATTGACTTTAGAGTGCAATTGATGAGAAATGTAGAGATACTAATAAAAAATTCGAGATATGAGACATAAACATAAATAAAGCTGTGTGCAAAATTTGAAGCCACTTTACCCAGTAAAATTTTCTATATTAACAAAAATCTAAACGAAAATCTAAGCTTGTCGGTCGCAGTAAGGAGGACGACTCCCTATCTTTCCCGCACCATAAGTATTAACATTTTTGAGATACACTTTGCCCCAACATTACAAAATTCATAAATTAAATATAAACGATCATTTACGAAATCCATTAGATTTCCACATAAATTAATTTTTACGACGCGTATCTAACGTAAACATACATCGTAGATATACATATATAATGGCAATTATATTTTTTATCAATAAAATATAAAATTGTCTAATGTAAATATAAGCTAGTCTAAATATACTGAGATGATAACCGTATAATACAAAGTGTATCATGATAATCGTCGAGTAAATCAATTTATTGAAATGATCTTAATAATAAGGTTTGTTTGGTAATGATACCGAAAGAGTGGCCGCGGTGTACGTATCAGACAGAGAGAGAGAGATATACCGAGTTAATAAATGGGTAATGTAATCGTGTAGGTATACGGCATCAATAATTGATTTTGATAAATAACAAGCGAAGCAATAGAAAAGCAATTTGCACGTCACGCTGGGTGCACCAAAAGAATTATTATTAATCGAACATAAAAGCGCGATAGTTGATGACGATGACGAAGCTAATATTCGTCGTGTATCACTTACCGTAATCGACCGAGTCTCCATAGTGTCCTTGACGGGCATCCTCCAGCCCATACAAATATATCTCTCTCCCTCTATCTCTAGACATATCTATATATAAATAAGAATCTAAGAGAGCATTAGAAAGTCGCCCGAAAATATAATATATACCGGGTAAAAAAAATAAATGCGCTTGCACAGGTTACATGTACACGTATATACACAAAGTGAGAGCGTATAACCTTTCAATCGGTCTTTGATTAATTTCTTACAGAGAATCACATATACGTGAAACCTGATAGACGGCAATAAACCTACGTGTCTATATATAACGAAATTAGCAAACCTGCATGTTGGAGAGAAGAAAAAAAAATGGTTATTTCATAACGATGACATTTTGTTTATATATTACGTGCGTATATGAAAATGCACGGGAGAGAAAGAGAGAGAGAGAGACACGCCGTCTCATATTCGTCTATATACCTACTTTCGTTTTATTACGTAATATACGAGAGGCGCGTCATTTTCATTCTAAACCCGGCACTTTCTTCGTACGACGTATAGACACATCCTCTTTTCAAATGGTGCAAACGATCTATATAGTTACACTTGGTTTCTCTCTCTCTCAATGAAACAAAGCGAATTACTCGTTTACGCAAGCGCATTTGGTGTATATGTACGTACACGTTTACGTGTGGAGAAAGATAGAGAGAGTGTGTGTGTGTGTATGTGTGTGTGTTTAAACGAGGGAGGAGAAAGGGGATTTTATTTCGGATTTCTCGTTTTATTTGCGTAACGTTTGTCGGGCCCTATAAAACGCTATATGTAGAATTTAATTGACTGGTTTGGAAAAAATATTCGGTTTGTGAAGGAGAAGTGAGCGATTTCATTTTTGTAATTTAAAGTTCATTCGACTTTTTTTATTTAACAAATATTATGAACGCATGTAAGCCTTTTTGTGGATTAGATATTACATTGCTTAATTTTTTGGTATTAATTATAAGATTGTATGTTGACGAGCACCATTAAATTCATAATACCTTAAGCTTGATAAGACTATCTTTTTCAGTAATTATAAAGTAATAGGACCTTTAGCTTATACAAGTGAAAATGTAACACGAACGTTTTATGTGTAGACTTTAAAATTAAAAAAAAATAATTTATATTTCATTTTAATTATAATTTTTTTTTCAGAAATTTATAAATGATCAATAAAGAATGTAAATGTTTAAATAAATATCTGACAACTTTTGTAACAAATACATATGTGTTTATGTATACATATTTTAAAGTGAAGTTTAAAAGTAAAAGTAGCAAGATCATGTTCGTTTTAACGCATTAAGTGAAGGATAATTATCCTTGAATGTAGGTATTACAACTACTAAAAGTGAGTAGTTACAACTTTTAAGCAATCTAATTGCTAAATTTATAAAGATATTTTCCATTTTTGAAACTGTGCTCTTTTTTGTTTACTTCTATATTCCATTGTGAATTTATACGCGCGAGCGCACTCGTGTCGCAAAGAATTCCTTTTTATCTTTCTTTTCATTTTTTTTTTGGAATGACGGTGTCAAGGAAATTTTGTTACACAAAACTCTCACGGTATTTCACCAATTAGCCAATCCTCAGGATTTTACGCCAACGACGGTCTTTTTTTTTAAAGCTATATTAGACCTTTATAGACTGTTATGTTACAACTAGTTTAGTAAGTTCACGAGTTGTGTACCACTAAGGTAAATAAAATACATTTTTTTTTATATATTACTTTACGTACAATTATGGTGTTTCATTTGCATACGTTAATAAAGTTATATTAATGCGTAAGGAACTATATTACCAACCTTTTTCTCACATATATTTTATATTTGAATGAATTACTACACATTTTTTTTGTGTATTTATAGTTTCTAACGCGACTTTATAGCAATATCGAGGTTTATTTAATCGTTTTTTATTTTCAATATTTTATTTACCTAGTTTATTAATTCAATCAACACTTGTATAACCTGCGAAACGTAAAATTGTGAAAAACAGGCAAATGTTTAGTAGATTTAATGTAATAGTAGCCAAAATAAAGAAAATGACGTGCAATGAACCAGTAATTTTATTTCTTTTATTAATTCTTCTTAATTATCTCTCTTTTATTTATTATATTTGATTTACGTTATGATAAACATGTTGATTCTCTTCTTGAAATTGTCTCCAAATTCAATCTAAAACGTAATAATGTAAGAAACAATTTATGTAAAATAACTGTTGGTCTAATAGGGGTACATATTATTTATCTTTTTACGTAGAGTTTTTGGAAAATTATTGTCATCACAAATTTATTGTCTTCAAGAAAATTATTGTCCTTCACAGTATAAGCAACGGCAGGATTGCATATAATCCTTTTAAAAATGTTTAGTTAAAAATTTATTTGGCTAATTTAAATCTTGCAAAATTTGACCCATTTCCAACGTTTCATTTTTTTTCTAAATTTTTGAAAATAAATCACATAATAATCTTAAATTTTATGTAGGAGAATTTTACATTCAACATTACAATATTCATACGGCGAAAAAATCAAATTTTATGCGACACTCTTAACTAGACGTAAGCCGAGTAGTTTTTTAGTCACACTTAAAATGTATGAAAAAAATGTTTAAACCGCGTTTGTTTCAAAACCTTCGAGTCAAGTTTTACCAGGATTTTTCAAACAAGTTCAATAAATCAACTTCGCCTAAATAAATAACAAAATTTATATTCGTAATTTTGAGTAAATTGAATGAACCATCGGGAATTGTAAATGAAATGCAGAATCAAATCTATTTCCACCAAAATAATATTATCTTACCTATGCATAAATTTAAATTTAAAGCACCATTAACTAGACATTCTAAATTCTCAGATTCTAGATCAATTCCCCTTTATTACCCGTCAACATATTATACCAATTGTTAATAAATCAAATTTTGCAAATACCGTAAAGAATATTATATTAATTGATAAAATATAGGTTAACCTATAATCCTATGGGAAATACATCCCTTCTCACCGAGTGGAAAGGACAAGTCTACATAAAACGGAAAGAGGAGAAAAAGAAAGAAAGCGAGGTGGTCGAGAGAAAGGAAACGCGTGGCTTTATACAGTGACCGGATAGTTTCGGCTTCCTATTACGTAAAGCCCGAAAACCAGCGGCCGCTACGATAATGCCACGAAGCGAGAGGAGTATATAGCGCCTACTATGTACGCTTGGGAAAAAAAAGGAGAGCACAAAGAAGCTCCTCTTCATTTACAATGCGTGGGTTATATACGCGGGAGATCGCGGGAGAAAAAGGGAAGCATCGCGAGCGAGAGAAAGTGAACTCGCGCTCGATGCTTTCTCTCTTGGGTTTATAACATAACGTTTGGCCCAGTGTCCTCAACTTTTTCTCGATCATATTTTTCGGGACGCCGTCTTTGACTTTTCTCTCCCAAAGATTTTAGAAAATAAATTTCTGCACTCTTTTTAGTTGCGCAATTCGTTTATTAGGTACGATATGGATGGACCATCCGTACAAGGAAACGAAATAGTGTAATGTTGTGTATAGCTATGTATGAGTAATATATAGAATTTACGATTTGCAAATTGAAATATGCATATTAATTTTAGCAGTTACTGAAATCATCAGCAATAAATTTGCGATACGGTGGAAAACGGTTGGTAGAGGAAGGTTGATTTGATCTTGTATGATTATATACTTGATTGTTGGAGTTTATGGTTTGTTTTCACATTTAACGAGCTCCTCTTGTAACTGTTGAAAATTTTGAACTCGATATATCCCAAGATATGCTAGTAATATATTAGCGTTCAAACTGAGAATTACCATGCGTTCACTACCGCTCATAAATTTTAAATCAAATCATGGAATTCTATGTCTTGTACGATAATTATACTAATACGTATTACTAATTTATTGATGTACTTTTAACAAATTCATTCTAATATTTTTATAAACGCGTCTATACATCTTTTTGAATAAAATGTAATGCCGCAGCACTGCAAAACATTCTGAAAAAAAACAATCGGTTTTTAAAAGTTACTATCTAGCACAGTCAATATTTCTATCAAATTCTGAGTTTCTATTAAAATTATAAACAAAAGTTATATATAACCATTTTTTACTCTGATTATATTACACATGTGCACTACTATTTTTTTTATCTAAATTCAAGTTAGTGAAATTCTTTATTTCAAATTGTAAATTCACTTGCAACTAGCGCGAAATTCGCTTTTTTGAAAGTAAACAGTTTGTTCCAATATGAATGTATTCGTTTTTGACGTAACGAATATTATAATCAATGTAAATATTATTTATATTCAAATCTCACATTTTATAATTAGCTTGCTCAGTTGTAGTTTATTCAGTAGCGCGTATTTACACCACGTGGCAATTACTTAATTAATACTTTGTATAATAATATATAATTTATATAAACTCCAAATTTTATGCAATCAATGAATTAATTTGTGTAAATTTTAGAAAAGTAAAAAATCTTTCAGGTTTTAGTTAATAAGCAATATCCTTGCAATGGTCACAAAAAATTAAAATATAAAATACTGTAATATTTCATTATTTATAAACCACTCTCTGAATTCCTTTTGTTTTAATGAAACTTTAAAAACCCGTTTATAGTATTGCGTAATAATAAACCCAATAACATTCTGGAAGAAAGTAAGACAAAGCGAAGATATTCTAGTCTTTTATAAGAATGTCTCATTAAAAATATTGAAATTCCACAAGAGCAGCCTCAATTTTGCTGAAAGAATCTCACCGTTACACTCGAAGTAAACATTAATCTTGAAAAAAGAGAATCAGACTAGCGGGCATAGAGAAAAATTTAGATAGAAATTTTTCCTCGCTGAGGGGTCTCCGCGCTCATAGCGCCGCTTGAATTTGGAAATCGGGCCGAGAGATCGGCAAAGATTCGCGATCCCCGATCGATTTCATTGGCGGTTTCGAGTGATTTGCGATCAAGAGCCGCATTGCTCCTCTTATGTCTTGGTAAATTGGCCAGGAGTTGATTTTTTATTTTTCATTTACCTCCTATTCGTTATCCATCATCCGTCCGCTAAAACGAAGCGGAACGATCGAATCGCTGGAGGCACGTCCGCGTGTCTCCGTCTAAAATCTTAGGGAGGGTTGTTTGCGAAAACTCGCCGGCGAGGTAAGATATGCCTCACATAGATATCGCTTTGATTCCCGCAACGATGAAATTGGCTCTCTATGTGCTTTTCGATAAATTATGCAACGGTGCCTTGTTTCCAGGCGCACTTTTATATATGAAATCGTGAGCGCGCGATGTAAAGCTAGATGCCATGTTAAATTTATTGTACAAATTTTTCGATTAATCGCGGGATGTCGTACCACACTCTCATAAAGATTTATTTATTTTAACAATTTATTTAATTTTGTAATTCAGGTGCCAGACTATTGCGAAACTTAACGTACCCTCTATTTTCTTCAATGCGAGAATTCAACTTACGGAACATTTTAAACATTCGGTATTCTACGAATTTATTTGGTAAATATGATTATATTTATCGTATTATTTGAAGTTTCTTGCGCGAAATATTTATTTTCTCCGATTTGTAAAGCAGTTTGCAAATAATGATTAATACAGAAGAGTACTCGATCTCGCAGTTGCTTAATATTGCAAAATTTAGTATTATAATCTGATATTCAAGCAATACGCTTTATAAAAAAATTTATCAAGCGTAAAAACAAATAAATAATATTTTTTTCTTAGTTAATAGCTCGAATTCTTTTGCTTAATCGATGGTTTTGGCAAATCATATAATTGCTCGGTGATAAATGATAGCCTTATGCTAATAACTATCATCAATTTACTTTACATTTTAATGTGCCGTATTAACAAGCTTCAATTTATTCATAAGTTTAAACGAATGGACACTAAACTATGAAGCTATATATGCAATTCGTTAATGTATATATTTTATTTTCGCTAAAAAAATATTATCCATTTACTAGGTAAATTTACCATTGATTTTTCCAACCGGAAAGAAAAAATTCCGTATCCGAATAACGATATCGAAAGTATCCGAGGAAGAATTAACGAGTCTGAGCAATCTGTCGTGAAACGTTCCCGTGGAATCCATAGACTCCGCGTCGAGGTGAAAGAATAAAAAAAGGCCATCAGCTTAGAGAGAAAGGAGTAAAGACCGACACGACTAAGAGTGCAAGGATAAAAAGAGCGAAAGAGAGAAACCGCAGGACATTTCCGTAAGTACAATACCGTCGCGTTCTCGACGTAGCCCCACCTCATAGAGTTCGTATGCATATATATACATACAAATCCCTTCCCAGACTTACATTTTTCACTCGTAAAACCGTCTCTTTCTCGCTCTCTCTTCGAAGCCTGAATATTAGGCAATCTAACGCGTCCAAGGCTAACCGAGCCTTGAGCCGCCTTTCCAAGACACTCCGTTTCGCTAAGTCGACTCTCTCTCTCTCTCTCTTTCTCTCTCTTTCTATACACATACACACGCACGCACGCACACACACAATGTAAGAGTGTCGCGCTTTTTCGAGAGCGAGACCACTACATAAACGAGCATATAGTGTGCTTACGCTCTGTGCAAGCATTCTGTCACCGTTCTCTTTCTCTCTTTCTCCACGTGAAATAACTGGGCTCCATTCAGCCGATTCCTCGTGCGCACGGGGCCGGTTCACATTTTAAATCCGAACTCTACGTGAAAAACTTGATAAAATCTATCTTACATTGTTCGAGTTTTTTTATTCATTTTCAATGATTGTGGATAACTATATTTATTTTCAATTATAAAATAAATAATTTTTTGTAATTTTGATAAATTTATTTCGCGTCAGTTGTGTATTGAATTGTTTCATAATTAATTGATAAGCGTACGAAACGGATCAGTATAATGCTGTTTATATACATGTAATAATTACTTTATTAAAAATTTGATTCAACATAATTAAGAATAGATGCAGATCTGTTAATCCTGAAATTGCTGTAATGGTCATAATTGTAGCTACAAACTTTTATATATATAGTTAATAAATTTGATCTTAACTGTGATAATCATCATTTTCTAAATTAAAGCTGTAACTTGGTTATCTAACAAGATGAAGTTCCATCGCCAGTAAAAGTGCGTTGTAAATTTTCCTGTAATTTAACGAAATTATATACACTGTAAAATCGGTATTTAATATGTTTGTAAAATAATTAACACCTTTATATAATTACTGAATATAATTTTTCATAAATGTAATATTATCATTAAAATAGTGCTTTTGACGTACTCAAGTATATAAATTCGACAAATTATCGACAGATACAATAAATTAACAGTATATATAGTTATAGAATATAATCGAAAGTCGTTATAGAAATGATAATTTAAAATTTAACCGATTTGAAAATTTCGGAAATTCGATTGCAATGTAATCTAAAAACCATTCAACGAACCTCATAAAACTCGTATTTCATCTCATTTATGGTTGCAAAGTTTAATTCGAGCTGCCAGTTGATGATCGATAAAATGTACGTGATACGCATCCTTATAAAAATCACAACGGGCGGCCCGTAAAAGTTCATGTTTACATTTTGAGTTATGCGTGACTATCTCTTTCTCTCTCTTTCTATACACATACACACGCACGCACGCACACACACAATGTAAGAGTGTCGCGCTTTTTCGAGAGCGAGACCACTACATAAACGAGCATATAGTGTGCTTACGCTCTGTGCAAGCATTCTGTCACCGTTCTCTTTCTCTCTTTCTCCACGTGAAATAACTGGGCTCCATTCAGCCGATTCCTCGTGCGCACGGGGCCGGTTCACATTTTAAATCCGAACTCTACGTGAAAAACTTGATAAAATCTATCTTACATTGTTCGAGTTTTTTTATTCATTTTCAATGATTGTGGATAACTATATTTATTTTCAATTATAAAATAAATAATTTTTGTAATTTTGATAAATTTATTTCGCGTCAGTTGTGTATTGAATTGTTTCATAATTAATTGATAAGCGTACGAAACGGATCAGTATAATGCTGTTTATATATACATGTAATAATTACTTTATTAAAAATTTGATTCAACATAATTAAGAATAGATGCAGATCTGTTAATCCTGAAATTGCTGTAATGATCATAATTGTAGCTACAAACTTTTATATATATAGTTAATAAATTTGATCTTAACTGTGATAATCATCATTTTCTAAATTAAAGCTGTAACTTGGTTATCTAACAAGATGAAGTTCCATCGCCAGTAAAAGTGCGTTGTAAATTTTCCTGTAATTTAACGAAATTATATACACTGTAAAATCGGTATTTAATATGTTTGTAAAATAATTAACACCTTTATATAATTACTGAATATAATTTTTCATAAATGTAATATTATCATTAAAATAGTGCTTTTGACGTACTCAAGTATATAAATTCGACAAATTATCGACAGATACAATAAATTAACAGTATATATAGTTATAGAATATAATCGAAAGTCGTTATAGAAATGATAATTTAAAATTTAACCGATTTGAAAATTTCGGAAATTCGATTGCAATGTAATCCAAAAACCATTCAACGAACCTCATAAAACTCGTATTCCATCTCATTTATGGTTGCAAAGTTTAATTCGAGCTGCCAGTTGATGATCGATAAAATGTACGTGATACGCATCCTTATAAAAATCACAACGGGCGGCCCGTAAAAGTTCATGTTTACATTTTGAGTTATGCGTGACTATCTCTCTCTCTTTCTTTCCTTCCATTCTTGGTGTCGAAAAAAAAGAGAGATACGAAAATGAGCCATTCGGGATGGGATTACGTAAAGTTTACTGCGGCAGCTTTCGTCAACGGCACTCCTACACTGCGAGAGCTGTATACGAGAAAGTACAGAAAGGCTCCGGTAGTACCTTACGGCGCGTAAAACGTGCTCTCTGATTGCAAAGAAAACAAGTTTACTTGCTCGGCCTTTAAAAAAATTGACTTTGATATTTGAATATATACATATAGATATTTATTAAACAAGGGAAGGGTTTTGAAATTTTGTTCGAGAACTCGCTAGTCCCGCGAGTTTTCTAAATTTGCGCACGGTAATCACGGGTAAAAAGATTGCTAAATAGTCGAGTGGTCGGCAATGATTATTGGTTTGAAAGACTATGTGGTTCATTGAATAAATTTAGAGAGACTAGACGGTGTTCAGTTTTTTTTTTCACTAATGAGACGTCTATCATTTAGCACATTATTTTTTCCCCTTCGTTGTACAGTGTAACTACCATTTCCGTACAAAAATTCATAAACATTTTTTTTTTTTCTCTTCGCTTACCGTCGATTAAGTACCCGAGTATAATAAGCTAAGTGATTATAATTACAAATCACTTCTCAGTAGTGTAGAATAATTTATTTTTGAAAATAGAATTTTTTCATCAAGAGATTATTATTAGTGGCGTTGAACTTGATTAAAGTTTTAATTATCGTTTTCTTTTTTTAATAGGTCCTCGTACAATGACGAGCATAGTCATTAACTTTCGGTAAATATAAACCAATTTTGTATATATATATATATGTGTGTGTGTGTGTCTGTGTGTAACAAATTCGAATTCTGGTTTTGAAATAGTAATTTAAAATATATAAATAGTAATGTTTTCTTTTTTTCTAATTAAAATGTACGTTCAACCGAAAGCGAACATTTAAAATATCTTTGAAAATTTACAAATAATTTCGCTATTTCACGAGGTATTTCGTGATTATCGCTATAATTTTCAATTTCAAAGAATAAGCAGAATTTAACAATTTGCAACACGTAAATATATAGTTTTTGACGACTGGTATTACAGTTTTGTGAATAAAGTCAGCCTTAACCTAAACTAAAGTAATGATGATTGAATTGATAATTGCGTGTTGAAGTGCATTACTTCAACATTTTAAAATTCAACTATCGAGTACTAAGAAAATAATAAATGAGACTCCGCATTTCTCACTTATCTTTTCACATGAAACACCTTATAATTACGAAATTGCTTTATAGGTTCATTAAACTTTTATTTTTAGAATGAAAGAAAAAGTTGAGGAGTACTTAAAAATGTTTAATAAGACAAAACAATTTTTAATTTTTGAGGTTAACGTAGTCATTTTTTTCACACCTTATTTGCACCTGAAATTATTGTCATTACTTATTTGTAGATTGTACATTAACGAGAAGAATAGAGGAGCATTAAAAAGTACTGTTTAGTACTTTAACCAGGAAGAAAAGTAATCGTATATCGTCGTTGTTAAAGAATAATCATAGACATTTATTTTCCTAAATTCGTCAAAGTCATTAAGAAAAATATATATAATAATCATTTACGAGCTGAGAATACAATTAGATTAAAAATCAACCCATCACGATAGCTGGAGGTACCAATTTAACACCAAAGTCGTTTAGACAAATGACATACCTATATAATTTCGTTTAGCGAGACCTGCAGCAAACGGAGACTAAGAAGAACCAACACGTACGCGTGTATGTATGTATATATAGTGTTGCAAAAATGTAAGAAAAGTGAGAGAAACGTTTAGCACAAGAGAGTGAGTAGAGTTTCGTGTGCCTCCGTAACAATGCTCTCGCAACTTTCTCCGTCACTTTCGTTTTCGTTTGCTCGGCCGCGGACGACGACACGGCCGCCTTCGCGCAAGAGAGACCAGCGCTCACGATTCATTCTTTTATTTTATTTTATATACACTCGCGCTCTCTCGCCCACGGATTAGGAAATTTTGCGTACGGCATCTCGCTGTCCCTTCTCTTTCAATATTTTCTTTTTTATTTTGTTCCATCTACCCTGATTTTCTGGTTATTCTTGTTGATCACTTTTTGTTACGTTTGCTTATTCCCTTTGTGCTGCTACGTTTATGTAAGATCGAATAACAATAACTCTTTTACTGCCGTGATATTACACGTTTCTTACATTGATTGAAGCTCTACGCGCGCAACTGTCATTGTTAACTTTTTATGTTGATCTTGTTCAACTTGTGTATCTATTGTGAATTTGTTCTATTATAATACAAGGGAAGAATAAATTTGCGATATTTAAAGTAATATTTATCTACCAGTTATATATATTTATATAATAATTTGTTTTTAATTGTTGCGTTTACATTTTTTAAATTATTAAATAATCTTGTATTTAAAAAATCGATCGCTAGCAATTCATTGACACATATTTTCCTCAAAATTAATGCATCATAATGGTTAAAATAATAATGTATTAAAATGATTTCAAAACATGATTAAAAAAATGTTTAAAATTTAAATCACATAATTTAAATATAATGGTACTATATATTCCACACAAAAACATACTTTGCCACAAAATACAATATTCATAAAACTACTAATTATTTTGGGATCTGAACCATCCATGCAAAGAATGATAAAGAAACTACCGAAGTAAGTTGTTTCCATAAGAATTAAGTTACCGATCAATATAGCACTGATTGAATTTAATTTATGAAATGTATTTATTCTTACCAAAATTATCCAACCAATTAAAAGTTCTTTATGTCTCATACTAAATAGATAGAAAAATTATAATTAATAAAAAAGTGTTCTAAAAAATTATTCGAAGATATGTCTACATTTGAATAACATAATTGTAAAAATGGAGAAGTATTGAAATTATCAACTGTTTCCAAATTCAAGTTAATGCATTTTCCAAGAGTTATGTAACCAAAAATATAGAGCGTTTAGATAGCACGTACTTTCAAACACGTGTTGACAAGATTTAAAAAGCTAATTTATGTTACTATTAAAAAGCATATTTTACTACAAAATAAAAATAAAAAAAAAATCCTTATATATTATATTTTTGTTCCTCAAGAATTACTTGATGAAATGCTCTGAAATTTTTATAGAATACAGCTGTTACTATGTTCTATTATCATGACATTTTTAATCAATTTGATCTATTACATTTAGAGATATGAGCAATCGATAATTTTATAATAATATATAATGCTCAATTACTTACTTCGATAATTACAAATCTTGTTCTGTATGAGGAAACAATAAAAATGTTTATTTATGATGCATTAATTATTAAATTAAGTGTTACCTTTAATAGCATCTATATTACTAATTTGTAAATGATTGTTTACGATGAGGCCATTGAATTGATTTCATCCACTTTATATTCTTATTCATTTATTTTTATTTTCAAAAGGTATGAAAATAAGAAAATGACTATCAGTATTTGTGAGATCAAAATTATTTAGACATTACTGAGACAAATGATTACAATATACTTGATAATGTTGTTCTCAAAATCTGTATTAATTAATAGGCTAATCTTTCTAGTTTTTAAAACTTTTACTTTTGATTAATTTTATTACAAATTTATCATCTATTTTGAGTTTTCATTTTATCAAATGATTTTTACATAATGGCAATAATCTTAAAATAATTTATAAATATATTAACTAATGGTGAAATTGATGAAACAACCCGTGTAAAAAAAAAGTATGGGGAACGTCTGGGAAAAGTCTGGCTTATAAAGTCTTGGCAAAGTCTAGCTGGTGAGACTATCCATACTTTTTGCCAGACTTAATATATTTTAAATCAACCAGACTTTCTCCCGTACATTTTGCCAGACTTTATAATTATTTTGAAAGTCTGGGATAAATAAGCCATACTTTCTCCCACACATTTTACTAGACTTTATAATTATTTTTAAAAGTCTGGGAGAATTCAACCAGACTTTCTCCCACACATTTTGCCAGACTTTCCCCAGAATTCCCCCTCGTCGAATCTTCGTCGCATTGTATCTTTCAAACATAAAATTTATTTTATTTCTAATTAATAGAAACAACAAATCCTCGACATGTTTTGAGCTATCGAACTCTCAAAACCACCAGATACTTATCTATCACATAAAAAAAGTCACCAATGTGTTTTGTGTATCTCGCGACAACAAACTGATGAAATGGTTAGGGTACAAAACGATATGAAAACCAACTTCAATTGATGATTGTGTTTTTATAATTGTAACCTAGCCATTTCTTCAGTTTGTTGTTGCGAGATACACAAAACACATTGGTGACTTTTTTTATATGTGATAGATAAGTATCTGGTGGTTTTGAGAGTTCGATAGCTCAAAACATGTCGAGGATTTGTTGATTCTATTAATTAGAAATAATATAAAATTTATGTTTGAAAGATGCAATGCGACACAGATTCGACGAGGGGGAAGTCTGGGGAAAGTCTGGTTGCATTATCCCAGACTTATGTACCAAAAAATAGAGCGTTTAGATAGCACGTACTTTCAAACACGTGTTGACAAGATTTAAAAAGCTAATTTATGTTACTATTAAAAAGCATATTTTACTACAAAATAAAAATAAAAAAAAATCCTTATATATTATATTTTTGTTCCTCAAGAATTACTTGATGAAATGCTCTGAAATTTTTATAGAATACAGCTGTTACTATGTTCTATTATCATGACATTTTTAATCAATTTGATCTATTACATTTAGAGATATGAGCAATCGATAATTTTATAAAAATATAATGCTCAATTACTTACTTCGATAATTACAAATCTTGTTCTGTATGAGGAAACAATAAAAATGTTTATTTATGATGCATTAATTATTAAATTAAGTGTTACCTTTAATAGCATCTATATTACTAATTGTAAATGATTGTTTACGATGAGGCCATTGAATTGATTTCATCCACTTATATTCTTATTCATTTATTTTTATTTTCAAAAGGTATAAAAATAAGAAAATGACTATCAGTATTTGTGAGATCAAAATTATTTAGACATTACTGAGACAAATGATTACAATATACTTGATAATGTTGTTCTCAAAATCTGTATAATTAATAGGCTAATCTTTCTAGTTTTTAAAACTTTTACTTTTGATTAATTTTATTACAAATTTATCATCTATTTTGAGTTTTAATTTTATCAAATGATTTTTACATAATGGCAATAATCTACTTAAATAATTTATAAATATTAACTAATGGTGAAATTGATGAAACAACCCGTGTAAAAAAAAAGTATGGGGAACGTCTGGGAAAAGTCTGGCTTATAAAGTCTTGGCAAAGTCTAGCTGGTGAGACTATCCATACTTTTTGCCAGACTAATATATTTTAAATCAACCAGACTTTCTCCCGTACATTTTTGCCAGACCTTTATCATTATTTTGAAAGTCTGGGATAAATAAGCCATACTTTCTTCCCACACATGTTTACTAGACTTTATAATTATTTTTAAAAGTCTGGGAGAATTCAACCAGACTTTCCTCCCACACATTTTGCCAGACTTTCCCAGAATTCCCCCTCGTCGAATCTTCGTCGCATTGTATCTTTCAAACATAAAATTTATTTTATTTCTAATTAATAGAAACAACAAATCCTCGACATGTTTTGAGCTATCGAACTCTCAAACCACCAGCTACTTATCTATCACATAAAAAAGTCACAATGTGTTTTGTGTATCTCGCGACAACAACTGATGAAATGGTTAGGGTACAAAACGATATGAAAACCAACTTCAATTTGATGATTGTGTTTTATAATTGTAACCTAGCCATTTCTTCAGTTGTTGTTGCGAGATACACAAAACACATTGGTGACTTTTTTTATATGTGATAGATAAGTATCTGGTGGTTTTGAGAGTTCGATAGCTCAAAACATGTCGAGGATTTGTTGATTCTATTAATTAGAAATAATATAAAATTTATGTTTGAAAGATGCAATGCGACACAGATTCGACGAGGGGGAAGTCTGGGGAAAGTCTGGTGCATTATCCCAGACTTTTAAAATGATATAAAGTCTAGTAAAATGTGCGGGAGAAAGTCTGGTTGAATTCTCCCAGACTTTCAAAATAATTATAAAGTCTAGTAAAATGTGTGGGAGAAAGTCTGGTTGAATTCTCCCAGACTTTTAAAAATAATTATAAAGTCTAGTAAAATGTGTGGGAGAAGTATGGCTTATTTATCCCAGACTTTCAAAATAATTATAAAGTCTGGCAGAATGTGCGGGAGAAAGTCTGGTTGATTTAAAATATATTAAGTCTGGCAAAAAGTATGGGATAGTCTCACCAGCTAGACTTTGCCAAGACTTTATAAGCTGTATAAAAATCTTACAAGTTGCTCAATCCATAGTATCGAAGGTGGACAAATTTTTTCCTGGTAGACACGCATCCTACGAGTTTATCAAAAAACACTTACCATTCATCATCGAGGACCTACAAACTCAAGGCAAAAATATATACGCAGTGGTGTAAAAAACAAAAAAAAACACGCCCAGGATACTTGGACAAAGCGTACGGAGCAAAAAGGGATGAGGACGGGAGCGGAAAAAGGGGAGACCTCGCCGCGCAAGGTGTCCAGCCAGCCAAGTGAGCCGTACATGGTATGCCTCCGATCAATCCTTCTTTCGATGCACGCCTCTTCTTCTTCTTCTTCTTCTTTACCCGACAAATCGTTGTCCTTTTATCGGAAACTACATAAAGGTATAGTTTTATACACATAGACAAACTCAAGAATCAATATTTTTTTCTTCTCTTCCTCCGACGTACATCGGAGTAAAAGACTTTTTATTTGTGCCTTCTTCATTTTTCTTACATTCTTCATTTTTTTTATTCATCGATAACACGCGGCATCTTTCTCCGCTTTCATTTTCTTTTTATTACTTTTCGTTTAAAAATAAACACTGCCAATACATTGTACAATGGCACGCACGGGTGAAAAATGCACGTCGAGACGAGGATACAATACATGGATTACTGCGGTAATGTTCTTAGCGCTCGCTTTTCGCATGTAAGTGTATGTATATGTATATATGTATATATCTATATATATATATACGTATATATCAAGTGTTCGTTCGTTCGTTCGTTGGTGAGACGACTCTATTTACAACTGAACGCGGATATTTCCATTATAGCATCGCGACTCCCCAGAGGGAGAGAGTGAGAGAGAGAGAAAGAGATATAGAGAAAGAGAGAACGAGGTGGAAATGATTCTTTTTTATTTTTCCATGCGAGACGCGACATTTCTGTTTGCGGTTGCGTAATGCCTTGGCAAATCGACTGCATTGTTGGGGTGCCATTTGGTTTGCTCGCGAAATTTCAGTACGAAAATTATTTTAACTATTGCGATTTATAAAACTTCCATATTACTTACCTTTGTCAATATTCTAATTTTTATTTTCGATTTGGTGGCCAATTCTCATTCATATTTTTAAGTAAAATATTTAATATTAAGTTATAATAATTTTTGTTTCGATATACTTCCGCGATCATTGTGACTGTACGTTATTACGAACGTCTATAGTCGAATTTTCGATTGAACCAAATGAGTTTTAGTATAATTCTTTGGCGTACAGTTCAAATTTCTGTATTTACCTAGTAATAATGCCTACTATACAGTACCTTCTGTTAAATCACAATTTCAATAATCCGTGAGGATAAAGATACAATTTTCTAATTTTATCGAAGAATACATTTTATTCCTATTATGATATATACGTTATAGAAAATCAATGATCTCGTTCTCTCGAGTATGAAAGTACGAATCCGCGATCGTAATAATAATATACAGATCCCTCTGGGGAAACCGTTTATTATCCAACTTTAAAATGATTTAAAGTCTATATTAAATGTGCGGAGAAAGGCCATGGTTGAATTCTCCGACTTTAAAAAATTACTATCAGTAGTTGTAGATCAAAATTATGACATTTCTGAGACTTTTACAATAGACTTATAAGGTTAGTAAAAGTAGAAGCAATAGGCTTATTTTTCGTTTTAAAATTATAAAGTTGGAGGAATGTGGGGAGAAAGCTGGTTGATCAACTATATTGAGTTGCCTGGCCAACGGATGTATCACCATAATGGCAAAGACTTTATAATAATTTATAAATTATAAAATACTTGAAATTGAATAAAAAAAATTGTATAAAAATCTTACAAGTTGCTCAATCCATAGTATCGAAGGTGGACAAATTTTTTCCTGGGTAGACACGCATCCTACGAGTTTATCAAAAAACACTTACCATTCATCATCGAGGACCTACAAACTCAAGGCAAAATATATACGCAGTGGTGTAAAAAACAAAAAAAAACACGCCCAGGATACTTGGACAAAGCGTACGGAGCAAAAAGGAATGAGGACGGGAGCGGAAAAAGGGGAGACCTCGCCGCGCAAGGTGTCCAGCCAGCCAAGTGAGCCGTACATGGTATGCCTCCGATCAATCCTTCTTTCGATGCACGCCTCTTCTTCTTCTTCTTCTTCTTTACCCGACAAATCGGTTGTCCTTTTATCGGAAACTACATAAAGGGTATAGTTTTATACACATAGACAAACTCAAGAATCAATATTTTTTTTCTTCTCTTCCTCCGACGTACATCGGAGTAAAAGACTTTTTATTTGTGCCTTCTTCATTTTTCTTACATTCTTCATTTTTTTTTATTCATCGATAACACGCGGCATCTTTCTCCGCTTTCATTTTCTTTTTATTACTTTCGTTTAAAAAATAAACACTGCCAATACATTGTACAATGGCACGCACGGGTGAAAAATGCACGTCGAGACGAGGATACAATACATGGATTACGCGGTAATGTTCTTAGCGCTCGCTTTTCGCATGTAAGTGTATATGTATATGTATATATGTATATACCTATATATATATATACGTATATATCAAGTGTTCGTTCGTTCGTTCGTTGGTGAGACGACTCTATTTACAACTGAACGCGGATATTTCCATTATAGCATCGCGACTCCCCAGAGGGAGAGAGTGAAAGAGAGAGAGAAAGAGATATAGAGAAAGAGAGAACGAGGTGGAAATGATTCTTTTTTATTTTTCCATGCGAGACGCGACATTTCTGTTTGCGGTTGCGTAATGCCTTGGCAAATCGACTGCATTGTTGGGTGCCATTTGGTTTGCTCGCGAAATTTCAGTACGAAAATTATTTTAACTATTGCGATTTATAAAACTTCCATATTACTACCTTTGTCAATATTCTAATTTTTATTTTCGATTTGGTGGCAATTCTCATTCATATTTTTAAAGTAAAATATTTAATATTAAGTTATAATAATTTTTGTTTCGATATACTTCCGCGAACATTGTGACTGTACGTTATTACGAACGTCTATATCGAATTTCGATTGAACCAAATGAGTTTTAGTATAATTCTTTGGCGTACAGTTCAAATTTCTGTATTTACCTAGTAATAATGCCTACTATACAGTACCTTTTGTTAAATCACAATTTCAATAATCCGTGAGGATAAAGATACAATTTTCTAATTTTATCGAAGAATACATTTTATTCCTATTATATATATACGTATAGAAAATCAATGATCTCGTTCTCTCGAGTATGAAAGTACGAATCCGCGATCGTAAATTACGTCCATCTCCGAATCCAACGTTTGTTTATCTTTTAGCGCGACAACGGCGTTGATTCCACGCGGAAAATTCTTCTAGGCGAAAATGTATACAATGGCGTCACATGCAATCAGCGAGAAAGGAAGCGCGCGCGCGTGTGTCTACATAGCGTACTAGCCTACCCTGTACCTCCAATTTGCAAAAAACATTTACTATATTTAGAAATAGAGATAGAGAAAGATTCAAAGATTTAGACAGAGAGAAGAAAGATAGAGTGCTTATTCTATACACTTATAATAAATATTATACACGAGCTCCTTAATCACCTGTCCTCTTTCTCTTTTAGCTGACGAGCGAGCTGAGACGACGCAACTTTTTTTCTTTTCTCAATATGCGCGCTCCTACTCACCAAAATGCGAGAGTGCGAATAGATTGGCAAATAATTAGTTTCGATAGTGTATATTATATTCACTGCGAAAGCACGAACGCTGCGTGAAAAGTTTTCTTGTTTCTTATTTTCATATTTGATAATAACACTTGAGCTTTCATTACACTCAGAAAAATAATTATGTGTATAATGCGCTGTTCGTTTGTAAAAGAATCGCTTAACGATACAAATTATTTGTTAGATAATTAATACACGACTTGTTATGTAGAAGTAAAAGTTTTAAAAAATATATTTATTGTTATTGAATATCCAATTTCCTCAAAATCTAATCGACTTTTATTAATATTTTGTGAAAATTATTTTTCGCAACACATAATGTTTTCTCAGTGTATAACAATTTCGGGGAATATATTAAATATGTTAGATTAAAATTATAATTACAACTGATAAATTAGTTTCTTTGGTAGGTCGATTAAAAAGTAAAAATATTGGGTTTAATTGAAAGAGAAATTCGAAATTTTTCACGCACGGTTTTGGACACAGTTGTCACACGTGAAATTCCACCGAGACGTATCGGTGGGATATATTCATTTTTAATTTTACGTAATTTAACTTTCAGAGCGTGCCACAACTATTCCACAAGAGTATACATATGGTATATTCGAGATACAGCGCATTACAAAGCGATAGCCGTTCCAGGTCTCACTCGTATACTCTCTAAATATTTTACGTATACTTCACCAATACGGCAATTTGTTTCCTTAAAATATAAATGTATATATATATATATATATAAATTTTTCATACATTCAACATAAAAGTTAGTTGAAGTTTTTGGCATTATTACGTAATAGTCCGCTATATCACGTGTCTTTAATCTATAGCACATTCAAGTGATTCTATACATAAACCAAATATATTATGTATTGTGTGTATATACGAATGAATTTCCTTTTAAATATAAAATATTCAGACAGCATATTAGACGACCATCCAGCGCGAGGTTACGCGTTATACTTTTATATTATAATGCGACAACGGCGTTGATTCCACGCGGAAAATTCTTCTAGGCGAAAATGTATACAATGGCGTCACATGCAATCAGCGAGAAAGGAAGCGCGCGCGCGTGTGTCTACATAGCGTACTAGCCTACCCTGTACCTCCAATTTGCAAAAAACATTTACTATATTTAGAAATAGAGATAGAGAAAGATTCAAAGATTTAGACAGAGAGAAGAAAGATAGAGTGCTTATTCTATACACTTATAATAAATATTATACACGAGCTCCTTAATCACCTGTCCTCTTTCTCTTTTAGCTGACGAGCGAGCTGAGACGACGCAACTTTTTTCTTTTCTCAATATGCGCGCTCCTACTCACCAAAATGCGAGAGTGCGAATAGATTGGCAAATAATTAGTTTCGATAGTGTATATTATATTTACTACGAAAGCACGAACGCTGCGTGAAAAGTTTTCTTGTTTCTTATTTTCATATTTGATAATAACACTTGAGCTTTCATTACACTCAGAAAATAATTATGTGTATAATGCGCTGTTCGTTTGTAAAAGAATCGCTTAACGATACAAATTATTTGTTAGATAATTAATACACGACTTGTTATGTAGAAATAAAAGTTTTAAAAAATATATTTATTGTTATTGAATATCCAATTTCCTCAAAGTCTAATCGACTTTTATTAATATTTTGTGGAAATTATTTTTCGCGACACATAATGTTTTCTCAGTGTATAACAATTTCGGGGAATATATTGAATATGTTAGATTAAAATTATAATTACAACTGATAAATTAGTTTCTTTGGTAGGTCGATTAAAAATGTAAAAATATTGGGTTTAATTGAAAGAGAAATTCGAAATTTTTCACGCACGGGTTTTGGACACAGTTGTCACACGTGAAATTCCACCGAGACGTATCGTGTGGATATATTCATTTTTAATTTTACGTAATTTAACTTTCAGAGCGTGCCACAACTATTCCACAAGAGTATACATATGGTATATTCGAGATACAGCGCATTACAAAGCGATAGCCGTTCCAGGTCTCACTCGTATACTCTCTAAATATTTTACGTATACTTCACCAATACGGCAATTTGTTTCCTTAAAATATAAATGTATATATATATATATATATATATAAATTTTTCATACATTCAACATAAAAGTTAGTTGAAGTTTTTGGCATTATTACGTAATAGTCCGCTATATCACGTGTCTTTAATCTATAGCACATTCAAGTGATTCTATACATAAACCAAATATATTATGTATTGTGTGTATATACGAATGAATTTCCTTTTAAATATAAAATATTCAGACAGCATATTAGACGACCATCCAGCGCGAGGTTACGCGTTATACTTTTATATATTATAATGCGAAAGCCGTATGGCAAAAAAAAAACAGGAGAGAAAAAAAACTGCGCGCGGGAGTAAGAAAAATCGACCTTCGCATTGGTTATCGCGGACTCGCGCTTATAAGAGAAGTAACGAAGGGCATGCGTTTGAGAAAGATAAACCCGGAAAATTATCGGATAATACGAGTCAATGACACATTTATTTTTTTACATATTGCAAATTTAAAGTGTATTTTCTTCGATAGATATTACGGTCAATTTACAATAGACAATCTTTTTTTTCTTTACCGAGTGACACGTTTTCTTGTTACTGACTACGAAAAATAAAAAAAAAGTACCATTAGATTGTAAAAACTGTGCTAAAGAGAAAATGCACTTCAAGGAAATTCTGTCACAGATAAGCGGATTATGTGGTTTTAGAGAATATACAATGACTGTAAAGAATAACGACTAGGAACGTATACAATTATTACAAATATGTTACAAATAATTCATTTACTTTTATTAATTAAAAACAAAATTAACAATAATTATAAAATCTATTGTATGTATAAATCAACCAGTCGTAATTACGTTAATAAAATATGTTATAAAATAAGAATTAATAAGTACTTCTCACGTTCATTATTATTCGATACATCTCACATTTACACAACTCCGATTTGAGGTTAAATTGGTTGATCATTTTAAATTTGATTTTTGTATATATATATATGAATCCGTATTGTAATATCACACAACAACTATTGCACCTATTTAAAAAAGCTACAAACTGTTTCTTATACAAAATTGTTTACGTAGTCACGTATTGTTGTATGACAAAGTGAACATTTTTTTGACTTTGAAAACAAAGCGATTTCACGACGTTCATAAAAGTATATACCTAAATCGATTTTTCGGAAAAATATGGTATTTCACTTGGCTTATTGTTGACTGTGCGTGAATTGACAGCGAATCGAATATCGGTACAGGTTAATATACGAATGTATAGAATAGATACATACATATAAAAGTTTCACTGATTGTTTAAAGCAACAGGCTTATAAACAGCGCGATATCAATGGAAACATCGGTTTTCATTTTATTTACAAAAAAATTATCATATTATTCTAGTTGATGAAATGTTTCCTTTATATTTCCAAATGACTAGCTTCGATTGCTTGTATAGGAATCATTCAGTATGGTAGCGAATAAAAAAAATAAGTTTTGCACAAAAAAAAATTAATAGGTAAATTATTGCAAATAATTTGCAGAGATCAAATAAATTAGGATATTAATAAATATTTATGTTTCTAGGATATTTTTATCAATATATATGTAAATATGTACAAGATAAATAACGAAATTTGATTTTTCTTTTTTTGATGATAGTTTTACTCATTTTGTATACGTTATGTTAATAAAAACAATGTATTTTTAATAGGCAATATAAATACAGCCAATAAAAATAGACCCTGAAATTTTCGTCATCATATTCGTGGTTTTTTAGTCTGACAATTTTTTAATATTATAATGCAGTCGCTATCAAAATTGTAATAGTTACTATTTATTATCAATTTTTCTGTATGAAAGTACTTTACACGTATTCGACATTTATTATTCAATCATTACGGAAAGTTATAAATCAAATCTTATTTTACTCTGTATATAGAACTTTTTTTTAAAAAGTAATTTTTTTCTGTCGAGAAATTATGTGATCTTTATTACAAGGTGATAAATAAATAAATAAATAAATACATAAATAAATAGTTAATTATTAATAAAAGAAGAATAATCTGTATAAATAGCAACATTATACAATCTTAATCAACGACACTTCCTTACAAAGGATTTAATAACGATCCACCATAAAATTTCAAAAGGAAATTGCGCCTGTACTCCTTGTTTGCGTTTAAACTCACTCGTCTGCGGTGAGTGTCTATCGTTAGGCGCTTACTCAGTCTGCTCGCGCGTGAAAGCGGATCACAAAATAAGCGAGGAAACTCCTAACCCATCAAAGTGTATATATGTATATGTATATGTATATGTGTATGTGTATGTGTGTGTGTGTGTGTGTATGTATATGTATATATATGTATATAGAGCTCGTAAGCCGATTCGCGTGAGGATTTGGCTTTTGATGCAACGATTCAATTCCATTCGGTCTTTTTCTACATTTTGATTTTTAAGGTTGGACTTTGATTCGTTTTCTCTGTACGTTTACACTTTTCCAAGTATATCGCAAGTCTAATGAGCTTTCGACAATCCTTGTTAGTTACGCACTTTGCATTCGAAAGCGCTGCTTTCGGGTCGCTATACACATTTCTCTCAGGGTTTTAAGTACCACAAATTCATTTTTTTTTTCTCTCTCCTAGTTTACTAGGATATATTTATGAGGCGAAATTTACGTATAATGTGCTTTGTGTTCGTGGTTGTTTAAAAAGCTTGGAAAGTTCGTTCTTAGTGCCGATGCGCTGGTAAGAAAATTGAAATACGTGCTTACAGATTGCGAGAAGAAGCTGAAGCGTATGTTAGGAAAGATATTGTTAAAAGGATTCGAAGAATTCATTGTATATTTTAGCGCTTCTTACGCTTTTCAAAGATTATTGAATAAATGATTATGAAACTTATTTTACATTAATAATTATTATTATTCAATATATTTGAAAGATTTAGAACCACGTTTAATAACACTTAGGTAAGAAAACATTAGATTTTATTAGCCATCAAAAATTCATTTGACGATCAGGAGAAGATAATAAAACGAACTATCGAAACTTCTAACAATATCTTTCCTTGCTTAAGAAGCAATACGAGCGCATAGTAAACTATAGAAAGCGCGTGGATTCAGTTGGCCCGTGTCGGCCCGGTCTCACGGAGCTTCTAAACTCGCACCGAAAATACAAACGTCCATCGTAGACCGTTAACAACGTATCTGCGATACCTAATATACCTATATATGCGATCGTCCGATTCCTTAGTCATATTTTATTTTGTTTTTTTTTATTTTTTTTTTTTTTATAAAATTTCGAACTTTCAGTTTGGAAAGGGTGTTGATTAGATGAAGCCACCAAGGGCGTCGTAGAATTCTTGGAGGTAGGCGAGAAGTTGGGGCATCGTTGGTCTATCCCTAGCTGGACCCAGCCAGCAGACCGCCATTACAGCGAAAAGCTCGTCGGGGCACGGACGTGGCTGGGAGAGTCGGTAACCATCGCGCAGGAATACCGTAAGCTCGAACGGATCTACCTCGAGGTATGGCTGCTGGCCCATCGTTGCCAGCTCCCAGAGAAATACGCCGAACGACCACTGGAAAGTTAATTGGATAAATCATTATTTTACCTAATAATTATATTCATATACTTTTACCGAAATACAATTAATTCGTTAATTAAGTTGTTAAAAACACTCTTACACAATTTTCAGTATATTAAAATGACTCGTTAACAAAAATATATTTTAGAATGTGTATTTCATCGTAAAAAACATTTCCTTCGAATAAAAAAGAGAATACGTCTCTAGAGGCATTATATAAAAGGAGCATATACTGATTCGACATCTACAATTTAACATCTCTTATAGTCATAAAAACACTTAATTTTCAGGTGCCTACAAATGAATGAAAAGAAAGGAGTCAAACAGGAAAGCGCTAATGGATGTACGCGACGTAAAGCAAAAAAAAAAAGAGGAGGAACTACAAAATGTATACGTATATATTTTTTCTTTTCTTTAGACAAAGTGAAGAGATGACCGAAGCATTTACCGTGTCGGTAGCCGTACTATATTGGCCATGCTGCAACGTCTCCAAGGCCATCCAACCGATGGCCCGATTCTCGTTATCACCTAGGCAGTGATAGTCTTGAGGGAAGAGATCGCGCGACAACGCTGCATCGGCCAATCGTGTGCGTAACGTACTAGTGTCTACCAGGCAATTCCTCGCGGCTATGTCTCTGTAATTCAATTTTCTTTTTAAATATTCTTTTCTTACATTTTCCTGCTTTTGGTATGTTGAAAAATTACAACTTGAGAGATACAAGAGAATGATATATTACGAAAATAACATAGTATTTTTAGTAAATTTTATACACAAAGAGAAGATCGTTTTGTTCAAAATAATTATGTTCTTTAGTATTACTGAAAAGTACAATTTATAGTCAAAATTAGTATGTACAGTACCGTCCATAAGTTTAGGATCATTTGTAAATTTTTCATTTAAATGTTTTATCTAATGTCTAACAATCCGGAAACTTTCGAAGAATATCGTAGAATAATTTTAAAAAAAGCATAATGCAGGATATTTATTTATCTTTCAATTGATATTACCCGAAATTACTAGAATTAATTATTAAGAAAAATGTAACTCAAGGGACAATTTTTAAACGAAATTAAAAAAATCCTCCTATTTAAAATAATGAATTTTTTTTCTAAAATAGAAAAGTATTTGTTTAATCAGTTTCAAGAATCAATTTTTTGCGAAATTAATTCAGGTAATTCTGAGTGATATCAGCTTAAAGATGAAGAAAATACCTGTATTCTTTTTCTTTTAATTATTCTAGGATATTTTCTATGAATTTAATGGATTGTTAAATTTTAGATAAAATATATACATTTAAATAGACAAATTCGAAATTATCCTAAACTTATGGATGGTACTGTACATTTTAGTAAAACAAAAATTACGATCAACAAAGAATATAGAGATATCCATATGCAACTCTATAAAAATATAGTAATTTTCATAAAATTTTTCACCACGTAGTTATTATGCCTCAATTTTTAATAGATAATTTATTTGCTATTTGTTATTAACATTTTTATTTTTAACATAAGTTCCATCAATATTGAATACATACGTAATATCTACACCGTTCTAATATTACTAAAAATCTTATTTTTACATTTGAAAAACGATAAGTCCTAGAATCTTAAATTAAAAAACAATAAAATTCAGTAAAAATAAAGTAGCTATAATTGATTGCGAATGTGATATCACCTGTGCAAAATACCGCGACCGTGAAGAAAAGCGCCGGCTCTTGCCACCTGGACGGCGATATTCACGAGATCCCGCGTAACCGGATGATGCTCGCCGTTGGTAAGGTAGGTTTTCAGATTCAACTCGCTCAGCGAACAGGCGTAAGCAAGCATCGGGCAAGTACCTTCGAGACAAGCAGCTCCGAGAGTCGCCACGTTACCGTGCACCAAACCAGCTAATTGCGATCCTTCGACTACTAATAACGAAGCTTGATACGCCGAGGCCACTTCTGTTAATGTATTAATAATCGTCTTTTATATTATTTATTCTTACGATTCAAGCTGATAATACTAGTATGCGCTGTTGGTTAAGTGAATTACTTTTCGACCGACCGATGGTTACGTAAGTATTAACTTTTTAGCGTATTTTAATGTTTGTTAAAAATTTACAATTTGTTGTTACAAATAAACTGCAATAGTATAATTTAATCATTATTAATTAGTGAAAATTAATATATTAAACTGAGAGTAAAAGTTAAAATTTAGTTAACAAAATATGTAAATAAAATAATTTAAATAAAAAGGGCAGTATAATTTATGTTGATCACTTTATTTTATTATTGTTCTTATTGTAGTGAAAATTGTTCGTAAATCGAAAAATCTTTGTTTTTGAAAGTGAAAATATCATGTAATCATGTATACAAAATATGTATATAGTCAGTTCCGAGCAAATTATTGTTAGTTACCGTATAGTTGGAGTACCGAAATCACTATTACCAGAGATGATGTGTATGCCAAAAGTTTAATTATTTCGAGGTAGTTATGCGGTCGACATACCTGTAACTGTCTTTATAATAACTTCCTGTTCACGACCAGCTTGACTCAAGGTACCTCGATATACCCTTCCGAAAGTACCTTCCTGTACGATACTTCGACAATGTAAAGCTGATCTTGGTACTGCTTGTGCTCTTGCCTTCTCGCAAGGGTCCGTCGACTGAAACAATTAAGCGATCGTTTCCTTTACGTGATGGAAATATATTTTTTCGAATAAATATTAACGTAATGATTTTATCAATTAATTATAATCGCATAGTGTATTCGATGTTTTGAAATAGTTATATTGAGAATATAATGATTCGTTAATTGGACCATAGAATTTTATTTCTTTTCTATAGTACTTCTTTAATTTTTTGCATATGGTATTTATTTATTACAATTTTATTTATACCTTCATTAAATTAAGGATAAAGGATTAATTTTTTTAGATCGATCTTCACTTAAACCACGTAAACTTTCAATACTTTATTGTGAAAAAAGTGTTGGACCCGTCAACTTGTAATTGAGAAAAAGTGAAATTACGAACATTATCAGTCAGTCTCAAGACCTAACCGCAATATCACCCGCAGTCAACCCGAAATTTCTTCTCATTATAGTCTACCTGTTTTTCACTGTAATCAAGAACAGCCACGACACCCGTGCAATTTATAAATATAAACCTTGTGTCTTAAAGCGTCTAGTATCTCGAAAGAGAAAGAGAATAAAAAAAAACAAAAAAGAAATCCAAAGCACACGTCGTGACAAACGAGGGTTAAACAAAGAGGTGCGACGTTGTCTGAGTCCGACGATTACGGTCGATAAGAGTGAAAAATTTTCTCGTGATCGTTCTTCATCAGCGTGAAAATTTCACGGGGCTCTTCCAACGTTCACCAGCTGGCCTCTCATCTTTCGCACATTTTCGGGCCTCTCGTAAGTGGAATATTTATCCCTCCCTCTCGATTTTACAACGAAGGTCTGCAGCTCACGCGATCGGAGTGCCTCTGAATATTACCGAGCTAAAGGCGCAAACCCAACCGTTCATTAATTTCAATTTTACGGAGTCTTGCTTTTCGAGTTGGTTAACTTTAACGATTCACCTTCTGCTTTTCAAGCTTCGTGTGTCATTTTCCCACCCGCGCAACTTCCGCATTACGATAATGATGTATTTAAGGGGTTGCTTAAAATATTCGCATTATAATAAAAATACGACACTCAAATATTTTAAATATTTTTTAATTGTTACTTTTTTTGTAATTTTCAGTAGTAACGACCAACTTTAGTCAGACGTCGAATCATAGTTATATTATAAGAGGGTGAAAGTACATTATTAAAATATTAGTGTTCATAATATTTATATTCGTGCGATTTATATAAATTATACAAATTTTATTTTCTTTTTTGTAGAAAAAAGATTTATGTTCTTTTATGAACGACAGCGCAAATTATTATACATTTCTTGTATATGGAGAGTACGTACAAATTTGAAATCTACTTGACCTATTTCACGTCGAATCGTAAAGTAAGACAAATGAGAGAATATTTGTATTATATCTCGTGGCAGTGCTACAGCATAAAATCAAAAGAGTACATAGAAAACAGTCAAAATACAAAACTCAGAATATGTAGAATATTGTGTATAAATGAAATATAAAATTTATTATACCATATTCTTTTTTCTTTACCTAGTAGGTACTAATCTGCAAAATATTAGTTTATGAAATATTATTTTTGCGTTATTGCATGTTAATATTATAAACATTATATTTTGATTCCAAATAAGAATTTTAATCAATATCAGGTTAAGCACAATAATTTTCGCATTTTTATATATATCAATTCGGCACACTTTTTTGCAAAACTTCCTACTACTTTCAATAATAGCAGAAAAAATCTTAAAAAAAAATTCGTAATTTCAATGAGAACAACCGGAATATTCTTATTACTATTACAATTTGCAGAAAAAATTCTTGGTGACTCTCAGAAGTAGAATTTTTTTTATACAATCTTTTTCGATAGACCCTTCTACTTCCTAATATACTAGAAATTTTCAAGGTTTTTAATTAATAACTTGTATATAATATTTAAAAAACTTTTAGACTTGCTTTTTTTTTATTAAAAATCAGCGTTTAAATGTACAGGTATTATATTATTAGTTAAAAATTGTTTATCCTTAAAAAGTCGTTGCATCAAATTTTTCCACACGGTCAAAATTACATTTTAGAATTTTATTTGTTTTGGCTTCCGCTTTGTTTCGTTCGATTGAACCTGTTATCCCTAAATAATATAATAAATTCTGTGCAAACCTCACATATTTGTAATTGCTGATTCGAGTTGATCTATTCCGTAAAGCAAGCATTCACCAAAAGTTGCAATGTAAACATCGAATGCGTCATCGGCGTGTACAAACAATTATTTCCTAAAATAAACGTAAAACCGAGGGCCTGCAGTATTATTATCATATCCGGTCATATATCGTTCACGTTTCCAACCCTACTGTGCACGCGTGAAGAAGCGCGCGGCCCCCTTTTCGCATTTATAACGAATAGCCCCAAAAATTGAATCCGAATCGCTGCGTCACGTATATATAGGAGTCGTCGCGACACGGGGAGACAAAAATTTAGTCTCTACGCGACCGCTTCCCTTCTTTATAACACTGTGGCTGTGCTTTCTTTTGGTAGTCATATCTATGGCGAGACTTTTTTAATTATGAAAGAGTTTCGGGGGTTCAGATATATATATATATATATACACTTTGCTGTCGCTCAGTTTTAACGTTTTATCTAAGGTATATAGGCATTTTCATAAGGTGGAAATTTGTTCGAGATGTTTTAAAAATATGTCAAAGTTTATACTGTAACATTCGAAATAAAATACATTGTTAATTATTTAATTGGATTTAATGTTCAAAAATCATCCGTTACAATTAAAAGATACTTATTACATTGAATTTTGTGGTTTTTACTCGTATTGCTAAAGTGACATATTGCGAAAAATGGAAAAAAAATACGATATTAAAATTAAACCGCATTAAATAAGTAACTTCTAAGAGATTTTTTTTTTAAATGCAATATCCAGGTTCGTTTTTTTCTTCCTATCCAACTTTTTTAGACAACGTCCGTAGAAAATTGACGTTAAAAGAATAAAAGGGAAAAAGGTAGATGAAAGAGAAAAATCATTGTACTGTAGACTAGAAAGAGCTCGAAGAGAAGATGAAATAAACGAAATGAAAATCGGAGCGGAATAAAAGTTTGCACGCACATACGAGATGGCATCCACGCGTTCCCGTTGTACACATAAAAGGAACTTTTCTCTCTGCGCGAACGCAGTGGCGCAATAAATTGCCCGAATTGCTGGAACGTTACCGGTGCGAGTAATCAAGAACGTATAATATATATATCTATACCATATACCCGTACATAGACGTACATACACGTACATACGCGTATATATGGTATAGAGACACACCCCTTTCTCGAGTCTTGTTCACTTTCTCTTGGTGCGCAACTTATGCATTAATCCAACGTCGAGAAGACGAGAAAACGCAGCGACTTGGACTTGGTGTCTCACTTTTCCCATGAGAAAGAGAGGGGCGGGGAGGGGGGGGGGATTTAGATGGCAGCTTACACACGTGGTTAGCTTCCCCTATACCCGAAAACTCGCAGTCCGTCTTTGTCGAGGTAAGAAGGCACAAGTCGGAAAAAGCAACCTGACAGGGTGGGACGGATGAAGGTGAATAAATGAACACGTGAAATGTACATCTATTTTTTATGAACCCTATACCGTATATATAGGTATACGCCAAGTTTTCCAACGTACCTGTATACTCTATATATATATTTATGGATATTTTTTTATTTATGATATCGTTTCGTTGTTTGTTTATAAGAGATCGTTAACATGTGTGTCGCGAGTTTCCAAAGTTTCTTGACTCTTTTATTTTTTACGTCGTCGTTGATGAATTGTCAAAGACACGAATCGTGGCGAGGAAGAGGGGAGGAGGGAGAACCTCGTAAAGTCGGCGAGTTGTTTAAGAAGTTATTCGATAACTTTCGTTCAGAATTTTTCTACTTATGTCTTCTTCAAGTTTTATCGTTGTATGATTCTTTCTTCTTTTTCTTTGTTATTTATCGTTTTACTATGGATATAGGATATTCGATGAGCGAAAAGATTTGCATAAAAGTCCCGTTCTTTTAAACTAAATATTATATCATCATTTTAGTAATTGCGAGAGTTATTAAAAAAAATAGGATTTTAAACATTTAAGTATTTAAAAGCGTGAATTTTACACTTATTTCCCGGATATATATATTGTAATTTAATTCGTTACGAGACACTAGATCATTTGACAATGTGTAATTCTTAAAGAGTGCGACAAAAGAAAGTTATCTTTCAATATCCCGTGAATGTAAAGGAGGCGGTGAGACGAAATATAATTTATTTGTTTGTGCACCAGGGAAAGTAATAAAAGGCAAATGGGTGGATATAAAATACACGAGAGCGAGGAAGGAGAAAGAAAGAGTAAGTGAAAGAGAGAGAGAGGGAGAGAGAGAGAATGAAAGGGCAATGAGTGAAAGTAAAGGAAAAGGATGAAGGATAGGTAAGCAGCGAGCAAGCAACTGGGCCCTGTGATTGTTTTGGCTTTGATCTTGGATCAATTTGCTGGTTATACGCGTGTACGCGCCCTCGCCTCGCTTTCGTCCTCCGGTCCTTGACGACGCGTCGTTTCCAGAGAGGAAACTCGAGAAGCCACCTAGACGAGGATCGACGGAGGGATGAAGAGGGATGAAGTGGAATGGGGAGGGAAGGAGAGAGGGCAAAGTACTCTCCCTTACGTATGTAGAGAGACCGTACACTCAGAGACGTGCACGCGCGCTCTCTCCGTGTACGAACGATGTAACCGAATAACCGTCCAAGAACTGCCGCATCCTACAATTCGAGTCGTTGTATGGCTTTCATTACAATATGCATGACCGTCTAACCAGCTTCCTATTTTGCATAAACAATTGTGAAACAATCTAAAGTTTGGTAGCTGATGATTTTAATTGATAGTACCGACGTGTGCGGTTAGTTCGATCGTTAAACGCAAAATAATGCGTATTTAATAAAAAGGAACATTAAACTCCGAAAATGTAAAATCTAAACAAGATTTAATAAATTCTGACTATTAATAAATTTTGTACTCGTGAAATAGTGGAGATAGTGGAAATACCTTCGATTTAGTATATATATCCGCTAGTACTATTATTAGTTGTACAAGAGTCACTTCAGTCGTCATACATACACATAGAGATTCGAGGAATATCCAGGCGTTAATATTGCATGGATTCCCCGTGAAGGTAGACTGGGAAAGGAGGGTGGAAATATACTGCGCGAGAGAAAGAGACAGAGACAGAGAAAGAGAGAAGGAGAAACGTTTTCGGTAAAAGCCGGCAACACCAGCTCTCGCGCGCGCGGGCGCTCCCTGTTTGCTCGCGTAAAACGATACGCTTGACAATTTTCCAGAGCTTCTCCATCGCCAGGCAGTTATTACGTCACTTTTATTGCGAGGAAGCGCTCGCGCGCTACGTTGAACTTGAGATGTGCTTTCGACTTTCACCTCCTCTCCCGTCTCACACCCCTCCCGTCTTTTCGCTTTTCGCTTTTCGCTTTTTGCTTTCCAGCCGTACGAGATATTGAGAGGCTTTCGTCTCCCGGGCTGCCGGAAATTACTTTTTTCTGGACGCGTGTGTATTTACATCTTTGTGACGCGTCGTTCCTTTTTTTTCCTAATTATTCTAGCTAACAAAATGAGCCAATTATCATTTTCCTTTTGAACTTGTTGGGGATATGATTTTTCTCCGAGATTGCGGTGACGAATTTCTGATTACGAGTTTAGTTACGAGGGGGAATTTATTACTACTGAATATTATTTCTCTTATTTTCCTCCTTCTTTCATTTTCTATTTTATATATGTTTTTGCAATTATTACCTCTTTATTTCCTCATAAAAAAAATGCTTATTTCTTAAGAATAATATTTTGCTTTATACGCAAACAGAAAATTTATTTATTGTATTCGAGGAAATACATTTATTAAATAAAATTAAATAATAATTATTTGAAGAAAATTAATATCTCCATTTAAATGACGTTAATTTTCTTTAATACAAGTGATATTGACTGAAATGTATCAATTATTCCAATTATCATTTATTTTAATACAATATTTTTTCAAGTTCAAGTCATTTTTTATTTTAAAATATAATGTAGAAATTCGAATCGACAATTGGTTAGTATAGTAAATAAGCATTATTAACCTTAAATATGATAAAAATATCATCGTATTTAAATTGTTTATGATATACATTTGCGAGTTGTACCAAAAGAATGTTAATTTAAGTATTGAATTCTTTATAATTAATAATAAAACAGTTCTTGTCATCAATAAGCATGTTTGAGATGTGATTTTATGAAAACGATTCTCCAAGTTTACCTGTGTATATTCAATACCATTATCTTATAGGAACAACGAAAATTTTACCATAATCTTATACTTGCACAACGTATTATAACATAGTTTAAGTATTAGGTCTAACTGATGTCTAAGTTCTTTGTCCACATTTTTTTATAGTTTCCAACTACTAAAAAATTGTTAGTCAAAAGTTAAGAAAAAATCAAAAATGTCAAAATTACCATTTTTGACCTTGAATATCTCTAAAACTTTTAATTTTAGCTTCTAAAAATTTAGACCATCATCCAAAACATCTAAGAGAAGGTATTCTCAAAGTTACAGAAAAAAATTAAAAAAAAAAAAGTAATTTAAAAATGCTAATAAATAATAAATTTTAATTTTTAACATATATAGATTAAAAAACCATACTTTAATTACTAAAAAAATATTGTAAATTTGTATACTCTTGCCGTTCAAAATATTAATTGTAAAGAAGTTGTTACACGTAAGCAGCTATTTGAAGTAGAAATAAGAGTGAAACATCGCATCTTAATTCAAATTAACAAGAATTGTGGATGAAATGACCACTAAAAAGTGTATCTACCCAGAAAACAATAAAGCCTCTTGTTTTACACAAAATCTTGGGAAATAATCTGATATTTCGTCGAAATAATAAAGATATTACTCAGAAAGGAAATAATCGGAGATACTTCGTAATTCGGCAATAACCCTCCCAGAAAATTGCGCGACGCGCAACAGTTCGGTCACGTATCATTCGAGTTCGCTCGAAAATCCTCTATCCTTCTCGAGATTTTCCAGATAGCACCGATAAGCTCGCGTCTGTGACCATGCCAGCATGTGTATATATATATATATATATATATAAAGAGGGAAAGAGGAACCGGGCACCTAGTTAAGCGAAACGAGTTAGAGAAGAGAAGCGGTAGCCCTGTCGTCCAATCCGATTTTCTTGTAACCCGGCGACTTTTCTCTCTGGCGTTTATATCCCTTTCTCTTATATGCGCGCATGGTTCCGTCTTCTTTTTTTTCTATACTGCGTGTTTCTTTCGTACAACGACTTTCTTCCTCTCCCATTTTCTTCGGGTACGTTTGTTTCTTTTTTGTTTTCGTTCCTATTCCCTTATACCTAGTCTCTCTTCAGTTTCTCTAGGTATACCGTTCATGCATGTTGGGGGAGGGGGAAGGGGGGTACTATCCACTTACTTTCTGGACTATTACTTCTTTTTCTTTGTCAATTCTCTTTCTCTCCCTCTACTTTTATGGGTTAAGTCTTGGTAGATAAACGTTATATGACCGAAGAAAAAAAGGAAACCGAGCGAGACGACGTGGAGTTTCTTTTTCCTATCCTCAAATTCGTTGTTTCTCGCTTTCGCGCTTCCTACCCTCTTCTATTTACTCTATACGCGAATGTTAAACTTGGAATAGGTAGTGCCAATTATTTTAGGGTTATTTAAATGTAAATATAACAACCGTTCCCACTTCATTTGTACCTTTCGAAATTGCTTTTCTTTTGAATACGAATTTTTATTAAATATATATGTATATACGTATATATATATATAGTATATGCGTGTTGGGAATTAGTAAACATTGCAACCTTTCGAGGCTGTGCGTATTTTAAATTTTACTTTTTATTCCACTCTGGAATTTGGTCACATACACAACGTAATGGAAAATCTATGTTAAAAATTGTTTGTCACATAGTTTATAATATTCCGAGATATATGTATATGTATATATATATACTTATATTCAACTCGATATAACTAACTTTAATTTCGCTCGAGTTTCAAATTCATTTACGCGTACGCTCAAAGTCAATTTATTTTACTAAAATGTTGGAAACTACTGCAAACATGCGAACGTTCAATCTTTTCGTTACGAAAAAATTTTAATAAAATTTTTTAGTTTGCTCTGAAAATTCTAAACTAAAACATTCTCAATTGTATTAATCCTAAAGGACGTGATTTTTCTGCGTCACTGATATTCGCATTTTTATTCAGTAAGTATTAAATCTATAGGTATATCTTCTTTTACTTTTCTAATGATATTATAAAGTTAAACCTACATTAAAAACGGTGTATTAAACATTATTATATTTCACTATAACGTTGAGATATACTTCGATTATCTTAATTTTTACTATATTGTATGTGTTGAATATAGTAAAAATCTAGTAAAGCTACTTAAACATAGTGAAAATTACAATAATTAAAATATATCTCCTGCACGTTACAGTAAAATATCGCAATTTTTAATATACCATTTGTTTGAGTGTATAAAGCTGAATAATTTGCTTAATTACAATAGCTCGAGCAGACGAAACGTTAAAAAAGAAAAAAAAGAACTGAATAACATATATCTCGGTAAATAAAATAAACTCCGACCTCTTTCATAAAGTACAGAAGTAAACGTTACTTGGAAAAAAGCTCTTGTATCACAGAAAACCCGGTAAAAGTACTTTCAAGATATAAACAAAAGGACAGTTTGTCAAGCGTATCACCGTTTAACTTACACAATGTAACTCGGAAGCGGTTACTTCATCAAGCTTGAAGGATTGGCAATTTTTCGTAGTATTTTTTCCACGCGATCTTCTCTCTCCTTATCTCATCCATTGTCTACTCTTGCCAGTGAAACTTTATCGAGTTTGTGGTCTAGCCCAAGCCGCTTCCCAATGACAACTTTCCGCCCGTTCTCTTTCATCCGCGGCTGGCTTTCACCGTACTTGCGAACCTCGCCCTTTTAAACTCCTCCCATGTTACCGCTTGACCTCCGACCGCACTCGCTCGTCTATATAGGTATATGTATACGTTGAATCGTGTCTCTTTTTTTCTCATATTACGTTTTACGTTTGGTTTGGGCTTTGTTATTTTTTTCTCTCGAGGCAAGGATTACCCTAGATTCTCTTGTACCGAATGTTTTCGTTGAATGTTAAGGCTCTACGGTTACGGTTTTCATGGACGGGTATAAATGTGAATATTGTTTTTCTCCACGGTTCACTTGGCTTCCAGAGATATAGAAATAAGACAACGGAAACCACCGCTTTTCGCAAGCGTTTGATACTTGCCGGGATAAAATTATAAAACGCGAGTGAAACTGTTGTTAATCTTATTAATTTCGATTAAAAGGAATTGCTGGTTACTGTTATAATTCCGTAATACAATTCACGTCGATACAAATCTAATATTTCACGAGTAAAATGCATAAATGTTCGAATAAAAATTGTAATACTCGGGATAAAATATCCTGTCACCAATAAATCAATAAATTATAAAATATACTACATCTGTTATTCGATAATTCCGACGTATGTATACTTCGTTTTTTTTTCTTTATGCTCGTAAAACATTTTCCAAACGTCACCCCGTACAGATAATACCAATGAGAAAGATTACATCGCTCGACGAACGCATCAAGCCAATCCGTTCTCTTCTCCCGTATTCTCTACTCTTCATTTCTTTCTTTCTTTCTTTCGCTTTTTCTTTTTCATTTCCTTTCTTTTCCTCGTAGTCGCACGTGCTGCGCTTTTCCGACATGCAAAACGCCCTTTCCCAAGCTCGTTCAGTCGCGCCATCTCGTCAGCTTTTATTGTCGCTCCGGGACGCTAGGCGGACGCGGCGAACGAGAAACAATACCGAGTCCCGAATCGGCTTCTCCCGCGTTCGCGCCAAACTGCCTGCGGAAAGCACCTGAAAATTGACACGCCGTGTGTGGCGAAATTCCGGATTTGCGGTTCACGTTAATCTCGTTGTGATTTTTCGGTGTGGGTATTTCCTCCTCTACCCCCCACTACCCCGGTACATTGGGTGTGTCTTCTTTTTTTTTTTTACTTTTTTTCCTTTTTATCAAGAGAATTCTGAAGCTTTCGTCGTTGAAGCTCGACGTTATTTCACGGGGATTTGTTTTGTCGGCAGCTTATATCTTGGATAAATAAACCGTGTTATCATAAACGTGACAAACTGGATATTTGAATGTAACTGATTTTTCCTTTACGCTTCTATCTTGTATGTTATGCATTAGTCAAGTTTTATTATAATACATTTTTATAATACATATTGTGTTACGTTTTCTTAAAATTTGTGAAATAGCAGAGTACATAATAAATGCAATAATAATGTAACGTGTTTTATGTAAATTCTGAAAAATAACTTAATGAAATTATCTCGTTTAGGAACAATACTCTCGATCTAGAACTGATTAATCAACGAATAGCCCATGCAATACTAAAACGATGCCCAGCGTCTAGAGACAATCAGTCCTTTCACTCTGCATGTTCAATTTGAGATGAATGCAATCTTAACTAAGTACTTAAAAATCAAAATAACAAGAATAGTCTTAGATAAATATAGAATATAGAGAAAATAAAATCCTTATTTGATTGCACGTTATATCGATTAAAATAAAATGATGCGCATCAAATTACCCCAGAAGCGTTAAAACTTTTATCAGATTTCTCAAGTTTAACTTTCCATTAGCATCATTCTCATTTGATTCGTTTTTCATTGGGTTTTCCAAATCAAAAAACTATTTCAAATCCAAAGCCAACGTTCCTAATTTAAGCCGCCGAGAGTTTCCGTCTTTCTCCCACGATCAAATGCATCCCTGCATACTTGAATTCGATCTCATCCGGTGTATATACATAGCCACTCGGTTATTCAGTAGCCCAAACCTCGAGACCCGAGGTCGATCTCACCGATTTGGAATTCCCTCTGGGGAGGTCCTCCAATCGTGGAAATCTACCGTCTCGAAGGAACTCACCTGGCTCAAGTGGGTCACGTGACTCGCGGCGTAGTAGCTAGCCCGAGATCCGCATGGTCGGGCGTAGAGCGGCTCGAGGTCGGCGATCGTAGCGTAGCTCCCGGAATTCGCGCTGCCGGGACGGTTGTCCACCTTTACCAGGACCGAGCTCCCGGCCAGTCCACCGGTACCCGCCGCTGAGTAGCTGCAGCACGTCAAGCTCTTCCTGCAATCACGAACAGTAATCGATTAATTTGTGGTTATCGCTCGCCATTCCTCTCCTACCTATAACATTTATAATTGTTTAAACTTTGGGGTTTCCCTGTGATCGACGTCTTGACTTTACCTGACAAATAGTCGGCAATCAATTACTCGAATACGCGAATATTAACTAAAGTTTTCATATATATCGATTATATTATTATATTCTCGTTAATTTGTTATTATACGCGACTCCATTACTACCTCTTCGAAATTTTTTAGTTTTTTCAATTTGGTATACAGAAATTTTTACACATATCGCATCTGTAATCAGATTAAATTTCCATATGATTCCGGTGAAAGTTTAAAATGAACGGGGAAAAGAAGAATCCGATGGAAATTATTCAGATGAAATCCTAGTATGTCAATAAAAAAAAATACGTTCGTTCCAATATAGAGCGAATGAAGACTTTTTGTCACTCTCGAGTCAATAATGATCGCAACAGATTCGATTTCCGCAGGGTGTCCAATTATTCTTCGTTGTCCATTCTCCCTTTTCTCCCGATATATTCCTCGGAGTTGCAGAGTTATTCGTAAAGTCGTCGGTCCCCTTTGACAATCGGCGCGTATACATTCGAGAAGCATTAAAAGAAACAGGGAAACACGTATAAAGAGAAAGAGAAAAGACCGGGTGAGTTTGTCGTGTAAGCATCGAGAGGGTGGCTAAGCGACATTCGATCGAGTGGTTCTGGCAAGTGCGGAATAATTTGTCGATCTCTCTCGCTTTCTGTTTCGGACGAATATTTTCAAGTCAACCCCTATGTCGTCGATTCCACCCTCAACTGTATTTACTATGTTATCTCGAATGGTTTGAGACCTGTCCAAAAAAAAAAAAAAAAAGAAACGAAGAGAAGAGCTAATATATATCTCGGGAGAGATGGCGAATCGTGTAGGATTTCAGTTTCGTTTATTTCTTACGAAATTGCGCTACTCTTTTGACCTCATGGAACTTCCGATTTTTCATTATACAACTTGCCGTTTTCCGCTACGATATTTTCTATCTCGAATCCTAGGTATATGCTCTGCTCTATGTTCAATATTTCACTTTGGCTGCTTACAGCTTTCCGAAAATTTAAGGTACGCTTTCTCGATTTTTCTTTGAAAACCTGAGTGTGCTATACACACGTATACGTACTATTAAATTATTGAAATATTCTGGATATATTTTATTTACTTATTTGTTTATTTCTACTTTCAAGCCGAAGGATATTTATATTTCATATTTAGATTTTGTAAATCAATATAATTATTTAAATAAATTTCATTCTAAAATGACACTATCCGAGGTGCTTACCCTCTTCGTATAATTATAAAAAAAAGAAATTTCCGTAGTCTTTGATACACTAACTATCCGTCTCTCTTGTTATTCCTTTTTCTACTTTTACCAATTCACCCCTATATCTACTTTTCGTTCTCTCTTCTCGATCTCACCCTCAAATAAAGCGTCTCTCTCTTACTACTTGCGGATGTGTATGTGTGTGTGTGTGTCTGTGTGTATGTATATATATAATACCTATATAAAGCAAGCATCTCCGTTTTTTCTCGTTCTCGCTCTTTACTCAATCTATCTCTCTATCTTCTTCCCTATCTGCCATAAGGATGTTTCTTTCCCCCATTTGGAGGAAGGAGAAAAAAAAACGCGCGCTCCTCCCATTCTTTATACCAGAGGGCAAAAGTAAAAAAAAAGGAGAACCAACGGCACCGCGTAATAAAATGTCGAAAGATAGACCGAGACGGAGCAGCGAGAGAGAATAGCGGTACGAGGGTCGAAAGAAAGGAACCGAACGCGCGCCAATCGACCGACGGATCACCGCGCTTATTGAAAAAGATACTTCTCGAGAACTTTCCTCTCTCTCTCTCTTTCTTTAGAGTTTCTTTTCTCGCGCACCGATTTGTTTTTTTTTGCCTCCCTCGTCTTCGCGAGGGCGCGTCTATGAGAATCAACGAGAAGGCCTTTTAAAGGATACTTTCGAATCGAGCGTACATAAGTTTTCTGACGCGTGGGGTTATAGGGGAGGGTTTGAAATAAAAAGTCGATCGTGTGGAAGAGCCCTTGGTCGGTGCTTCGAGTGCACACTCGAGTACCATTTGATTGACGAGGCTATTTTCGATATATACGTGTTTATTTTGGAACGATTAGAGAAGCTTCTACAAGCTTCCGTACACGAGTTTTCGCTCGATTGCGTTTATATCTCATTTAGAATTTTGGTTAATGAGATTGATATTTAGGGCGTGATGAATTTCGGCCAATTTTCCCTTCTTCTTCCAATATCGTTACCGACGCACTTCAAAGTGACGTACGTGGTTAAACATTTGTTCGCGCGATAACACTAGTTTTAGGTTACATTTTAGAGGACAAACTACGAGTTAATCTTGTAAAAGCAACATGTTACCTAAGTGCACGAATCTACATTTTAGGTCACTTGTGTTGGTTTACGAGTGATGCTTAAATTAAACCACTACAAATATTAAACATATTATTATACGCTGTGTACATTTATTTAGTATATCCTTACATTGATTATTTCGTCGAGATAATATACTATCAACGTAATTAACATTTAGTTTTATCAATCCTTCAGGTTTCAAATATTAACAAATTATGCAAAAATTTTTCGTTGCAATACGATGTTCTTTCTCCGAGTGTACGATTTAAAGTACTTTTAGAAATATAATTGAAATCGCTATAAGAGAAGTTTGATTAAGAAACTTTGTCTAAAGTATATTATATATTTATCTAGAGTGTATATAGTTATCTTGAATGCGGAATATTATATATTTTAAATTAAATTAAATTTGGCGATTAGGACGAATTATGCAACGCGAAGTAGTACCGTAATAATTCGAATGTTTATTATTATCGGGTGAAATTTTGTAATAGACGTAAAAAATAATGTTTCTGATAAAAGTTGAAACGTGTTAAGTATTTATTAAAACGCGTATTAAAATATTAACCGTTCGCTAAGCACGAAAGTTTGTGTACTGAATTATAATTATACTGACAATTAATAATTAATCGCAAACTCTAGCTATACATAAAACATAGGATAAATTATAACGAAAATTAACCGGTTAAAATATGCATCTCGATAATCAGGGTAATAAATAAACAAAAATAATATTAAAAATAAATGTTTGTAAAGATCGTGCAGTATTTCGCGTAAAGAAAGTATAGCATCCATTTTAAATCAACGTTTTGAAGCTCGTATTTTTAGTAAACACTTTCTCTCGAGAGCCCGAAGGAAAAAAAAACGAAAGAGCGAGAGAGAGAGAGAGCCAAGGTATATACACCTTGAGTGCCTAGACGCATAAACTTTAATAAAATTCGAGAAGCTCGCGTGTGGTAACCAGCTCTATCTCTCTATACACTATGCGTGGATATGATGAGTAAAAGGCCATTGATATTGACTGTAAAAAAAAAGGAAAAAGCGAAAAAAAGATAAAGAAAAAAGAAAAAGGGTAATGGCGTAACGTTACCTTGGATGCTGGGAGCGAGCTTTACTGTTGCGAATGTATATGGCACTAGCAACGCTGACTACGACCAAGATAAGGGCACAGGCACACGTGGCCGCTACGTAGAATATCCCGTTTCCGTTCGTCAATGGCCCGGCCTCCAGTTTCACTGAGTCGTTCTTCGATTCCGTACGGATTCCTGAAATCATTGTTATTGGTGCGTACTTAAGGAGATCTTACGAGATACGAGAACAATTTCATTTTACTATCCTCGAGTTCTACAAGATTTACTCTCTTGTTGGTATACACGCGAAATTGAATATTTTGAATTTGTGCAGAATATTTAGGGATATGTCAATTGCTTTTATAATTGGTCTTTTGTTACCATGTGTTTTCCATTATTTTGTGGAAATAAAGAGCGCAATAGCAAGTACGCCCGTGTAAGCCTTACATATACAGCTAACTTACTCGTATTATTGCTTTCATAATCGTTATTATATAACCATTTATTTTTATGAAGCTATGAAACCACACTTTTCCTGTTTGTTTATCTTTAGTTTACACAAACTTTTGTCCGAATTCATTGACGTATAATTAAGAAAAACCGAGACAAGGAAATTAATTGTCGATTTCCTTTACGAATTTCTCTTTCCTTTTGGTATATTTGTAGTCAATCAATTGAAAAGAAATGAGATAACAATACAAAATGTGCGTAAGATAGAAAAAAAAGATTGTATCCAACCCATGAGAGCGCGTATACGAGGTTAAAACATGTATAGGAGAAGTTGAAATGTATCCGAGAGCGAGGGGGCTAGATTCAGTTGAATACTTTTCACAGCTCACTCGCCCGACCGATTTTTCACGTTAAAAGTTATGAATTAAAATGTATTATTTACATAATTACAATATACAACCTTACATTAAAGCGATGTGATACCCAAATTACAGGAACCTACCTCTAAAATCCCAAAAATTTAAAAAACTAACGGAATTAAAAATCTGAAAACATTTACAGGTAATGTTGAAAGCAAATAAAATACCGTTACAGAGCGATTTTTTCAAAATAATTAATTTAAAATGAATTATATCGAAATAACCATTTTTTGGTCGGTAATATATAGCTAAAAACAATGGTGCACGGCTGCTCAAAAATCTCGTTGATTTATTCATAAAAAAATTTGAAAAAATTCATAGACTATCTTTAATGTAAATACAACACCGTTACAGAGCGTTTTTTTCGATAAATTATACTGTTCGCTTAAGAAAAAATAAATAGTGATTCTGTTTTAATGGGTTTACATCTCCTTAATCGAAATTAGGATTTTTTTTTATTTTTAACATCGCTCTTTTTATGCTCCCAAACTGGCGCTAATCAGCGACGGAGGTCATACGATATGCCTTTGTTAAGAAACCACTAGTTGAAAATGCATTCCTTAGTGGTGCTTGTATCAATCGGCCGGGACCGGGAATCGCACTCGGAATTTCCAGGTACGAGTCCTCTACCGACCGAGCCATATATCGCAGGCCTCAAATTAGGAATTTACCAACCGAGTCGCGGCTGGGAAATCCGTCTTTCGAGATTCTGGGCAAAAAATAACATTAATTAAGTGGATAAGTTATTGTTGTTCATCATTACAGTTACCCAATCATTTTATTTTACTTTTCTATAAACTTTGTACATGTTCAGCACTTTGAAAATCTTAGAATCAATAGAGATTTAATCGTATTAAAGATGTATTGCAAACATTAATCTATAATTTCATGCATTAAGGGGGTGGTTTACCCGATGGGTTACCGACCGAGTCAAAAAAGGTAATTATTACATTTATTTAAAAAAAAAACGCAGTTTAATGCAAAACTCGAATACAGAAACACGAGATAATTAAATAATAAGTCGTTATATAAAGTTTCAAGTCAATACAACAAAGAAGAAGAAAATTTAATTGTACATTTTCGGTGCAGAAATTTTTAGTGTGTTTTTGTTGTATTGACTTGTAACTTTGTAGAATTACTTATTATTTAATTATCTAGTACTTCTGTATTCGGATTTTACATAAAATTACGTATTTTTTAAATAAATAAAATAATTATCTATTCTTGCTCAGTCGGTAACCTACCGGGTAAGCCACCCCCTTACAGGGAGTCCGTAGCGATAGCTTCATAAATTCATCACCCGAAATTTTGCGAGCAGAAGTGGCGCTGTCGTCAGATAGGCTGAATTCATATTTATAATAATTATGAGCAATTAAAGAAAATAGAGTTTCTACCACACAAAATGAAAGTTGAACGCCGTAGCTACTGATGTAATGATTAATTATATATTATTTAGCTGATCGAAAAGTCAGTATTTTTGACGATATTGATATTCGACTAATGTTGCGTACATTCGTTAACCGTAGTTAGCTACAACTTTAATCCGAATTCAGATAACGGCGCCAAATTTAATTGCCGCACTTTTTTACGAGAGTATAGATTTTGTTAACTGTTATTATTGTGAATTTAATTTTATGACCTTTAAGAGGCGTCTGTAGCGATAGCTTAACAAACCCGCACCCGAAAATTTGCGAGCAGAAGTGAGGCTGCCGTCAGATAGGCTGAGTTTGTATTATTAATATTGCAACCAATGTTGCGTACATTCGTTAACCGTATAAGGGTCCTATATAGGGTACTAAAGGTCAGAACCAACGTCGGTAACCAATATTGGTCCAACGTTGGGTACCTTTAATTCAACAAACTATTAGCAAAACTTATTTAACTTAACTAAGACCGTATAAAAATTTAATAAAAATGATTATAACGAATCACTATTTTAATAACTTTTTTATTTTGTCTAAATTTGAGATAATTTATAATATTTAGTATTCTTTTATCAAAATTTATAATAATTATTATTAATATTTTATCATATTTTAAGAGTGAAGAAGAAACTAGTTAGATAAAAGTACTTTTTGCAACGGTGTGAGTAAAATTGAATTTTATTTCTCGAAATTAGGGAGTAAAATGGTACTTTTTGAAACATTGTGACTAAAAATCAATTTTACAACTTACGGGAGTAAAATTTTATTTTTTTTTTCTATTTTATACTCTTTATATATATTTTATACTTTTATCATATATTTATAAATAATTAAACATTATTTGATTTTTTAATTTGCTTATTCGGATGGGGGGCTTAAATATTTAATATTAATTTAAAAATAATTTTTTTATTTAATTTACATAAACATTTTTGTAATTATTTTATTTAGTAACTTTGGTATGTGTTCACAGCATTGATTCGTGCTTATCACTTTTCGTCGAAAATACTGACTTTCGATCAGCTAAGCAATATGTAATTAATCATTACATTAATAGCTATGGCGCTCAACTTTGATTTTGTGCGGTAAAAACTCTATTTTCTTCAATTGCCCATAATTATTGTCGAATATGAACTCAGTCTATCTGACGGCAGCGCCACTTCTGCTCGCAAATTTTTGGGTGGTGGATTTGTATCTTAATAAATCTCTAACCGTAGTAAAAATGTTTACAATAAAATAAAAAAAACCATCTTAATAGATAATAATTCTACGTTATTTTTTATTTCATTTATTAAAAACCAGTAATACTTTATTACATAATAATTTGAGTTATCTATTATTTTTAATAAATAGCTAATCAACTAATTTGCATACAAAAGATATAACTTACAAGGAGAGGTCACACCCTCTGGAAAACGGATTCTTACCTAACTCTAGGATATAATTTCTACTATAAAATCATGCAGAAAGCCGGAGTTTTAGTGTCCAATGCCCATTTTTACGATAGATATAAGCAAATAATGAAAAATCTCGCCGAAAAAACGGTTGAGTTTGAACGCTTATAACTCAGAAACAATTAAAAATGTACGTATAAACTAAATTTTAAAAGAAAGCTGAGGTCGAGTAGATACGTTTTAAAAAAAAGGAAGCTCAAATATTTTAATATGGTCAAAAGTTATGGGAGAAATAAGAATTAGACGAAATTTTGGGTTAAAAAAATCATTAAATTGTAACTTTAAATTTTTGATATAATTTTGGCTAGCGAAAATGGTTAGGTATTGACTCCCGATGAAACGCTTTTTCGCCCATTTCTCGCACATTTATTGGAATGAGCATAACCACCAAACATAAAGTATTCATTTCTGAGTAATGTTCTAAACAAAATGCGAAGCATGTTGTGAAATTTGATCCCTTTTACCATTTCCGATCGAGTCCGACGATTGTTTGCGTCGTGCAAACACTCATTTTCAAGATATTTTAACTTTTATATATTAATCATCAAATTGATCCGAAACATTTTCGCAAGCCCAAAAATATACCTTGTTTTAGCCTATTTCTAGTTGAACTGGCTTGGTACTGCTCACTAAATGGATTTCAATTCTACTAGACGGTCTGATTAAATATGCCTTATTTCATAAGTACATTATTAAGTACAATTGAAAACTACGATAAAGTAGATATATTAAAAAAATGAACTTAAATCCATAAATCGTTTAAAAAATTATCGAAGAAATAAAATTTAGAAGCAAATTTGGCCAAGAAATTAATCAATTTCATATGGCTATATATCTTTCTTTCCATACATTATTTCTTCAATAAGTTTTGAACTAGTTCAAGAATTTGAGCTCATTATTTTAAATATCTATCTACAATAAGTAATTAATTACTTGCAAATAATATATAATAAATGTAAGTTTATATATAAGTATGTATATATGTGTGGGTAATTCTCTGTCAAATCGAGCGATCATAAAATTTTTTTCCTATAAATACACTCTTAAACACCCCGTTGTACGTTGTGTTTATTTATGACATACTTAACGGGAATGAAAATCATTATAATTAATGGATAGTAAATTATTTTCCTATCTAACATAAACATAAATATAAATTTACAAAAGTGTAATAATGATGACTCTCAAGATGCATCTTTAGCACATACCCATGTATATACTTTATCAATAAAAGTATCAGATGCGGCAAAGAGCTATAAATGCACGACTACAAGAGAGTCTAGAAATCAAAATCGCTTTGGAATGTATATAAGCTCAAACGGTATAAGAGAAGCTCAAGAAGAACGATGAAAGGTATATATATATATAAACGCGTGAGTTTTGTAGACGCCGTGAAAAAAGTTTGGCGCACGTCGCTTGGCTTTGATCGGCACACCTTTGTCCGGTGTCGATGGATTTTTCGCTTCCACCCCTCGAAGCCAAGAGGACGGAACTCAAAGACTTTCTCTTCTAACGAGTTCCGCGCGCGATTCCACGCCATTCTTCCTCCTCTCCCCTTCTTCGAGCTAGGAAGCACCACCTCTTCTTTCCGCCGTTCTTCCTTTCTCCTTTTTTCTTTCCTCTTTCTTTCCCTCCTCCTCACTTGTGTCGATCTTTCTCCTACGACGCACTTTCCTCTTTATCGAGCTCGTTTTTCTCCCCGTCGAATCCGCACTTCGGGGAAAATCGAAATATTCTTCTCTTTCGGCGGCCGGTATCGGGGGTAAATAACGCGAGGCAAATGAACCGTCGCTCGAGCAAGATGAAAGACGACCGATCTAGTTATAATTATTTTTTAATAGGAGCGCACTTCTTGAAAAGACTGTAGACTACGTTGATCATCCTTAGTCTTTGCCTGGTCGGACTTATCTCTTTTTTCATCGATTATTGAAATATTCGTTCGACTATTTAAAATGCACCTGCTATACCTTTACGTTTAACGGAAGATTGTTTAATTAATATCGAGTAGTAGATAAGATAATTTTAATATAAAAGTAAACGTTCAAGATAAATTTTATATTAATTTTCATCGAAGAACTCCAAAGAATTTCAAAAGCAGATGTTCATCGGTAAAATTCAATATCTCCATAATTAATAATTGAAGGAAAAACTATTAGGAACTTGAATATTGGTGTGTGTATAAGTATATGTATATATATTTCAGAGTCCATCGGAGTCGAAAGACGTTGGAAAAAGAAATACGAAGCGGAAAGAAGGACTGCCGGGTATTATTAATTTTCTTGGTAGAGAGAGGGCGAACCCCTTTGTGCACTGCCTCTTTTGCGTTTTTCCCTATGCCCGTGGGAAAAGCGAGAAAGCTCTTTATCGCCCTCATTTTTCTGCCTGTCGAATCCGCGCCTCTTGCGAAATCGAAGCTCCTAGCTTCCACCGTAGGAGTAAATAACTCGGAACCAGATGAACCGGCAAAGGAGTATACTGAAAAAGACGGAAGTGTATAAACCTGAATGAGTTAAATAAATCGCTCGAGAGATCATAGAAGACGGAATTGTAAAGACTCTTGTTTATATCATATAGTCGTTCTGAGATATTTTTATGAATATCTTCCCGGGGTTAAGATTATTTAAAAATAAACTTGTTTGAACAACGCGAAGTACTGAGATATTATGAAATATATTTCACAATTCAGTGCAGGTAGGGATTACACTTTTCTTGGCTTGAATCTTTTGTTTCGAGCAAGGTATTTGTTTAATTTCGAGTCGGATAAAAATGAGAATTGTTTTGTCGAATAGAGCTGGATTTACGACGTTATCCGTTTACTTCCTCTTTCGTACTTTATCGTTGTAATTCTTTTTGTAATCTTGGTATATATATCGGCCGATTTGTACCATTTCTAAAGGCAAGATTATAATGTTATTTTTATAAATTTTATTTATTTACATTTGTATACTTGAATTTAAAATATCGATCGGATACGTGTAGCAAAAGTGTATGAAATACAGGTACGCGTAAAACTAAATTCTATAACAGAGGATATAACGCGGTGTGACTAAAATTTCCAATAACGTGCGTATAAATGTAGTGCTGCGAAGAAAAAAGAAACCCGACGATAAGCCGTGAACAAAAGAGTAAAACAATAAAACATTCCAACCGATCGAACGAGGAATCCCTTTAAATCCGTAAAGCCCATAATTTATTCAAAAGCAGACGGGAATCTGATTTCGGTGCGTTTTGAGCGCGATGCGTCTCTCGCTATCTCGATGCGGCTGGTGCGAACGCCGCTTGTAATTCACCCCCGACTGGACAGCGAGTCGTATTACATCGAAGACACGAACCCTCCTCTCCACCATCCCTCTCGGCTTTGATAGCGAGCGTTAAACGAATTGGCTTCGGGGTCGGAATTGCCGGCACGCGCGCAAACGAACTTGGCTTTTGAGAGACGACTCGACGACCAGTAGAAAAAGACCGAAGGTAGTCAGCCGTGCGGGCCAGAGGTGCGAATTGGATGACGATTCGAATACGAATCTTGCTTTTCGGTATGATCGTCGCATACGAATTCAAAGCAATTTTTCGAATTTCGATTTTTTATCCTCTCTCTCTCTTTGTACTCGACACGACGAAAATTTGACTATTTATTTTTTACTTTGTTGTAACACTCTCCACTTTTTAATGTAAAAATGAAATATTGTAGTTTGCTTTTATTAATACAAGTATACCAACGTTAAGTTCAACAATGCAAAGGTGCAACATTTACGCAATTACTACTATTACTCACCCATTTAACTTATACGAGTAGAGCAAAAAGTAAAGAAATAGCCACACGTAGACAAGAAAGGTTTGCAAGCACCTAGACACATAAGAACGTGGGCTAACCGAGATTTACAGCGTTCTCGCGGAATTAAGGTGTGCAGACGGATTAACGCGCTGGGTGACTCTCTTGTCTCCTTAACCAAGACCCCCCGTGATATCGTCGTAACCGAGGAAAAGAAACGGATAAAATTACACCAGTGAAAAAGATGAGGAAAAGAGAAGGACCTTTTCGTGTTCATCGTGCTGAGATAATTTTTCAATTAAAATTAATGTTACAACACCACTTGGATTCGTTATTCTTACCTATAGACATTTTACAATTATTTTTGTTTCTTCTCAATATTTACAAAAGAGTTTTCAAATATTTTCTTTATTTTCAGATGCACGGTATTTTACCATCTTGTTTTTACAATATTACATAATAATAGTAAATAAATGCTTAAGATTAACATTTTAAACGAATAAGAAAGTTTAGTCAATGTGGCAAATATAATCTTTTCACTTTATTGATTCATCCGATTTAATATTTTTGATTCTTGAACTTATTTTGAAATTTATTGTATTTATATAGTGTATTTTAAATGATATGTAAACAGTATCTATTACAAAAATTCGTCTTGTTTATGTACACTAACTAGTGAAATACGTAAAAAAAATATTCTTATTCTAAATAAGTCTTCAATTTTATTATACATTATCAGCTGTCCGATAATACTAAAATACCAATGATCACAGACGCGTAAAAATAAAATCTTTACGTTACATTTTCAGCTGATAAAAAAATATTATCTGGGTGATAGCTTTTTTATATAGATTTTGCGCAAAATCTATGAAATGAGGTTTCATCCGAATGAAAGGAGGACCCGAACCAAAGGATCTCCATAAGACGAGTGTAACGGAAAAGAGAAAAAATCCTCTTTAATAAGGGACAAGAAGAGAATCAAAGGAAGAAAAGAGGGAAGTAAAAAAAAACGTATGTGTTGGCTGATCCCCTCTCGTGTATTTTATCGCGCGCGCGCGGTGCCGACAGCTAATCTAAAGGGCGGCTCTATTAAGACTTTTTCTCCTCCTTCTCTTATACCAGCTTACTCCTCTCGTAATCGCACATTTTCCTACTGCGCGTATGTATCTGTGTGTGTGTATGAATATACAGATATATATATATTTTCTGTCTCTCTTATGATTTCGCTCCCCGAATTAGGCGGTCTCCCGCTATCGAGGATTCATCTTCCAATATCCCGAGCCGTTGAAGAGGCTCTCGACCGCGAGATTCGATTATTTTCGACATCGGGGCGCGAGAGATAAGAGGACCGACGAAAGACCAGGGAAAGGGGAATCCACACGGATTTTCGAGAGCCTCGTCGCAACGAGTCGGATATCTTTGCGCCAATAAGAGGCGAGCGACTTACCTCCAAAGTGGGAAATAAATCTGGCCGAGTGGTCTGCTAGCTGCACTCCTTTGCCGGAAAGTTATAACCGAGCCGCTTAGTTACCTCGACGCAATAAAAGACGCTTTCCAAATGGTTTTTAATGTAGGACTCTTCGTGCTCGGAATTGGAAAATTTTGTTCCTCTACGTTTTACCCACTTGTCGCGTGTATCATAATTCATGAAAAATACTTACCATCTATTTTTTTCTAATATCGACATACTTTTTAAGATTCATCTGCTTTTATTAAAACGGCTGGACGTTCAGTAGAACACACCGTAATTTAGTTTTATTGTATTTTTGATTAATAGTTTCCTGAAATGGAAAATTTATCGTGCATGAAGAAAGTCACGTTGGACGTATTTAGTGTTTCTTATATAAGAAAAACGAAACTAAACTTATTTAATCGTAAAAGTAAATAAAAAATGCGAAATTGATTTAAATTGTGCAAAATTAAAAAACAGACCATAAAAATTTTATACATACAATGAAACATTAGATTTCATTATTCGAATAATTTACAAATGTATTGTGAATTTTTAAAAATAAAATCGATAATCTATTTGTATAGAAAATGTTAACTATATATATAGACGATAAAGATTTGAATCTGAATTTTCCATTCTTTTATTTTATTTTATTTTTTTTTATTATTTAATTCTTTTATTTTAAATGAAAAAAAGTCAACAAATTAGATCTAACTCATCATCGACAGTGTCTCGAACTGAATTTTCGACCTTTCGGTATCAACTTACATTCAGTCAACTTCGTTTATTGGTTTTGAGAACTGTTACAACGATTTTGATTCTACTAAATCCATTACAATTTCCATTACAAACGAGTCGCGTTACAAACGAAAAAAGTGGCAGTTCTGCCGTTGAAAATGAAACGAAAGTTAAATGTAATTTGAAACCATACGCGAAGAAAAAATTTGGATGATTGTCGTAATGTTTAATAAATGATTAACTGTAATTAATTATTCGTAAAAAAAAGAAATAATAAATAAAAACAAATCCATCGTAAGTGATATTAAATTAAAAATAAGTAGAATGGAAAAAAAGGAAACACTGGGTCGTAAAACAATTCCCAGGCAAAGTCTCGTTTTCAACTTTTATTCGCAAGCGACTCATTCCGTACACGGGAAATTCTCCAGCTACTCTACCGTGTAACAAGATCTAATGCCTCCCTCCAGCAAAGGTTTTCCTCCCTTGCTGGTGAGTGCTGCTGGTGCACCTTGAAATTCTTTCCCCTTATCAAGCACAAAACGCGCAAGCGTCTCGTTCGAGTTCATAAAGACACCGAGAGCTCTGCGGAGAAAAAGTCGAGAGTTATAAAATCGCCGCGAGATTTCATTTGCCGCGACGGATCGGTTTTCGCCGAACCTCGAGGTAATCGAATCCGGATCTGCGTCTGTCAACTCGACGGTGCGGGGAAGAGAGACGGATTTAAAAGAAGTGCTATCGGAGCTTTTTCTCGAGGTCCCTCGTTTACTTACCCGCGTGTCCGCGTCGATTTTTGACTCTTCGTCACGCCAGCCCTCTTTTTTTTCTCCTCTTTCTCCTTCTCTTTACCAAGCTTTGACGGCTTATTAAAACTTTTTCCGCATTGAGGGTGTTTAATGAAAGGTTGGTATATTACGTTTTTCCGTCGTGCTACGCGTCACGCGAGCTTTCTAATTGTGGCTTTTTCAAGTTGTGCATGTGTGCTTACCGAAGGTTTCAATTAGAAGTTTATTTATCTGACAGTGTAATAACGATTATTACATTTTATCTCTCTCTCTCTCTCTCTCTCTCTCTCGTTTGTCTAAGGCGATTAAACATTAATAGGTTTCCTCTCTACGCTCAAAGTGGAATTTATTTGGCACATTATCAACAAAATATTCAATTGAGAGTATATTAAATCAATAAATTTACTTTAAGTTGCACAAATGTATATATGTTAAATTTAATTAAGAAGTATTATTTCCTTCAAATTTACATCTTTAAAATCGACTAAATTTATTGTCTGCGTAACGCGTTTCGTCAAACTAAATGAAATATACCGTTTGACTAGTTAGATATTCAGAATCAACATTAGCGAAGAGTAAATATGATTAATTGAAATGCTCACCTTTCATGCAGATCTTATTCCTTTTGAAAACGAGATTGGTGTCGTTGTATTTGGATTCGGGCGGGGCGGTGACGTTCAACTTGAGAGAGAGCTTTATCTCGGCGCTCGCGAGACCCGAACACGGCAGCCTAATCGCAAAGACTTGCTGCGTCACAGGCACGAAACCCCTCGACGAGACGTTGACTTTAGGTGGGAGAAGTGCCATCCTACCGGAGCCGTACCCTGGTACTCCGCTCATGTCGTAGTCGAGCTTCATCGAGTACGGCAACTGTAACATTACCATGTCAATGCTTTCATTCGGGATGTTAACTATTAACAGTCGTGTACATAAACAGATTTTTATTTCTTATATCCATAGTTTATCATCGTATATTTTAATAATATATATAATAATATATGTATTATGTACATTATAATATTTTGTTTTAAATTTATAATTCTTATTTTCTATTTTATTCAAATTAAATAGTTATTATTTATCAGCATATGTATACAGGTAATATAAAATTTGACTGTATAATAAAAAAAACAATTGGATTTTACTTTGTAAATTGTTTAGTTTTTCACTGCTAAGAAAAGGAAAGAATACAATAGAAAAAATAAATAATTATACCACCATTAGAAATTATAATGATTTTTATACTATTAATAATAATAGGTAGGCACTTTTTAAAAATTAGTTGAAAACATCTACATTCAACCTTTAAGCATTTTAAAAATTGTTAATTTTTTACGAGGGTTAGCGACAAGATGTACAAATATAAAATAGGTTTGCAAATATTCACTAAAGATAAATGTTATCAATGACAAACTGTTGAAAGTATTATACAACAATTGCGAAAAAATAATTGCAGACATGTTGGAAGTAATTAATCACACAGATAGATAAACATGTATTAATATAAAAGGAGTGCATAAAATGTTTATATCCGTTATCAAAAGACTAATGGTTATTTGACGACTGTAATATACAGAAGGTAAAAAAGATGTTTTATTATCTACAATGAATAATTGCATAATGCATGTACATTCCAATTCAGTGGCGAGTGTATACACGCGTTATTTACAAATGATATCGTTTTTACAGCCAAATCAACTCGTAAAATAAAAAAACACTTTTGCATAGTCCTTAATAAAAAGTATCGCGTGCTAGGTTATTTTCATTGCAAATTCCTCCCGATAAATCCGTTTTATTAATTGACGCATGAAATAGAACGATTAAGATAACCGTGTAAAGACAAAGTAACGCACGCGAGTCCATTCTCACGCACAGTTTCTAAAGTGGTATTTCCGGAATCGTGGTAACTAAAAAAAAAAAAGCTGTGCACCTTGAACCTCGTTATCGTAGATCGGTTTTTATACATATAGCGAGACGTGAAAAGGGGAGGAAAAAAGAAACATAAGCCTTTGAGCAAAACTGAACAGGGTAGACAAATTCAATTAATTACCGAGAAAGGTGAATTAATCCACAGCGTCGTTCGTTCCCTCTTTATACGTCGCTTTTTCATTAAGACACGAAAACTCGGCTTTCTCGAACACAGTGCGGTCTTATCGCCATTCCGGCCGTCCGGAAAAAGAAATCGCTACAGGCACGAGGTATCGGCACGCGCGGTCACTCACACCTATACGTGCAAGCATATTATCTGTATAGCTATTCCTTTTGAACCAGTGTTCCTCGAGGCTCGATGCATTTTGTCGAAATGTTACGACAATGGAAACAAAAATGATGTTTAATTTATAAAAAGTACATTGCACTACGTTTAGACAAAACAATACCTGGTATTTTCTAGTTTTTATGCTTAATACTTTGCTCGGAGAGCGCGCATCTCTAAAAATATACACGCGATCTGCGAAAAGAAAAATGGAATTCGCGTACATAAACGTTGAGCGCGCATCTCGAAAAATTCTATCGGTGAGCTCTCGATTTATCTTCCACTTTCTTTCTTTTTTCTCTTTATCTCTCTCTTTCTCTTTTTTTTCTCTCTAACGCTTTTCTTCTATCCTCTCCTTTGATTTCTCGTTTCCTCTACAACCAACGCCGTATCAAAAGAATTGCGATGTCTCCTCTTTTTCTTTGAACTATCTTTACAGTCCCCAAGTAACTATTGATTGTAATCTTCAGGATTTGAAAAATATGAAAAGTCAGCAAAACTTGTCTATAAAATTCTTACAGCTGTAAAGTTCAGAATATAGTTCTTATAATCTTCTTATATAAAAAAATTTATCTTTTTTGTTGATTGTGTAATAAAAATGAATCTGTACTATTGTGTTATATATAAAAAAATGTACTTGTATTTTAATGTATATGATTTTTACAATAAACAATATTTTTCAATAAATTATTGGTATTATAAATTTAATTTTCTTGATGTTGAATCTAATTTTATAAATTCAAATATACATAATTAAATATATGTATGTATTTTCTGCAACAGTTCAGCAAGGAAGATTTTCCAATTTTTTGCCGAACTACTCATAGTTTGGCAATATTTAAGAACTCGCACTGTACTATTTTTGTTATGTTCCGAGATTTACAAGGAAAGATCGAATATCACTTCCACTCAAGGTCAAACGTTAAGTATTACTGCACTAAAATAATTATTTTTCAGTAAAACTTCTTTTAGTATAGAAAATAAATGTTTTTTCTTAATATGGGTGAATATTTCAATTTTCCCATCGTAAAACATCTTAGGAACTTGTTTACATAATCCTCTGTCAACTCATTAACATGTCGTATAAGGCGCGCGCGTGTATAATAATAAGCCCGGGTCTACGTTTAAAATGCGGATAATAAGCGTGTAAAGCGGAGGAAGATTATAGGCCATGTTCTTAATCCATAATTTTTTGCCATAATGTCCACTCTCAGATTCACGTAATAGCGCAAAAATGTTTGTTCAAAGCGTGTCTCGAGCGAGCCGCCTTCGCTTCGTGGGCATATCTGGCCCTTTTACTTCATCTCTCTTTCTCTCTACGTTCGTCGTAAAAGCTTCGCGCTCTGTTTGCAGAACAAACTTTGCTTCCACCGTCGCTCTATACGTCCATTCATCTGGCTTCTCCCTCCTTCTACCGACCGGTTTTCCCTTTCTTGCGCTTTTCCTCTCGTTCGATGTATTAAAGCCCCTGAATTTCCCGGGGTTAACGAATTTCTCTCTTTTTTTCTCTTCTCCTCCTTTTATAAAGCTTTCAATTTTTTTATTCTTTCCACCCCATTCTTTCCCCCCTCCCTCCCCCTTTACCTCTTTTTTTACGTTCGTTTTTACAAGCGACTCGCGTGGAGAGGGTAAATTCACTTATAGGACCGAGTCTTCACTTTTTTTAACTTATATACTTTGTTGATTTTTTTTTTTCGCTTTCGTTTACCATAGATTTACATTAATGATGAAATTACTCAATTACGCATGATCAATTAGCAATTAAATATCCATTTTAAAATGTTGCTCGTCCGCGTATATGTTTGTCGTTGATGGTATATTTAATTATTTAGCACTCTACAGTCAAATACACGATTTATTATCGACGATCCATTAATTCATCATTTTATTATAAAATGACTGTTTTAGAGAAAATACGTGTATAAATAGTGTTGCACGCGCAAATTAATTAAATTGTAATTCCTCATACTACTTCGTAATATTACCAAGTTTTATAATATTAAATTTTTACATTATTCTTTGACGGAAATTAATTTTGCTTTTTTTTAATTATAGGGAACATTACGATCGTCATATATATTAATTATATGGTTATTTAAACAATATATCAATAAAACACACAATACCGGTGCCACCATCGTTGTTAAAATTGAATACTGAAACATTCTTGTTGATTATATATCAATTTATTAAATATTAACTAATGAATACTTGTCTAGCTATGTTTACATTATATCACTACAGTGTGCTTTCTCCACGCATGGTACGTGATGTAAACTATATCTGATAAAATTAATATTGCATAAGGTTATTTTTCACAAAATTGTATCGATCAATCAATTCCAATAAATGAATCGGCGCATCGTTGCATTAACATGTTTTAATATCCCAAAAACCGCGTAATACGTCTGAAATGAAGAAATTATAAAAAAAACCGTCGAATCATTGAAAGAGAATTCATATATATACATATAAATTGCTTTCCAATCGTGTGTTAAAGCACAAGTTGTATCAAAGCAACCGAGAAATTCGAAAAATGTATCACGCGGTACGCACGATCGCGCTCAGACACAGAGGAAATCAAATTAACCGCAACCCTCGGAAGCTCACCACTACCCTCCTGACATCTATAAAAAAAAAGGAAAAAGCAAACAAGTACAAAACCCGATTGGATTGATGGCTAAGGCACCAGGAGCACCAGCACCGCATCGTTGAAGGAAACGCCGAGTTGGTGCGCGTCACGCGTCTTACGTGAAACCCCGCGTTCCTCCTTTTTTCGCGCAATAACGAAATGCCATTGGCTTTCCTTTTTTTCTTTTTCTCCTCTTCTAGTCTTCCGGATAGGGGGACGTGGGAAAGTTACGAGTTTACACTTTGATTCGATTCTCTATAGGATCCAAGGTGGCGCGACGCGATTCATACGGGATAGATATACCGAAAGAAAGAGAGGGATAAATTAAAATTGAACCTTTGACGGACGTTCAGCGTTAGGGAGATTGGCTCGTCTGGAATTCGTTAAAGATCCCGCAGAATTGCGTTACGCTCGAGGGCCATTTCGGCGAATTACTCCTTCGGCTATGATAAGACGTCATTCGACTTCCGAACGGTCAGATGGTTATTGGCGTTTTAAGCGAAAACCTCTATAGACACCCTTGTCTTTTTACTTCTTCGTTCAGTCAAAGAAGCTCTTCGGGATAGGATATTGATTTACGATGCTTTTCATTTCCTAGTTTGGCAGCTCTAACGACACGCTATATAAAGATTAAAAACTATGTGTTTCGGTAAATATACGCGCGCACGAAATTCAAAATATACAAGATTTTTCTTTTACATATAATGAAATTAAATAGTCTTCCATCTAATATAGTCTGGATATCGATTGACTTTATTGATAGGTTTCATTATCTTTCTCTAGAATGTCATGTTCGACTTTTCAGTCTAAGTAACTATAAAGTCACTTGAAGTTATCCGATTAAAACTTAGTAACACTTCTGTAAGTCCGATTACGTTTAACAAATATAACTTTTCTAAGAATTAAATTTAAAGGCCAATTAATGGCACGATTCTAATATTAACGAAATTAAACGGTAATACACCCTTATAAAATGTGTATTTTACAACACGTTACTAAAGTGTATTTATATTTCCCATTAATTTCACAGTCGATCGATAGCACAATGTATACGAAATCTCGAAAACGTAGTAAACATACTTCCTCGTTTACCTTGATTCAATAGTTAGTTGACTAGTATTTAAACTTATTACAAGATCAAGACTCTATATATCCGCACTCCACTTGAAATATCTATTCAAAACAAACTTCTTACCAAGTTAACGTCATGAACTTTTGTAATTATGTTACCCAAGATTCTGGTAAAGGTGCACTATCTACTCTCAGTATCGATAAATGCTTTCTTGTTAATTGTTTTCAGACAAACCTCGAGGAAATGCAACGAAAGCTGATGTATTAACACAAAGTATAATTCACCAAAAATCCAATCCTTTACCGTTAATGCAATTGAAAAAAATAATGAAACGAGAGTCATGATTTCAAATAACTCAATCAGTCGCGTGACTCGTCGATCAATATATATATATATATATATATATATATATATACCATCGAATAGACGAGTGGAAAAGTAATAAGTCTAATGGGAATTAAAAACTTGCGAGTTTTCTTTACCGCATACACCAATCTAGAATAACGTTGAGATTCGATTCTTAGGTCGGAACGAACAATACCATACTTAAGAGAATTATTGCTATTTAATATTTGATCGAAGGGTTCGGAAAGTCGCGTGTACGCATATATTCATAATAAAATAACCCCAGACAGTTTCCCTATTGTCATTCGGATGTCGCGTGCAGCCAGAAAATCATTAGGAGAAAATAAAACGCATCATTCGACTTTGGTTTTTAATGGATATTAAAACCACCAGTGGTTTTTGCACGATAATAATGGAGAGAGAGAGGGAGGAATACAAGCGACGGTAAACGAACCTCTAGCATACATCCGCATATATATGTACGTATTGTCGAACGTATCCATTCGATGAGCAAGTGTATTGAGGTAAAGTTTATTTGACCAGACGCCGTCGTTTGGATTATTCCAAATTTTGATTATCAAACGTTCGATGCGGGCAATGCACTTTTCCACGATGCGTACGTGGTATACACGTACACGCACGACCGTTCGGTTTATTTTCTTTAATACTTATCAGTTATACAGTAGTTGGGACGATCGGTTTTCTGTCACAATAAGCACAATGCTCTCATCCCTACCTCGTGATTTTCACTCAATAATAGTTTCAATGGGAGTGCAACCTCCATGTGTGAAAGTTCGATATTGAACGTTCTAAAAGCAATGACGGCTCCTAAAATATAAAAATAAATTCTATCGGTCCGATGTATGCATGTATATATATATATGTTTAAAAGTGACAATGTCTCGCGTGCCGATGAACGTTAAAAGCTTTAAATATTTTATTGCATTTATGTGTATATATACATATATACCTATATGTATACCGAAGTCTTTTTTAATGTTTATTGTATTCAATTTATTTAGGCCGGTATGGCATTCCATAAATTTATAACAGTTATTTTAGGTATATTATATATAAAAGACAAGAAAAAATATATAGAAATGTGTTTACGTGTGTGCATGTGCATGCGTGTGGTAAGAGCTACTCGGTTTATTAAAAAGCTGTAGTTAATATATTGGTAATAATTAACGAAATAAATACCTAAATAATCGTCAGGTGCGTACGTTATAGTAATCAAATATTAATAATTAATGTTTAGACGAGATGTCCGGATCTTTTTTAGTTCTTTTATAAATAATTAGGAAATAAATTGAAGACACGTAAGGTAAAATTATATTTATAAACAATGTAATTACTTGCTTTTTCTTTAAGCGAAATTGAGTTTACTCTTTAATTATTATAAGCACTTAATTCATAGCGAATGAGATGTTTTAAGGTGTAGATGCGATGGACTTACTGAAATGTCAAGTGGAAAGAGTCATCTATAGTCAGACTAAAAGCGAATGTTAATAAAATCTCCACATAGATGAATTTTGAATGACTTAATTACATATATTTACATAAACGTAAGACTTGGTTGCAATGTACAACCAAATATTAAATTATGTTAATGGAAAAAATAATAATAATGTGTCATATTATACGGGAATGAAATCCTGCGAAACATTATCGACTAAATCTGTAGGTATAAAGTAAGCAGAAGGGAATATTTTAAAGCACATAGTTATTAAAATCTCGAAGCGAATAAGTCTGAGTGCGCACGCATCGAATAACAATGAAATTATAACCGATAATTTTGATTATTTCGAAAGATGAAACAGCAATATATTTCCAATTATCGAATTGAATCCACACCAGTTCCACGCGAGTATTATCATCAATTAAGCTCATTTTGATAGGTTATAACCTGGAAACTCCCTGATCAAACATTATGAATCAAGATAACAATTATCGTACGTTCGAGGATAAAAGAATATTTACGGTAGTCCGAGCGGAATATAAAAGACCTGTAAAATCGGCTCAAAGCTAGACACACCTCCTTTTCCTCCTTTCCTCCTTTTGCACCTCACCGTCCTCGTCCTCGTCCTCGTCCTCCTCCCCCTGATCCCCAATATATTAGTCCTCTCTTCCGGTGGGTTTCGTCCTCACCTCGCTGCAAAGCCGTTTAATTATTAGCCCGACTGTACGCCCGAGATAGAGAGAACAAGGGGCTGTTTGCACCCTCGGCGTTAACGCGAACGATACTTCTCCCCTCCGGATGCAAACTCGCTTCTCCTCGTATTCTCTTCTCGTTCGTCTGGCTGGTGTTTCTCTTTCTCTCTCTCTCCGTCTCTCTCGACTTCTATATCCGTATTCTAAAGCTACGTCTGTGACAGAGCTTGCGATATGCACACAGAGAACTCGGAACTTGTCGCGCGACCTCCGACCGAGTGTAAAGGTGTCGCAGACGCTTCAACTTCTCACCTGGTGTTTCTTCCGCTTTCTCTCTTATTTTATCTTCTCTCTGAATGGTTTTTCCTCGTTCTATTTGTTGCTGCAGTTGACGTTACAAGAACGACTAACTTTTTCCTTCTCTATAACCCTATAGTCCTGTCGTTTCGCTTCGCTTCGAATAGCCACGAGTAACGAGTTTCTTCTTCTTGTAATCTTTCGCGAGTTATACGTTCCAGTTAACAATAAATTTAATGTTTATGTAACATGTTTACTTGATAAGCGATTTTATTTTGGTAAAACGTAACATTGTGATAATTGGCATATTGAGACATCTCAAATACATATTATCTTTATACAAGCGCACTTGTAATTTTATTTTATACATAATTATTTCTTGATAATTGTATCACTCTAATCAATGTATTAAAAAAAATGCGAATTTTATAATCCATAGATCTCTATGATAGGTAAGTTAGTAAAAGTGATCAGTGTTTCAAAATTAAATTTAATCCGCCATAAGTTTCTTTTTTGAAAATAAATAGTTATATTATTTAAATTATATTTTATACTATTATTTGCCATCGAAATATTGTGTTACCTAAGCATTTTATTAATTTTATCAGAGAAAATATCTGCACCCTGTACAGGTATTGAGAATCAGTGCAACTTTGAATAATATGATATCTATGTCCCTTCGGTAGGGTATACATAACACACGAAATTTAATCTTAAAGGAGAATTATTACAAGAAATATTCGACGACGCACCATTATTAATCAATATAATATATTCATTATTTAATACTTATTTACATTCAATTATAATATTTTATTCTCGATTATTAGTCTACAGAAGAAAGCACCGATACACCGAGGAAAATATTAAGAATTCCTATATTAATTATTAATTAGTAATATTAAGACAAAATTATTATATACGTGCATATAGTAATCGAAGTATTTCCTAGATTACTATAAAATGTAATAGTAATTCTTAATATACTATGTCTTTCGCATTTCTTTCACAGTAGTAGGTATATAAACGTAACAGCAATAAGTAACAAACTAAGAAAATGGATCTAAACTTGTCGCGGTATTTATTTGTAAAATAAAAGCTTAAAGTAGAGTTGTTTCCTTTCATTCTGATATCCGTACAGCGAGGGAGAGGAGGGGTTGGGGGGAGAGACACAGAGAAGAAGGAGTTGTAGAGAATAATCAAGGAAAGTTCACTGTCTTTAAGGTTCGATCTGAGTGGTATTATTCTAACCTGCGTTGTCGGCTGCATTGCCGCTTATATTCTCACTCAAGTTTACGTTCTTGAGAGGGTTGCATATCTGGGCGAGAGTCGACACGTCGCTCCATCGGGTGAGAGAGCTCGTATAATAACGTTCCCGTTATACACCTACACACCCACGCACGCACACCTACACACACATGTACATCCGTGTATGCTCCAGCAAACACAGAGCTTCGCGTTTCGGACGGATAAACGCCGTTTGCTGTGTATATACATATACGTATACCCTATTGTTGTCCGCGCACGTTTCTACGTGTATATATATGTATATGTGTGTATATATACGCGGACACCTGCGTCCAATCGCGACCGGCAATTTCTCTCTAACCGAATGCGCTCTTGTGTGCAGGAGACTCCTCTCTATTGGTATGTATACATATATATACGTACAGGCGTTAGATATCAAGACAGTTGCTTGCTCAATGAGAAACCTTGTGGGATTTACGTTATAAGGTAAAGTACCCAAATGCGGACAAATTTAAATGGGCCTCGGTTGAAACAGAGTTTTTAAAGCCATTACTGCAAAATACAGACGCATGTCCCGTCGAAACGCGAGTTCGGTATTAAATTTACTTAATTATGCAGATAAAATGGCATTTATTAAGTTTTTATTAAAAATATCTAAGTTCGAAAAATAGTGCACGGGGAGCTAAAGTTGGACAGCCATAAGCGAAGGTGGACCCTTTCGCGGGACAGAAAAATGCACGTAATGTTGGACAGATAAAAACTTACGTGTCCAACATTAGCGTAATGAGAAGTGAAGGTGCAGGTAAAGATGGACAGACCCTTGCTCGCCCGAGCCTAACCTCCAAAAATTTAAACATTAATTTTTCGGTATTTATAACTATATTGAGTGCACTTAATGTTTATTTCAACTTATTTAAGTATGAATTATTAGTATCAACTGTTATTTCTATCACATTTCTTAATTTATGGAATAGCTACGTCTGTCCCAACATTAAGGTCCAGTTTTGAGTTTGTCCCACGATTGGGTACTTTACCTTATAGCCTTGATCAAACGGTGTAACCTGATTTTTAAATGATCTCTCAAAGCGTCACCTCAATTGGATATATACTCACGTTAAAAACAACTTATTTTCCTCTCGTTATTCTCGAACGCGAATTATTATAGATTACAGATAGGATTGCGCGCGTTCATTTTGAAAATAGACAGTCAAACGAGAGTTATAAATATACATGTTCCATGACATTTTATACGTTTTAAAAATTGACCGTCCGTTGGAACCGTGGAAATGTTAAATTTTTTTTTGACATTTTATTTGTGCAGCTACTATACGGATTTTGAAAAATATACAGGCGAACGTCTTTTTTCCCTTCTGCAAAGTAACTTTATATCATAACATTGAAAGTAATTGCATGAACATTTATTTGTCAGACAAAACACGGCGAAACGCGAAAAATAATTAAAATATCCAAGTTTTTAAGTCGAGCTCGCGGATTAAAGAAGATTTATTCCTCTTTATTAAAATATACATATTTCTAAAATATTCGCATTTTAATTATAATATAACGCGTCGCGTTATTCCACTCTAACCGTAAACAAATAGTATAATAAAATCTAAAGTAGATTTTGTTTAATTTTCATTTAACGCGGGCAAAGGTTAACCGTAATTGCAACTTTTATTATGCATATATCCCTTGGTAAAAATATTTAGCGACAAAGCTGTTTAACTTGGGTAATTAGTTTCCATAAAGTTTATTTAAACCAAATGTCACGCACGAAAGCTTACCAAGTACAAAGTCAGAGAATGTCATGGGATTGTTTTTTGCTTTGTAATGCACTAGGCGGTTTCTATACACACGTATTACATGTACACCAAACAGAGGAAGGAGGATTTGAAGAAACTCATTGTCGCATACTGTGCATAGTTAGTCAGTCGGGTAGGACGTAATTTTTTGCTTCTTCGGCACTTTAATAGTCTACTGTACTTGGGTTAAGGGGGTGCCATACTAGATTATTACCGACCGAGTCAGATGGATAAATTATTACACTTCAAGAACATATTATTGCTTTATATGCAAAACGCAAATACAGAAGCACTAGATAATCACATAATACGCATTTATACGAAGTTTGAAGTGAATATGTGAACGACACCCTAAAAAAAGTTTGCACGGAAAAAATAGTCATTTTTCCGTGCAGAAATTTTTTAGGGTGTCCTTGTTGTATTGATCTGGAACTTTGTAGAAAGACATATTACATCATTATCTAGTGCCTCTGTATTTGGGTTTTACATAATATTAACAAAAAATAAATAGTCTATATTATTGACAAAGTTTTCTTAGTACCAATTTCGCCGCTAGAGTGCGCGACGCGCTTAGTCTGTATTTTGTATTGTATACTTAGCGTGGAAGCACATGCGCAAATGGTTGTAGCAATATGGCGTTAAATACCATAATTCATACACCGGCCTTATATCAATAAAAGACATACAATAAAAGTCGTGCTTATGCATTGCAGAGTGACGACATTCTTAGTATATTTAATCGGGGAAACAATGGAAAACAAAGACGATAAAGAATCAAAATATTTTTATTTAGAGGCCACGGCTGGCTTGCATTCTCCCATCTCTCTCCCTCTCTCTCACTCTACCCATCTCCATCCATCTATCTATCTCTCTCTCTCACACACACTCGCAATACCAGAATACGTACGCGCATGCGCACGCGCAATTTTCGGACAACTAGTGACGAACTTCTCGCGGCTCATGTGGCGTTGCACGATTACCAAGTTTGCTCGGTACTGAAAACACGAAAAATTGTCAGCTGTAACCCTAGGCGGCCGGCTCGCGCGTCGAGTCGTCGAGTTAGCCGGCCGCGTAGGCTATATTCGACGGTGTGTAAGGCTAGAAATCGTTTTACCGGGGGATTAACTCGATTTATATATCACTCGTTTGACTGAACAAAGTAGCAATGAGGTTTTCTATATTGATAAATTATAAACATTATTTATATTTATTGTTTACTGATAAATATTTTAAAAACTTTATAAACCAACCAAAAAAAATAAAAATTAAATCCTCTTTAAAGTGCCTAAAATATTATTATTGTTTATTTAATAAAAATAATAATAAAACAAGGATATTGTTTATACAAAACCACACATTTATAAACTTTAAATGAACTCGTTAAATGACAAACAATAATCAAGCACGTTTAAAAAAAGCGAAAAAATTGTCAGCTGGAGGCCTAGGCGGCCGGCTCGCGCGTCGAGTCGTCGAGTTAGCCGGCCGCGTAGGCTATATTCGACAGTGTGTAAGGCTAGAAATCGTTTTACCGGGGGATTAACTCGATTTATATATCACTCGTTTGACTGAACAAAGTAGCAATGAGGTTTTCTATATTGATAAATTATAAACATTATTTATATTTATTGTTTACTGATAAATATTTTAAAAACTTTATAAACCAACCACAAAAAATAAAAATTAAATCCTCTTTAAAGTGCCAAAAATATTAATATTGTTTATTTAATAAAAATAATAATAAAACAAGGATATTGTTTATACAAAACCACACATTTAAAAACTTTAAATGTACTCGTTAAATGACAAACAATAATCAAGCACGTTTAAAAAAGCGAAAAATTGTCAGCTGGAGGCCTAGGCGGCCGGCTCGCGCGTCGAGTCGTCGAGTTAGCCGGCCGCGTAGGCTATATTCGACAGTGTGTTAGGTTAGAAATCATTTTTCGGGGGGGAGTAGCTCGATTTAAAATATCTCTCGATTGACTGAATAAAGTAGCAATGGGTTTTTCTATATTGATAAATTATAAACATTATTTATAATTATTATTTACTGATAAATATTTTAAAAACTTTATAAACCAACCACAAAAAATAAAAATTAAATCCTCTTTAAAATGCCAAAAATATTAATATTGTTTATTTAATAAAAATAAAATAAAAAGAGGATATTATTTAAACAAAACCAAACATTTATAAACTTTAAATGAACTCGTTCAATGCCAAACAATAATCAATAACGTTTAAAAAAGCGAAAAATTGTCAGCTGGAGGCCTAGGAGGCCGGCTCGCGCGTCGAGTCGTCGAGTTAGCCGGCCGCGTAGGCTATATTCGACAGTGTGTAAGGCTAGAAATCGTTTTACCGGGGGATTAACTCGATTTATATATCACTCGTTTGACTGAACAAAGTAGCAATGAGGTTTTCTATATTGATAAATTATAAACATTATTTATATTTATTGTTTACTGATAAATATTTTAAAAACTTTATAAACCAACCAAAAAAAATAAAAATTAAATCCTCTTTAAAGTGCCTAAAATATTATTATTGTTTATTTAATAAAAATAATAATAAAACAAGGATATTGTTTATACAAAACCACACATTTATAAACTTTAAATGAACTCGTTAAATGACAAACAATAATCAAGCACGTTTAAAAAAGCGAAAAATTGTCAGCTGGAGGCCTAGGCGGCCGGCTCGCGCGTCGAGTCGTCGAGTTAGCCGGCCGCGTAGGCTATATTCGACAGTGTGTAAGGCTAGAAATCGTTTTACCGGGGGATTAACTCGATTTATATATCTCTCGTTTGACTGAACAAAGTAGCAATGAGGTTTTCTATATTGATAAATTATAAACATCATTTATATTTATTGTTTACTGATAAATATTTTAAAAACTTTATAAACCAACCACAAAAAATAAAAATTAAATCCTCTTTTAAATGCCAAAAATATTAATATTGTTTATTTAATAAAAATAAAATAAAAAGAGGATATTATTTAAACAAAACCAAACATTTATAAACTTTAAATGAACTCGTTCAATGACAAACAATAATCAATAACGTTTAAAAAAGCGAAAAATTGTCAGCTGGAGGCCTAGGAGGCCGGCTCGCGCGTCGAGTCGTCGAGTTAGCCGGCCGCGTAGGCTATATTCGACAGTGTGTAAGGCTAGAAATCGTTTTACCGGGGGATTAACTCGATTTATATATCACTCGTTTGACTGAACAAAGTAGCAATGAGGTTTTCTATATTGATAAATTATAAACATTATTTATATTTATTGTTTACTGATAAATATTTTAAAAACTTTATAAACCAACCAAAAAAAATAAAAATTAAATCCTCTTTAAAGTGCCTAAAATATTATTATTGTTTATTTAATAAAAATAATAATAAAACAAGGATATTGTTTATACAAAACCACACATTTATAAACTTTAAATGAACTCGTTAAATGACAAACAATAATCAAGCACGTTTAAAAAAGCGAAAAATTGTCAGCTGGAGGCCTAGGCGGCCGGCTCGCGCGTCGAGTCGTCGAGTTAGCCGGCCGCGTAGGCTATATTCGACAGTGTGTAAGGCTAGAAATCGTTTTACCGGGGGATTAACTCGATTTATATATCACTCGTTTGACTGAACAAAGTAGCAATGAGGTTTTCTATATTGATAAATTATAAACATTATTTATATTTATTGTTTACTGATAAATATTTTAAAAACTTTATAAACCAACCACAAAAAATAAAAATTAAATCCTCTTTTAAATGCCAAAAATATTAATATTGTTTATTTAATAAAAATAAAATAAAATGTGGATATTATTTAAACAAAACCAAACATTTATAAACTTTAAATGAACTCGTTCAATGACAAACAATAATCAAGCACGTTTAAAAAAGCGAAAAATTGTCAGCTGGAGGCCTAGGAGGCCGGCTCGCGCGTCGAGTCGTCGAGTTAGCCGGCCGCGTAGGCTATATTCGACAGTGTGTAAGGCTAGAAATCGTTTTACCGGGGGATTAACTCGATTTATATATCACTCGTTTGACTGAACAAAGTAGCAATGAGGTTTTCTATATTGATAAATTATAAACATTATTTATATTTATTGTTTACTGATAAATATTTTAAAAACTTTATAAACCAACCACAAAAAATAAAAATTAAATCCTCTTTTAAATGCCAAAAATATTAATATTGTTTATTTAATAAAAATAAAATAAAAAGAGGATATTATTTAAACAAAACCAAACATTTATAAACTTTAAATGAACTCGTTCAATGACAAACAATAATCAATAACGTTTAAAAAAGCGAAAAATTGTCAGCTGGAGGCCTAGGAGGCCGGCTCGCGCGTCGAGTCGTCGAGTTAGCCGGCCGCGTAGGCTATATTCGACAGTGTGTAAGGCTAGAAATCGTTTTACCGGGGGATTAACTCGATTTATATATCACTCGTTTGACTGAACAAAGTAGCAATGAGGTTTTCTATATTGATAAATTATAAACATTATTTATATTTATTGTTTACTGATAAATATTTTAAAAACTTTATAAACCAACCAAAAAAATAAAAATTAAATCCTCTTTAAAGTGCCTAAAATATTATTATTGTTTATTTAATAAAAATAATAATAAACAAGGATATTGTTTATACAAAACCACACATTTATAAACTTTAAATGAACTCGTTAAATGACAAACAATAATCAAGCACGTTTAAAAAAGCGAAAAATTGTCAGCTGGAGGCCTAGGCGGCCGGCTCGCGCGTCGAGTCGTCGAGTTAGCCGGCCGCGTAGGCTATATTCGACAGTGTGTAAGGCTAGAAATCGTTTTACCGGGGGATTAACTCGATTTATATATCACTCGTTTGACTGAACAAAGTAGCAATGAGGTTTTCTATATTGATAAATTATAAACATTATTTATATTTATTGTTTACTGATAAATATTTTAAAAACTTTATAATTCAACCACAAAAAATAAAAATTAAATCCTCTTTAAAATGCCAAAAATATTAATATTGTTTATTTAATAAAAATAAAATAAAATGTGGATATTATTTAACAAAACCAAACATTTATAAACTTTAAATGAACTCGTTTAATGACAAACAATAATCAATAACGTTTAAAAAAGCGAAAAATTGTCAGCTGGAGGCCTAGGAGGCCGGCTCGCGCGTCGAGTCGTCGAGTTAGCCGGCCGCGTAGGCTATATTCGACAGTGTGTAAGGCTAGAAATCGTTTTACCGGGGGATTAACTCGATTTATATATCACTCGTTTGACTGAACAAAGTAGCAATGAGGTTTTCTATATTGATAAATTATAAACATTATTTATATTTATTGTTTACTGATAAATATTTTAAAAACTTTATAATTCAACCACAAAAAATAAAAATTAAATCCTCTTTAAAATGCCAAAAATATTATTATTGTTTATTTAATAAAAATAATAATAAAACAAGGATATTGTTTATACAAAACCACACATTTATAAACTTTAAATGAACTCGTTAAATGACAAACAATAATCAAGCACGTTTAAAAAAGCGAAAAATTGTCAGCTGGAGGCCTAGGAGGCCGGCTCGCGCGTCGAGTCGTCGAGTTAGCCGGCCGCGTAGGCTATATTCGACAGTGTGTAAGGCTAGAAATCGTTTTACCGGGGGATTAACTCGATTTATATATCACTCGTTTGACTGAACAAAGTAGCAATGAGGTTTTCTATATTGATAAATTATAAACATTATTTATATTTATTATTTACTGATAAATATTTTAAAAACTTTATAATTCAACCACAAAAAATAAAAATTAAATCCTCTTTAAAATGCCAAAAATATTAATATTGTTTATTTAATAAAAATAAAATAAAATGTGGATATTATTTAAACAAAACCAAACATTTATAAACTTTAAATGAACTCGTTCAATGACAAACAATAATCAATAACGTTTAAAAAAGCGAAAAATTGTCAGCTGGAGGCCTAGGAGGCCGGCTCGCGCGTCGAGTCGTCGAGTTAGCCGGCCGCGTAGGCTATATTCGACAGTGTGTAAGGCTAGAAATCGTTTTACCGGGGGATTAACTCGATTTATATATCACTCGTTTGACTGAACAAAGTAGCAATGAGATTTTCTATATTGATAAATTATAAACATTATTTATATTTATTGTTTACTGATAAATATTTTAAAAACTTTATAAACCAACCACAAAAAATAAAAATTAAATCCTCTTTTAAATGCCAAAAATATTATTATTGTTTATTTAATAAAAATAAAATAAAATGTGGATATTATTTAAACAAAACCAAACATTTATAAACTTTAAATGAACTCGTTCAATGACAAACAATAATCAATAACGTTCAAAAAAGCGAAAAATTGTCAGCTGGAGGCCTAGGAGGCCGGCTCGCGCGTCGAGTCGTCGAGTTAGCCGGCCGCGTAGGCTATATTCGACGGTGTGTAAGGCTAGAAATCGTTTTACCGGGGGATTAACTTGATTTATATATCTCTCGTTTGACTGAACAAAGTAGCAATGAGGTTTTCTATATTGATAAATTACAAACATTATTTATATTTATTATTTACTGATAAATATTTTAAAAACTTTAGAAACGAACACAAAAAATAAAAATTAAATCCTCTTTAAAGTGCCAAAAATATTAATATTGTTTATTTAATAAAAATAATAATAAAACAAGGATATTGTTTATACAAAACCACACATTTATAAACTTTAAATGTACTCGTTAAATGACAAACAATAATCAAGCACGTTTAAAAAAGCGAAAAATTGTCAGCTGGAGGCCTAGGCGGCCGGCTCGCGCGTCGAGTCGTCGAGTTAGCCGGCCGCGTAGGCTATATTCGACAGTGTGTTAGGTTAGAAATCATTTTTCGGGGGGGAGTAGCTCGATTTAAAATATCTCTCGATTGACTGAATAAAGTAGCAATGGGTTTTTCTATATTGATAAATTATAAACATTATTTATATTTATTATTTACTGATAAATATTTTAAAAACTTTATAATTCAACCACAAAAAATAAAAATTAAATCCTCTTTAAAATGCCAAAAATATTATTATTGTTTATTTAATAAAAATAAAATAAAATGTGTATATTATTTAAACAAAACCAAACATTTATAAACTTTAAATGAACTCGTTCAATGACAAACAATAATCAATAACGTTTAAAAAAGCGAAAAATTGTCAGCTGGAAGCCTAGGAGGCCGGCTCGCGCGTCGAGTCGTCGAGTTAGCCGGCCGCGTAGGCTATATTCGACAGTGTGTTAGGTTAGAAATCATTTTTCGGGGGGGAGTAGCTCGATTTAAAATATCTCTCGATTGACTGAATAAAGTAGCAATGGGTTTTTCTATATCGATAAATTACAAATATTATTTATATTTATTATTTACTGATAAATATTATTTATTCAAAATTATATTTATTTATTCATAAAGCGAAAAATGACAATATTATTTATGTTGTTTATTTAATGCAAAAAATTATAAATATACTTGGTTATCTCATTAATTTAAAACAAGATATATATAGATTAAATATATATTTGTTTAAATGAAGAAGTAAATGAATAATCAAAAGCCGCTTCAATGAGTGAAAAAATTACAAATAATATTTATATTGTTGATTTAATATAAATTAAAATAGTACATGGTTATTGTTTGTACAAAACTACACATCTATAAACTTTAGATAAACTCGAAAATTGACAAAACAAAAATTAAGTACGTTTAAAAAAGCGAAAAATTGTCAGCTGGAGGCCTAGGAGGCCGGCTCGCGCGTCGAGTCGTCGAGTTAGCCGGCCGCGTAGGCTATATTCGACAGTGTGTTAGGTTAGAAATCGTTTTACCGGGGGATTAACTCGATTTATATATCTGTCGATTGACTGAACAAAGTAGCAATGAGTTTTTCTATATTGATAAATTATAAACATTATTTATATTTATTGTTTACTGATAAATATTTTAAAAACTTTATAAACCAACCACAAAAAATAAAAATTAAATCCTGTTTAAAGTGCCTAAAATATTATTATTGTTTATTTAATAAAAATAATAATAAAACAAGGATATTGTTTATACAAAACCACACATTTATAAACTTTAAATGAACTCGTTAAATGACAAACAATAATCAAGCACGTTTAAAAAAGCGAAAAATTGTCAGCTGGAGGCCTAGGCGGCCGGCTCGCGCGTCGAGTCGTCGAGTTAGCCGGCCGCGTAGGCTATATTCGACAGTGTGTTAGGTTAGAAATCGTTTTACCGGGGGATTAACTCGATTTATATATCTGTCGATTGACTGAACAAAGTAGCAATGAGTTTTTCTATATTGATAAATTATAAACATTATTTATATTTATTGTTTACTGATAAATATTTTAAAAACTTTATAAACCAACCACAAAAAATAAAAATTAAATCCTCTTTAAAGTGCCAAAAATATTATTATTGTTTATTTAATAAAAATAATAATAAAACGAGGATATTGTTTATACAATACCACATATTTATAAACTTTAAATGAACTCGTTAAATGACAAACAATAATCAATAACGTTTAAAAAAGCGAAAAATTGTCGGCCGGAGGCCTAGGCGGCCGGCTCGCGCGTCGAGTCGTCGAGTTAGCCGGCCGCGTAGGCTATATTCGACAGTGTGTTAGGCTAGAAATCGTTTTACCGGGGGATTAACTCGATTTATATATCTGTTGATTGACTGAACAAAGTAGCAATGAGTTTTTCTATATTGATAAATTATAAACATTATTTATATTTATTATTTACTGATAAATATTTTAAAAACTTTATAATTCAACCACAAAAAATAAAAATTAAATCCTCTTTAAAATGCCAAAAATATTAATATTGTTTATTTAATAAAAATAAAATAAAAAGAGGATATTATTTAAACAAAACCAAACATTTATAAACTTTAAATGAACTCGTTCAATGACAAACAATAATCAATAACGTTTAAAAAAGCGAAAAATTGTCAGCTGGAGGCCTAGGAGGCCGGCTCGCGCGTCGAGTCGTCGAGTTAGCCGGCCGCGTAGACTATATTCGACAGTGTGTAAGGCTAGAAATCGTTTTACCGGGGGATTAACTCGATTTATATATCTCTCGTTTGACTGAACAAAGTAGCAATGAGGTTTTCTATATTGATAAATTATAAACATTATTTATATTTATTATTTACTGATAAATATTTTAAAAACATTATAAACCAACCACAAAAAATAAAAATTAAATCCTCTTTAAAATGCCAAAAATATTATTATTGTTTATTTAATAAAAATAAAATAAAATGTGGATATTATTTAAACAAAACCAAACATTTATAAACTTTAAATGAACTCGTTCAATGACAAACAATAATCAATAACGTTTAAAAAAGCGAAAAATTGTCAGCTGGAGGCCTAGGAGGCCGGCTCGCGCGTCGAGTCGTCGAGTTAGCCGGCCGCGTAGGCTATATTCGACGGTGTGTAAGGTTAGAAATCATTTTTCGGGGGGGAGTAGCTCGATTTAAAATATTTCTCGATTGACTGAATAAAGTAGCAATGGGTTTTTCTATATCGATAAATTACAAATATTATTTATATTTATTATTTACTGATAAATATTATTTATTCAAAATTATATTTATTTATTCATAAAGCGAAAAATGACAATATTATTTATGTTGTTTATTTAATACAAAAAATTATAAATATACTTGGTTATCTCATTAATTTAAAACAAGATATATATAGATTAAATATATATTTGTTTAAATGAAGAAGTAAATGAATAATCAAAAGCCGCTTCAATGAGTGAAAAAATTACAAATAATATTTATATTGTTGATTTAATATAAATTAAAATAGTACATGGTTATTGTTTGTACAAAACTACACATCTATAAACTTTAGATAAACTCGAAAATTGACAAAACAAAAATTAAGTACGTTTAAAAAAGCAAATATTGTCTGCTGGAGGCGTAGGCGCCCGGCTCGCGCGTCGAGTCGTCGAGTTAGCCGGCCGCGTAGGCTATATTCGACGGTGTGTAAGGTTAGAAATCATTTTTCGGGGGGGAGTAGCTCGATTTAAAATATCTGTCGATTGACTGAACAAAGTAGCAATGGGTTTTTCTATAAATTGACAAATTATAAAAATCATTTATATTTATTATTTACTGATAAATATTATTTATTCATAATAATATTATTTATTCATAAAATGAAAATAAGCAAAAATATTTATATTGTTTATTTAAGAAAAAAAAAATTAATTATATTTGGTTATCTTATTAATACAAAACCAGATATATATATAGATTAAATATATATTGTTAAAATGAAGAAGAAAATATATAATAAATATATATTTGTTAAAATGAAGAAGAAAATGAATAATCAAAAGCCGTTACAATGAGTGAAAAATTACAAATAATATTTATATTGTTTATTTAAAGAAAGTAATAATTATACCTGGTTATTATTTGTACATAACTACACATCTATATACTTTAGATATATTCGTAAAATGACAAACAAAAATCAAGGCCGTTTAAAGGAGTGAAAAATATTCAGTCGGAGGCCTAGGCGGCCGGCTCACGCGTCGAGTCATCGAGTTAGCCGTCCGCGTAGGCTATATTCGTCGTTATGTGAGGTTGAATATCGCATAATTTAAAAAACGTCTCGTATTATTTAAATTATTTGATAATAATAGTTTTTAATTAATTGTGATATTTATGTAGTAGATTGCTATGCATTAACAGATGCTATACAAATTAGTAAAAATTAATAAGAAATCACGGCCTTTTATCAAGTCGCGAGTGTCGATAGAACGGGTTGCGTCGGTCTCCCGTTCGACTAGAGTCCGTGCGCGCATGCGCAGTTGTGCTTCCCGCGTCGATACTAGTGAGGTTCACGTCGCTCGGGACCGTTTCAGCTGGATAACAAAACGGCTTGTAAACATTGTTGTGTTTTTTCGTGAGCATTGTGGTATATGGTGAAAATTTCGAAATACTGGATGATGATTTTTCTGACTACATCAATGTTGCCGAGTTCATACAATTATTCTTGTATAAGATAAATACCCAGCGATCCAGTGTTTGATGGCGTCCGACTTAAAGGTTATGTTTGATACCCAAGGAACTGCAAACAAATCATGTGTGATGGATGTCGGGCTATCTTGTAGGTGAGAAATTAACTGATTGACCGTATTTAAGAGAGTTGTGTTTAGAGGTTAGGTTGCTGTTTTTCTCTTCAATTATTGCATTGATCATCTTTTATTTATATAAAAAAACTTTTTAAGTACTACCAGGTTGGCGTCAAAGTGCATTTGTACATCCCTGTCAGTAGTCGGATCCGGATTGAAATTCTCGAACTAACAGTAGACCTATGATGTCATTGTATCCTCTACCTAATGCTGAATACAATTGCCAATTGGACCTCGAACAGCTGTCTATAATAGCAATGGAATCTCCATCTAACTGCTGGTTACAGTAGCCATAGGATCTCTACCTGTGAGTTGGTTACTGTCCATATTTACGTCCACTAATCATCTACCAAACCCAAGTACTTCAATTAATGCAACGGCTTTTGTCTATATTAGTAATTAAGCAGTCCATATACGAGAAATTTCAGGTACTCCTTGCATGCACGTAATAAAGGTTATGTTTGATTGCATACATATTATTGTCTTTAGAAATAATACCCAACGCCAAACCATTATGCAGATCTTATTCTCTACCTAAAGAAGTACAGTCAAATTATGTGTGAAGGATGTAGGACTATCTTGTGAGTGAAAAATTAACCGATTGACCGTAATTATGAGAGTTGCGTTTGTAGATTAGGTTACTGTTCTTACTCTTCAATTATTGCATCGGTTTCCTTTTATATATGTGAATGATTAGTTCATGTAAAAAAACTTTTTAGGTACTTCCAGGTTAATGTCTAAGTGCATTTGTACATCCCTGTCAATGGTCGGATTAGGATTGAAGTTTAGTACAACATTCATAGAATCTTCCACTAAATGCAGACTGCGATGACAATGGATCCTTTATTTATCTGCTGTCTACTAGTCAACTAGTCCTGCATCTAACTACTGTTTGCGATGCCCATGTCAACACCAGCTAGCGCTTAGCTACGATGCCAACATAAATTTTTATTAAGTAGATTTGGGTAAAATAAGGTAATTCATAGAATGATTGCACTGAACAGCATATCAGATGCAGAAAACGAATGCATAAAAAGTGTAATAATACAGTCAAAAACCCCTGGTAGAAATTTGAGTATACGTTTGACATAATGTCTGTCAATTTTATGATCAGTGGTCAGAAAATAGAGTAGTTTCTGGTGTAAAACCCCGCTTACACCCGACGGAATTTCACCATAAGTTTACCGTACGCGTATAATGAATGATTTTGAGGTTAGACATATAATCATATGAATATAAATAATAAATGAATATAAATAAGTTATACTTAGTTTTGTCTGATTAATTGTTCAACTAAATAAGAAAAAATGTTATTCTTTTTAAAAATATCGTTTCACATTTATTTTACAATGAAAGATTAAATACTATAAATTAGTGCATATCTTACATTTACTTCCAAATACATTGTTTGTAACTAAATAAACAAATTATGAAGGTATTTAAGTATATATGAAACATATATGGATGTAGTAATTAAATCTTAATTGATCTAAATAAGCACTTTTTTCAATTAAAAAAACAACTTTAACAAATAAATTTTTTTTAATATTTACAGTTTGTTAAAAATATAGATGAAATAAACCATTTTGAAAAATTGTAGAAATAAAGTGTCACAATTGAAAAAAATTTTTTTTCAGAAATCCTGTTCTTGTGTACGAATACCAGAATAAATCATTTGAGCTTTATCGAATAAATTTTAAGTGTATGCTCATGTTCAAAGTACAGTTTCCCTAAAAATGAAATTTTTGCCTGCGAACAACAGTAAAAGTGATTTAAGCTTCATCGATGAATAGCATATAAGCAGTAATGAATTGATATTTATGCATACGAACACTAATATAAGAGATTTGAGCTTCATCGCTGAATAACTGCATATGGTAATGAACTGATATTTTTGCATACGAACTCTAATATAAGAGATTTGAAGATTATCAGCAAATAGTTTCCTTGTTAGTTTAAATAGTTTAATTTTTATTGCTGTAATCGCGTAGAAAGTCAAAAATTTTAAAATTTAGTTTAATGACAAAATATTAACCTATGGTCAAACTCTGGTCGAATCTTCTGACCACCCTGAAATGGTCAATAGATGACGAGCCGACCATAACTGATGCTTTATTTTCTACCAGGGACGTTTTACTAAAAAAAATATATAGCAATAGTTGTTAAACTGATTATTGTAATAATTTTGGTTTCAAAATTCCTGCATCGACTGCGTATCAAAATGCAGAAAACGATTGCATGGAAAAAGTATAGCAATATTTGTCAAAATGATTATTGTATAATTTTATGGTAACAATTCGTGCATCGTCTGCCTAACAAAATGCAGAAAACGATCGCATAGAATTATGTATAGCAATAGTTGTATAATTGATGATTGTAATAATTTTTGGTTTCAAAATTCCTGCATCGTCTGCGTATCAAAATGCAGAAAACGATTGCATGGAAAATGTGTAACAATAGTTGTCAAAATGATCATTGTATAATTTTATGGTAACAATTCGTGCATCGTCTGCCTAACAAAATGCAGAAAACGATCGCATAGAATTATGTATAGCAATAGTTGTATAATTGATTATTGTAATAATTTTTGGTTTCAAAATTCCTGCATCGTCTGCGGATAAAAATGCAGAAAACGATTGCATGGAAAATGTATAACAGTAGTTGTCAAAATGATCATTGTATAATTTTATGGTAACAATTCGTGCATCGTCTGCCTAACAAAATGCAGAAAACGATCGCATAGAATTATGTGTAGCAATAGTTGTTAAATTGATTGTTGTAATAATTTTGGTTTCAAAATTCCTGCATCGTCTGCGTATCAAAATGCAGAAAACGATTGCATGGAAAAAGTATAGCAATAGTTGTCAAAATGATTATTGTATAATTTTATGGTAACAATTCGTGCATCGTCTGCCTAACAAAATGCAGAAAACGATCGCATAGAATTATGTATAGCAATAGTTGTATAATTGATTATTGTAATAATTTTGGTTTCAAAATTCCTTGCATCGTCTGCGTATCAAAATGCAGAAAACGATTGCATGGAAAATGTGTAACAGTAGTTGTCAAAATGATCATTGTATAATTTTATGGTAACAATTCGTGCATCGTCTGCCTAACTAAATGCAGAAAACGATCGCATAGAATTATGTGTAGCAATAGTTGTTAAATTGATTATTGTAATAATTTTGGTTTGAACATTCCTGCATCGTCTGCGTATCAAAATGCAGAAAACGATTGCATGGAAAATATATATCAGTAGTTGTCAAAATGATCATATGTATAATTTTATGGTAACAATTCGTGCATCGTCTGCCTAACTAAATGCAGAAAACGATCGCATAGAATTATGTGTAGCAATAGTTGTTAAATTGATTGTTGTAATAATTTTGGTTTCAAAATTCCTGCATCGTCTGCGTATCAAAATGCAGAAAACGATTGCATGGAAAAAGTATAGCAATAGTTGTCAAAATGATTATTGTATAATTTTATGGTAACAATTCGTGCATCGTCTGCCTAACAAAATGCAGAAAACGATCGCATAGAATTATGTATAGCAATAGTTGTATAATTGATTATTGTAATAATTTTTGGTTTCAAAATTCCTGCATTGTCTGCGTATCAAAATGCAGAAAACGATTGCACGGAAAATGTAGTAATAAATGTCAAATTAAGTTGTATAATTCCTGCATCGTCTGTATATCAAAATGCAGAAAACGATTGCATGGAAAGTGGATAACAATTGTTGTCAAAAAGTTTATTGTAAAAATTGTGATTAAAATATTCCTGCATCGTCTGTATTAATTATGTTAAATAATGCAATCTACAAAGGTTATTTATGAATGAATATGATAGCTGGAATGTACTATTGGCGCCATCTACTGTGAGGTTATAAATTAATATAATTTTTCAACGGATGATGGCGCTACTAGTACATTACAGCTTACTACATTACCGACGCTTCGTCGATAGTTTTTCACTATGGCACCCCCTTAATTACACTGTTTCTTTTACCTCATTTCAAACTGTGATCTCAAACGTTGACTTTCCTACATACCGTTGCACTAATTATTGTAATCCATCATACGTAGCTATCGATACGATTTTTAATAAAAATGTAAAACTATAGAATAAATACATGTAAACACTTTTTTCCCGTTTTTTATTATTTTACGTTTATTAAGGAATAAGATAAAATTTAAATACGGTTAATTTTTATGTTCGTGTATTGTCTGATAATTTAGTAAATAATAATATGTAATACTCATTTCAGATAATTACACTTTTTCAATTAAACTGTATATTTATATTTAATTTGAAATGAAATGTCAATGTTAATTTTAACGATAATACATCTTAAATGTTGAGTAGACCGATAAATGCGTCAAGCCGTCCAACAAATACGATGTTAAAAATGTAAAATCCCAACATAAAACCCATTACTTCCTAATCCAATGGAGGATAAAAAAAGATTTCAGGGAATTCGAGATTCTCTTGAAGGAAAGAGAAAAATTCATTACCTGAGGGCTCTAATCCCCGAAACATCGCGTCAGACACCGTGGATAATGGATACGTGATCGGGCGCCATTAACCGCCTCGGGCGTATAAACGCGACCGAAATCGGACCACGTCGTTTCCCCCTTTTTTCCCCCCCTCCCCTCATCGCTGCATCCGCCTGTCTCTCTTGCTCTCCGCAAACACGCGGGCACATACGCGCGTTTCCCTCATTTCCCATTCCAGACGCGGAAGCCGCGAGATTTCATTAGTACCGGGTGCATACGCGCGGCTAATTGGTTGCGCCAAAAGCCGCGGAACTGTCTTTGGCTTGTCTCCTGCGATACGATGGATGGCTTTGAATTCACATCGGATCGATGCTCCCAACTTCTTTTACTAAATTTTACGTGCCCAATGTTACTTATACTTATTACGCTGTCTACATATACATTCTATTAATTTCGATGTACCTTTAATAATCACGTTTGTTCAATATATTGATTTGAATGATGTGATTAATCGGCGAAGAACTGTTTTTTTATACGTTACATTGTAAATTAGATGTCAAAATACTTTTTTAATTGACACTTTAGCCATATTTTTGACGCTTATAAATTTTATCGAGAATATAATATATATATTTGCTCTTTTTATTTTAAAGCACATTTATCAACTGCTTCATTAAAAGTAACAAAGTGAAAAATATATACTTCAAAGCATATTTCACTTTTAAAATTCGTCTAAGTAGACTAAAGACAATTATTCTCTTAATCCTAATCCCCTTTGGCAATTAATCATATACTGCTCCCACAAAAGTCCACTTGTCTAAATGGGATTTATCTTGTGTCAAAATTCATGAGTAATACTTTTGAATACGAAAGGTATTAACAATTTTTTACTGGAGAATAATAATCGGATGAATCTTATAATGAAATTCAATTTAAGATATTTCATCCATAATTCCATTATTACATTATCGTATACCTTGGTTTATATAAGTACCTTCTGCACTTTTCATTTAATAAAAAGAGTCAAATTTTAAATGTTAACTGATATTTTTGAATAATATTATGTATATACTACATTTTATTATCGCAATATCGTAGTCGAATTTTTGAAGATTTCGTCGTGAAATGGTAAAAGGTAAACCGTATTATTCGTATGGAGAGGCGCTCGACTCGTTAAGAATGGCTGCAACTTCTGGTGCAGCATACTGAACATGCAATATTCGCAATGTCTTTGATGTCGTAGACAAGATCGCAGGTGCTTGTTGGTAGATAGAAGACGTAGGAGCCGAGTACTGAGAGTAATTGGGTTGGACTGCTTTGAATGATAGTATAATAAGGTAATGCATGATTAACTGCGTATATTAAACTTCGAAATTGTTTACATAATATTGATTAAAATTTCAAATTGACATTGTTTAATTAACGGGATGTTAAAGTCAAATTTTACCGATCAAGTGCGGGCGAAAAGGCTCTTTTAATTAAATAAATATACGATAAAGTATAAAGAATAAAAATATCATTGCCTTTTATTAGAGTACTATTTATTTTTGCGGTACTAAATTTAATTATTAAATCTATAACAGAAAATTAACAGTCAAATTTCCATTCCAACGTCTTCTTTTAATGCATCGATATTTTCGTATTAAATTTTATTCGGTGATCGATAATATTGAAAGTAAGGCCATTGATGTTTTGGTTTGTTCATAATTACCATATTTATGTCACTGAAAAAGTTTTTTCGCCTCGATTAACTCGTTCGGTAACAATGTAACATACGCTTATACAATTAAATGCGTACAAATACATTTTTTGAAAATTAATGAGAAACAATGTTATAAAAATGGTTCGAACGATTCCGATACATACCTATAGGATCGCACTCGAAAGGAAAACTAATTACACTTCGGTCTTTATCTATTTCCTCAAGAGAGCAATGAAAAAGAAAAATTCTCATTTCGTAGCGTCTTACAAAGACTGGATCGGCTTACGAGGTAACAAAATAAAAAAAATTAGATCGATTGTTGGAGGAAGGGAAAAAGTTGCGGTAAATCGTCCCGGGCCGACCCTGGTTGATCGTTTCGTACGGCGATGCATCGCGAGCTGCAGGGATTAAGAGATCGCTTTCTCCAAACACATATACACATACAAATATAAGATGGGGATGTATATAGATATATATACATATATACACGTAACAGAAACTGCCCTCCCGTGTAAGTAAGCGAAAGCTATTCTACGTTCCCTACGGACCTCGTCATCCTTTACGTGATTTCCTTTTCCGTTGGTCCTCTTCTTCCCCTACATATACATACATATATACGCCTCGTTCCACGCTGTTGTGTGAGAGCTTTGCCCGAGAGCCCGGAAGCTATGTTTTCGCACTATGGGACGTAACGAAATGTTCGAAAAGATCCTACGCGTATACGTACAAGGTGATCATGCTTTTATTAAAAGAAATCTTCTCTTTCTTTAATATTGTTCCTTCAACTAAATGCTTGCTCGATATTTATGTTATCTTGCATCGATAACAGATCCAAATAAACGATGCATACAAATTAACGCATTTGTTTTGAATGAATTGCTATTCAATTTATGCGTATACTCCATAAGTGCAAATTAAAAGACGATTAATATAATAATAAAATTGCCGCTGTATAAATTTAAAATAAGTTTAACTCGCTCGATTACAAAAAATAAAATTATAATTAATTTTTACATTCATCCATACCACATTCACTCTTTTCTGTATGAACTCGCCAGGAACGTTGACACGTAGACTCGCCAGTAGCTACTTCCTTCTAATTACAAGTTGAGTTGGTTTGAAGAAGTTTAAAACAGTCTTTTCGATCTGGATATTTATGCTATTGCCCGAAGCGTCCTCCGGACAATGAGTTAGTCTTCAAAATTGATTGATTCTTGAGACCAATTATATTAGACCACTTGTAGTTTTAAAATGCTTCGACCACACGACTTGGTGGCCGAGGCCGATCTGATCTCTCCTTGTCATATCGCCGGTCTTCTAACCGCCAGTCCCCAATCCATAGGCGTGGAATCTTGAATTCAATCATTACAATCTATATATGCTAACAGATTGATTAAAATAAATTATATAGTTTCGGCAATTCGAACACAAGTCCCGTAAATAAAATCTTTTTTAAATTTTTGAATTATCGAGCGAGAGTCACGAAAAGCCCATTTACCAGTCAACTTTAGCTCGATCATTTTCTCAGTCCGAAATTCACAAGGTATACGAAGAGACCCCCTTCGAGAACTCCTTTCTACTGATCTCTCTCGAAATCGAAGTAAGGGAGAGCGAGAAGACGCTCGTCAAATACAGTTTAACAGAGGGCCGTTTATCGTTTCTGCATTCGCGAGGTTCTGAATCGTCACCGTGGAGGAAAGGCCTTATACACCCACACGCCCACACACCACTAGCGCTCGAAGCGTCGAAGAAGCACGCAGGGCAATTTTCGCGTAATTCGATGGGGCGTGATCGTCATAGCAACCTCTCGCCGATCCTTGGAACCCAACGCCTGTTCAAACACAAGCGTCGAACCATCCCTGCAGTCTCGGCTCGACCCGTCGCGGCCGTCGATCTTCATCTCGCTTTCGAAACGCATCAACCGATTCGAGTGCAGTCTCTACATTTCCATGGATCCTGTTCTGTCTCTTCCAGCCGTTCTCCTTGATTGCGCAAACCGATGATTTACTTTTAAATACTAATCGACATCCCACGGATTTACTCCATTTTCTCACTTTTTTATTATCATCGATATATTTAGGATATTACGATTGTTATACAGCAAATAATGACTCTGCATTGAGAAAAGTAAATCTTTGGAAAAAAGAATTTTTCTTATCTGTTAAGAAATATAGATTGAGATACGACGAAAGGCACGTGGCTTCATAAAGTTTTCTATGACTTAATTTAACAAAGGTCCATCGTTTACAAGTAAGAATTGTGATTTTTATACGAGTTCAGTGAATTAAACAGTTTTCGCAATTGTCTTGTATAAAATTTAAATTAAATATGATTATATTAAAGAATATTAATAAGAATAAATAAATTAAGATTAATTTTTCACATATCTGAAAATAATAATTTATTTGTATTATAATTAATATTAAATAAAAGTTTTGCTTGCAATTCTAAATAGAAAAAGTGATTATTCTCGTCAGAAAAAATTTGTAATAGTAAAGGAATATTTCATAACTATTAAAAAATCGACATTGGTACAAATTAAATTAAATTTTACGCTACGAAATTCATGGTTTTCTTTAATGAAATAATCGTTTTTCTCACTGTTTGGTGTGACACAAACAATTGCGAATTTTATTTATCATCGTATAATATATTGTTAAAACTTTCGTGTAGTTTCATTTTACACGAATTTTTCAAGCGAATCACTTCGTAATAAGCTACTAAAAATCACTTGAATAATTAATATATTTTGGTAGGTTAAAATTATAATTGAAACCGATGTACATTTGCTCATTAACTTTTACTATCTCCATTATGGAGTACCATTCATTAATTATGAAATTTCGTGCATACACCTTCACTACAATTGTAAGTTTAATGGCCGCGAGCACATGAAATTTTATGTCCGCACTAAGTGTTCAATTTTTCAATTCCTTTGAAAATAAAGCAGTCACATTTCGTGGTTTACTATTTTATGCATTAAATCGATGGAGCCGTGTATTAATTAAAAGTCTTCTATATTATTATTATTATAATTATTTTAATTAACTGTGTTTATTAAATATAAACGCGTTAACTGTCTTGGTAAGAGAAGTCGATTTCGTCATTAGTGCGTAAAAGTTTTATGCCTTGAGTACTACCTGCACGAACAAGAGACCCGCAAAGCCGGCACGAGTGTCGTGCAAATTACCCAAGGATGAAACTTCTTACATAGAATGACAAACGAAAACTATTTTTCGCTAGATGAAAAGAGGAGTTAAATTAACTTTTCCATACCAATTATCTCGATACGCAACGCTAGCATTCCTTTGATCAGTTATTTTCCTCATTTAGCATCTAATTAATACGTGATCTTAACTTTGAGTAAATTCATTACTACTTTTATTCACTTATACATGTTTATAAAAATTAAAAATGTTAATATCAATCCAAACAATAGATATAAGTAAACAAAGTAAATGGAATTTATTGGCTTGACAACGCATGACCAAATCTGTGATGTATAGATTACTATTGAACAAAGAAACAAAAGTATTTTAACAAACTTTTTTAAAATTATTTTAAATGTTCTATGATAATGTTATTATGTTTTCGGGATCACTAGGTTTAAAACATTTTTCATCAGAGCGATTTGAAAATTTGTGGTAAACTAAATTCTTACCTAGCCACGAACAACCTAAAAATAATTACAAAACGATGTTAAAATTCAAAATTGATTGAACGCTAATGCATAATGTTCTAAATTAAATGTTCGAATGGTTCTTGCATAGGAATCGCTAAATTGGCATAATTAGCATGAAAATTGATGAGTATTTCTGGTTTTGTACATGTCACATGGGATAAAAGTTATAAGACGATTAATTTTAGTATTCACTCTGAAATAGTTTGCATAGTCAATTTGTTCGTGAATGTTTTATCCGGATTATACTAATTTTAGGTAAAGTAGATGTATTGTTATTGGTCCCTCTAGGATTATCCCTTTATGTAGAGGTATAGGCGACAGGTAAATAATTAATTAACACCTCGTTCGCCTTGATATAACATAAAATTTTAAATTTATATACGTCGAGTGCGATAATATATTACAATTTAATAACACTAACATTTTTCTATCTTTAAAATAAGTGTAATAAACTATTATTAGACTCAGGCGGTAAGTCTGACCTATTTCAAATTATACTACTTTCCACGTGAAAAATGTAATGCATTTCGAAGAAGCGTAATAACAATTAAATCAACGTATTTAGAAAAAATGTAGTAATCTAACATTAGGCGTTAAGTAAACAATTTAAACTAGAGTACAATATTCGAGCATTAACGTTAGTCATCAATTTTCCGTAGTAGGATAGTTGCATCTACTCTTCTTCATTCTCGTATACGTATATGTGTGTGCGGGCGCGTGTGTGCGAGCGAATGTAATGTTACAATAACTACCTATATTCCCAGCAGCCAAAACGACTGGATAGTTTCAAGCTCTGGCGGTATTTATGCGCTCGTTCCGCTCGTATAGCGGTAATGAAGAGTAACGAAGACACGAATTGTCGCCTCTAAGTAATATCACGGAAGCGCGAATGAGATGCGAAGAGAGGGGAAGAACCAGCACTAGGATATACCAGACGTAACGAGTAAATCCTGACGCGGTCCAATAAAGCCGAATCAAGTGGAAATTATGGAAGCAAAGTGTAATAGGCGCGCACTCGTCGTCTTGTTTGTAAATCAACCTCCGGAACGAATTATCCTTTGCTCCTTTCTCTTCCTTCCTCAACTATACCTCTATATATGTATATATACCATTTGTACTATTATTAACTGCGTTTCTTTTTTCTCACTTTAAAAGTTACTTTCCTTTGGATTAATTGTACTTTTATCGATTGATACAGCATTTATTTGCAATTCTTTTAACGATTTATAATTATGCGTGGTACCATGGTAATTTTTATTACTTTTTTTTTTTAAAGTATTTCAACCACGTAGCCTTAACAAGTTTTTTTCAATTACTTTTTGGACGAATAATTAATTTTTTTAAATTATGTTACGAACATTT